>CM062811.1:392469636-393069636 GCA_031772625.1 Pinus tabuliformis
ATCCATTAAAAGTAAATGACTTTAGAGACTATTTTATAGTATCATCATAATAATAATACTAGTAATGATAATATATTAATTCTTGACTTATATAATCATGATTAATTTGATTTTAAAATGGATTCCATATGTCAAGATCATCCTTGATAATTTAGATATGACTTTCTATTTTTAGAAAGTCACTTCACTCCGATTGAGATGTGACTTACTATTTTTGGAAAGTCATTAGAATGGTCAGAAATGAAATTTTATTATCGGTGGTTCAAACAGAACTCAAAGATATGATTTCTTCTAGGAAAAATTCATCCATGAGCTGCCAAATTTTAACATTTTAAAAGTGCCAACAAGATACAAGAGATAACCAAGAAGTAATTTCCCAAGTGTTAACTAATCACAAGATAAATGCTCTTTAAGGAAGGATTACCAATATGCCAAAGATCCACATTAGATATTAACCATGAAACAATGATGCAAGAAGAACACTTAAAATATGTTACTCAATTGCTCAAGATGATTAACAAGATAATGCCAATATTTTGATTAGATACACAAGGCCTCAAGTTAAGAACACTTAGATCTTTAACATCAATGTGTAAGAGAAACAAGAGAAACCAATATCCATTGAGTTCTTAGATTTATCATTTGAGCTACCATTCAACAATAGTATTGGATTATGTCAAGTGCTTTAGAGAGAGAGCTTATTAGTGCAAATTTGGAACTTATTTATGATTACACAAAACAACAATATGTTAGTGCCTTTGGAACAAGAGAGGGAATATGACAATCAGCTCAACAATAGACTCACTTCAATGCTAGCTATCCTTTCCACAATATGCAATTATTATCAATAGAGCATAAACAAATGAAAGCCTTATGTTATTTGTGTTCCAATCACATTCAATGAGCCACTATTAGACTTCTATGACAGCAGCAAGTGAATTCAATTTAGAGCATTTTGGGATACGACAAATGCAATGTTTATGAGTGCAAAATGCAAATGAGATAGCCCATTACCAAACTACTTTGCCAATCACCTAACTTTTCATGAATTAGGTTCCTTTAGGATGCCAAGACCACTGTTATATATCAGATTCTAGTATGCCTTCCAAACAGAGATGACAGTCATTGAAATATGTGAAATTTTGCTCAAACAATGAATGCCCAATTTATCCAAGTGACTTATCAATGCTTTGTTAATTTATTAGATGACTCGTTAGTTGATTTTATGACAATTAGATGAGATCCTTACCACTGTTACCAAATGATTAACCAGTTGTAAGTAAAAAGTGAGGAGATCAAGGGTTTTGAGGGAAAACCACCTAGGCTCTAGGCCTAAAAGAAGACTAGTAGGCTTGTCCAAAATTTCTCCAATGGATAAGCTACCTGCAACCACAAAAATACGACCAATATCTCTGCAAAAAACAAATTAGCTCAATTCAATGATAAGAAACAAGAGTCACAAGTGAAAAGAGGCAGAGAGGGCAAGGGGAAGGGGCCAAGATGAGCAGCAAGGCCTATTAGGCCTGCGGCTAAGGCTTGGAGGCCAGAAATGGCCAGAGGGTAGGCAAGAAGGTTCAATGTTGGGCCTAGAAGGCCCTATAATTTATTCAAACCCCTGCAAAAAAATTGATTTATACCTCAAATCTTCAAAATTGCTGAATGTTGGCCCTGCAAATCAAATGGATACTAGATCTTACCCTCAAGGGCCTAGATCTAGTTCCAAACCCCAACAAATATTCTTGAAGCTCACCTGCACAAGTGAAAATCAAACTTTCCCAAAACCCCAATATATACAAAATTCAAATAAAAACTCCAAACTCCAATTGCTGCAAAACAAGGGTTCGAAAAATTTATTTTACAAAATATTTACAAGGTATATACGAAATATGCAATGCTTGTGAAAATAAAATATTTTTTTAAATGATGAATACTGACGAGAGATCAAATGTGTTTCGAAAGCTAGGGTATTGCCCACAGCCTTAGTGAAGTAAGAAAACCATACAAAAATACCGAGAGCCCAAACAAGGTCGACTCTTCTCCACACTCTGTGAACTTGGAGCCCAAGGGCCAGTGTAACTACAGACTCTATATATTTCCTTAAGCAAATTTGTTAGACATATGGTGAATCAAATCACCTAAAATAGACCCAAAATCTACCAACAGAATGTTCTTATCATCGACAAATGAATAAACAAGTTTATAAAAAATTTAAGCACAATATAAGAAAGCACATAACCAACACATACCATAGATCATTGGACAAAGAACTCCATGAATTGAATGCCAAAGTCTTTTTACTATGATATTTCAAATGTTCCCAACAGATTAATGGAACAACACCAGCATTACAAAATTACAAACCAGAGTTAGAATTTTCATTATGATTTGAGAAGCAAAATGGTTTCGAATTTATAGATAAATCCCCAAGTGGAAAATAATGACTAGTTGGCTTGATTCTCGTCAAAGTAATCTCAACGTTGATAAATACTTGATTATCTTTTAATCTTTCTCGTCGAAAATATTTATTTTTGAAGAATTTTCGAATTTCTCATAAAAACTATTTTTTACTAATCCAAAAATAAATATTCTGGATTAATTTCCTTAAAAAACTAACCTTGACTTAACCACCAAGGTCCAAGGTTTAAATTTTTTTTTAAATATCCATTTTTACCTTGGTGGGGGACTCCAATTTTTTTGACCCATAATTTTTTGCTCATTTTCTAATTGAAGAAATTAATCTCTGAATTAACTTTTGACTCTAAATTAATTAATTTTCTGGCTTAGGATTTAATTTTATTTTTGCCAGAAAAATTAATTAATTGACACAAGAGGGGATTAATTATTTTTTCCACCCTCAAATACTTTAGCCATGGTGTTTGATTGCGAGGGACCATGCACTAAAATATTTTTTACATTAGATATTACAAATTCAACCCTCAAAGGGGGAATACCCATTTGTTATAGACCCTCATAATATTTACCCAATTCTACGACACAATATGATCTAGTAGACCAAGTGATCTATAATAAAATAATTTAGTCAAATAGCTTCAATTATTCCCAAACCACCTTTACAAAGACTCGATATAACGCTAGGACTCATCGAAGGCCTTGTCCATGAATTCCACCCTAGCTTTGGGGTCTAAAATGGAGGGAAAAGCTTTGCCGATTATCCGTGTTTAGAAATACACATAATGTGGTGAGACGAAAAACTTCCTAGGATGAATTTTGTTGCCAAAAATAGAGGCTTACCTAGGTTGTTACATAATAAAACAATTGTACTAGCATCATTTACATTACAATTTGCAGAAATTGGGTTTACAATGATATGGCAGGTCACTGGCTGATGATTCTGAACTTTGAAAAACTTTGCACAACTGCTTCCTTGGACTTGTGACAAAATAGGTGCAACAGGATGTAAGGTAGCTATTAGGCCAATAATGGCTAATCCTAGCATGAGGCAAGCTAGAGGCAGCGGGGATAACTTGTATCTGCTAAGATGATAGCTAGTGAAATCCCTAGTACATAGCAGTGACAATTAGAGTGAGATTTGCCACGAGAGGATGGGACATCTAGACTACAGGGCTTTAACATTGTTACTGTGATGGTCACTGGTTTTTCAGAGTTCACTATAGAGCATGATGGTGTGTGTAAGGGATGTGCACTTGGAAAGGCAAGCAGGCCAAGGTAATATTTACTAGTAGTGAGACCAGGTCTAAGGGTGTGTTGGATTTGGTACATTTTGACATCTATGGTCCTATGTCAATGGAGTCTATCCCTAGGTGCAATTATTTTGTGACATTCATAGATGATTATTCTAGGAGGACATGGATTTACTTCCTAAACGCCAAGGATGAGCTCTTCAGTTGGTTGTTGAAAAATGTAACTAGTGTCGGTCTTCAGAATGTGATAAACTGTAATTTTTGTCATTGAGTATATTAATTATTTCTTTTATTAATATTTTTGGTCAAAGCATGTTTTTCATGCTTCTAAAGTCAATTGAGTCGAATAGAGTAAAAAAAAAGGAAATTATTTTGAGTCAAAGGAAATGTATTTGAGTCAAGTCCCATTTGGACTTTTTGTAAGAAAAGAAAAATAATTTATTTTTGAGTCAAAGTGTCAACACAAGACCAAGTCGGCCCTCCTTGGACAAGTTGGCCTAAGAGGCAGCTATTCAACCCTCTTGGACAACTATATATACAAGTCAACTCGACCTCTTGGAAGCTCATTCATTCACATCATCACACATCAATTTCTGTGCCAAACAAGAAGAAGAAGACAACCGAAGTCAAAGGAGAGAGAGGAAAGTCAAAGGAGAGAGAGAAAATGAGTTTTCTGCCCTAGTTCTACTCACACGTGCAATTTTTTTTGAGGTATTGTAGGCATGAAATTTCAGGGGCCGAAATTTCAGGGGTTGACCAGATTTCAGAGATTTGACCAGATTTCAGAGATTTGACCAGCATTGACTTTTGTTGACTTTGACTTGATTGGAGGAGACTTGGAGGAGGGTTGACTTGGTAAACTTGTGGCAGTCTTGGTCTTGGTTTTGGGTCTTGGATATCTCATTTTGATTTTTATAAGAGAAGGATTGGTTGGGTTTTCCCCCTTGTGGGGTTTTGCCCTGACTTGGAGCCTAATTTCTAGTGTTCTTTGTCTCTTTGTGATCCTTTTGTTTTGAACATTTGTATAATTGCTTGATGAAGAGAACATAATAAGTAATAAGAAATCGTATAACCTTTACAAGTAACTATCATGAAGAGGAATTGAGTTGTAATTTACACTTTACTTGGTTTCTCAACATTGGTTTCAAGAGTTTAAAGCTCTTGTGGAGAACTAGAATTAGAAGATGATCAATGTCTTGAGATTAGACAATGGCAACGAGTATACCTCCAACGAGTTTAAGGATTTTTGCAGGAAATATGGATCAAGAAAGAGTTGATAGTGCCTTACAATATGCAGCGGAATAGAGTGGCAGAGAAGAACAGGGATATGGTTGTGTTGAAAAATGTAACTGGGTTGGTTTTTCATAAATTGTATTTGAGTCATAATGAAATGTATTTATTAAAAGAAAGAAAAATAATTTATTATTATTATTATTATGACTTATTAAAGCATGAGTTTCATGCTTGGGTCATCATGTTTTAGGTCAAATTTCCCATTGAGGACTTCTAGGTTTTGTCTTGAGTCATTAGAGGCATTGTCCATTAAAGAGACCCTTCTTGGGCTTTTGAATCATGTAAAAATAATTAATATTGAGTAAAATAAGTCATTTGTCACCTCCACATCAAGTCGGCCTCAAGGAGATCAAGTTAGCTTCAAATAGGGTAATTCGACCTCACCAAAAGCCTATATATTGAAGTAGTTTGATTCATTTGAAGGATAAACTCTCACTCACAAGTTCGATATCTAAGAGGAGTAGAAAAGGTGCTAAAAAATTGCAGAAGAACGAGAAGAATTGTTGGAAGGTCGAATTTTTGGAACATCTCTCTCACACGTGTGAATTTGCTGGGTTACTTTTGGAAGATCGAAGTTTCTGTTGGGTCAAAGATTTTGCTGGGCTAACTGTTGGGTTGAAGATTTTGCTGGGCTAACTGCTAACTGTTGGGTCGAAGATTTTGCTGGGCTAACTGTTGGGTTGAAGATTTTCTTGGGCTAACTGTTGGGTCGAAGATTTTGTTGGGCTACTGCTGGGTTGAAGTTCTGCTAGATCAAAGTTTCGTTGCTGCTGCTAGGTCGAAGGTATTGCTGAAAGGGTTATCAGCCACAGAAAGAAGAAAGGGCCGACTTGTTGTGGAGGAAGTTTGTGTTTAGGTCAAGAGTCTTGGATTATCCCGTGAAACTATTAAGGAAGAGTTGTTCACTGTGTTTTCCCCTAGATAAGGGTTTTTCCGTGGTTGTACGTCTACATTTGGTGTCTATGATCTTTTTGTTATTGTTTTGGTAATTTCTTGATGAGCTAAGATAAAAGAAGAACATAAGAAAACATAAGATTATCACAACTAATTATCAACATAAAGAAAATCTTTCCACCTTTCTGATTTTCTAACATGGTTTTAGAGCTAAGGTGAAGAAGGAGGAAAAAGGTACCTCAAAGATCTATTTAAAGGAGTCTTAAGAGGTTTGAATAAGTGTCATCCAAAGGATCATATAAGAAGTCATGTCTACCATCTTCAAGGACAATGTCTAACTCAATGAAGGGAGAAAACAAATTAGAAGGAGTATCCAACTACAGGGCATGGAAGAAGAGGATAGACCTCATCCTCGAGAAGGATAAAGTTTTGGATCTAGTCAAGGGAAGGGTAAAGAAGCCTACTAATGAGTCAAGTGATGCAGAAAAGACGAAATTCAAGAAATCAAAAATATTGGCCATGACACTAATGGTGGATGGAATAAAGGATAACCTCATCCAATATATATCCAACATATATTTTGCTCAGGAGATATATGAGGCATTATCCAAATTATTTACAATCAAGAATCTTGGTCAAATTGCAAGTCTTAAGAATGAACTGAGATCTATAAAGATGACAAAGGAAGACACTGTGGCATCCTTCTTTGTGAGAATAGCTAGAATCAGAGATGAACTCTAGGCAATCGATGAGATAGTACCTGAAAAAGAACTTGTAATCACTGCACTTCTAGGATTACCAACATCATGGAGTGCCTTTTCATCAGGTCTCAACAGCTGGAAGGAAACTCCTACATTCGAACAATTATGGAATGCATGCAGTCAAGAAGAAGTTATAATTTCTCTAGTAAGCAACAAAGAGAATGAAGAGGAGAAAGTTTCAAATGCCTATTCTTCTCATCACAAGAACAAAGGAAACTTCAAGAAGTCTAAAGGGCCTAGAAGGAAGATAGACCTATCCAAAATCGAATGCTACAATTGTCACAAGATGGGTCACTATAGAAGCGATTGTCCTGAGAATCCGAGAAATAGAAAGAGAAATAGGGATCAAGCAAATGTTGCCGAAGAAGGATCTCCAAAGAAGCACAAGACCGAAGAATCAGAAATAAAGGACTTATACTACTAAGTCCTTCTACTCTAAGTTTTTGAATTGTTTTGTATTTTGATTTTTAGTACTTATAGGTTTAACATGCTTTGGAAAAACATTGTTGAATTGTTTTGTTAAAGTTATAGGTATCCCTCGAGATTGGATTAAGAGGGAGCCCTCACCATTTTTCCAAAGATAAGTATCTTACTCCTTGTATTATCTTTTATATTTGGTTTTCCTTTTCCTATCTAGATGTGTTTACACTAGATGCTAATAACATTTCTTTTATATTTTCCTTGTTTAGGAAAAGCTCACTGATAAGCTCAAGGGCCATGGAGAAGACCTCACAAGACAAAGCATAGAAGTTCTATTGGAATTGATGTCCTATAAGGTTTGTCTAGAAAACAACTCACAGTTATGTTTTAGATCATAAGTTGTGTTCTCATCAAGATAAAGGTACATTCACTCATTCTAAATGAATTTGCCTTGCATTACTCACAAGTGTTATGTCTAGGACCTTTGAATCATAGAGATTCTTTTTTGGGAGATTAATCATTAGATTGAATCTACCCTCATTAAAATCATTATGTTTGTGGAACCCTAATAGGTTTTTTGTAAAACCCTAACCTAAGGGTATGCTAATGTGAAATCCCTAGTCTACTTAGGATTACCAATGAAATCTAGAAAATACTATTCTTTCGATGATAATGTCATGTTTAATGTCTTAGTATTGTTATGGAAACCCTAGTCCTTTAGGGTTGGATGGTAATGTGTTCTTAGACCTTGAGGTTTTGGTAAATTGGTGTTTATGAGCAAAACCCTTGTGTATCAAGAGCAAGGTCCTAGGAATGAAACCCTTGGTGTATGGTTTGTCCATCTAATAAATACCCTAACCTAATCAAGATCATTATATGTCTGACTTTAAATGTATTGATATTTGTGTCTTGAGTTTGTCCTATATGTGTTATGCTTGTGCATGATTATCCTAGATATTTGTTTGTGCTAACCTAATTGTTGATAAGTTCTAGGTTTGTAACTAAGCCCTAGTAGAAGTTTGATATTCTAGGATATGGTGATAGTTCTATTATGATGATAAAATCTAGGGTTTACAACAAACCCTAGTAGAAGTTGGTCATTTAGTTGAAACCTTAGATTGTGTTGTGATTGGTTTTGTTTGTTGACATCTAAGGCTTAGTATCTCAAAGATGGAATCTAGGGTTTGCATTAAATCCTAGTAGTCTAACATATGAAATCTAAAGTTGATAGATGCATTGTAAGTGTACTTGTTTCTAGGGTTTGCAATATATTATAGTAGAGTATGTCATATCTCTGGAAGAAATATTGAGACCCTAGATATAATGAAGATTGTTATCGTAATTGAGTTGCTCAAAGTTTTAATGATGAAGTCTTTATGACAAAACCCTAACAAGAAGTTGAAGTATAAAAGTATGTGTCTCTTGTTGTTTGTGAACCTAACTAAGTTTGGGTATTTAATGTCTAAAGTCCCATGTTTCCATTATTGTATTATTATGATATAGTTAAGTTCATGCTTCTATATATATATTTGGTTGTACTTGCTATCTAAGTTGCGCAGGTACATAATCTTCTTGAAGATAAAACAGTGCGAAACAAGCATGTAAAAGAATATCGAATGAATTGATTAACCTGGAGCAAACAGCTCAATGATAATACAAAGATATTTACAATAATAGAAACATCAGGTTTCTATGTAGAATATAGAACAAACAGTTTCATCTAAGAAACTGCTAAAAGAATAAAAATAGAAACAGCTAAAAGACTGAGCATTACTAAATAGAGATATATTCTAATACCCTCCCTTAATGCTCAATCTATTTACAACACCAATAGACCCGCGGAATTTTACAAATTTATCAGGACCAAGAGGCTTGGTGAAAATGTCGGCGGGCTGCTTTGTTGTGGGAACATAGTGCAACTGAACTGAACCGTCTTCAACCAGTTGTCGAATGTAGTGGTAGTGAGTTTCCACATGCTTTGTTCGTTCATGAAAGACTGGATTCTTGGCAAGTTTGAGCACTCCTTGATTATCACAAAACAAAGAAGTAGGCCCTGTCTGGAAAACATGCATATCTGCAAGCATAAGACGAAGCCAAATTGCCTCACAGGCTGCCTTAACTGCTCCCCGATACTCTGCTTCTGTTGAGGAGAGAGCCACTGCCTGTTGCTTCTTACTAGTCCAAGTAACAGCACCAGATCCTAGACTAAACACATACCCAGCTGTAGATTTACGGTCATCAACCGAACCGGCCCAGTCAGAGTCAGTGTAGCCACTGAGAATAGGATTGGAGCTGCGAGTATATAAGAGGCCATAATCAGAAGTACCACGCACATATCGTAGCACCCGCTTTGCTGCTATCCAATGATCAGCTTTAGGAGCTGACATAAAGCGAGAAATGTAGCTTACTGCAAAACTGATGTCAGGTCTGGTAGCAGTAAGATAGATGAGACTGCCCACTAATTGCCTGAATAAAGTTTCATCCACAAGAGGAGAGGATGACTGTGCTGAAAGTTTGAGCCCTGGTTCCATAGGAGTCGTGGCCGGTTTGCAATCCTGCATTCTGAACCTTTCCACAAGATTTTGGCATACTTGGACTGAGAAAGAAAGATCTGATTTTCAGTCTGCCACACTTCAACCCCCAGACAGTAATGAAGAAGTCCCAAGTCTGTCATCTCAAAAGTTCTGCATAGATCTTGTTTGATCCCATGGATTAAATGTGCAGAGCTGCCAGTAATGATAAGATCATCCACATAGACAACTACAAACAAGATATCATCACCAGTATGCTTGATATACAGGTTTGCATCAGATGGACTCCGCTGAAAACCCTGATCTGTCAGGTACTGATCAATTTTCATGTACCAAGCCCGAGGAGCTTGTTTCAATCCATAGATTGCTTTAACTAACCGACACACTTTCTGTTCTTGACCAGCAACCTTGAATCCTGGAGGCTGCGTCATGTAGACTTCTTCTTGGAGATCACCATTTAGGAAAGCACTCTTTACATCCATCTGATGAACTTTCCAATTGAACTGAGCTGCTAGGGCAAGCACAAGCCTTATGGTACTCATCTTGGCTGTAGGAGCAAAAGTCTCCTCATAGTCAATGCCTTCCTTCTGTGAGAACCCTCGAGCCACAAGACGAGCTTTATACTTGTCTATGGTTCCATCAGCTTTGTATTTCACTTTATACACCCATTTGCAGCCTATGGGTTTTTTCTCTGCAGGAAGATCAGAAAGTGTCCATGTATGATTCTTCTGAAGACTTTGGAATTCGGCTTCCATAGCCTGTTCCCACTCAGATGTACCCTTAGCCTCTGAATAGGTTTGAGGCTCAAAAATACTGTGTATGTTAGCCATAAGAGCAAAATTGACTGTAGACTGTTGTCTGTTCTTATGTCTAGAAGTTCTACCTTCAAGGAGCTCATCATCCCGGAGATCACCAATGGTTTTAGCCCACCATTTTGGCCGAAGAGTAGAGGAACCAATGTCAGGAGTAGAGGAACCAATATTAGGAGGAGGTGGAGAAGACTCAAGAGCAATAGGGGCCGCAAGAGGAGGGTTATTTTCTGGAGGAAGTTCAGATAGAGTATTATCAAATACTGATGCTACATCATCCCTCCCATCAGGTGGACCGACCGAAGAAGAACACTGTGAGGCTGATCCTCATAACACTGCTGAAAGAATCCTCTGTCCTCATCAAAGACTACATCCCGACTGAAGCTAAGACGACCAGTGGCTATATCTATCAGCCTATAGGCCTTGTGATGATCACTGTACCCTGTCATCATGAGTTTCTGGCTTTTGGAATCCAACTTAGAGCGCTTAGCAGCTGGAATCCAAACATATGCAACTGAGCCAAATACTTTGAGATGACTGATCTTAGGCTTACGGCCAGACCAAACCTCTTCAGGAGTCTTCCTGTAACAGCCTGAGTGGGTGATCGGTTAAGAAGGTAAACAGCAGTAAATACTGCTTCAGCCCAGAATCTGTTTGGAACACTCCTGTGTTGTAACATGGAACGAGCCATTTCAACAACCGTGCGGTTGCGGCGCTCGACAACACTGTTCTGCTGAGGAGTGTAGGGTGCGGTTAACTGATGTTTGATGCCATGAATATCACAGAAATTGGCAAAAGCTGATGAACAAAATTCCCCCCCATTGTCGGTCCTAAGAGTCATGATGTTACAGCCAGACTCTTTTTCAACTAAGGTTTTAAACTTCTGAAAGGTACTAAGTGCATCAGATTTATTTTTTAGAAAATACACCACACATCTTTCTACTTAAGTCATCTACAATAAGTAAAAAATATTTGCAAGCAGTGATAGAAGCTGTATTCATAGGACCACAAATATCAGCATGAAGTAACTGGAGTACCTTAGATGCTCGCCAAGATTCTCCATTCTTGAATGAAGACCGATGTTGCTTTCCCGCTTGACAGGCGCCGCATACCCCCAACTGCTGAGTCTGAATATCAGGTAATCCTGACACAAGTCCCTCCCGGGAGAGCTGAGAGAGATACTGCATATTTAGATGCCCATATCGCTGATGCCAAAGAGTACTGATGGGAGAGACACGTGCTGCTAGAGCCACTTTTGGAGAGTCACCGGTGTCAAGTAGCCTATATAGACCATGGTCCTCTAGGCCAACAGCAACTGTTAGACTAGTCTCCCTGTCAATAATAGAGCACTTGTGTGCACTGAACACAACATCAAGCTGAGGAGAATTCCTCATAATCTGGCTGACAGACAGCAGATTAATTTCCATACCAGGAACATAGTATACATTTAGAAATATGAGTGTGCGCCCACCAGACTGAATTTGAACTGTACCTCTACCAGCTACTGTGTACTTTTCACCTCCGCCAAATACCACGAAATCACTGAAAGGTGAGAAGTCAATAGACCAGTCACGCCTGTGAGAGAAATGGCGTGATGCACCAGAATCAATGTACCATGCAGAAGAAGGAACATGATCTGAAGACCTTTTAGCCATAAAGGCGTAAAAGGCTTGATTTCCTTCTAACATCAGATTGGTGAGCGTGGCCATTTTCCCAAAGAGAAAAAATAACATAGCTGTCTGCTTAAAATCCCTCTTTCAGAATGACTGTACCAAACCTTAGCAAATTCTGATTTGAAAGAAAATAGGCTTTCACAATGACTCAGATCTGTACCAGATCAACACACCAGACCAAGATGTCACATGTATCGATATACACGCTGATAATATATACGCTGTTCTGTTCAGATTATATATATATGCGTAGACTGAATGTATGATATATATATATATAATGAGGTTATATATGCGTGATATATATACGCTGAACTGGAGCCGTGATATATATACGCTGAACTATAATCTGAATGCGTGATATATATATATATATGCTGTTATATATGGATCTATTATATATACGCTGTTATATATGCGTGATATATAAACTGGACTGAGCTGGAGAAAGCCGTCACAAAAAAATGTGTGATATATACCCGACTGAAATGGAAAAATACCTTTACTGTAATCTGAAAATGCGCCGTCACTGTAATCTGAAAAATGCCATCACGAGAAAATGCAATGCGTGAAAATGCCGTCTCTGGAAAAAAACGTGATTTTTCAATGCCGTCACGAGAAAAAGCCTTCACTTGGTGAAAACGAAATTAAGTTGCTGGAGAATCTCGATGAATACGAATCTGGTTCCGCTTCCGGTTCCGATACTCAGGCTTTCCACTACAAACACGATTTCCACTTCTGGTTCCGATACAAACACGATACCATAAAATGGCACGCCCGGTGGGACCCGAACCCACAATCGCCTTCAACAGAAACAAAAACTTTGAAGCCGGAAAATAATCTACGAAGGAAGACGACAGAAAACGCAGAAGCTGGCTACTGGCTATTACAGCGAGGGTGAAAACTGAATACGGGTTTTACCGAGTCCTTGAACTTGCGCGTACTCTTCCTCTTGAGTGACTAGGCTTCAAACAAATAAACTGTTCCTTTCAAAGCAATTTTACGATTCCGATGACCTTAGAAAGAAATCTACAGATCCTGAGAGCAGTTTCGAAATGAGCTACTGAATTTTTCAAGCTATGAAAAATATATTTCGAAAAAATCCCTGTGCTCTGATACCATAAAACAGTGCGAAACAAGCATGTAAAAGAATATCGAATGAATTGATTAACCTGGAGCAAACAGCTCAATGATAATACAAAGATATTTACAATAATAGAAACATCAGGTTTCTATGTAGAATATAGAACAAACAGTTTCATCTAAGAAACTGCTAAAAGAATAAAAATAGAAACAGCTAAAAGACTGAGCATTACTAAATAGAGATATATTCTAATAGAAGATATTCGTAAGTAAAGTTGATTTGGTGAATGTGCATAATGAAGGAAGTTATATGAATGATGATGATCAAGATGTCTCAGATAAGAAGAGTGGAAGCCATTAAAGATTCTTCGATGTTATGAAAAAGAAGTTGATCTCCTTCAGTTAAGAGGGAGCCTGGATAAAGGAAAGAGTATAACTCCCAAAGTTGAGAGGGAGGGCATATTATAGTCATGATGGATACCTTGAAGAAGATAATGGAGAATGCATATTGAGGTGTTGTTGAAAGAAGGAAAGCAGGATTTGGTTGTTGCATGTGAAGTAGGAAAGTAAGCTGGATGATTGAGGAAACCTTTTGTCAAGATTTGTTAGGGAAGCCTCTAAGTCCTACTGTGATAAATTGTGAAGCAACATCAAGATGTTTGAGGACCTTGTTAATTTTTGGTATGTTCTATGCGAGAGCAATTTATTTAATTTCTTTTCCATATTAGCAATCACATCAGCATAAAGTAAACTGCAGATAGAACATAAATATAAATTGCAGAAGACAAGCCAAGACAAGAGGACACAAGATGTGGCGCGAGCCAGGGACAAACCCCACAATGTGTGGGGAAACCCTTGATCAATTATTCTTTTATTTTCTTCGCAGAGAAAGAGAGAGAGAGATAGTACATTTACAACAGAAGTCAACACTTTGATTTATCTAGATCTAGCGTTAGATCATTTCATATAGTGATGAGATCAGTTGAAGACATTCTGCTTCAACTGATTCTCAAGATGACTCCTTCACTTATCATCACGTTGCATCTGGTCCTCTTGCTACACCACAACATACTGCACCATGCTGCACTAATCATGATAATCATCATGCTCCCTGTGTCCATGATCTTATCATGCTGCCCTTCATGTTCATGATCTTATCATGCTGCCCTTACTAATATGCATCATCATCATGCTGCTGTCCTTACAGATGTGTATTATCATCATACTGCTGTGCATCATGTCCATGTTCTCATTCAACTGCTGCCCATGTCCATGTTCTCATTCAACATGTCATCATGCATCATTATTGCTTTGATGAGAATGACATTCTTTGCAGAGGTGATCGTTGCATATTGGTGCATCATTTAATACTTTAATAATATGCATCATTTAATACTTTAAGTCACAGCTGTACAGGATGTATGTTACTGTGATCTATATACCGAGATCTTCCTTTTAACGTTTCATAGCACATCAAGACTGATCTTAGATGTGCCCAGATTACATATCATGTACAACGTATATTCAACATATAAAGTCTTTTATCTGCGAATGTGTCATCATGTACAACATACATAAGCCTCCATGATCTGCTTATAAATGTCATCAAAGATCTGCGTATAAAGTCCTTTATGAACAACGTATAAAGACCTTAATGAACAACGTATTAAGAAGTCTCCATGATCTGCTTATAAATGTCATCAATGATCTGCGTATAAAGTCCTTTATGAACAACGTATAAAGACCTTAATGAACAGCGTATTAAGAAGTCTCCATGATCTGCTTATAAATGTCATCAATGATCTGCGGCTAGGGCTGAGTGTCACCATTGACTGTGTATGAGTCTTTGCTACTGCGGCTAAGTGCGGCTAGGTGACTTCCTTACTGCGGCTACTGCAGTTAGGGCATTACTGCGGCCTTTATTTCCCTTACAACGTCTTCAACCATGACTGCGGCTTTTACGTGCTTCATTATGTTATCACTGCGGCTTCCATGCTTAGGTTGTGACTTCAAGCCTTGACCCATTACATAGACTACTGCGTGTAAGGATCTCTGCCCTGCGTATTAATTTGGGCATCACGTTGACTGTATAAATGTCACCATGAACAACGTAACCATGAACAACATATAAGTGAGTTTCCATGAGCAGCGTAATAGTCCTCTTCTTAGCAATGAGTTAGAGCATCATTTGACTGTATATATGTCTTCATGACTGCGTTGAAGGAGTCTCCTTGTCCCTGTGTTGGATCAGCATACGTTGGCTAGGGCATCATCAAACAAGGACAATGTATTCTTTTTGTGACTCTCCTTCTCCAAAACCCAAGACGTGGAGAGGAGATCACATCAAGAATGTGAGTTGAAATGACTTCAAGTCCTCTATATTTATACTAAAACATATATGATGATAGATAGTCATGACGTTTGGCTTCCTGAGCCTACGTAAGGGCTGGTCGGCTAGATAATAAATACCATAATCTAAATAAATTCATATCTCCATAAATACATATCGGAATTGGATGATCTTTGGATCAATCCTACACCTCTCGACGAGAGGGATCCAATAAAAATATCAGCTGCCATAAATAAGCTGACCCACATGGAGTTTGGCCCTTGTTGCCAATTTAACAGACGTCGAAGGTTTGTGTTTACTCATGAGTATTTGAAAGGTTATTGATTGGGGTGATTTGATGTGTTGAGGCATTGTGTGTGCAAAATGCTTGGGAGGGTGGTGTTGGTCATAGAGCTCTGACCTTGCATTACACACCTAGTTCCCTGGGTTGATGGTTAGTAAGTAAGCCTAATGGTACCTAGAGAGGCTGAAAGCTTTAGTCCATCTTAGTCCCACCCGGATAGATTGCCCTAGTCAGGAATCTAGTCTGTGGCACCATAAGTGCCTAAACTCTTCATGGTTCATGTGTTTTGAGATCTTCCATGTACTTGTATATGTAAGTATGAATACCTCCCTAGTTAAGAGGGAGTGTTGAAGAATGTAACTAGGTTCGGTCTTCATAAATTATATTTGAGTCATAATGAAATGTATTTATCAAAAGAAAGAAAAATAATTTATTATTATTTTTATTATTATTATGACTTATTAAAGTAATGGGTTTCATGCTTGGGTCATCATGTTTTAGGTCAAAGTCCCCATTGGGGACTTCTAGGTATGTCTTGAGTCATTAGAGTCATTGTCCATTTAAAGTGACCCTTCTTCGGCTTTTGAATTGTTGAAGAAAAGGGTAACTAGGTTCGGTATTTGTCAATATAATTTTGATCTTTGTACTTGTCAAGAAAAAGATTTGTTATTTTTATAAATTATATGAATGAGTTTCTTGCCCATTCCATAGGTCTAGGAAAGTCAAAGAGTCGAAAGAAAATTGAAGAGCTCTTCTTGAGCCTATTTGTAATGTATATGGGTCAAACTGAATGTCTAGAACAACCCTCCAAGACAAGCACAATCCTCTGGATGAAGTTGGCCAACAAATGAACTAAATAAAAGTCATGTCGGCTTGCAAATAGAGACACATATGTTCACACTGACAGGTCGGCTAAATATGGGGACGAAACCACTATATATACCCAGCTAGGGTATCCGCAAAACAGAGACACAGAACTCAGACTTGTCTGAGATTTTCGGGTCTGTCACGGGTTAAAAATTTGGATGGGTACAGGAGGTGCAGGATCTCGAATGGCACAACTTTGGATGGGTGCAGGAAGGTTCTCTGATGCCTATGCAATTTCGTAGGCAATTACAGTGATAAAAATTGCAGTCTAATACTCCTCAGTGATGGAAATCTCAGCATACCTGCAATCATAATCTCGGTACAAGGATAACAATCATTATCTCAGTAAAGTAGTAGTAATGAAGGTCTCAATAATGGTCACAGTCTTGGCCTACTAACACAGTGAAGCAACCTCACTATCTCGGCATGTGTGAAGAGAAAGATTTTGAAGTGACACTCTGTCTCAGTCCAGAAGCAATCATAACAGATGTAATAATGATCTCAGTATAACTACAATCAAGACCTTAATAGAGAATATCACTGTCTTGGTGAATCTAAATGCAACTCTACTATATATCTCAGATCTCTTTGTGGTGGAGAAGATCTCGATAAGGACACAACAATAACGAAGATCTCCGTGGTAGTGCAACATGGTGAAACAGTAATGGTGGTAGAGATGATCTCAGTGTGCAGCAATGATCTCAGTCAAGATGGATCAATGATGAAGCAACAGTGATGATGATCTCAACATTGACAAAGAAGAGGATTTTTGTCTTTGTCTCGGAGTGCCATGATAGGTCAAGAGTCATGGTCTTGGTATTCGTCAATTGGAATCTCTATAAGAAGAATTTTGTGCAGGTTTTCCTCTCCAAGAGGGAGAGTTTTTGGCCCTAGCAGAAAGCCAACATCTTGTGTTCTTGTCTCTTGTATTTTGGTAACTGTTTGATGAAGTAAGAAATACACACACTAATGATATCAAGAGAAGATTGTAAGCAAAAGTTAAAATACCTCACAAATAGTTATCATGCTAAGAAGAATCACATTAACTACATTTGCCCTAGATTCTTCAACATGGTATCAGAGCTAAGGTGCTGAAGTCAAATGAAGGGCAGCAAAAGAGACATACAAGGATCTGTCTTCAAGGACATCAAAGCAGGTTGAAAGGATTAAAGGAGCAAGTATACAACAAGTAGGTCTACAACAGTCATGGAGTATCAACTTTAGTAATTACAGTCATGCACTCAACTCATGCTCAGTTTGATGGAGTATATCAGTGATCCTCACTTCTTGATCACTGAACTTTCTCCATGCCATAAAATATAGTCTCAGGTATATATATATATATATATATATATATATATATATATATATATATATATATATTGCAGAAGTAATCCAAGGAATACCTCTCACAATCCATGATTACATCACTGTCTCAGTATAGTTATTACATCAAGGCAGTTTTGGTGATGAGATAGTCTATCTATACAGTGCCACCCACAGTTTAGTTATGTTATTCATTGACAAGTTTGGGCTCTCAATACATTGCCTCTCTACACAATGCACATAGACATCACTGTGCAATATCAATATACTTGTCACAGTCTCGAATTCTGTCTATGATTATGATCTCAATAGCATGGTGCTCGGATCAGAACATAGTATCACTAACATGTCAACAATATGTTGAAGTCAAAAGTACCTTAAAAATGAATTGGGAAGGTCGTGAAGCAGTCTCGGTGATGTCAAGACCACTAATGTCATGGTGCTAGAAGGTCTCCAAGGAAGTCGTGATGAAAGGATACTAATGATGGGCAACTCAAGCAAAAGAAGCATCAAGGTGAAGATATCCTCTTCACACACCAAGTATCTTTCAATTTTATAATCAGATTTGGTTAAATGATTTCATGATTGCAAGGGGATTTATAAATCGGTTAGATAATTGAAAGTCCTTGCATAGAATAAGGAGGATTGTCATAATCCTCATAGAAAAGAGAAATCATTGATATCTATGAAAAGGTCTATGAAGGTCAAGCATTGTTTGAATCCATCAAGAGATTCATAGGATTCATATGATATCACTCAAAATTCCTCTCATACCTAAATAGCAGAAGAGGAGACATAAAGAGAGATATATGAAATGCTAGATATACTCTCGAAAATTAAAGTAAAGAAGGTCACTTAGACCTACACAATAGTAAAGGTATCAAAGAATGAAGGAATAACTTCATGAAGATCTAGGAAAGATGATAAGAAGGTAGTCATCATTGATGAGCAAGGTAACAAATATCAATGAACAAAGAAGGTTACCTCACCCGACAATTTGTGGTCTCTATCCTAGATAGAGAAATACAAGTTGCAGTCTATAGTATTAAAGGATAAAATAATTCAACCATGTGAAGAAAGGAAAGAGGGAGTATCAAATCTCTCCTATGAGTAAGATAGTATCCCTCAGAAATGGATCCTATCAGAAGCTCCTATATCTTGTGTTATAAGATTTGACAATGATAATAAGATGCATCATGGCATCATGAAAGCATTAGAAGCAAGAGCTCGTGACATCACCATGGGAATCATGAAGGACCAAAAGGACAAAATCCATGGCATTCAAACATGAAGGATATAGCTCTTGGGAATCTCATTGAACATTAAAGGAAAGAAAGATGTCATCTAGGACAAGGCTCATCATACATCAAGAAACATCTGCTAGATGGGGATATGCAACATCCTCAAGGTTCTCTGATGGAATCCTCATTGGAGGGTTCACTAATCTAGAGAGGAAGCAAGTGTTTCATCAGGAACTCCAACTTATGGAATTCATGGGATAATGGTGTGATGACATGAAGCAGATCAAGGGATTGAAGATCTCTTCAATCAAGGAAGCTGCTGGAAGAAGCCTAGATGACCTAAAGGTAAAATGAGGTATGTATGCTTGTATTTAATATTATAATGTCATGTCATATGGTTGCAGGTAACAATGGATCATTACTTCTATCTTGAGAAGCATGATCAAGAGAAAAAGGATCTTCTCCTCTGAAAGAATGCAGGAAGGCATAAGTCACACTAGATGAAATCAACATAATATGTCCTCATATGAAGTATGAGGTAGTTGACTAAGAAACTTTGATTAAAAGCTCCGGGAAATGGAATGTGTAAGGAAGGAAGAGATCATGAGATATGCAACCATGATGAAGGCAATCAACATCCAAAAGACCAAGAAGATTTGACTAGGAAATCTCCCAGAAAGATATAAAGACTCTGATGAAAGTCTGAAAAAGATGAAGACCCTTGACAATGGATATCTTTGGGAGATATGTCAATAAGTGTGCAAGATGCTGATACCTACAAGAAGATGTCATGATGAAGAGCCATCTCGTAAGGTATGATTTAATTTAATATGATGTTTTGATTTCTTGAATAATATCTAGATGAGTTCATGTAGGGCTACTAGAACAAGACTTGTAAGTACAAGTACAACCAACATTCATGCGATGGATGGAAACTCCTGAAAGAAGCATGGAGAGAAAAAAAGTAGCCATATGAAGAAAGTTCCAGATGTATGCCAAGAAGGCCACTTTCCATGAAGAAAGGAATGGCATGACGAAATAAGAAGGAAAGTGATCGATGGTTGTTGCCCTACAAGGAAGAAGCTCAACTAAATTTCATGACATCAAGGAGAGAAGTTGATCAAGCAGCTGAAGAACCCATGAAGAAGAAGCTGCTGATGTATAAAAGAGTCCCTAGCTAAGAGGGAGCTCTGACAGGTCCCTGATCAAGAGGGAGTTTGAATTAGATCACCCCTGATTACAAAGGAGTGACAATTGTGTTTTTTCCATTTCATGTGTCATGCACTAGACCAGGACTAACAACCGTAAGTCTAGATGAAGGCCATGAATGGAAATGTAGACACATGATAGACACAACATTCTTGTCTTCACTTGGGAAGAAAGAATGGGAGGATTGGGTAATCATCTGGCATCCGATACTCTTTGAGGATGTGTAGGGCATCCAAGATAAGAGTAGGCAAGAGGACCGATATTCTTTGAGGGTTGGGAACCCAAGATAAGAATAGTCCTAGAAGGTCATACTTAGTGAACACCTGGGTGGGTATGTACCTTGAGAGACAATGATGAAGGTGTCTATAAATCATTGGTCTCCATTGTAGCTCATGGTCTCATGGAGAGATGGAGTTGTTAGTCAAGGCCTTGCACTATGACAATGCTGATTGATATGATGCTATACAGATGGGATTACCAATCCGATTCTTCTTATGAGAAATTCTTCAGATTGAGAATAACCAAGTACCATTGTAAATACCTCCCTAGTTAAGAGGGAGTGTTGAAGAAAAGGGTAACTAGGTTCGATATTTGTCAATGTAATTTTGATCTTTGTACTTGTCAAGAAAAAGAATTATTATTTTTATAAATTATATGAATGAGTTTCTTGCTCATTCCATAGGTCTAGGAAAGTCAAAGAGTCAAAAGAAAATTGAAGAGCTCTTCTTGAGCCTATGTGTAATGTATATGGGTCAAACCGAATGTCTAGAACAACCCTCCAAGACAAGCACAATCCTCTGGATGAAGTCGGCCAACAAATGAACTAAATAAAAGTCATGTTGGCTTGCAAATAGAGACACATCTATTCACACTGACAGGTCAGCTAAATATGGGGACAAAACTACTATATATACCCAGCCAGGGTATCCACAAAACAAAGACGCAGAACTCAGACTTGTCTCAGATTTCCAGGTTTGTCACGGGGTAAAAAATTCAGATGGGTATAGGAGGTGCAGGATCTCGGATGTCGCAACTTCGGATGGGTGCAAGAAGGTTCTCAAATGCCTTTGCAATTTCGTAGGCAAATATAGTGAGGAAAATTGTAGTCTAATACTCAGTGATGGCAATCTCAACATACCTGCAATCATAATCTCGGTACAAGGATAACAATCATTATCTCAGTAAGGAAGTAGTAATGAAGGTCTCAATAACGGTCATAGTCTTGGCCTACTAACACAGTGAAGCAACCTCACTATCTTGGCATGTGTGAAGAGAAAGATCCTGAAGTGACACTCTGTCTCAATCTAGAAGCAGTCATAACAGATTTAATAATGATCTCAATATAACTACAATCAAGACCTTAATAGAGAATATCACTGTCTCGGTGAATCTAAGTGTAGCTCTACTATATATCTCAAATCTCTTTGTTGTGGAGAAGATCTCGGTGAGGACACAATAGTAATGAAGATCTCCGTGGTAGTGCAGCAAGGTGCAACAGTAATGGTGGTAGAGATGATCTCAGTGTGCAACAATGATCTCAATCAAGATGGATCAATGATGAAGTAGCAGTGATGATGATCTCAGCAGTGACAAAGAAGAGGATTGTTGTCTTGGTCTTGGAGTGGCATGATAGGTCAAGAGTCATGGTCTTGGTATTCGTCAATTGGAATCTCTATAAGAAGAATTTTGTGCAGGTTTTCCTCTCCAAGAGGGAGAGGTTTTGGCCCTGGCAGAAAGCCAACATCTTGTGTTCTTGTCTCTTGTATTTTGGTAACTGTTTGATGAAGTAAGAAATACACGCACTAATGATATCAAGAGAAGATTGTAAGCAAAAGTTAAAATACCTCACAAATAGTTATCATGCTAAGAAGAATCACATTAACTACATTTGCCCTAGATTCTTCAACATGAATCATGTAAAAAGAATTAATATTGAGTAAAATAAGTTATTTGTCACCTCCACACCAAGTCGGTCTCAAACAGGGTAATTCGACCTCACCAAAAGCCGATATATTGGAGCAGTTCGATTCATTTGAAAGACACACTCTCACTCACAAGTTCAATATCCAAGAGAAGGATCAGAAAAAGTGCAAAGTTGTAGAAGAAGGAGAAGAATTTTTGGAAGGTCTAATTTCTGGAACATCTCTCTCACATGTGTGAATTTTCTAGGTTACGTCTGGAAGATTGAAGTTTCTACTGGGTCGAAGATTTTGCTGGGCTAACTGTTGGGTCAAAGATTTTGTTGGGCTAATGTTGGGTCGAAGTTCTGCTAGATCAAAGTTATGTTGCTGTTGCAAGTTGTTGTTGCTAGGTCGAAGTTATTGCTGAAAGGGTTATCATCCACAGAAGGAAGAAAGGGCTAACTTGGTGTGGAGGAAGTTTGTGTCTAGGTCAAGAGTCTTGGATTATCTTGTGAAACTATTAAGGAAGTGTTGTTGATTGGGTTTTCCCCTAGATAGGGGTTTTTCCCTAGCTGTCCACCTACATCTGGTGTCTGTGATCTTTGTGTTATTGTTTTGGTAATTGCTTGATGAACTAAGATAAAGGAAGAACATAAGAAAACATAAGATTATCACAAGTAATTACCAACATAAAGAAAATCTTTCTGCCTTTTCGATTTTCTATCAGGTTGGAGCAGTCAAGGCCATGATCCATGATCAGGATCTGCCTATGTTCTTGTGGGCAGAGGCATGTAATATGGTTGTTTACTTGCAGAACACGAGTCCTCACAGGGCAATGGAGGACATGACTCTTGAGGAGTCTTTTATCGGATTGAAACCAGAGGTGAGTCATTTGTGCATCATCTGTAGTCCAGTGTATATGTCCACATTCCTTTAGAGAAGAGGACTAAATTTGATCCATCATCAAAGTGGTATTTTTGTTGGATATTGAGAGGCTTCAGAGGCTTATAGGGTCTATGTTCTAAGATAGAGGAAGATAGTGGTCAAGACTCAAGAGGGATGTCATATTGAGGAGGGTAGGACCTTTAAAAGGTCGCATGCGACAAATCCAGTAGTGGCAGAGGATTGGGAGCAAGATGCTTCGAAGGTTAACCAATGACCAACAACACCAACAGTGGGGGCACAACCTCCATATCAGGAAGAGGAGCTAGATGTTCCTTTGAGCTCTACTAGGAGGAGGTAGAGATGGGCCGAGCAGATCCTGAGGGATGCAGAGGAGCATTTAGAGGCTTCTAGTAGGACGTTTAGGGAGAGTAGATCACCTACCAAATTTTCCAATTAGTTGGGCTTGATTAACAATGTAAGTGAGTCTGAGCCTTCTACTTATGAGGAGGCAACGTATGAGCAGGTTTGGAAGGATGCCATGATGGAAGAGTATAGTTCCATCATGAGCAATGATGTGTGGGAGATAGTACCGAGGCTTGAGGGAAGTCAATGGTCACTTCTTGATGGATCTATAAGATCAATCATGTAGCAGATGACTATATCAATAAATACAAAGTGAGGCTCGTGGCAAGAGGGCTTGTTGGTGGCATTGACTGTTGAGCTCCTCTTTCGTGACCCTAGTAAAAATGTACACTTCAGTCAATAAAAATCATTGATTGGGATTTTAAGCTTTTTCTATCCTATTTTAATGCTTAGAGGGTGATCTTGATGAGGAGGATCCCAATATAGGGATTGATTTTGATTTTATGTAACTATTTGTTGTAGCATGATTTTCTTTGGATTTCAGAGGTCATTTACAACCTCTCTATTGATCTATTTTGATTCACAGATGAATTGCACTCGGTGATATTTTGGTTATATGCACCCTTGCTATATACATGAGAAATTTTGCATATTTTTATATAATAATTTGGATTCATGTGGGATGCAAATGAATTATATATGTTCTTTCCAAAAGTTGAATATTTTATATTTTTTGGTCGACCAATCTTTTGGTCTAGTTCCAATAACATTGATGAGGATGCTGATAACATTGCAATGATTCATCTCATGATATACATTTAGTTTTTTTTATATGATATTATATCATTCTATTAATTCTTATGACTCGGGACAAATATCATATTTCAACAGTGATATTTGATGTATCAGTTGACATCTTATATATCGATCTATTCATGTAGCAATGTGTTTGTTTGATGTTGATGTTGTTTTAGAAGTTAAAAAATTGAAAAAAATGATTATTTTTGTATTTTTTAAAGTTTCCCGATAATTTCCGATATTTTCCTCGATATTGCTGATAATTTAAATTTTGGACCCTTGGTGATAAATTGCTGATAACAATAAATGTACATATGAGTACATTATTTATGTAGCTCAATGAACAAATTGTATCCAATTTTTGTCGTATATCATTTGTCCATATCAATGCTTCTTAGAGACTATCTTTCACATATTGATAAAGTAACATCACATTATTAAGCAGTTCAAGCGAAAAAAATGTCTATGTTTGATTTTCCTACCTAGTAAATAAATTCTCACCTAGTTGTGACTTTGCTGCTTCTTTCTCTTCATTATCAAAATAATCTTGATTCTGAGACTAGAACTCATCAAAGAGGGATGCAATTCTAGCAAACAACAGTTTTGGCATTTGTATGATTTTGATCTAAGTCACTGTGTTTAACAAGTAAAATCCTCAATGCTCGAAGTTCACGAACTTAAATGCATGTCAAATTTATTTGTTTCAGTTCGCCAAACATCAAGGCAAATTCGAACTCGAACCGGAGCCTTTGTCGCCTGGAAAATCGAGCTTGAGACTGACTTTCTCTCTCTCTGAAAATTTGGGCTTCACCCACACTGACTGCCTTAAAACTCGGTCCAATCAACCTTCATTAAATGCTCAGATCTCCTAGAAATCTGCCCTGCCTGTCTTCTCTGTTCTGTCCCAAAATTTGAGCTGAATGCTACAGTAGAGGCCTCGAAATTTGTGTAGACTGCTGCCTAGAAATGCATGCAGCCTGTAGCTTCTCTCAGCCACGAAATTTCCTCAACCAGACCTCTGTTAATACCTCGAACTGTGTGCAGAAATGCTCTGGCTGCCTCCTAGATTCTCGTGGCCTTCCTTGGGCTTGAATTCGGCCTCCTAGGAACTCATGGCTGCTGTAGCAAGTGTTCTCAGCTGTAACGCTTCTCTTTCAGCAGTTTTCCTCTTCTCCTTGCTCCCTCTCTTCTCCAAAATGCTCATGTGAAGAATGAATGAGCTCAATAGCCTTTTCTCCCTTTTTGTCTCTCATTAGATAGAACCCTAACCCTATTGATCAAGGGCTGAGATTAGATCTCAGCCCATGAGATCAATGGTGGAGATCATTTCCCTCACTTGACCGCCTTTTCTCGCGTGGTCTCCCTCATTTAATGAACTCCCTGGCCACTTTAATGTTTTGTACCTTGTACCTTTTTCTCCACATAAAGTTAACTTAAAAATAGAAAGTAACTTTAATATTAAAAGGTATTTTAGTACTTTTTTTCATAAAGTCACTTTAAGACATAAAGTGACATTAATATAAAGTACCTAGTACATGTACCACATAAAGTGACTTTTTCACCATGACTTTAATATAACCCATAAAGTCACATGCCAAAAAGGTAATTAAAGTGTCTTCCTAGGAAAAAAGGCTAATGCACTAGGAAACACCTCCTTGGTACCCTTATTATTTTTAATACAAAAGCCATTGATACAACAGTTCTTTGGATCGATAGTTTTTTGAATGAAGGGACTTTTTAAATAAAGTATGTTTTTTCTTTTGTCTATATTGTCCAGTAGAGTAAAAAATGTGGTCACGAGGTTGAATATTTTGATATTCATTTGTCTTTTTACAGGGGCTCCTTTGAGGAACCATAGCATGCATATGGCCTCACCCTATATCCCAGTCAGTCCTTACCATCCTATTCAAAAGTAGTCTTGTGCCTTGCTGGTCAACCATGGACTACCGGAAAATGTGGTTATTCTAAAAATTAGTTAACCCTTACTAATGCTGTACACTGCTCCTACTGCTCAAGATAACATTTCTGATATCTTCTTTCAGAACTTCTTGTTTACCTTTTAATATTTCATGTGAAACATCTTTTTCATCTGTATTGCAGGGGTGTTACAAGCTTAATATCTATGGTTACTTAGTTGCAGAGTGCCTTAAGGATAATTCTGTAACAAGACCGCAGATGATCCATTTAGTTCCTTTTAGTTTAGTCGTCAATGCAGTGAAACTGATTTTTTGAACATGATATGGGGCTTATTCTAACTTGTATGTGATGTAAGCTAGGTTGATTTTTCATGCTGGCTAGAACTAATTCCTTCTTATGGTGCAGATCAGGATGATCCTCTGAAAACTACTGATCAGACGAGGCCTCTTGGTCTTATTGTAAGTTTGTTTCTTCTATTTCTCAAGTATATGTATACATATTGTTCCTATTTCATATATAACCAGAGGCAATGGTGACTATAATATGCTTGGATATAAGGATTTTAGGTTGAAATGCTTGCTTTGAACGTTTGGACTACCTTGCATTTAAGAATACTTGTAATTATGTTGTTGCTATTAAACATGCCGCAATTTGAGGCAACCATTACCAAAAATTTAATTGTTTATATTTGGAGTCCTCACCACTAGAATCAGATTTATAAAATTTTAGGAGACCAAGCTGCTTATAATTGCTTGACCTATGAAATGTTTTGCGCAGTCTACTTGATTTACATTTTCATAACAAAATTGTTTAGATTGGTTCTTATACTTCCAGTCCCACTCTAGAGAACTGAAGCAACAGTTTTAAGGCCAACTGAAGATGTCCATCCTGTTCACTGAAACATCTGAATATGAAAGTAAATTCTTATTGGATTAAAGGACTTTACTTATACAGGCAAAATTTAATTCTGTTATCTGAACATTATCTGTCAATTTAGATCCAATTGCATGCTGTCATTATTATTATTGTATTATATTCAGGTCTTGTATGAGAGTCTGAGAGTAATTTGTATTTTACACTTTGTGCCATCTCTTTGTTCCCTCTGAAGGTGAGTGTCCATGATGGAGGAGGTTATCAGACTGTACGGGCTTCTTCTCCATGTTTCATGCTTCTTTTGGGGCATTGCCTTCTTCATCTCCCCTGACTCTGCTTCTAGCTTTGATGCACTTTGTGATGCTTCCATGCTTAGCTCAGATGGGTAGCTGTTTTGTTCTGTTTGGTCATCATAATATTATGTTTGACATTGGCATTGATTTTTATTGATTCTGGTTACTACTTTTTTGTCTGTAGCTATTTTTCTTTTAGTAGATTAGTGGTAGGAGTTTCTTTTCCACGACCACAATGTACTTACATTGGATTGTACTTATGCATCCCACGGACTTACTCTTGTGGTGATTTGTTGGATGTTAATAAATTTATCTTATCTTGTTGGGGCATGGAAATGGGTCAAACTAGTTAATGATTCAATTCACCTTCTGTCTGATATTAGAATAGTTTTGAAATAGAATCTGTTTCTAACTGCTAGTTTACCAACCTCTTTCTGGGAGCAAAAAGCAGGCCACCTTACAGGGCAAAGGTGGGGAAATTCAGTTCTCTGAAGAAAACTAATGTCTCTATTATAGGTTAGGAAATGCCAGATTTGTATAAGGAACTGTCGGAGCCTTTCTTGGGAGCCACATGGATGTGTCTTTTGCTGTGGTTGAATGCTAAGGTCAATTATCTTCCACTTTGCATTTGGAAGGCTGGGTTGTTTATCTAGTTCATACATAATTATTGTTGTTGGCATGTGATGTCTTCCTTTTTTTACTTCTACAGTTGATTTTCATCATCGTATTGGCAATGTCCAGTGGTGTTAGTAGGGTTTTCTAGAATCTAAGCTTAAGGGTTTTCTAGAATCAAATTTGGAGGAGAGGGAGGGGATTGACCAGCGCAGTAACCTGTAGGAGATCAAAATTTTTCCTTGGGTCAATTCCCGGGAAATTGATGCCCTAGGTGACCTAATGGGGCTAGACCTAGGGAAAAAGGGGAAAAGGGTAAAAAGAGGGTTAAAATGATCACCCTTTTTGAAGGATCAGTGCTTAATTCACTTGGGGATATGGAGTCAAGGATGATGATGAGTAAGAACTTGGTTTCTTGATCAAGGAGGCCCGGAAAGTCAGATTCATCCAATGTTGAGAGATAGAAATGAAAAGTTAACTTCAAGCATTTATACTTCAAAGCAAATGATGCAAGCTTATCAAGACAAATAATCTCTAGGACATTTTGTTCACATAACATTGGCCCATACATTACATTAGCTAAAACATGCTTAATTCCACATTTCAATTATGTAGCAACTAGCCCTAATTTTAGCAGTATGCAACAACAAGAATAACATCAAAATTTACTTACAACGTTATAGAATATATCCAACCAACATTTCCTTTGCAAGACAAAGCTCCAAGAAAAAAATAGCCCAAATCCATACGTCAAAATTCATCCATCTCCAAAAAATATTTACCAAGGAAAAATGCGAAGTTCCCTATGATTAGAGAGATCTCAAGTCAAGTGATGATCCAATGGAAAGTATCTAACACAGTGTTGTAGGAAATGCCCCCCCCGAATCAAAATCCCGAAACGCTGAAAAATACGGTTCCTGCCATTTAAGAACCATACGACCCGATCCATGTTTTGGTTTTTCCGAAACGAGTTTCATACAATGGATCGGCCCTACGATCCACGACATTTCCGGGTTGGATCTGTACGGATCGCGATCGCTTCATCGGGCAAGTGGGTGTTTCCACCGCGCGGGCCACAAAGTGGCGCTTTTTTTATTTTATTTTTATTTTTCTTAGTTGGGGGTGGGTCCACCTTGGGTTAGGGTGAGGAGTGAAGGGATTAAAGACCCTTTCATCTCTCATTTTCTCACTTTTATTTTATGAGAGCTTGGAGAAGAGAGGAGAAAGAGAGGAGAGCTTGGAGGAGTGAAGGAGGAGGAGCTAGGAGAAGGAGGAGGAGCTTGGAGTAAAGAAGGGCTTCCATCTACAAGAGCTAAAGAGGTAAGTGCAAACCCCAAACTCCCTCATTTTTTTGTCATTGTTTTTTGTATTTTTCTCCTCCCTTTCCTACTCTTTCCCATTCTTTCTACTTGCTCATTTAATTGCAAGTTGTCCACCACCTATATCCATATTCCAAGATAATGTTCTTTTGGCTTCTATGTATCATTCCACTTTTGGTTTTAATGATGGCAAGAGGGAGTAGGAATAGAAGGGAAGAAGAACAAGAGGATAGTGGTCCCCCTATGAGTGACCCAATGTATGATGAGGAGGAAGGGTTTGAAGAGGAAGGGGATGAACTTGAAGGGAATACTGAAACACTAGAGGGGAAAGCTGCATTAACACCCTTGTGGAACTATGTGACCAAAATTGAAGGGGGAAAGGGTGGTGAAAGCTACAAATTTTTGTGCCCTCATGGTTGTCATGGAGGAAAACCATTTAGTGGTTCATATACTGGTGTGAGGAGGCATCTTGTGGGGTGATGGTCAATGTTGATAAAAAGGGTGTTGTGGGGATACAAATTTGCCCAAACATTTCAGCTGAACAAAGAAAAAAATACATCCAAATAGAGGAGGTTGCACCAAAAAAGAAAGAAACAGAAAACTCATTATGAATCAAGTGCAACCTCTAGATTTGGTAGCTCATCTCCTCATGGTACTTCTACAAGCTTTGGAGGTAAAAGAACAATAGGGGATTTCTTGAATGTTGCTGGAAGGGATGATTTGGATGGAAAGATAGTCTGATTTATTTGTGCTTGCGGTGTACCATTCAATGTGCTTTGCTTTCCCTATTGCCATGAAATGGTAAGGGCCATCAATGAAGCCCCAAAAGGATACAAGTCCCCCAACTATGAGAAAGCTAGAACAATGTTATTAGAAAGAGAAAAAGCAAAGGTTCAAAGAGCTTTGACACATTTTACAAATGAGTGGGTAGATTGTGGGGTATCCATTGTATCAGATGGGTGGACGAATATTAGAAACCAACATTTGATAAATGTTCTTGGTGTTTCTGCTAGTGGTGCAATATTTATTACATGTCATGACTCCTTGATCAGTGCATCTTCCCAAAACATTACAGATCTCCTATTGCAATCAATCAGAGATGTTGGTCCGAATAATGTGGTTCAAGTGATCACAAATAGTGCAACAAATTGTATGGTAGTAGGAAAAGTTATTGAGCGTACTCATCGACACATCTTTTGGTCTCGGTGCCTGGTTCACACATTGAACCTTTTGATGCATAAAAAATGTGGGTGCATTAATGAGCTTTATAGGAGAGGGAAGCAACTCATTAAGTTTATCACAGGGCATACAAGGGTAAACTACTTCTATGGCACTTACTCCAAGTTGTAGTTGCTTAAACTTGCAAAAACAAGATTTTCCAGTTATTACCTCACCTTTAGGCGGCTAGTGAAGGCGAGACAAGCTTTAACTAATATGGTGACTGCTGAATCATGGGAGGAAATTAACACTGATAGAGATGGTGATAATGTAGCCAAGGACACTATTCTTGACATGTACTTTTGGTCACAGGTTAAATATGTTTTGCAACTCACCAAATCAATTTATTACATGATCAAGTTTGGAGATTTAGATCGACCAATAATTGGGGAGGTGTATGAGGAAATGGATAGCATGTTGGGGTAGATTAAAGACATTGTTGAGCCTAGAGATATCACGTTGTACGATTATATTTGTGCAGAGATGGAAAACCGATGGGAAATGCTAAATGTTCCGTTGCATGCATTAGCATATGTTTTGACACCTGAATACTATCATCCATCATGGCTTTCAACACCAACACCTGGGGGGGAGCAGGAGAAAACCACACCAAGATCAAGATGTTCACAAAAAATATATGATTGCATTGAGTAAATTAGTCCCTGATGAGGAGGAGGCTACCATGGTACGGAGACAGTTGAGCAACTATACACTTAGCACTGGTCCATTTGGGAGAATACATGCAATTAGAGATCGAGAGCAATGTTGCACGAAGCGGGAGTGAAGCGGAAGCGTTTTTTGGAAGCGGGGACGCCGAAGCGTCATTTTCCAAAAATCTAGGAAGCGAAGCGTCCGCGGAAGCGTCTGCTATATATATATATATTTTTTATATTTTTTTGCATTTATACTCAAAACAAACATCCCAAATACCAAATTAATTGTAGAAGACATGAAAACATGCATATTTTTGCATAAATCAAGATAGATATAACATCCATTGTACATTAATGATCTAGAATCTAGATTCTTCTCCTCTTGTCTAGCCTTTGCCTCTACCTCGATTGTCTAGGGATATTAGTCAACATTGCCCAATTTTGATCAAACTACCTAATTCAAGACTTAAAATATGGTAGAAAAAGCTTAACATGTTTGATCGATGATTTTGACTTGATTGAAAGGTAATTTTTTGCTAAGGGCGTGCCGCGTGACAAAGGAGTTCAACAATTAACACCACCAACACCAGGGTACATATAGGGCTTGGTGCTCTTGATTAAATGCTAATCGCATACCTTCATACTTGATATAATCTAATGAAATGCCACAATCCCATTGATCCTGAATACCTGAAAACTGTTAAGTCTGTTGAATTTTGAATAGGATATGAAATTCTATTTTCTCCATATGAAGTCCAATGAGGCTGGAACCACTCTCAAACATTCTGAGTCATTTCATGGTAATGTTAAAAATTTAAGTAAAATGATGAAAATGAAAATAAAGGAGAATGTCACTTTTACTTTAAGAATTTAACATTACCATGAGGGAGCATCTGCTATATTTATATTTTTTTTTGCTTTCATTTGTCACCCTAACCCAAGGTGGACCCACCCCCAACAAGCAAACTCACCTAAAATTTAAAAAAAAATTGAAAAAAAAACGATTTTCTAAATGCTTTTCCGGAAGCTTTTCTGGAAGCGTACGGAAGCGTCTGGGAAGCGTCTGGGAAGCGCCGTACGAAGCGCGCTTCGGCGCTTCGGAAGCGCCAGCGCTTCCAAATTTCCAGGAAGCGGCTAAAAAATCCGGAAGCGCGCTTCCGACCAAGCTTCCTAGGCGCTTCCGTACGGGACGCGCTTCGGGGCTTGGAACCGGGGGGGGGGGGGCGCTTCGTGCAACACTGATCGAGAGGCTTTTTCTTCTCTTGAGTGGTGGAACATGCATGGAGGTGCTACTCCGCTTCTACAGACTTTGGCATTGCGGGTGCTATCACAGGTGGTAAACACTTCTTCTGCAGAGAGGTGTTGGAGCTCTTATTATTTTATCCACAGTGTTAAAAGGAACAGGTTGAGTTTAGACTGGGCAAAGAGCTTGGTTTATGTTCATTACAACTTGCGATTGTTGTCCCATTACTGTGATGATGCAAAGACTAATAAAGACCTTAAGGTTTGGGACAGGAATCCAGAGGAGCCCAATTTGGAGGATGGAGTGTTGCAGTTTGAGCAATTAGAGGATGCTCTTATCCAGGTATGTCATCGTGGTATGAATTTTGCTTATAAAGCATTTCTCTAATTCCTATTTTTATTTTTTTTGTTAACTAGTGGCTTTTTTAGGTACGAATTTTTTGAGCGATTCCAGGATGATGATGTTCGAGTTGAGATGCCAGCCCCATTTGGTCCCTTGGTTCCCACGTTCCATGGTTCAACACCAACAACAGAGGCTTCGTCTTCATCAGTTTCAATACCACTCCCACAACTTCCATAGGAACCTTCTTCATTGCCACCACGTGGAGGCCCACTGCCATGTTCTCTTCATGGTGGAAGGAGGAGAGATCAGTAGATATATTCACAATTTACTACTTTTTTCATAGATTAATCATTAAACTTGCAAACTTGGTGTGAACTTGAACCTTTTTGTCTTGGCGGTGACCAAGTGACCTATTTTGTAAACATTATTAATTGAATTTTAGACATGATAAATGTTGTCGGTTGCTCACTTGCTAGATAATATGCTCTATGTTTTATGTTTTATAATATGCTTAAAAATTTGATGTATGTTTGTAATTGCTAGAATATAGATGGTTGATGCTCGAATAATTAATCATTGATGTACAATGGAATCATGGTTGCCATATTTGTCTTGATTTATGTAAAAATATGCATGTTTTCATGTCTTCTACAACTAATTTGGTATTTGGGATGTTTGTTTTGAATATAAATGCAATATATATATATATATATATATATATATATATATATATATATAGTACATGCTTCCGAGATGCTTCGCTTCCTAGATTTTTGGAAAATGACACTTCCGCGTCCTCGCTTCCAAAAGACGTCCCCATTTCGTCCCCACTTCGTGCAACATTGAGATTCTAACATCAATATATAGCCTCCTAAGGAGTTCGAATTAGCTTATAGGCCTACATTAGCCCCTAATGATAAAATAATGTGCAAATGAAACCCCTATTGGTGATAAGCCCACCAAACTAGCTCACAAGTGTAAAAATAAGCCTCACAAGGGGCCAAATAATAATATGTACATGTCGTGGGGCCCTCTAAAGGCCTAATAATGTCCCGAAGTGCCATATTGAGGAATAAATTCCTCGGAATATGATGGACAAGGGAGTGGCCCCTTGTTCTCCAAGTAGTAGACCTATGATGCTCCGAGTGGGTTTGAGGGCACATAAATGACCCCATGGGTCTCCATATGAATCAGGGATGCTTGTAGATCCTCTGCAAGGGTCCGAGTGGTGGAATGAATGCTGTCATGACATCGTACAAGTCCTGGGACACTTGCCAAAGGTGTGGGGCTTCTGTGGGGGCCCATGGGGCATAATGAACCAAGCATATCACCATCATCCCAAAAGTGGATAGGGAGGCTGACCATATGTTGACCCAAAATGGGATAGGGAGGCTGGCCCTATGTGAACCCAGGTGGGAGAAATGATGAATGGGGTATAGTGAGTGGAAAGGGAATAATATATGTGAGTAAAGGAGCAGGATCATGCATCCAAAGTCAGGGTTTCCCAAGTAGTACCACCCTAGAACTAAATGGTCAATAAAGGAGATCCCTCGGGACTAAGATCCAAGGGTAGCAACCAAAAGAGATCAAGGGGAAAAGAGCACAAACTAAGCCCACCCTTTCTACCAAATCCCCCCATCAATCCATACCCAGAAGTGTCCATGATAAGTAAACCCAATACTCAATTACCAAATGACAAGATATACCTTTAGATTTGGGAGGTCCACCTTCAAACATACGAACAATACAGGTGGGTGAGGGACCACATGGCTAGTTCAAGTGGCAGAGAAATGGCACAACAAGCTAGTAGGAGCTTGTAAGGAGCTGCCGACTGAGGTTCATCATGGAGAAAAATTCTCCAAGGATATCACCCACGAAGTGGTGGGTAACATCTGGCTCCAACTGGGATGTGATCTCTCGAAGAAGTGGATGAGGTTGCTCGAACGGGAGGTCACGAGAACTCCAACAATCTCTTGGTCAACGTAGACCTGTTATTTGCACATGTTAAAGATCAAAGCCATGGGGTAACATGTTTTTCACGGTGTCTTATGATCACCCATGCTTAATGTTAGCCCATAAACCAACAAGAAATGAAATATGGATTTTTTTTGTTTTTTTTGTTACCTATATGTAATCTAATCTATCATGAGAAACATCATATGCAGTTAGTTCTAATGCAAAAATCATCATGCAATGCATCCTACTCTAACATGCATGTGACAATGCCAATGCTAAGTGTAATCATAAAACCAATGCAACCAACACATCATCATATCAATATACATATGCCTGCCAGTATGACTGCTCATGTAGCAAATCTCAAAGCGAATGCAAACCCAAACACATGGAGGATGCTGCGGGTAGGGGGTGGGAACATATGATGCCCACACATGGATGATTATGTGAGAAGAGGTGAGAAAAGGATGTGATTTAGTCCGTGAGATCTTCTCTTGCAACCAAAGTATAGAGATGTCAACAACCAAGCTCGTAAAATTTTGATGGATGGCAACCTCTGGCACATCACTTCCACCATTGTCCTTATTATTTATGTCATGGTTTATGACCTTCATTGGGTTATTATTAGTGGGAAAGGGAGGTCAAGAAGATGGAGGAACATAAGTAGGTTGCACATGATGATTACATTGGAGAGCGGAGACCATGGAGTGATCAAAACCTTGAGGGTGCGTCCAAGGAGGAAACATATAATCGATGAAGGGATTTTCCTTGACACTATACTCAGGCGGGGGGGAAGGGCTCACAGTTACCTGACATCATATTACTAGGGGTGAGGGAATCACTTGAAGACTCAAGATGATGATCAATAGGAAAAAGGGACAAAGAAATATTGCATTCAACGGGTTGTGCTTTCCCAAAATCATAATCTAAAGGCTCAAGTGATTTGAACATAGAATCATATTTAGGAGAAGTGGGAGCCTTATCAATTTGCTTAGTTAAAAGGAAAATTGATCACTTCCAATTGCCCCTCTTTACGTAAGGGAAAATGAAGATTCTCCTTCCCAAGGGTATCAATGGGTATATCATCATAAGTCATGCTGGAGGGGAAGGGAAAACCAATCTCATCCTCATCCTCCTTGTCGTGTCGTAAATGGTCACAATCAAATTGAGGACCAACAATTTCCTATTTCTCCTTTTCAATGTAGAAATAATCTTCAATGTCATCTTTCAAGGGGCTAATGGGATCCTCTCTCTCAAGGTTTTCAAAAGAGGATTCATCGGGAGTAATATCCTTGAGCAAGGTAGGGTTGGTCTGAGTTTCACTTTCCAAGGACTCACCCTTCCGCACATGTGTCCTCAAAATCATGATTTTCATCAAGTGGACCCAAGGAGGACTCATCTTCTTGCTCATTGCCTAGACTCTCAATGTTTTGATGATGACCACCGAGAGATCCCATGAACAATAACATGAGGACATCTTGGTGGACAACCTTCTCTCTTGAAGCATGTGCATTAAATCTTTTATGTGGTCAATTGCAGAGAATGAATCACCCTCCAACACGGGCATGCCACGTACCATCCTTCCCGCGACATGATTAGGATGTCTAAGGATGCTAGCAATGTCCAAATCGGGAAATTTACGAAAGAATGACAACCTATTTGAGGTATACATGAAACATATGTAGGAGTCGCCAAGGTGAAATTAAATATGCCTAGAAAAATGCTTGCTTCACCCAACAAGCATTGACTTTAAGGTTCAACGAAGAACTAGGATTTCGTTCTTCCAATGGAGTTTCCAGTAATGATATGTCACTATGTTGTATGGGGAACAAAACTCACGTTTCATGTCCTTGACAACGACGCCAGAAATGTTACCACTCAAACTAGCAGGGGGCCTAAAAGGGGTTCCTAAGAGGGCAATTTCTAGTTTAAGGGAAACGGTAGAGGCTTAGCCCACTGTCACCACAACTAAGTCTCCCTGCTCTTTACGAACTTTCACCGATGGGAGAAGACCCGGTAGTGTAGGGATCACTTGTAAAGTATATGTCAATGGCTAGGTGGAGAGTGACCCTGGAATCCCTTTCCCAAGGATGGAGTGAAGAATGGAACTTGCTTGCTCTTTAAGCAAGGGACTTGGTCCTCTAGGGGTAAGGGGTGAGGATTGGAGGGTTGAGGGAGAAGGAATAGGCTTATAGACGAGGTTGTCAATCCCTATAATGCTTGGGAAACTTGGACTCCCAAACGGTCCTTGACAAATAATCTTTATTGAGAAGTGGGACCACACGGGGCCAAGTGGACCCAATCCAGGTTTGGGACGAAAAGTAGCAACCAATGATGTTCCTATCCTGGACAAGGTAAAAGGAAAGGACCAAACAGGAATATTTACTTCAAAAGGTTGAATTGATCCTGTTGAGGTCTAGCCTTGGGGATGCCTAGGAAAAATTTGGTCCTAGAGCTAAGGCTTGGGATTCTCGGAGATTCCACCATTAGAATTGCCTCAGATTTGGAGGAGAGGAAGGGGATCCACCAGTGCAGTAACTCGTAGGAGATCAATTTTTTCCCGTGGGTCAATTCCCGGGAAATTGATGCCCTAGGTGACCTAATGGGGCTAGACCGAGGGAAAAAGGGGAAAGGGTAAAAAGAGGGTTAAAATGATCACCATTTTTGAGGGATCAGTGCCTAATTCACTTGGGGATGTGGAGTCAAGGATGATGATGAGTAAGAACTTGGTTTTTTGATCAAGGAGGCCTGGAAAATCAACTTCATCCAATGTTGAGAGAAAGAAAAGAAAAGTGACCTTCAAGCATTTATACTTCAAAGCAAATGATGCAAGCTTATCGAGACAAATAATCTCTAGGACATTTCATTCATATAACATTGGCCCATACATTAAATTAGCTAAAACATGCTTAATTCCACATTTCAATTATGTAGCAACTAGCTCTAATTTTAGCAGTATGCAGCAAGAATAATGACATCAAAATTTACTTACAACGTTATAGAATATATCCAACCAACATTTCATTTGTAAGTCAAAGCTCCAAGACAAAAAACAGCTCAAATCAATGCGTCAAAATCATCCATCTCCAAAAAACATCCACCAAGGAAAAATGCGAAGTTCTCTATGATTAGAGAGATCCCAAGTCAAGTGATGATCCAAATGAATGTATCTAATATCAATATATAGCCTCCTAAGGAGTTCGAATTAGCCTATGGGCCTACATTAGCCCCTAATGATAAAATAATGTGCAAATAAAACCCCTATCGGTGACAAGCCCACCAAATTAGCTCACAAGTGTATAAATAAGCCTCACAAGGGGCCAAATAATAATATGTGCATGTCGTGGGGCCCTCCAGAGGCCTAATAATGTCCTGAAGTTCCATACTGAGGAATAAATTCCTCGGAATATGATGGACAAGGGGGTGCTCCCTTGTTCTCCAAGTAATAGACTTGTGGTGCTCCTAGTGGGTCTGATATGAATGAATCAATGATGCCTGCAGATCCTTTGCAAGGGTCGAGTGGTGGAATGAATGCTGTCATGACATCGTACAAGTCCTGGGACACCTGCCAAGTGTGTGGGGCTCTTGTGGGGGCCTACTGGGCATAATGTACCAAGAATATCACTATCATCCCAAAAGTGGATTGCTAGTAGTCTCTGAGCATCAATGAAGGTCCGTGGAGTGATGTCCGTTGTTGTGGAGGCCAATGGCTCTCGATGCACACCCTATATGTGCCAATGTAGACATCTGGGGTTAGGATCCTGTATAGGGAGACCAAACCCAATTGGAAACCACCTGTAATCCTGCATACGATCCAATGCGTCCCCTAGGCTTCCAGGCTTCCAGTACAACCAATCATTAAAATAATCAGGTAAAAAAGTTTACAAATCATGAATAACAAAGTGGGCACTTCATAATGGCATGCCCTTCCATAGTGGGCTTTGGCATGTGCTAGTGTCTCCAACTTCCAAAGGGGGTTAACCAAATACCTTATTAGGTGGTTTCATCCCTTAAATGGGATAGTATGTCCAAGGTACATCCCTCTAATGGGGGTAGCAAGTGATAAATAAGTGGAATGGAGTAGGGAATGAGAGGGGCAATCCTAGGGGCATAGGGGTAGCTAGATAAGGGGAAGCCCACACCTGGGTATGTAATGTGTAGGAGGGAGAAATCATGGTACATGAGGTGCCCCGACCTTGATTTTTCCACCCTTCTTTATATGCCTTTTTCCTTTTATGAATTTTCTTTAATTAACTGCTCAGGGCTCAAAGGGCAAGAGCATGATGTGTAAGATATAACAATGATTACCCCTTTTAGGTAGGGCAGTTCATTGCCCTCCAGGGGTTGGGACAATCATGGGTTCTTGAATGATAAAGGAGGCTCATCTAGGGCCTATGGAACCAGGGTGATGACCATGGATTGGGGTAGAGCTCATGTATTGGCTTTTGCCCACATGCTAATTATTTTGTCCCGGCCATATTTTGCATTTTGTGGTACAATTTCCTGTTAAATGTGGCCAATTATGCTTTTTTTCTTTTTCTTTTAACTGCTTCAACCTCTGGGGCATCATTCTAGGCCTGACCCAAGGTGGGGGCAAGGGGATAGGGAGGCTGGCCCTATGTGGACCCAAAATGGAAATGTGGACCTAGGTGGGAGAAATGATGAATGGGGTATAGTGAGTGGAAAGGGAATAATATATGCGGGTAAATGAGCGGGACCACACACCCAAAGTTGGGGTTTCCCAAGTAGTACCACCCTAGAACCAAATGGTCAATAAAGGAGATCCCATAGGACTAAGATCCAAGGGTAGAAACCAAAAGAGATCAAGGGGACAAGAGCACAAACTAAGCCCACCCTTTCCACCAAATCCCCCCATCAATCGATACCCAAAAGTATCCATGATAAGTAAACCCAATACTCAATCACCAAATGACAAGATATGCCTTTAAATTCGGGAGGCCCACCTTCAAACATACGATCAATATAGGTGGGTGAGGGACCACATGGCTGGCTCAGGTGGTAGAGAAATTGCACAACGAGCTAGTAGGAGGCTGCAAGGGGCTGCTAGCTGCCGATTGAGGTTCATCATGGAGAAAAATTTCTCTTGGGGGATATTACCCACGAAGTGGTGGGTAACAAAGCCCTTCCATGTTGAAAAGTTTATAAAAATAGACACTTAAATTGTGAAATAAAAAGCTAAAATGAAACTCTAAAATGGAATTTTTGTTGATGTACTCTATCTTTAGATTTAATCAATTATTTGCAGATCCAATATCCCAAAAAATCTGCCCCCATAATTGAGCTTCAAACAACGAGTAAAGCTAATAACTATAATCAACTTCTTGTTGCTTTGAAATAGTATCTACAGGAAAATGCGAAGAAGAAAATAGAGGTTAGAGAAAACAATGTGCAAAAGACAAATCTAAAATATTTGAATAAACTTGTACTTCTAATTTTTAGTATTTTAAATATTGAGAAATAAATTAGGTTGAAAGGATAGATAGTCACAATAAAATTAAAATTGTTGATATTTCAAGGTCTTCTAATCTAATAATTACTTATTATGATTTCATAATTTAATCCTTCTATAAATATACATTCATCGTTAAGAAATTACACAGAATATCTCAACATATTAATAAAAATGACAATAGGATCATAAAGAGACGACCAAACACAAGAGACACACATATTTACCTTGGGAAAACCCACATGGGGGAAACCCAACAACCTATTTCTTAGAGAAATCATTCAATTCATTAGGAGATACAATCTGATCTTTCAGTCAAAAACAAAGTCAAACTGACCACAAACATATTCAGGTCAAACCTGGTCACCCATAGACAATATTAGCCTCCTTAAATCTTGGTCTCCTGAAATTTTGGCCCGCTGCCTCAGAAATTTGGTCTGCCTCAGATAAGTAGCCTCAGAAATTTCAAGCAACTCTGTCACAGAAAATTTGGGCCTTCCTCAAAGATCTCGGTCTGTCTCGGGGAGAAATCGTTCTGTGCAGAAAAATTTCAGTCTGCTGCCTTAAATGAATTTTCACATGTGAATAGAAGATACAAAGTGATCCGAATTGCATCTCAAGTGATGAGGCCGAACGGGTATATATGGTGATTGGATGAACCCAAAGAGGTGTGTCTATAGGGTCAGGCCAACTTGATCATTAGAAGAGCTGACTTGATCTTTTTGAGCCAAAATTTTATTTTTGAAAATTCAAATTTTCCCTCCTTTGAAGCTGACATGAAAATCACATTTATGTTTATCATTTATCATATACTTTTGAGGGCTAAATATGAATTATGAAGACCGACCATAGCTACAAAATTCAACAGAATTCTCTTAATTATTGATACTAGTATTAGTTATTGCTCTTAGTTTTATGACGTTACAAAATTATCCCATATGAATGCCTAAAAGGATCCTTTTTCGGATTGGCCTTTGTTGGGGGATTCTTCTTGGGAGGAATTTTGGGGATGGATTCTTTGAGAGGGGCTTTCTTAGGTGATGGATCTTCCTTAGGTGGTTCCTTAGGAGGTGAGGGGTCTTTGCCTTTTTCCTTTCAGGAATATTGGATCCCTTTGAATCTTCCTTGGCTATCGGAGTTGAGAATGGATTCTTTCTTTTCTTCTTTAAGGATGACCTCACTAATGGGAGGATGTGTGTATGATCCCCCCAGCAAAATGTTGAAGATGTCAGATTCCACAAGGTTGGCTTGCTCATCAGTTTGTTCATCCTCACTTTCCTCCCTCTCACTTTCCTCATCCCCAAATGAAAAATCTGGCTGAACGGCATTAGTTGGAGCCAAAGTGTTTGAGATTTGAGAAGAGCTTGGCTTATCTTCTTCACTTTGCTTTTTGGGAAAAGGCTTTCCTTTAAGGATGTAACTTGATTTTTGGGCCCTTTCTAAGGCGGTGATTTTGTTCATGATAACACTATCACATGCATTGGCTTCTTTAGTGAAATTTTCCATCCTTTTGAGAATGGAAAGGAGAGTTTCCTCATGTTGATCTTTGGACTTCTCCTTCTTGATTTCAGCTTTAGCTCTAGGGTGGTCACTGATATCAATGTTTAAGATTCATATGTTTTCTTCAACTTCCATTGCCATTTCTTTAGCCTGGCCAAAGTGGAAGGTTTCTTATCCCTTAACACATAGGTGAGGTGGCCACCCATCGCCTTTATGAATTTATCAAGGATGTTGGCTTCAGATGGCTTCAAATGATCAGGTATATCTTTGACTACCCTATCAAACTTTTGAATGAACTCTCGCACATCCTCCCTTCCCTTAGTTATTTGGTAGAATTTTTCAATGTTGAAGGTCCCTTGGGCATTGCATGACCACATCTTCATGAATAGGTCTTGAAATTCATCGGAGTCTTGTATGCATGTAGGGGGAAGGCTAAGGTACCAATATCTTGCTCGTATCTCAAGTGATAAGGAAAAAAACATCATGAACCTATCTTCATCAAAGATCATTCTGGGGGACATTTGCCAATAGAATTCTTCAGTAAAACCATGTCCAAGTAGCATCCCCTTTGAATTTGGGTAACCATCGGTTATATTTTTTAGGGAGTGGCTTGGAATCATTGCTCAATTTCAAAGGGGCAAAGATACTAACCAAGTGTCTTTCACTCTTGGTCATCTTGGGTTGATCTTTTTCGGGGTCAGTGCTTGAACTAGATGGCATCTTTGGAGATGGATCACTGACCTTCTCAAATTCAGGGAAAATAGCGGTTCCAACAGGTGATGGAGTTCACTCTCCCCTTTTTGTAGCAACCCTAGTTAAAGGAAGAATGTTGTCGCCTTCAAGTAAACTAGGGGATTGGACAATGAGTGGAGTTGCCAGAGGAATGTTTTATAAATGTCGTCAATGAATCAATTCCTCAATGATTCACTAGGGAGGTAGACCTGCTTCCTCCCTAGCAACGACGCCAAAATGTTACTGCTCAAACTAGTAGGGGACCTAAAGGGGATCCCTAAAGGGAAAATGCTAGACCAAGGGCAACAAATGGAGACTTAGCCCAGTGTCACCTCAACTAAAGCTCCCTACTATTTACGGACTTTTACCGATGGGAGGAGACCTGGTATATTATGGAGGCACCAATGAAGTATAAATAAATTAATGGATGTGTTGTGGCCAAAATGATTCCCTTCCAGAAGAGGTTGAACGATAGAGCTTGCTTGCTTTCTAAGCAAGGTACAATGACTTCTAAGAGAGGAATGAGAGGATTTGAGGGTTAGGTTTAGGGGATATGATTCATGAAAGAGTTTCCCAATCCCTAAAATCCTTATTGAAATTGGTATCCTGGATGGTTCTTGAAGAATTGTCTTTTCAAAGGAACAGGACCACACAGGACCAAGTGGACCCAGTCTAGGATAGGAGGAAAGAGTATGGCAATCAATGATGTTCTTACCCTAGACAAGGTGGGGGAAAGGATCAAAGAAAGAATTTTCACTTGAAGGTGTTGAATTGATTTTATGAGGCACTAGCCTTGGGGATACTAGGACAAAGTTTGATCTCGGAGCTAGGGCTTGGCTTTTCTCACAACTCCACCGTCGGAATGGCTTCAAATTTCAAAATTGGAGGAGGCCTTGAGGAGACACCAGTGCAAAAGTGGCTAGGAGATCGAACTTTTTGGAGGGATAGTTTGTCGGGAAAATGATGCCCTAGGTGACCCAACTTGGCTAGACCTAGGAAAAGGTGAAAAATGTATGATTTTAGGTGACCACCTCTTGGTAGATTAGTGCCTTAGTCTTGGGAGAATGGAGTCTATGATAAATATGAGTGAGGATCTTTGGTTCTTGGTCAAGGAGGCCTCAAGACCACTTTGCTAGCCTTCTAGGTCAAAGAGAAGCAAATCTTGCAGCTTTTATACTTCGATGTGCAAAAGGTGATGGCTTATCAAGATAAATTTGTTGATAGAATTACCCCTAGGAGATTTCATTCACATTACATGGCTCATACATTGAGAGATGCTATATAGAGACAAAATTCCACAATTTAAGCAGTGAATGCATGCAACAATTAGCCCTAAAAATAGCGAAAATCCCAGTACCATGTATATGACAAAGTAGAACAAGAATAGCATTAAAAGAATGTACTTACATGTAATAGAGCATATCCAACCATCCACAATTTGACAATAGGGAAGCTCCAAGACAAGATAAACCAAATCCACACATCAAAATTCATCCATAAAGCTCCAATTCATGCTTCAAGAAAAAGTGCCAAAATTCTCAAGAGAGAGGAGATCCAATCCAAAGTGATGATGAGCAAATGAACTCATCTCACTTGTATTTATACACTAATGAGGAGTTTGAATTAGCCTCATTGGCCTACATAAGCCCCAAAAATAAGTTAATGTTCTAATAATCTAACTTTTGGTGACAAGCCTACCAAACTAGCTCACAAATGAAAGAATAAGCCTCTCAAGAGGTCAAATAATAATCTATGGATGTCGTAGGGCCCTCTAAGTTTTGAAAATAGTGTAACTAGGTTCGGTCTTCATTATGACAAATGATGTAACAATGTAATTTTTGTATTATTATTTGAGCATGGGTTTCATGCTCAAATGTTTGTTTTGAAGTTTGAAAGACAACCATGAGTTGTTATACTTGTAAAGTTATTAATTGGCAAAGAGTCCTTCCAGATCATCAAATGAAAACCACCGAAATGTACCCACCGAATTCATGCCCACCGAAATCAAAAGAAATGGTATCCGCTTGGAATATCAGCCTAAGAGAAGGGATCACGTCGGTTTGGAGAAGGGGATACAAGCCCATAAATAGGCCACTATGATCTTACCTTGAAACACAAGATATGATCTCTCATTCTCGCATCTAGATCAAGGGAAGACGAGACAACGAATGAGAGCACCAACAAGAAGAACTCTGTTCCCTCACCCGAGATTGTCTTCACTCGTGCGGAGGTCTGGTTTCTGAGCTAGAGCATCATAACGAAGGTATATTGGTTGGGTTTAATGATAGATCTAGCCTTAATCTATAAGGCAGATCTTGTCTCTTGAAGATTGAAGGATATGAAGGGCTAGAACAGCCTCTCTTCCCCTCGCACGTGCTTCCGCAATTCGAAGCTGACTGTAACATTTTCGCTGCTCCTGGACAATATACAGTTCGGTATATATTGATGTGAATCAAGCTCAATTCAAGGAGTTGTTTCATGATTGTTTAGCTGGCATGAAAAGCGAAGGTGGAAGGGGCTTAAATGAAGCTGATTTGGTGGTTGTCTTCACGTTGGTACAACCATACCATACAATGCAAAATTGCAGAAAGGGATTCTATGTTTGGGTACATTTAGGAAGGTTTGTTATCTTGATGTTGAAGGCTTTCTAGTGTCTTTTGTAAAGGTCTTGGAATTCGTCAATACAGATTCTATAAGAAAGAGTTCAAGGGTTTTTCCTCTCAGATTTTGGAGAGGTTTTTGCCCTGGCATGGTGCCAATTTTTTGTGTACTGGTGCATGATTGATTTTCTTGTTTTGATAGCTGGTTGATGATAATGATACATAGTAATAATATTGATCAAATCTGAAGAAAATAATATCTCAAGCAATTATCTAAGAAAGAGAAATATAACAATTGCATAGCCCTTAATTTCTCAACACTAAGAGGCCTGATGAGGCCCATGGTTGCCATAATGAAGAGTAGGACCCTCAAAAGTGGTGGACAAGGGGTTGCCCCATATTCTCCAAACAACAAACCTATGGTGCTCCCAATGGGTGTAGGGGCACAATACTAACCTCATGGGTCTCCAAATGAGTCGAAGATGCCTGTAAATCGTTTGCAAGGGCTCTGATGATGGTGAAGGGGATGCCACATCGTCCTACCAAGTCTTGGGTCAGTTACCAAGTGCATGGTACATCTGTGGGGTCGGCTGGGCAAAGGTGAACCAGGTGCATCTTCTTCGTCCAATGGGAGCATCTCGAGCATCTCTGACCATCCTCGGGGATCCATGGAGTGCTGTCTACTGCTGTGGAGGGCCATGGCTCTCAACACACACCTTACAAGTGCCAATGTAGCCCGTTGGAGGATTAGGATCCAGTGTAGGGAGACCAAACTCAAGATGGAGACCATCGGCAATCTTGCATAAGATCCAATGCGTTTCTTATCCTTCCAGTACAACAAGTCATTAGGGAAATTGAGTAAATGAGCTTACCAACCATGAACCACAGGTGGGGACTTCATAGTGGCTTGCCCTTTCATAATGGGCTTCGGGATGTGTCAATGTCTCCTAAACTCCAAATGGGGTTAACCAAGTATCCTATTAGGTGGTTTCTACTTCTAAAGGGGATAATGTGTTTAAGGTACATCCTTCAAAAGGTGGTGGCATGTGACAAATACGTGAATGAAGTTGGGGATGAGAAGGGGCAGGCTTGGGCCACATTTTGGGGTATAAGGGTAGCTAATAAAGGGAAGCCCACACTTGGGTTTATAATGTATACGAGGGAGCAATCGTGGTTCATGAGGTGCCCTGGCCTTGATTTTTCCACCCTTCTTTATATGCCTTTTGCCTTTTTATGATTTTCTTTGATTAAATGCTCGAGGCTCAAGGGGTGAGAGCATGATGCATAAAATATAACAGTGAATACCCCCTTTCAAGGTAGGGCAGTTCATTGCCCACCAGGGGTTGGGACAATTGTGGGTTCCTATATGATGAAGGAGGCTCATAGCACCTGTAGGAACCAGGGTGATGGCCATGATGATGGGGTAGAGCTCATGTATTGGCTTTTGCCCACATGCTAAATGTGTTTGTCCCGACCGTCTTTTGCATTTTGTGGTACATTTTCCTGTTGAATGTGGCCAAATATGCTTTTATCGTTCTTTTTAGCTGCATCAACCTCCGAGGTCATCATTCCAGGCCTGACCCAAGGTGTGGACAAGGGGAAGGGGCAAGCTAACCCTATGTGGACCCAATGGAGGAATGTGGACCCAGGTGGGAAAAATGATGACTGGGGTAATAGTGAGTGGAAAGAGGGTTATATAAGCGAATAGGGGAGTGGGACCACACAACCAAAATTGGGGTTTCCTGTGAAATACCATCCCTAAAGCCAAATGGTCAGTAAAAGAGATCCCACGGGGCTAGAATGCAAGGTTAATATCCACAAGGGATCTAGGGGACAAGGGCACAAACCTAACCCATTCTTCGACCGAAGCCCCCTATTAATCCATGCCCATAAGTGTTCATGATAAACAAACTGCAATACTCAATTATCAAATGACAAGGCATACCTTTAGGTTCGGGAGGCCCACCTTCATGTTGAAGAATCAAGGGAAATTATGTATAATAGGATTCTTCTAAACTTGATAACAATTTGTGAAGCACTTTTACAATTTATCTTAGCTTGATCTTCTTCTTATTATTAGTGTGTGTGTTTACTTCATCAAACTGCTACCAAAACATAAGAAACAAGAACACAAGATATTGGCTCTCTGCCAGGGCTAAAACCTCTCTCTCTTAGATAGGAAAACCCTTTTGTAAATTTCTCTTACTGAAGCTTCTTATTGATCAATGCCAAATCCTAAACCCTTGACGAGAATATCCTCCAAGCACAAGTCAAGTCCTTCCTCCTTCCTGCACTTTGTTCCTCGGCAGTTAGTTCTGTTATCACCCCAAGAAACTCTCCTAGGTTGTATATCAGAGATGCTCAGAAACATTATAAACTCAACAAAAATGTTAGAACATGGTGGATGAATGAAAGAAATGCTGCACATTCAAGCCAGATAACCACTTCTACTATGTTTAACCCCAGACGTGGGTGAACACCCCCAGACTACAAGGCTTTAGACCACTCACAGCTTTAAAGAAAATGTGAAGATGGAGAAGACTGATCACACTAGCAGATGCACAGGACCCTGAGATGGCCAGCTGCAACCAGTTAAAAGGTCTGTCAATCTATTTCTTAATGCACAGACAGGATGACAGCTCTCTGGCATTAAAACAACAGAAACCTGCATACATATTCAATAATACATGCTAAATTCTAACACAGAGGTGGGATGACAGCCCCTCTAATGCTAAACATCAACAGCACATGAAATAATGCATAACAGGCATAGCCTGGAACAAAGAAGAAGAAGTGGAAAGTGAGCAATTAACAGCAAAAGAAGCTTGTATTAGCTGGAAATGAAGACCAGAAGCTGCAGGTTTCACAGTAGTTACAGTCTCCAGAAGTTGAAGCTTACAACAAAATAACACTCATCAAACTCATTACATCTTTTTTTTGGGTATATATGGAGGTTGACTACAAAATTGCTCTGCATACCCATGCGTGGAGGGGTCATAACTGACCACCAACCGCATTTACAATCAGATATGGGTCTCTGATACAGTTTGATTGTTTTTAATGAACAAAATGGCTCTTTCTGTACTTTGATGTCCTTCCTGAACAGGTGAAATATTAACTGAATAAATTTCCATAACTGCTGCAGTCATTGAGCTGCTCGAGGATCGTCCTTCTCGTCCTTGGCCATGCTGTTCTTTAAATGTGGCTGTTGAGAATTCAATGCAAAGTGTACCGGATGATCTCTTCCTTCTTTGCGCGCACAAAACAGGCCGAAAACACTGAAAATACATTGAAAATGGATGATGAACTGGGCACGAATATTAATCGTTGGATGACAAAATGGACGGCGGAGATTGGATCTAGGGAGCTATTGGGCGTAGACGAGAATGGATGAACGAAGCTCCACCGTTGGATCGCAAAAATCAACAGCGGAGATCGTTTGATGAGGGGTATCGGGAGGTTAGAAAATCGGGATAGATGAGAGCTGTTAGATCAGGGCGCGATCGATCTGACGGCCATCGCACGAGAAAGATGCGCACAAGTTAGCGAGCGGGGGACTGTACCGGAAGGGCGGTAAGCGGTTTCCCTGCACCGCTTTATGGGAAAGGTGGTTTACGTACGAGGGCGTGCGATCAAGTAAGGTTGCGACATGTGGTTGGCGGGAAACCACTTCCCTGTGAGTTAACAGATGAGCAAGTTCGCAGAGCGGGGGGAGCGTACACCGTCGGATATGCGGGAGATGATTGTACGGCCGCGGGTTAACGCACATATTTGGAGTGATGTGATAGGTACGGGCCCGCTAGGATATAAATTTTTATTATATGCGCGGCGATAATGGATTAAAACCTTAGAGCCAGGGATTAAACGAAAAGTGTGTTTAAACGAGGTTTAAACGGGTTATATGGGTTTTAAACAGGTTATGAGGGTTTTTTTCTTAATGTTTAATCAAAAAATGTCTGGTAAAAAAAAGGGTTTAGGCGGGGTTTTGAAGGTTATCGAGGGTTTATAAAGGCAAACAACAATAATGAAGATAGGGAGAATAAAGAGAAAGGAAGGGAAGGAGGAAACGGGGGTAACAGAGTAAAAGGAATAAGGCAAATGAAGGGGAATGATAAAGTAAACTGCTGCAAACTCTTTGCCACCAAAATCAGCATTGCCCAATATGCTTTTTATCCATCAATGTCAAAGAACATAGCAGAGCTAACAAGTCCTCCTTCCGACACTTCGTTCTCCTTCCGACACTTTTCTCTTCTTGCAATTGTTGGTAGTCCTTGTTGCACTTACCCTAGAAGAGACACTTATCCTTGGTCTCTAGTGAAGCCCTTCACTAATGATGATTTCTTCCTTCTTCTTGACCAACCGAGCTGCTTCTTTAATGTGGTGGTACAAACTTGATATGAAAGCTTTGCAGCCCTAAATTATCGCACCTGTGGGAGTTTTGTAGTGTATTTGGTTCCTTTCTCCTTCGTATGAGAGTCTCTTCTTCGCTCTAGTGGGAGGCCTTGTAGGTCTAAGTTTCAAGCCCAAACCAAGATGAATATATGATTGTGATTTTGCTGCTGATATAACCACAGACTACCCTCCTTTTTCTTGCACGTGTGACTATACTTTGCCCTAGAAACAGTCCCAAAACTTCGCTTTTCTTCCTTCTTTCTTTGCTGCACTTGGAGACCCCTTAAACTTTGTCCTTCTTCACTTTTCCTTGACTTCTCTTACTCGCTGATTTTAGAGGTGAGTATTGGTCGTTATGAGGGAGTGGACAACCTCTATATATAGAGGACTGTCCCTCCTTTAGGCCGACTTGAGGCCGACTTGTTGACTGTAGGCCAACTTGGTGTTTCTTCATCATTTTTGCTGCTAGGAGGATGTCGTTGCATGGAGAGGACTTGACTTTGCTTGGAGATATTTCCTTTGACTCTTATACAAGTTTATACATAGTGTAACATGCCCTTAAGGGTCTTCAATAAATACATTGACTCTTTGACTTCCTAGAAGCACTTAAATATGTGCTTGACCTACTTCAATGAGCAAGAAACTCATTGATAAATATAACAAAAATAATATTTCTTTTCTTGAATAAATACAAATATCAAAAGTACATTTATGAAGACCTAACCTAGTTACACTTTGTTCAACACTTCAAACATACGATCATGGAAGATGGGCAAGGGACCATGTCGCTGACTCAGGTGGCGGAGAAATGGCTGGCTCAGATTGCTGGCTATCGACTGAGGACTATCTTGGAAAAAAATTTCTCCTGGGGATATCACTCATAAAATGGTGGGCAACAGGGTCGAAGTTACTAGAGAAGTCGCTGGAAGGTCGAAGTTTGTGGTTGGAAGTTGTTCAAGAAGGAAAGTTGACTTGGTCTTGGAGGGTCTTGGTGAAGGGTCATAGGTTTTGGAATTCGTCAATTGAAGTTCTATATTGTATGTTTTAACCCTGTACAGAAATTACCTGCAAACGAATTCCTAAAAACAGAAAATATACAATGGCAAGAAACACAAAACAAATACATAGATATTTTCCCCTAGATTCCAAAACCGAGACTACTAGATTGATTTTTGATTATGTTCCTTTTGAATGTTACAATACATATATATACATGCCGAAGCATTCATAAACCCCAATCCATTAACCCTGGATTAGAACATAACCGTAGTTCCCTTGACTAGATCTACAAAATACCATGGGAAGAAAACCATCATGTCCAAAACCATGTGCAAAAAGCATGCACAAAATCAAACGTAGGTTTGCCCACCTAATATAGGGTCCAATTTTTTTTTTCCTGGCCCCCCCCTAAAACCCCCCAACAGGGGGGGTTGTGCCCCCCTTGTGACCCCCCTACTGCGCCCGACGCAACGAATAGGGGGGGCTATCGCACCCCCTGTGACCCCCTCACGTGTGCGAGTAGTCGTGGAAAGAATATAACACACACCCAACATATATGAAGAGAAGAATTCTAGTGGGTTTTCCTCTCAGTTGGAGAGGTTTTGGCCTTGGATGATCACCTATATCTTGTGTTCTATTGTCTCATTGTTCTTTATGATTTGTTAGTTGTTTGATGATAGAGAACAATAATAATAATAAAGGAAAGAAGAAGTTAATCAAGTAAAGTAAAAATGCATCACAAGCAGTTATCAAAGAAGATAAATCACCTACACTTGTTGCCCCCTAGATTCCTCAACATATGCATCGTCAGTCCAAGCCATAATGACGAGCAAGGCTACTTGTTGATGCGATGAAACCACTACACAAATTAATGTTGATGCCACGAGAGTCGAGTGAGCCTCCAATGCAAATATGTGAAGTTAATTAATGAGCCTTATATGAGTTACTATCATCGTAACTAAGACTTGAGCAAGCCACTCAGAGCTTGTGATTCCAACATTGAGTCACTAAAATGTGATATCACTCAGGTTTACGTGCCAATTTTAATCTGCGATGTTTCTTATTGAACAAGAATACATCCCTACTAACCACAGAGGCAAGTCGTAGAGCCATTGTTCATAGAGCGATGCTATTGTCACTGGCTACTTCATCCGATTTATAAAACAATGTATTCGAGCCTTATGAAGTTACTAACAAATGTGATCCTCACTGTGTAGTGAGCCTCGAGTCATGTATCGATCCTTGAGATTTTATTGTAATTACGATCTATGTAAATGCGATCCTACAGTCATGCGATGCTTCCAAAATTATATGGATGCCACTTCATTACATGGATGATACTTCCAGAATTATGCATATCGATCAAGCAAGTCTTTTGTAGAGAATATCATTTGGGCCATTCAACGGGCTTCATCAATAAGATCATTGTATACCACAATAGAGATTTTGAGTTTTTTATATAGATCTATGCGAGGGCTACAAGGCTATATAAGCCTTTGATCATAATATGAGCCAGAGAGCCATCAAATGTAGACTTCACATGATCGAAGTAGGGTTTTCACAAAGTCTTTATCAATAGATAGTGATCTTCAGCTTACCATGTTGAAATTCTAGCAGTGTGTTGACTAGAATAGTTTTTCACAAATTATAACTACTTCTATTGATGCAGATTGCTTCTTCTTTATACTTTAGTCAATAAGGAGCTTTACATTGAAAAACTTCAACCAATAATACTTCAACAAGAGCAGTAAATAGAGATCACAGTAGACAATGAATAATAGACAATAAGCAAGGGACAAGAGACACCAAGATTAAGCTCACAGCCAGGGAAAAACCCCACACGGGGAAAACCCAAAATTCTTTCCTTATGAGAGAGAAATTTTGTCCATCAATAATACATCTGAATGATCCAATAAATCCAAAACAACCAACAATGAGTTACCCAAACAAAGTCTACATAATATAAGAGAGAGATTCCACATTTGTCCAATAAGATCATCTGCACAAGAAGGCCGAAAGATAGGCCTGAGGTCACTGTTAAGTAGAGCCAAAAATCACCGCTGTAACTGCCAACGAATTGTCCAAAACATATACCAAAAGAACCCTCTTTTATCTTCTTCACATTTGAGAATATCCTTGTAATGGTAGGCTGAATTTATTTGTAATTGCAAACCAAATTCATTGATTTGATGAAAAACCAAATGAATGCCAACGATGCCTTTTTATAGTAGATTCATGTGGGCTAATTTCCCCCAATGAAGCCGACATGTAGGAGGATTTAAAAAAAAAATTAAAATTCTCTCATCAAAATTACAGTGAAAAATGCCGACCTTAGCTACATATATTTTCGATGTTTTGGTTGTTTCCATTGTTCCCCAACTTTAGGCTATTTTTGTTGTTCTTCTACTTTGGGGAATTCATGGCAAAATGGCCATATTATGGCACATTTTGCGTTTGAATGGAATCTTGTCATAATCCATAGGTTGAATGAAGGACCAATAATATGGCACAAGCAAACATCTGCTCATGTGGTTGAAGGGATGTAAATACTAAATACTAAATAGTCCTTAGCTTCTAAAGATTTTTTGAAAAAATTTATGCAGTGAAGATGCTAAGCTAGAGGATATTGAGGGTTTTTGAAACCATTATATGTTGGTTTTCTCTTCTCATGGCCTCATAAAGGAATATACTATGGCCATGTAGCCTTGTATTGACATCGTCCCTCATAGATTTCTAAGGCTTAAGAAAGAATGTGTGCATAGTTGTTGACCTTGGATGAACTAATATTTGTTTTGATGGGGATGTATGAGAATAAGTTTCATCAGATTTGGATGGATTTTCATGCAAAATTTAGGACACATGGGACTTTGTTTGTGTTAGAGCTACTTTAGGTTTACAAAGAAGTTGTCATAAAACAATAATTGGGGATTTGCATAAAAAAAGGATGAATTAGGTCATATAAAAGCTTACAACCTTGAGCTTATTACTAGATGGAGATGGATTGCCCTTTTGGGTGACTCTCACACAATTTTTTGTAAGGCCTCAAGCATTCATATTAAACATAGCCTGTCTAATATTATTCCCTTGGAGTTGACAAGATTCATTAGAGTGTGATTCATTTTGGATATCATATAGTGTGGGAAGATTTAGAGTAGGCCAGATGTCTTTGCCTTGACAACCTCTTCATTAACATTGAATTTGAAAAGGTATATGAGAGCATTGAATGGCCTTTCGTTCAACAATGCTTAAGAACCTAGGTTGTGGACAATTTTCCCTTAGAGCAGTAGGGAATCTCGTCTTAGAGGCCTTAGGTAACGCTTCCATCAACATACCTAATTTTTTAGATGTGGGGCTCTTAGTTGTGTCTTGCAAGTTTGGCCATTGACATTGACCCTCTATATCATGTTGCATGTCCTCAACTTGTAAGAGTCATCCAATGAAATATGGGATGAATTGAATGGGCTATTTGGATCACAGGCATTGAAATGCCAAATTTTCCTTGAAATTATAGTTCCATAGGTTTAAAATGGATAGCATTGTAACTATTTCAAGCCATACAATGACGTAAGATCCTTGTTAAAACAATCAGTAGTAGTAGGCACATATATTGAAGAAGACACAAAAGTTGTATTATTAAACAAGTTTCCTTAGAGTTGTAGCAAACTGGCATTCACGTCGAGTCAATTACCTTCACAATAATTGGAGAATACAATATCATCTCATGGATGAGTAAAAATGATTGAATGAAGAGAAAACTCCTAAGGAACGTAAGAGTGATTATGTGAAGAGGAAATTCCCAAGGAAAGTGCCAATATTCAGAAAAATAGAACAAGCAACAAGGAAAGGCAAGGTCAGCAATAAAGAAGAACTAAATTGCTATTACTGTGAAAAATTGGGTGGAAACTTGGACAACCGAGAATGTTGACAAAACTGATGATGTTGATTTCCAATTCTTAGTGTTTGGATTTCCAAGATAGAGCAAACCAAGCAACGCTTGCTCAACATGGCTTATTTTCTAGGAAATTCAAGAATTCTACATCTATGAGAGTGACGATAACCTATTTGATTGACTATGACAAGTCCAAAATTGCATTGGAAAACCTAGAATGTTGACAAAACTGATGATGTTGTTTTCCTATTTTGAGTGTTTGGATATCCAAGATGGAGCGAACCAAGCAAGGCTTGCTCAGCATGGCTAATTTTATAGGAAATTCAAGAATTCTACATCTATGACTGACAAGTCCAAAATTGCAGTGGATAAAAGCAGCTGACATCAAAATTATGGAAGTTCTATCATGTTTTTGTACACATATTTTGAATACACAAATGAGATGTCATTTTTTGGGATTATCTATGTAGAGCAAGTTATTAAGCATGACCCATGTTTCATGAGCATGAGTCAAAATAACCAATTTTTTTAAAGAATATTTAATAGGCTGTCCACTTAGCACTCATTGCATCAGCTGATGCTTACATGGGTGAAATGACATTGAAACTAGTGAAGTGAATCACATGGCATCAATCATCACCTCCAGGGTTTGTACCTGAAAACCTCAACTAAATTTTGGCTTTGTATAAGTGGGGGGCTAAAAGTGAAAATGGTATTCTGTGGTTTATGGAAGTGTTAAAGTGGGAACACAGGAATCCTAATGATAAATAATGTTACGAAGAGGGTTATTACTCATAATGTTAACGACCCACATTAAAAGTGCTTTTAATAACTTTTTACATGGAGTATAAAAGAAATGTGTGTTGATATATTCAACAACTGTTGATTAATGAAATATTTATTTCTCCTTATTTCTCAGGTCTCTCATCTGTAATTGTGTGCCTCTAATTAGAAACTGAAAATGCTTCAGTTAATGGACAAATTTTAAACTTACAAATTTTGAGACAAGGTAAAACCCATTTGAAGGGCTCCGAAAACTGCATTTTCTTAATCACCGAAGAATCTCATGAAATGTCTCATTCAAAGGAATTGTTTAAAGTCCCCCATATAACTCTAAATGCATTCCCAATTTGTTCCCCGTGTAATTCTTAAGGCATTCTTTCATGCAACTGCTGTGGCCAAACACTGTAATTTACTGAACATCCCTATTCATGGGCAACTTATAACACTATAAACCTGTAAATACAGGTTTTAAACACTGAAGTGTGAGTAAGAGTTAGCATCCAATGGGCTCTAGTTTCTGTAAAGGAGTATTTCCATCAATATTGTTGTCTGAAGAAATGGCCTGTCACAATTCCAATTGAGAGGAAACAATAGTCAACTGTAGTCATGTCCCCAAAGTTCAGTCTTTACCAATCATATGTGTGGAATGTTGTGTTCTCCTTATCTATATGCTGATCATGCTGTTACAACTCCTGGAAGCTGAAGCAGCCCAGCCTTAACACATTTTCTTTTGCTGTTTGTGGATAACTAAAATTCACAGATCAACAGCCCAGCCTATACTGGCTACTACAAATGGAAGACATAGAGTTTTGTCGGGCCATCTTGTCTTCATTGGTGCAAACATTGGTCTCTGCTGGAGCTGAGAGATGTGTGATCCAGCTCCTTGCCTATACAAATTTCCTTCTGCGAATCTTGAGACCCTGGTCTTCTATCTTCTTAAACATGAACTTCAGTTGAGGTATGATCTGCCTCCAGACACTGTCTGGCCATAAAATTCCTTCTAGAAATTCTGAGCTGCATATTGTGGTGTATGAGCTGTATATACCCACTTTTTGGATATTGGAGCCAAGTAGTGGTATGCTCTTCAGCTCGATGCTTCAGAAAAACACAATCTCATGGATGCAAAACCAGCTTATGTCCTCATGGTTGAGAGTGGTAGTGAGAGAGCTCAATCCATGTTTCCATTTTATCGGAGATGCCTCTATTTTTAGCTGTGCTGGTTTGCTGCCTGCTGGTACCTTGCAAGTGTCTTCTCAGGCCACGCTTGTCCTTGCAAGGTGCCTCCTATTGCATTGAACTGCAAGAAACTCATAGAGTCAGTCCTATTAACCTCCATGCAGTTGTAATATGTATTCTTGATATGGAGGATTTATTGGAAAAACCATGCATAAATAAGCTCTAAAGTTCAATGGTGCAAAATGCTTTTGGTAATAATCAATCAATTGGATTGCAAGTATGATATAATTTTTTTTTTTATTTGGTATCAAAGGAATCTGTGAACTAATTTTTGTTTCAGCCTTGGTTCAACTAAAAGTCATTACAGTATTATAATTGACAGGTTTGCAGAGGAACTGCAGTCATGCTTGTTGCTCCAACTGATGGAACTGATGAAATTCCGAATCCATTTCAGACTGATGCTGCCTAGATAGTAAATTTTACTGATTATTCACAACTTCATGGTTGTGAAATATGATAAACACATTTCTTGTAAAATGTGAGGTAAATATTTCTGGAAAAAACTGCATTGTTATTTCTGCTTTCCAAGGCAAGAAATTTTGGAGTTAAAATGCTCTGCATTGGAAAAATAGCATTTTTTTACGTGGGAACTGTATGATGACATTGTGATTTCACTTTTCAGAGCTGTTACGTATGAAACTGTTCCAAATTGTAATTAAGGCAAATATAGTAATTAATCAGAAATAGATCTATGATGATGATGATGATGATGGTTAACGTCCACTGTCTATCGGACCTACAATTTTCTTAATTTTTACTTGTCTGGCTCCTCGTCTTTTTTGGCGAGATTGGCGTTGTAGCTTTCTTTCTTTTCTCTACGGTCTTCCAACTTCCTTTGTCTTGCATCTCCTTCATCTCTTGTGGTTCTTGGGACATTGGTGTCTTAGCTTCGCGATCTATTGTGTTCGTTCTTTTGAAAATAGTCGGAGAAGAAGTTTGGTTTAGGAGATCTGCTTTGCTGTTAAATGAAGATTTATTTTCTGCGGTATTCAAATCTCAAATTATGTCCTATGTATTTGATATATCTTTAAGATAAAAGAGCATATATCTGTATCTATATTTTAGTTCTACTACTTTTGCTAGAATTCAGTTTTGTATTTGATTAGTGAGCTTAGTATCTGTTTAAATTTATTCAGGGCATATTTTCTTGTTGACAATTTGTCTCAAGTTGAGAGTAGCCATGGCTGGCAACCTAAGTCACAGGACACGTCCTCCAGGGTCCCGTGTCCCGTATTTTACGTATTGGATATGAAAACGGCCCTAATACGTGTCAAATACCGTTTTTATCGTGTCCTGGAAAATTGAATACGTATTCTTTGGTTTTCGTCGTGTTCTGAATTTCGAAAACGTGTATTTCGTTGGTAGAAAACGTGGACCTAACGTATTTCGACCGGTTGAATACGTACCCCGCAAAAAATGTAATTTTAAGCACTGTTTCTGCAGAATTTATGGTTTCTTCATGATCTTAAATAACATTCACCGTGACCTCAGTGGTTAGTTGTTTCATTGTGGGTAAGCTCTGTTTACACTTCAGTTATCTTGACCAGTGATTGTAACACAGTTGACAAAGCTTTGAATTCTAACATATATTATCTTTCATTAAACTTCACTGTGGACGCCTTTGTTCACTATCTATTTCATGCAGTTTTGTCAGTTGGAGCATTGCAAGATTAGCCATTGTACTGCGGTTTGAATGTTGGTGTCTTGACTTTGTTTAGAGCACTATAGGCATGCTGATTGGCTGCTAACTTTATCATATCACTCTATTATCACATGATATCATCATTGTTTGACAATAGACCTCTGGCATGTCACGCTGGTGCATTTCATTCAATTGTAAGTATTGTTCACTGCTCCCTGAATCTACCTTTCACTGCTGGAAATTCATCATTACATCACTGACTAATTGTGGTGATTACACTCTTGATAACATACTATTCATGGTAACAATTTGTCCTAGATTACTGTGGTAAATGTGCTTGTATCAGTTCACTGCTCACTCATGTCATTGATTACAAATCTGCTCTTGAATTACTGTGGTAAAATGAGCCTTAAGGCTGGTATATTTCCCCAATATTTAAGTGTTGTGGATATACCATTACTCACTGCCCATTCACTGTCTGGAAATATTTCATGATTATAACATAAGTGCTGCCTTCATTTGCATGTTTTATGATTGAAATGATACAGACTACCCCATATTATGTTGGAAGAGCAATCAAATGTTTAACTGTAATTTAAATCAGCCTGCACTAAGTTGGCAATAACACTGTCAGGCTGAAGTCCTAAATCCTTGCATTTGTCAAAGTAAGAAAGGACACAGTCATGACTCATGGACCAGTACCGAGCTATGATATTCCTACTTATTTTGTATCTACTCTTTTGTATTTTCCATTGGCATTCTCTCAGGAGTCAGTATCTACTATGATCTATCTATGTACATTGTAAACACTGAACAGTGATACATTTTGATTTTGATGACTTAATGGAAAATATGCATTTTATGGTTTTAATATCTAAGTTCTAAATTTATAATTAGTAGTAAGTACTTACTACTTAGTTTCTTATGTGCTTGTAAGTTGTAAATTTTGATTCTATTTATTTTTTTAAAGTGAACTATGAACTTTGAGAAGTAATTATATTTTAATTTGATTAGATAAGCTGCAACCTGCAATTTAATATGGATAAAAGACTATTTCGGTGTGTGTGTGTATATATATATATATATAAATGTGTCCCCGTGTCTTGTTTCCAGGTCGTTGTGTTTCGTATTGAATACTCGTATTTACGTGTCCTCTGTGTCTCGTGTCCTCGTGTCATGTGACTTAGCTGGCAACTGTCATATTTTTTTCTTGGAAGTTGCTGCTGATTAAGAATATCAGTTCTGAACTGGATACACGTTATATTACAATAGGGACCATTTGTCAAGTCAGAAATACCGATGAAAGAAGTAGATCCTTAATTTTTAATGTTACTAGAACTACTGGTGTTTAGAAGATACAATATTTTGTTGCTTACAATTGTTTACTAATTGACTTGTACCACTACAACACAATCGTGTTTGATTTCTTCTTGGCGGTAAAATTGAATGTCAAAATCATACAGGTTTTGTTAAGTAATTTCTAGATATTTTACATGTTTGATCTTATTAAATTGGTAGTTTCTAATGTTTGGTTTTGATTCAGTGGGAATATTATTGTTCATGTCTACGTATTTAATAGGTATTGTTTTGTTATTTTAGGTTATAACTGTAAAGCCTATTATATTAAAATCATTTAGGTTGGCTGTTCATCACTATTGATATCTCTTCTACGAAGGAAATGTTAGAAAACAGATTGAGAATGTAAATATTTCTAGTTTAAAAAGAGTTAACTGCGTTGGTTAAAATTTTGTAATTTCAATTGATATGTTTGTTATTATGATTGTAAACGATCCATTATTTTCTTCTGATAATAAAATTGCTGCCACTGCCACTGCCACTAGGTGTTCAAATAGTTCAACATATCCATGTAGGAAAAGGCTGTCAGATGTTAATTTTTATCAACCACAGTACAAACTAATGTACAGATAAAAAATGACTCGTTAAGACTCAGAGTGAAATATATATATACACAAGATGCGTGCACCACATGAATGGCAAACATATACAAACAAAATATAATTATAGTATTATTGCAACCAATAACAGTGAGAATAGTGCACCACATGAATGGCAAACATATACAAACAAAATATAATTATAGTATTATTGCAACCAATAACAGTGAGAATAGTTCACCACTATTATCAGAAACGAACATGAACCAAAATCTTCCATCTGCCTTCTAAAGTGACACAATCCAATTGCTAAGAAAATTCTATGTGAGAAAACTAATTAGTAACTAAGCTCTGATTAGACATAATGAAATGCAGAGAATAGTCTACCAACTAAAGTACATGCATAACAAAAGATTCTAAGCTGTCATGTACCTGCCCCTCTATGTAGCCTTATTGAGAGAACTGTTGAAAAGTGTAATTAGGTTTGGTCTTCATAATTATCACTGTACTTATATCATTATGTTTTTTTTGACAAAACAAAAAGAAGATTATTATTATTATTATTCTAGTTAAAGCATGTTCTTCATGCTTCCAGGGTCAAAAGAAAATTTGTCACGAGTCAAAGTCCCATTTGGACTCTTTTGTAAAAGAAAGAAAAATGATTTTGAGTAAAAAAGAGTCCTTTTTGTCCCCACAAGACCAAGTCAGCTCTGCCTAGACAAGTTGGCCTAGGAAGGGACCTATTTGACCTCTTGGATGTGTATATATATAGTGCAAATCGACCTCATTTACCCACTCACTCACAACTTCGATTTTTGTGCCAAGAAGAGAGAAAACCAACGGAAAGACAAGTGTTGCAAAAGTCAAAGGAGAGAATTTTGTCAGACGTGCAAGATTTCTGCCCTAGTTTTTGTCACACGTGTGAGATTTCACTCTGTTGCAGGGGCCGAAAAATCAACGTTTTACTAGATTTGAAGAGCATTGACCATCATTGACTTGGTTGTGGAAGGTTTGAAGGAGGGCTAACTTGGGTCTTGTGGGATGTCTTGGTCGTGTTTTTCAGGTCTTGGATTTCTCACTTTGATCTTCTATAAGAAGAGAAGTTGGTTGGGTTTTCCCCCTTGTGGGCTTTTGTCCTGACTTGGAGCCTATAGCTTGTGTTCATTGTCTTTTGTGATCTTCCTGGTTCATGTTTTGGTAATTGTTTGATGAAGAGAACAATATAAGATTAATAATAAGCCAACAAACATTCACAAGCAATTATCAAGAGAGAAATGAACCCTAAATTGCTACTTTATTGATTTCTCAACATGGTATCAGAACTAAGGTGAGGAGAAGGCAACTTGAAGATCACTTTTTTTGGCATAAGTTGAAAGAGACACAAGGATCATCGTCATTTTGAAGAAGACAATCATCATAGCAATCTCTCTCTTTTGACTACATTGGAAAGTTATTTGAAGACATCTCTATAGCAAACATCACACAAGAGGCATCAAGATTCTTGGGAACATCATCTACATTATTGGAAGGATCATCATTGAAGCAACTTGAAGATATTATTGTTCTAGCCATCCTAGGAGGACATCTTTGAAGACCCTTGGTAACATCAAGATACTTGAAGGCATCATCTTTGGCAAGTAAGTACCTTATTACACTCCATGTCTCAAACTTCAAATCAAATGGCATCTTTTTGTAAGGAAGGCAACAAACTTGATGGATCATCAAACTTCAAAGCTTGGAAGAAGAGAATTGATTTGGTTCTCATAGAAAATGAAGTCATTGATCATGTTCTAGGCAAAGTTTCAAAACCAGATAAGGACAATACTCAAGAACTGGCCAAGTAGAATAAAGGAGAAGTTAGGGCTCAAAGAATTCTCATTGAGTCCATCAAGGATCACCTCATCCCCTTTCTTGTAGATTTGGCCACATCAAAAGAAGTCTATGAAAAATTGAAAAAAAATATATGTTGTCAATACCACAGGGCATAAAATATCTTTGAGGAATCAAATTTACAAAACAAGGTTGTGAAAAGGTGAAGACTTGGCATCATACCTTGTGAAAATCTGAAAATTGAAATATCAACTACGAGGGCTTAGAGAAGTAATATCTGATTCCAAATGAAATACTTGTGTACTCAATGCTCTACCTTCAGATTGGAGTAGTTTTGTGACCAACATCTATTCAAGAAAAGACACTCCAAACTTTGATGAGCTATGGGCTTTATGTATTCTAGAAGAGTCAAGATTGAAAGCCAAAGATGACATTGAATCCAACACTAAACAATCTCAAGCTTTTGCTACTAGATCAAAGAAGAAGTTTTGAAAATTTGGAAGATTTGAAGCTCGTCGAAAATACAATAACAACAATAATCCATGTGGAGGTCGAGACATGTCCAAAGTACAATGCTTTGGGTGCAATGAATATGGACACTTTAAAAGGTATTGTCCCAAGGATCCTAATAACAAGAAGAACAACGAGAGGAAAGAAAGAAGTGGAGCTCACATTGTAGAAGAAAATGAAGAACGTAAGAATAAACTGAAGACTAATGATCATAAGGACCTCTAGTATTGAAGGAGTTTACTGTTACCAACAATTTGTTTTCTCTCTTATTAGTACATGGCAGTTAGAGTAGCTATTGCAGTTACACTTGTAGAAGAATATTGGGATTTACAAATTATGGCATCATGGAAAGAAGCATATAGCATTGAAAGAGTTAAGAGTCTACATTGTTAGTTGCATCTCATCAAAAGGTTGAAAGCAGTTATCTAAGCATATAACAAAGCAAGGATAGAAGGATTTGGACCATCAAGATATTGGAAAATATCACTAGTTTCGGTCTTCATTAATGTATTTGAGTCATCATGAAATGTCAAAAGAATAAAGAAAATAATTTTTATTATTGTATCAACGACTTATTAAAGCATGGGTTTCATGCTTGGGTCATCATTATATTAGTTAAAGTCCCCATTGTGGACTCCTAGTATTAATATTGAGTCAATAGAGTCATTGTACATTTAAAGAGACCCTTCTTGGGCTTTTGAATCATGTAAAAAGGTTTATTATTGAGTTAAATATAATTTATGTAACCTGCACACCAAATCAGCGTAAGGGACACCAACTTGACCTCACTTGAAGCCTATAAATAGAAGTAGATCAAATTCATTTGGAGCATCTCATCTCAAACAAGTTCGATATCTCTAAGGAAGTTCGAGAAGTGTGAAGTAGGCAAAAGAAGTCTAAAGGAAGTGCGAGTTGGGTCAAGTCTAAGGAGAAGGAAGAAATCAAAGTTTTGGTGCTACTCTCTCTGTTTCATGCCCTAGTTTGGGAGATCGAAGTCTTCCAAGTGTTGCTGCTAGCTGCTTTTTGATGCTGTAAGTTGCTGCATAGTCAAAGTTGCTGGGGTGGACGTGCTGCTGCAAAGTGGTTGAAGCTCTGGGAAGGCCGACTTGGTGTGGAGGGAAGGTTTGGTCTTTGTTTAGGTTGAAGAGTCTCAAAGAATATTATTGAAAGAAGATAATTTTTGATTGGGTTTCCCTCTCAAGGGGGGTTGTGCCCTGGCATAGTGCCTACATCTTGTGTCTTGTGTTTTTGTGATCTTCATACACACATAATATGGTAATTGCTTGATGAAAGATAAGATAATAAAGAAGTAAAATAAACCAACATAAATCAGAAGTAATTATCAAGAAAGATGAATCAAACCCTAATCTACTTGCGTTGATTTCAACACAAACAACTTACAATTCATGCAACAACTACATTTGTATTATATTAATCCAGAAGCAATCATTTAGCATAGAAGGACTACAAGGATTTACTATAAAAGCAGAACCATTAACAAAGTCGAGGTCATATAAGTTTTTACAGTATGATATTTTGAATAGAAGAATCATAGTGACATGGAAGGATTATATTCCACTAAGAAGATTATGGAAGCGATCACATGAAAGCATAAATGAAGGCATTTCTCATCATAAGGAAGGAATCTCACCATCCATAGGTCAAAATAACAGTTTGTTCAAAGGAAGTCAACATGAAGAAAAGAAGTATGCATATCTTAGAAAAAATTCTTCATTAGAAGATTCATATCTTCAAAAAGTATTGAAGGAAGAGCTAGATGCAAAAATATACTTGGGAGCATAAGCATGATATGACTTGGTTAGATTGGAAATTCATGACTCTTCCATATGATTGTTTGATATATAGTAGCATGACAGATGGGCAAAACACGTTGATATTGATCGACATTTGATATGGTCTCTTGAAGAACATAAGGAAGATAGTAATGACAACTTCAAAGGGAGGTAGAAGCACAGAGTGGCTTGATGAATCTTACAGTTTGAAATTTGAAGTAGCATCACTTGTTTTGGCAATTCTGATAATGAGGAATGATGTTTGGGATATGGTAGACTTTTAGGAAGAATATATATGATCCGAGCTTAAACATGAAAGCAACAAATCACATATATATCCATAAATACGAAGATGCAACAGAAATAACACTTTATTTCATTAATACCAAATATTGAAATATGCTTGCAAACATAATGGAAATAAACTAGCTCAGGTGATGGTAGCTTATCTCTGAGAATAGATGTGGCGACTACATGCCTCTGAACTATGTTACAATGAGACTCGAAGAATTATTTATTATTGAGGAACAATAGAAAACCCTAAACATAAAAAAACATAACCCTAGGAGATGAAGCGCCAAAACTATGGGCCCTGTTTGGGTAAATTGGTACATCAACTTCCTGGGGTCGTAACTTTGGCATACAATCTCCGTTTGACGTGCACAATTCATCATTGAGTACCATATGTCGCTAAGAATCCTTGATACCCAACTTCGTGCGAAGGGTATGGAAAACATTGGTAAACTTCGACACGTCTTGGTCATTTCCATTTCGCAGCGTGGTCCACTTTATGTATTTATCCTCATAGCTCTCGATAGGGTAGTACGACTCCTTGATGGTGTCCCGGAATGAATTCCAAGTGGGTGCAACTGAAAATAGTGAGGGTGTACTTTTGTCCTTCTCACAATAGGTTTCTTACTAATCCTTGATGTGGGAGGTGACTTTGAGAAGTGCAAAAGCAATCTTTTCCCGATTGGAAAGATCATGAACAAAAAATTATCCTTCTAGCAAATTTAGCCATTTATTTATGGTGTCTGCACCTATTTGACCTTCAAATATGGGGGTGTCAAAGTTAACTTGTACCTTAAATGGTGCGGTGCTTCCAGAGTGGCTGCTGGAAGAAGATGAGTCGCCTTTGGGTACTCGCTGAAGGATCTGGGCAAAGTTGTCCATCATCGCGTACCTCTGTCGCTCGAGGGCTTCTTCGAACAAGATTTTGAAAGGATCTCCTGCCCCCTTGTCTTTCTTCTCTTCCGCCATGGCAGGCCGTTGAGATTTGTGAGTCTGGTCTTGTAAAGGGTCGACCAGTTCGAGCCGTAACTGCTTATATCCTGACCTCGTTAGCGACATAGAAAGAAAAACAGAGAACATGAATGCTCTGATACAACTGATCCTAACTTAAACAGGAATGCAACAAATCACAGATATAACCATAAATACAAAGATGTAGCAGAAATAACACTTCATTTCATTAATACCAAATACTGAAATATGCTTACAAACAGAATGGAAATAAACTAGCTTGAGCGATGGTAGCTTATCTCTCAGAAGAGATGTGGTGGTTACATGCCTTTGCATTGTGTTACAATGAGGCTCGAAGGCCTATTTATTATTTAGGAACAATGGAAAACCCCAAACATCCAAAAACATAACCCTAAGAGATGAAGCGCCAAAACTATTGGCCCCGTTTGGGTAAATTGATACATTAACTTCTTGGAGTCGTAAATTTGGCATACGATCCCTGTTTGACGTGCACAATACCTCGCTAGAAATATCTATTCGAGGACTAAACGACTCCAAGGGCCTCTAAACGACTCCAGGAGTTAAGGACTCGAAAACTGCCAAAGATAGTAAACTGTGCTACAATTAAGGAAACTGAAAAACTGAAAGAGACAGTGTTGGGGGTCCAAGTGGAATAGGTAGGTGGCCATCAATATCCACCTAGATCAGTCCTCCCCTCTCAGGAAGCAATGATCCCCATTGCGTTGAGTGCCTCCATGAGATGGGGAAACTTCTACTGAACTTGATCCCTAGTGAGCCACTTACCTTGGTGCGGGAGTTGGATATTCTATTGGCGAGTGTTCTTGACTTGTGTGTTCATGTTTCGATCAGTTGTGGCATGTTCCATGCAGTCTGGGTTTAACTATGTTGGTGTGAGTTGTTTTGGAATGTCGGATGTGTCCAACAATGGTGGAAGGTATGGCCGAACGCAGTCTACATTGAACACTAGGTGCAGACCAAAGAACGGTGGAATGCTGAGCTCGAAGGCATTGTCCCCTACAACCTTGGTTATGGTGTATGGCCCATATCGGAGTGGGAAAAGCTTGCATCAAGGTCCAATGAGACTCTCCTTTTGCAAATGTAGGCAAACTTTGTCGCCCACCTGGAACTTGTGCGGCACCCGATGCTAATCATGGCACTGCTTGTACTTAGCATTGGCTCTGTCCAATATATCATGGACATGCTGGCAGATGTGTTGCATGCACTCAATGAAGTTGTTAGCCTTGTCAACTTCAAATTGGACATGAGCCAAATTTGCTTGAGTAGCTGCAAATGGTATGGCCACATCAATGGGACATAATGATTGGAATCCCAGCCCTACCTGAAAGAGCCTGTGGCCCATTGAGCTGTGGAGAGCTATGTTGTAGCTGTGTTAGACATAGGGAAGACTTTCATCCCATGGGCGTGGATGCTTCGAGTTGTACATGCGTAGAATGTGTATGATCATCTTGTTGACGATTTCTGTTTGTCCATTAGTTTGGGGATGGAAAGTTGTGGACTTAGTGAGTTTGGTATTCAACATTGACCAAAGACTTGACCTAAATTCACTTAGGAATCTGTTGTCCCGATCGGAGACAATGGACTGTGGGATTCCAAAGTGTACCCACACTCGCTCAAAGAAAAACTTAGTAGTGGCTTCTGTTGTGATACTCTTCTTGCAAGCCGCCATAATGGCCATCTTAGAGAATTTGTCGACGACCATGAAAACACAGTCGTTGTTGTGCTTAGTAGAAGGAAGACCCGACATGTAATCCATGGAGATGGATTCTCAAGGTCGACTATGAGTAGGCAAAGGAGTATATAGGCGTTGCTTGTTGATGGTTGATTTGACATTGGTGCAACTAGTGGAAGATTTAATGTACCTTTCAACATCCCGACGAAGGTTCGACTAATAAAAATACTTTTGCAATACTGCCATTGTTTTCTCTACTCCGAAATGTTCAACGATTTGACTGTAGTGCGCCTCCCAAATCATCTTGGCACGCTCGCTTGAAGGAACACAAATGTGTCCTAGGTGGCATAACAGTTGATCTTGGAGGTGAAGATTTGGACCTTCCAAGAGTGTGTGGTATGTGCTCCTAAATTCTAGATCGCTCTCGTAAAGATGCGGCCACCTCGAAGTCTCATGCCCACAGGAGTCGAGCACAGTGATCAGTGCCAGACTGGTGGGTCCCTAAGGCAGTATGCAACATTATTGGTGTTTCCCTTCTTGTACTTAATGTTCAAATGCAATTGTTGCAGGTATGTGGACCATTTCTAATGGCGATCGTTCTGCAACTTCCCTTGTGTCTGTATGAATTGCAGGGGTGAGTGATCTATGTGGATGACCGTTTCCTTCCCAGAATGTAATGCTTCCATTGGCGAAAAACTTGCAGAATGAAATACATTTCTTTGTCGTAGGTGGGATAGTTTCAGACTGTGTCTGAAAGTGTCATTGTGGTAAGCCACTAGATTCCCTTACTGAGTAAGAACTGCACCAATAGCCTAGTCGAAGGCATCTATCTCAATCTCAAATGGTTGCTACAGGTTTGGTAATGTGAGCACTGGTGCAGAGCAGAGATGCTGCTTCAACTCGTCAAATTCTTTCTCTTGGGTTTCAGACCAAAATAACTTTTCTTTCACTCTGCCCTTGGTGAATTAATTAAAGGCCAAGTGATATAAGAGAACCCCAACACGAACCTGCCATAGAAATTGGCAAGACCCATAAAGTTGCGGAGCATTGTTAGAGTTGTCGGGCCTGACCAAGCTTGAATGACTTGTATCTTGGCTGGCTCTACATGCACACCTTGCTCATCAGTGATGTACCCCAGTATTGAACCTGGGTCATGCCAAAAGTGCATTTCTCGAGATTGGCACACAACTTGTGTTGTCGTCGGGTTTGGAGGACCTGTCGAATATGGTGGAGGTGATCTTCCCAACTCTAGTTGAAGAGTCAAGACCAAGATTTCATCTAAACACTGTAGAAATTTCCCACATGTAGATCACTTGGTAATGCAATGCACTAAAGCAAAACACTTGATCTACTTCTACAAACAATTTAGCGGAAGCTTAATTGAACATGAGAAACATTAATAAGAACACATATAACTGATAAGAAGGAATCAATCACACATAACACAGAAGATATAACCTGGGGAAAGCACCAGCCTAAAACCCCATCTCTGTATTATCATACAAGTGGAAATATAACCAGTATTACAAAAAGAATCAACTCAAAAGCTATCATGCTCTCTCTGCAATACCTCTGCTGCTCATAGATAGTCAAAGGCCTCTATCTAACCTCTGGTCTGCCCTCCAAGCCTCCTATTTCTTTGCGCAATTTTGATTGGGGTCTAATGCAACTACTTGTGTGAATTGGCCTCTTCACACACTCACTAATCTCTGATCCAACTACGCAGTCCTGAAGGAGATAAATCCTCATCATGGATGAGCTTCCTTTATAGGAAAAATATTCATCCAATTGATAATACACTGCCCCTTCTTTGATCTCAACTGGGTCTCTGTCTGAACTGACATGCATGAGTTATCCATGAGTGAATACTCAGTTATCTGAAATACAATAGTTACAAGCATGCAAGCATTAACTAACTGAACTCTCATTAATTTAACAAACTGTTAAATTAATTTAACTAGACTTGACTCTGTTAACTGAGCCAACTAATTACAACTCAAATTAGAACTCATCCTTATGTCTTTAACTGATAGATAAATTCCTCAATTAATAGATAAACTGTTGCATGTCTTCACATAGACTTCAGGTTTGTTTTTCCTTAACTAATTAACTCAAAGTGAATTAATTAATTAATTTACAAACTGCTGTTATTATCAAATTCAAATTTTACTTCCTATGTTTAGTCCAGAGACTGACTAAAATAGGAATCCATCCTGAATTGCTAAAAATAGAATGTTATTTTTATCACTTCCATTTTTCATTCCCTGTTGCTCAATCCAACACTGGTACCCAAACTGTTATTTTTAGCACTTTTATTTTTAGCATTTGTTGTTTCCATTTTCAACACTCCCTCTCAACAAGAAAGGCTTCCTCTCGAACCCGATCCTATACCTTCGAAATGTTCTGCATGCAACACTTCTACCAAGTGTGGTTGCTCCAACAACTCTCGGAACAAAAAAAACTCCCAACTGACCTCTCTGTTGGGCTAGAAACATACTCTGATGTTGAAGCTCTACCTGCTGCTGACAAGTGCTCCCTCTCTGACCTCTGCGCTACTGCAACATCTCCATGCATCTCACACCATTGCACAGCTCTCTGTGCCATCATGCATTGGTGCAACACACTTGTGCCTCTCGCATTACTGCAACCTCCTAGCTCTACGATGTCTTGGGATTCCTGCACTATAGCTCTCTCTGCCGCTCCATCCGCATCTGTCTCTACCCAATCAGTCAGTCCTGCTACTCATTGGGTCCCCTGTAGCAAAGTCGAATCAAAGAGGTTAGGTACCTCAAGGATCCTGCCCCTCCTCCTTAGGGACGATCACTCCACATCGCGCCACCTCCTACCTAGAAGTATGGCTGCATGTGATCCCTTTGCCCATCTAGCTCGAATTTCCCCCCTACTAGAGGTCTCTGCATGAGTAGATGTCTCTACTCGATCTTCTCTCAGCGTCCCCTGTTGTAGCTGCTCCACAACCTCCTGAAGCTGCTGCACCAATCGTGGCTCCTCCACAATCGTCTAGGACTTCTTCTGGCGTTGCATGTTGAGAGGTAATATACTCTCTCTCTCAACCACCAAGTCTCCATCAGTTGCCTTACTCCTCAAGGCTTTGCATGCATCTTGAACCTCAAGAGCATACGGGTTCTTGACCCGTGAACCGATCTGCTTCACCTGTCTAGTGATGATGTGTCTAAGGAAAACCTTTCCCTTACTAAAGACTACATCATAACCTCTGTCTTCCAGCATCGCGATCGACACCAAGTTTCTCTTCAGTCCTGATACATACTTGACATCGGTCAAGGTAAGGCGAGCTCCATGCTCCCTCTGAAAAATAACGTGCCTACACCTGAGACACTACACTTTTCATCATTACCCATCACTATGAGTATCTGGATATCTTTCTCCTCCAAAGTACTGAACAAACTCTTGTTGTTGATCATGTGGAAAGAAGCTCCACTGTCAAGAAACTAACCACTTCCCACCATGGATGAAACCATGCATGCGAAGAGTGTGAAATCCAACTCGAACTGTGAAGCAAGTGCCTCACCTTCAGATCATTCCTCGGATCCCTTCTTGGATTTCCTCTGTGGACAATTTGTAGCAAAATGGCCCACCTCATGACAACGAAAGCATCGCACTTTCGATTTGTCAAACTTTTTCCCACCATTGGAAGAACTGGATTCAGAAAGAGAAACCTTCTCCTTCCCCTTTGCCTTACTCGCTAAGGCACAATTTTCTTCATCCTCCATGGATAAAGAACCATCTCTTATGCTTCTTCTTATCTCCTCTTGCATCAAATCCGACCAAAGTCATTCCCAATCTGGTAGTTTGTCTCTTCCATTAACCGAGTCCTGGTAGCTATGCCAGCTCTTAGGAAGACCGAGGAGTGCAAGACTCACCATGTCATCATCAGTTGTCACGATCCCTACACTTCCAAGCTCATCCTTGCATGTGGTGAGCTTGTTCAGATACATAGAGATCATGTCGCCCTTTTCACACTTGATTTTTCGAAGTTTGTCCTTCAGTGCCAACTTCCTCTGATCACTGCTATTCTGATATAGATCTTTCAATGTTTTCCACATTGAAAACGGTGTCTCCTTCCCATGGAGACTCGAGACTATGTGATCTCGAACTCCCTCCAGAAGGATTCTCCTTGCTCTAGCCACACATTTCTTCCATTCAGCCAACTCAGCAACACCAGTCGGCTTGAGGACTTTTTGATCAATGAAGTCCTTTAGACCATTATCCTCTAGTATTGCTTCCATGCAATCCTTCCAGGCTATATAATTCGAATTGCCATCAAGGGCATATTTGAGTCTCAAACCATTGAATGCCATAGCTGAAATAGAGATGTGATAAGAACTCGATTTCTATATTCAGGAATCACAAAATTCAACTTCTCTCTTCTTGTATACTGTTATTTCTTGATCACCTGTGCTCTAATACCATGTAGAAATTTCCCACCTGTAGATCACCTGGTAAAGCAATGTACTAAAGCAAAACACTTGATCTACTTCTACAAACAATTTAGCGGAAGCTTAATCGAACATGAGCAACATCAATAAGAACACATATAACTGATAAGAAAGAATCAATCACACGTAACACTGAAGATATAACCCGGGGAAAGCACCAGCCTAAAACCCCATCTCTGTATTATCATACAAGTGGAAATATAACCAGTATTACAAAAAGAATCAGCTCAAAAGCTATCCTGCTCTCTCTGCAATACCTTTGCTACTCATAGACAGTCAAAGACCTCTATCTAACCTTTGGTTTGCCCTCCAAGCCTCCTATTTCTTTGCGCAATTTTGATTAGGGTCCAGTGCAGCCACTTGTGTGAATTGGCCTCTTCACACACTCACTAACCTTTGATCCAACTACGCAGTCCTGAAGGAGATAAATTCTCATCATGGATGAGCTTCCTTTATAGGAAAAATATTCATCCAACTGATAGTACACTGTCCCTTCTCCGATCTCAACTAGGTCTCTGTCTGAACTGACATGCATGAGTTATCCATGAGTGAATACTCATTTATCTGAAATACAGTAGTTACATGCATGCAAGTATTAACTAAATGAACTCTCATTAATTTAACAAACTATTAAATTAATCTAACTGGGCTTGACTCTGTTAACTGAGCCAACTAATTACAACTCAAATTAGAACTCATCCTTATCTCTTTAACTGATGGATAAATTCCTCAATTAATAGATAACTGTTGCATGTCCTCACATAGACTTCAAGTTTATTTTTCCTTAACTAATTAACTCAAGATGAATTAATTAATTAATTTACAAACTGCTGTTAATATCAAATTCGAATTTTACTTCCTATTTTTAGTCGAGGACCGACTAAAATAGGAATCCATTTTGAACTGCTAAAAATAGAATGTTATTTTTAGCACTTCCATTTTTCATTCCTTGTTGCTCAATCTAGCACTGGTAACCAAACTGCTATTTTTAGCACTTCTATTTTTAGCATTTCTTGTTGCCATTTTCAACAAATACACCACCACAAAATCATTGGTGAAGGGTCACAAGATGTCATCCATCAATCTCATGAAGGTTGCGGGGGCATTCATCAACCCGGAAGGTATGACTAGTCATTCGAAAAGACCCTCCTTGGATTTGAAGGTAGTCTTGCACACATCAGAGGGTTCAATAGACACCTGGTGATAACCAGACTTGAAGTCAATATTGCTAAAATATTTGGCCCCCCTTAAGCTGGTCCAGAAGGTCATCAATCCGTGGGATTGGGTACCTATTCCAGACAGTGATCTTGTTCAACGTCCGATAGTCAATACAGAGTCTCCAGGTCCCATCCTTCTTCTATACCAATACACTTGGGCTCCCACAAGGTGAGGAGCTTAGCCTGATGTGACATTTCTGCAACAACTTCTAGATCTGCATCTTGATCTAATTGTTCTCTAGAACAAAGTGTCAATAGACCGGTCCATTAGGTAGCGACGCGCCCAGGGTCAGATCGATGGAGTGCTTGACTTGATAGTGCAAAGGTACCCCCGTACATGAGGCAAAAATGTCCCTGTACTCCTCCACGACCATATCCATCTGCTGCCGCTATGTGTAGGAGCCCTGTTTAGAAGCTGTGGCTACAATCTTCTTCTTTCCCCGAGGGCAAATTATAAGGAAAACAAATTTCATGGTTTGTGAAATGATCTTACTGCATTTCTTTGCAGAGACCAAAGAAATGACGGTACGCTAGGCTACCTCTGGTATCCTGTACAATTTGTTGCCCAGGGAAGGCGACATTGCTAGCTCACGCAAAGATCTTGTCCTTGGTGAAGCCACCGATGATGTACGACTGCATATGTGTTGTATTCGGTAAACCCAATGGCTTCACGATCTCTACTGAAATGAGGTTATTTTGGCTCTTGTTGTGGACAATGAACTGCAGTGGAGAACCCTTCACCCACATCTGTGAGTAGAAGAGGTCTTCCCCCTCCTCTGGATCTTCAGGCTCATTTTTCTATATCTTGGTGGTGACAACAGTGGCACTGGGCTCTGCGTCAATGATCTGCTTCCCTTTGTCATTCCCCTTGTCGGGTTTTGATTCAGAGTCAGAAGATGTGTCTGATTCAGAAGCCTTCAGCTCAACCACCAGTGACTACTTGGCCCGACACTCACTTGTGTTGTGAGTGGAGCTCTTATGGAACTCACCATTTTCTTGTGTCCTTCTTTGTCTTCGGGGTGTTTTTCTTTGCTTGTGGCTTCATCGGGTTGTCCTGGGTCGCCTCGCCTTGGATTTGTCCTTTTTTATACGATTTGGGGGTGCCTTTCCCTTGATTCAGATTCGCAGATCCAAAGTATCGCTTCCTCTGTTTAAACCCCTGCTCAGTCTTGACAACGTATCGGTATGCTGTCCCGAGCAAGGAGATGTCCATGAACTTCATCTCGTCCTATATGTATCTGTGTAGACAACTGCGATATTGGTGTACCAAATGTTGCTCAAAATCCTTGATACCCAACTTCGTGCGAAGGGTATGAGAAACATTGGTAAACTACGACAAGTCTTGGTCCTTTCCCTGCCACGTCGTGGTCCACTTTATGTATTTATCCAAATAGCTTCGTACAGGGTAGTACTACTCCTTGATAGTGTCCCGAAATGAATTCCCAGTGGTTGCGGATGAAAATAGTGAGAGTGTACTTTCGTCCTTCTTATCCCACTAGTGCTTGAGTGCAGGGTGGCTTTGAGAAGTGTAAAAGTAATCTTTTCCTGATTGGAAAAATCATGAACAAAAAATATTCTTCTAGTGGATTTAACCATTTATCTACGACGAATGCATCTATATGACCTTCAAATATGGGGATGTTAAAGTTAAGTTGTACCTTAAAGGGTGTGGCGCTTCCAGAGCAGCTGCTGGAAGAAGATGCATCACCTTTGGGTAGCTACCGAAGGATCTAGGCAAAGTTATCCATCATCGCGTTCCTTTGTCGTTTGAGGGCTTCTTAAAGCAAGATTTTGAAATAATATCCTACCCCCTCTCCTTTCTTTTTTTCTGCCATGGGAGGCCGTTGGGATTTGCAACGCTGGTCTTGCAAAGGTTCGACCAGTGCAAGCCCTAATTCCTTATACTCTGACTTCGTTGGGGACATGCAAAGAAAAACAAAGAAAGAACATACCACTCAATACCACTGATACGAACTTAAACATGAATGTAACAAATCACAAATATAACCATAAATACAGAGATGCAACAAAAAATAACACTTCATTTCATTAATACCAAATACTAAAATATGCTTACAAACAAAATGGAAATAAACTAGCTCAGGCGATGGTAGCTTTTCTCTGAGAAGGGATGTGACCGATACATGCCTTTGAGCTGTGTTACAATGAGGCTTGAAGGCCTATTTATTATTGAAGAACAATGGAAAACCCTAAACATCCAAAAACCTAACCCTAGGAGATGAAACGCCAAAATTATGAGTTCCGTTTGGGTAAATTGGTACATCAACTTCCCAGGGTTGTAACTTTGGCATACGATCTCCGTTTGACATGCATAATATCTCGTTAGAAATATCTCTCCGAGGACTACAAATTTCGAATGCAAACATGAGTCGAGAGCTCCTATTTGCCCGATTTTCCAAAAAAAAACGTCATTTAGGGCCTCAAAATGGCTCTGGAAATTCAGGACCCAAAAAAATGCCAAAAATAATAAATTGTGCTACAATTAAGAAAACTGAAAAACTGAAAGAGACATTGTTGGGGGTTCAAGTGGAATAGGCCAATGGCCACTAATATCTACCTAGATCATTCCTCCCCCCTTAGGAAGTAATGGGCCCCATTGCGTTAAGTGCTTCCATGAGATGGGGAAACTTCTCCTAAAGTTGGTCCCTAGTGAGCTACTTTCCTTGGTGCAGGAGTTTGCCAGCTTTGACAACATGATATAGTTGGATCTTCTATTGGCGAATGTTTTTGATCTATGTGTCCATGATCTGATCAGTTGTGCCCTGTTCCATGCAATATGGGTTTAGCTCTGTTGGTGTGAGTTGTTCTACAATGTCGGATGTGTCGAGCAATGGTGGAAAGTATAGCCGAAGGCGGTTTACATTGAACGCTAGGTGTAGACCAAGGAACAATGGAATGTTGAGCTCGAAGGAATTGTCCCCTATAGCCTTAGTGATGGCGTATGGCCCATATCAGAGTGGGTGAAGCTTGCGGTGGGGTCGAGAGAGATACTCTTGCAAATGTAGCCAAACTTTGTCGCCCATTTGGAACTTGTGTGACACCCAATACTGATCATGGCACTGCTTGTACTTAGCATTGGGTTTGTCAAATATATCATGGACCTGCTGGCAGATGTGTTGAATGCACTCAATGAAGTTGTTAGCCCTTTCGGCTTCGGATTGGACATGAGTCGAATCTCCCTGAGTAGCTGCAAATGGTATGACCACATCAATGGGACATAATCGCTGGAATCCCAAGTCTACCTGAAAGGGGTTGTGGCCGTTGAGTCGTTGAGAGCTCTGTTGTAGCTGTGCTAGACATAGGGGAGGCTTTCATCCCACGTGCATGGATGCTTCGAGTTGTACATGCGTAGAATGTGTACGATCATCCTGTTGATGACCTTTGTTTGACCATCAGTTTGGGGATGGAAATCCGTGGACTTAGTGAGTTTGGTATCCAACATCGACCAGAGACTTGACCAAAATGCACTTAAGAATCTGCTGTCTTGATCTGAGAAAATGGACTATGGGAACCCAAAGTGTACCCACACTCACTCAAAGAAGAGCTTAGCAATGGCCTTCGCTGTGATACTCTTCTTGCAAGCCACCATAATGGCCATATTAGTGAATCTATCGACGACCATGAAAATGTAGTCATTGCCGTGCTTAGTAGAATGAAGGCTCGACATGTAATCCATGGAGATGGATTCCCAAGGTCGACTAGGAGTAGGAAGAGGAGTATATAGGCCTTTCTTCTTGATGGGTAGTTTGGCAATGGTGCAGACAGTGCAAGATTTAATGTACCTCTCAACATCCCGATGAAGGTTTGACCAATAAAAATAATTCTGCAGTACTGCCACTATTTTCTCTACTTCAAAATGTCCAACGACCCGACTATAGTTCGCCTCCCAAATCATCTTGGCACACTCGCTTGAAGGAACATATATGTTTCCGAGGTGGCATAACAGTGCATCCTGGAGGTGAAAATTTGGAACTTGCTTACCTTCTAGGAGTGTCTGGTATGTGCTGTTGAATTTTAGATCGCTCTCGTATAGATGTGGCAACCTCGAAGTCTGGTGCCCACGGGAATCAAACACAGTGATCAATGCCATGATTGGTGGTCAACTGAGGCAATATGCAACGTTATTGATGCTGCCCTTCTTGTACTTAATGTTCAAATGGAATTGTTGCAGGTATGTGGACCATTTCTCATGGCGATCATTCTGCAACTTCCCTTGTGTTTGTATGAACTATAGGGGTCGATGGTCTGTGTGGATGTCCATTTTTTTCCCTAGAATGTAATGTTTCCATTTACGACAGACTTTCACAATGGAATACATTTCTTTGTCATAGGTGGGACACTTTTAGACTGTGTTTGAAAGTGTCTCACTATGGTAAGCCATTGGATGCCCCTGCTGAGTAAGAATTGCACCAATAACATAGTTAGAGGCATCTGTCTCAATCTCAAATTGTTGTTGCAGGTCTGGTAATGTGAGCAGTGGTGCAGATTAGAGGTGCTACTTCAACTCGACAAACGCCTTCTGTTGGGTTTAAGACCAAAATAAATTTGCTTTAGCTTCGCCCTTGCTGACTTGACTTAAAGGCCAGGTGATATGAGAGAACCCCAACATGAACTTGCGGTAGAAATTGACACGACCCAAAAAGATGCGGAGCTCTGTTACAGTGGTTAGGGCTGGCCAATCCCGAATGATTTGTATCTTGGATAGGTTCACATGCACACCTTGCTCATCTATTATGTACCCAAGATATTGAACCCGGGTCATGCGAAAATTGTATTTCTCCAGATTGGCACACCACAACTTGTGTTGTCGCATGGTTTGGAGGACTTGTCGAATATGGTGGAGGTGCTCTTCCAACCTCTGGATGAAGATCAATATGTCATCTAAATACACCGCCACGAATACATTGGGAAGGGTTGCAAGATGTCGTCCATCAATCTCATGAAGGTTGCAGGGGCATTCGTCAACCCGAAAGGCATGACCAATTATTCAAAAAGGCCTTCCTTTGATTTGAAGGCAATCTTCCACACATCAAAGGGTTTTATAGGCACCTGGTGATAACTAGACTTCAAGGCAATCTTGCTAAAATATTTGGCTCCCTTGAGCTAGGCCAGAAGGTCATCAATCCGTGAGATTGGATACCTATTCCAGACAATGATCTTGGTCAACGCTCGATAATCAATATAGTCTCCAGGTACCCTCTTTCTTCTGTACCAGTACAATCGAGCTTCGATAGGGTGACGAGCTTGGCCTAATGTGCCTTTTCTGCAACATCTCCTGGATCTGCCTCTTGATCTCATTGTTTTCCAGAACAGAGCGTTGATAGATCGATCCTTTGGGTGGCGACACACAACAATGTAAATTTTGAAATGAGAACTATAAACTCAAAACGAAAACTTTACCCAAAAAACCCTTAAAAAACATGAAAAACAGTGCTAAAAACGAAAAGTGTTGATGCTAGAATAACTTTTTTGTTTTTTAGGGTAAATTTTCAACATGTTCTAAAAATGGTAGTGAAAACCAATTTTTTGTGCAAAAATTGTGCAAAAAGCACCCTCAAAACGAAAATTGTTTATGCTGCAATAATAATTTATTTATTTAATTTTTTTTTTCTATGGTAAATTTTCAACATTTTGAAATAATGGTGTAAAAGATTTTATCATGACTCCGAAAAGGATTAAAATTTCAAAAAAATAATGAAAACATAAAATTAAAAATAAAAACAATGAAAAAAACAAAAAACAAGTTGAAAAAATAACAAAACGTAAATAAAAATATATATTAAAACAAAACATAAAATAAAAAAACAAAAAAAATCGAATATATAAAAAGACAAAAAATAATAATAATAAAAAAAATCAATCATAAAAATGTTTAAAGAAAAACAAAATTAACCTATAAAGATAAGAATTAAAAAACAAAAAAAATATAAAGAAATAAATAGTAAGAAAAACATATATATATATATATATATATATTCCTCGTAACCATAAAAAAAATTTGGGATTTTTTTTTTTTAAACTATAAAATTAAGTAAGTAAAAACATAAAAATTTAAAAAAGCATTAACAAAAAATAAAAATTTAAAATTAAAACAAAGTAGATAAAAAAAAGAAGAAAATTAACAAAAAATAAACAAAAATAAAAATAAAAAACTACTAAAATTAAGATTAAAACCATTTAAAAAAAAAAACAAAAAAAAATATACTCAAATTAAATAAAAACCAAAAAACAATTAAAATTAAAAAAATATATGTATTTTTTCAAAAAAATAAAAAACCAAAACACATTTATTATTAAAAAAAAGCATTTAATTTTTTATAAAAATATATATTTTCGTTAAATAAAACATTTAAAATTAAAAAAGAAATATATATATATATATATATATATATATATTTGTTTTTTTTACGTAATCAACATTCAAAAAAAGAAAAATAAGACAACTAGAAAATTTGTTAAGTAATCATGATTTCTTAAGTAATCATGATTTCAAAAAAAAATGGACATAAAATTTTTTAAAGTGCCAAAAAAACGTAACATTTAAAAAAATATCTTTACTTAATACATTAAAAAATTTGAAGTGTAAACAATATGTCTAAAAAAAAGGTTGATGCTGCATCAACACGTTTCAAAATCATAATGAAAATCATTAACATTTAAAAACAAATATTTATATTTGATACATAAGAAAATTTAAAGTGTCAAAAATATGCTCCGAAAAAAAGTGTATTCTGCATCACCACTTTTCAAAATCGGTTGACTTTTTTGCTACCTCAACAAAACAGGTAATCGTATCAGTTTTCCTTTCAAAGTTTACATTGTTGCACTTAGGGTCATATCAATGGAGTGCCTGACCTGATAGTGCAGAGGTACCCCTGTAGGTGAGGCGAAAATGTCCCTTTACTCCTCCACAACCATATCCATGGAGGAGCCTTATTTTGAAGCAGTGGAAATAATCTTCTTCTTTCCCCGAGGGAGAATCACAAGGAAAACAAATTTCATGGTCTATGAAATGATCTTATTGCATTGCTTTGTAGAGACCAAAGAGATGGCGGTAGGCGGAGCTACCCCGGGTATCTTTCACAATTTATTGCCTAAAGTAATAATCACAGAGCGAGGTTTAGACTCATATACAACATGCCTCTTGCACAAGAATGGTTGTCCTAATAATACATCACAAACTTCAAGAGGAGCAACATCACACAATACCTCATCAGTGAAGAACTTAATGCTGTAGGGATGATGACATTGCTAGCTGACACAAATATCTTGTCCTTGGTGAAGCCACCCGATGGTGTACAACTACGGATGTGTTTTAGTTGGTAGACCCAGCTGCTTCACGAACTCTGCTGAAATGAAGTTCTTTTGTCTCCCGTTGTCGACAATAAACTGTAGCGGAGAACCCTTCACCCACCTCTGTGAGTGGAAAAGGCGTTTCCCTCCTCTGGATCTTCAGGCTCATTCTTCTGTATCTTGGTGGTGGACATTGTGGCACTAGGCTCTGTGTCAATGATCTACTTTCCTTTGTCATTCCCCTTATTGGGTTCTGACTCGGAGTCAGAACATGCATTTGATTCAGAAGCCTTCAACTTGACCACCAGTGACTGCTTGGCCCGACACTCGTGTTATGAGTGGAGCTTTTATAGATCTCACACCATTTTTTTGTGTCCTTCTTTGTCTTCCATGTGTTGTTCTTTTCTTGCGGCTTCAGTGGGTTGTCCTAGGTCGCCTTGCCTTGACCTTGTCCTTTTCTTTGCAGTTTGGGGAGGCCTTTCCCTTGCTTCAGATTCGCAGATCCAAAGTCTCGTTTCTTTTGTTTAAACTTCTGCTCAATCTTGACAACGTATTGGTACGCCGTGCCAAACAAGGAGATGTCCAGGAACTCTATCTCGTCCTGGATGTACCTTGTAGACAACCACGGTACTTGAATACCAAATGTTGCTTAGAATCCTTGATAACCAATTTCGTGCGAAGGGTATGAAAAACATTGGTAAACTCCGAAACGTCTTGGTCCCTTCTCTCCCGCAACATGGTCCACTTTATGTATTTATACTCATAGCTCCCGATATGGTAGTACTTCTCCTTGATGGCGTCTCGAAACGAATTCCAAGTGGGTGCGACTAAAAATAGTGAGGGTGTAATTTCGTCCTTCTTCTTATAGTAGGTTTCCCACTGGTCCTTGACGTGGGGGGCGGCTTTGAAAAGTGCAAAAGTAATATTTTTTCAACTAGAAAAATCATGAACAGAAAAATATCCTTCTAGCGGAATAACCATTTATCTACAACATCCACATCTATATGACCTTCAAATATGGGGATGTCAAAGTTAACTTGTACCTTAAAGTGCGTGGAGCTTCCAGAGTAGCTGCTTGAAGAAGATGCGTAACCTTTCGATAGTCGCTGAAGGATCTGGGAAAAGTTGTTCATCATCGTGTTCCTTTTTCGTTAAAGGGCTTCTTCGAGCAAGATTTTGAAAGGATCTCCTACCCCCGTCGTCTTTATTCTTTTCTGCCATGGGAGTTCATCAGGATTTGCGAGACTGGTCTTGCAAACGTTCGATGAGTTCGAGCCCTAACTCCTTATATCCAAACCTCGTTGGGGACATACAAAGAAAAACAAAGAAAGAGAAAACTGCTCTCATATCACTGATCCAAACTTAAACAAGAATGCAACAAATCACATATATAACTATAAATACAGATATGCAGCAGAAGTAACACTTGATTTCATTAATACCAAATACTGAAATATTCTTACAAATAAAATGGAAATCAACTAGCTTGAGTGATGGTAGCTTATCTATGAGAAGATATGTGGTGGCTACATGCCTCTGCAATGTGTTACAATGATGCTCGAAGACCTATTTATTATTGAGGAACAATGGCAAACTCTAAACATCCAAAAACCTAACCCTAGGAGATGAAGCACCAAAACTATGGGCCCTGTTTGGGTAAATTGGTACATAAACTTCTCAGGGTCGTAACTTTGGTATACAATCTCCATTTGACGCGCAAAATACCTATCCAAGGAATACAACTTTTGAATGCAAATATGAAACAAAGACTCATGTTTGCCCAATTTTCCCCAAAAATGTCGTTTAGGGCCTCAAAACGGCTCTGGAAGTTTAGGACTTGAACACTTGCCAAAAATAGTAAACTGTGTTACAATTAAGGAAACTGAAAAACTAAAAGAGATAGTGTTGGGGGTCCAAGTGGAATAGGAGGGTGGACACCAATATCCACGTGGATCAATCTCCCTCCCTTTAGGAAGTAATGGTCCCCATTGCGTTGAGTGCCTCCATGAGATGGGGAAACTTTTGCTGAGCTTGGTCCCTAGTGAGCCACTTGCATTGGTGCAAGAGTTGGCCAACTTTAACAACTTGATATAGTTGGATATTCTGGTGGCGAGTGTTCTTGATATGTGTGTCCATGATCCGATCAGTTGTGGCCTGTTCCATGCAGTCTAGGTTTCACTATGTTGGTGTGAGTTGTTTTGCAATGTCGGATGTGTCCAACAATGGTGGAAAGTATGGCCGAAGGCAGTATACATTGAACACTGGGTGCAGACCAAGGAACAGTGGAATGCTAAGTTCGAAGGCATTGTCCCCTACAACCTTGGTGATGTTGTATGGCCCATATCAGAGTGGGCGAAACTTGCAGTGGGGTCTAGGGAGGCGCTCCTTCTACAAATGTAGCCAAAATTTGTCGCCCACCTGGAACTTGTGCAACACCCGATGCTGATCATGGCACTACTTGTACTTAGCATTGGATATGCCCTATATATCATAGGCATGCTGATAGATGTGTTGAATATGCTCAATGAAGTTGTTAGCCCTATTGGCTTCAGAGTGGACGTGAGATGAATTTGCTTGAGTAGCTGCAAATGGTATGGCCATATAAATGGGACATAATGGATGGATTCCTAACCCTACCTAAAAGGGGCTGTGGCCTGTTGAGCTGTGGAGAGCTTTGTTGTAGGTGTGCTGGACATACATCAGGCTTTCATCCCATGTGCTTGGATGCTTCGAGTTGTACATGCGCAAAATGTGTATGATCATTCGGTTGACGACCTCTATTTTTCCATCAGTTTGGGGATGGAAAGCCATGGAATTAGTGAGTTTTGTATCTAGTATCGACCAGATACTTGACCAAAATGCACTTAGGAATCTGTTGTTCCGATCTGAGGTAATGGACTGTGGGATCCCAAAGTTTACCCGCACTCGCTCAAAGAAGAGCTTAGTAATGGCCTCTGCTGTGATACTCTTCTTGCCGGCCACCATAATGTCCATCTTAGAGAATCTATCGATGACCATGAAAACATAGTCATTGTCTTGCTCAGTAGAAGGAAGGCCCGACATGTAATCCATGGAGATGGATTCCCAAGGTAGAATGGGAGAATATAGGCCTTACTTCTTAATGGTTGGTTTGGAAATGGCATAGACAATGCAAGATTTAATGTTCCTCTCAACATCTCGACGAAGGTTTGAGCAATAAAATACTTCTCTAGTACTTCTATTGTTTTCTCTACTCCAAAATGTCCAACGACCCGACTATAGTGCGCCTCCCAAATGATATTGGCACACTCACTTGAAGGAAGACAAATGTGTTCCAACTGGCATAACTGTGCATCCTGGAGGTGAAAATTTTGAACTTGTTTACCTTATAGGAGTGTTTGGTATATGTTGTTGAATTTTGAATTGCTCTCGTAAAGATGCAGCCACCCCGAAGTCTCGTGCCCAGAGGAGTCGAGCACAGTGATTAACACCATGACTGGTGGTCGGCTGAGGAAATATGCAACATTATTGGTGCTTCCCTTCTTGTACTTTTTGTTTAAATGGAATTGTTGCAAGAATGTGGACCATTTTTGATGGCGATCGTTCTGCAACTTCCATTGTGTCTGTATGAAATGCAAGGGCTGGTGTTCTATGTGGATGATCGTTTCCGCCTCCAGAATGTAATGCTTCTATTGATGACAAGCTTGCACAATGGAATACATTTCTTTGTCATTTGTGGGATACATTCAGACTGTGTCTGAAAGTGTCTCACTGTGGTAAGCCACTAGATGACTATGTTGAGTAAGAACTACACCAAAACATAGTCGGAGGCATCTATCTCAATCTCAAATGGTTGCTGCAGGTATGGTAATGTGAGCACATGTGTAGAGCAGAGGTGCTTCTTCAACTCGACAGATGCCTTCTGTTGGGTTTCAGACCAAAATAAATTTTCTTTTTCTCCTCCCTTGGTGACTTGACTTAAAGGCCAAGTGATATGAGAGAACCCCAACACGAAGCTGCGATAGAAATTGACAAGCCCAGAAAGTTGTGAAGCTTTGTTAGAGTGGTCGGGGTTGTCCAATTCGAAATGACTTGTATCTTGGTTGCGTCCACATGCACACCATGCTCATTAGTGATGTACCCCAGATATTGAACTTGGGTCATGTCAAAGTGCATTTCTCCAGATTGCCACACAACTTTTGTTGTAGCAGGGTTCAGAGGACCTGTCGAATATGGTGGAGGTGGTCTTCCCAAATCTGGATGAAGATCAAGATGTCATCTAAATACACCACCAGAAAAGCATTGGTGAAGGGTCACAAGATGTCGTCCATCAATCTCATTAAGGTTGTAGGGGAATTCGTCAACCAAAAAGGCATGACCAGCCATTCGAAAAGACCCTGCTTGGATTTGAAGGAAATATTCCACACATTAGAGGGTTCGATAGGCATCTGCTGATAACCGGACTTCAAGTCAATCTTGCTAAAATTTCCCCCCTTGAGCTGGTCCATAAGGTCATCAATTTGTGTGATTGAGTACCTATTCCAAACAATGATGTTGTTCAGCACCCGATAGCCAATACATAGTTTCCAGGTCCGTCCCTTTTTTGTACCAATACAATCGGGCTCCCATAGGGTGAGGATCTTGGCCTGATGTGCCATTTCTACAACAACTCCTAGATCTGCCTCTTGATCTCATTGTTCTCTAAAACAGAGTGTCGATAGATCGGTCCATTGGGGACTGATGCGCCAGGGATCAGATCGATGGAGTGGTTGACTTGAAAATGAAAAGGTACCCCCGTAAGTGAGGTTAAAATGTCCCTATACTCCTCCATGACCATATCCATTTGTTGTTGCTGTGTGGAGGAGCCTTGTTCGGAAGTCATGGCCACAATCTTCTTCTTTCCTTGAGGGTGAATCATAAGGAAAACACATTTCCTGGTCTGTGAAATGATCTTACTGCATTTCTTTGCAGAGACAAAAGAGATAGCGGTAGGGGCTACCTTCGGTATCTTGCACAATTTATTGCCCAAATTAATAATCATAGAGCATGGTCTAGACTCATATACAACATGCCACTTCCACAAGTATGGCTGTTCTAATAATACATCACAAACTTCAAGAGGAGCAACATCACACAATACCTCATCTGTGAAGGGCTTGATGCTGTAGGGAAGGCGACATTGCTGGCTGACATAGATATCTCGTCCTTGGTGTAGCCACCCGATGGTGTACAGATACATATGTGCTATAGTCAGTAGACCTAGCCGCTTCAAGACCTCCGGTGAAATGTTGTTCTTTTGGCTCCCTCATTTGACAATGAACTACAACGGAGAACCCTTCACCCACATCTGTGAGTGGAAGAGGCATTCCCCCTTCTCTGGATCTTCATGCTCATTCTTTTGTATCTTGGTGGTGGCCACGGTGGCATTGGGATCCGTGTCAGTGATATACTTCCCTTTGTCAATCCCTTTGTATGGTTTTGACTCAGAGTTGGAATATGCGTATGATTTAGAAGCCTTCAGCTTGGCCACGAGTGATTGCTTGGCCCGAAACTCACTTGTGTTGTGAGTGGAGCTCTTATGGAACTCACACCATTTTCCCGTGTCCTTCTTTGCCTTCAGGGTATTGTTTTTTGCTTGCGGCTTCGGCGGGTTCCCTTGGGTCGCCCCATCTTGGTTTTGTCCTTTTCTTTGCAGTTTGGGGGTGCCTTTTCCTTGCTTCATATTCGTAGATCCAAAGTCTTGCTTCTTCTGTTTAAACTTATGCTCAATCTTGACAGTGTATCGGTACACCGTGCCGAGCGAGGATATGTACAGGAAGTCCATATCATCTTGGATGTATCTGTGTAGACAATTGCGATACTTGAGTACCAAATCTCGCTTAGAATCCTTGATACCCAACTTCATACGAAGGGTGTGAAAAAAATTGGTAAACTCTGGCACGTTTTGGTCCCTTCCTTGCCGTAGCGTGGTCCACTTTATGTATTTATCCTCATAGCTTCCGATAGGGTAGTACTACTCTTTGATGGCTTCCCAAAACGAATTCCAAGTGGGTGCCTCTTAAAATAGTGAGGGTATACTTTCGTTCTTCTTCTCACAGTAGGTTTCCCACCAGTGCTTGACGTGGGGGGAAAATTTGAGAAGTGCAAAAGTAATCTTTTTCGGAGTAGAAAAATCATGAACAGAAAATTATTTTTCTAGTAGTTTTAACCATTTAGCTACGACGTCCGTATCTATCTAACCTTCAAATATGGGGATGTCAAATTTGACTAGTACCTTAAAGGGCATGGGGCTTCCAGGGTGGCTGCTAGAAGAAGATGCGTCACCTTTGGGTATTCGCTAAAGGATATGGGCAAAGTTGTCCATCATCGCGTTCTTCTGTCGCTTAAGGGCTTCTTCGAGCAAGATTTTGAAAGGATCCCTTGCCCCCTCATATTTCTTCTCTTCCGCCATGGGAGGCCGTTGGGATTTGCGAGGCTGGTCTTGTAAATGTTCGACCAGTTTGAGCCCTAAATCCTTATATCTCGACCTTGTTCGAAACATGCAAAGAAAAATAGAGAAAGAGCATACCGCTCTGATACCACTGATCCTAACTTAAACAGGAACACAATAAATCACATATATAACCATAAATAAAAAAATGTAGCAGAAATAACACTTCATTCCATTAATACCAAATACTGAAATATGCTTACAAACAAAATGGAAATAAACTAGCTCGGGCGATCGTAGCTTATCTCTGAGAAGAGATGTGGCGGCTACATGCCTCTGAACTGTGTTACAATGAGGCTTGAAGGCCTATTTATTATTGAGGAACAATGGAAAACCCTAAACATCCAAAAACCTAACCCTAGGAGATGAAGCACAAAAACTATGGGCCCTATTTGGGTAAATTGATACATTAACTTCCCGAGGTTGTAACTTTGGCATACGATCTTCGTTTGACGTGCACTATACCTCGTTAGAAATATCTATTCAAGGACTACAACTTTCGAATGAAAACATGAGTCTTTGACTCATGTTTGACCGATTTTCCCAGAAAACGTCATTTAGGGCCTCTAAACGGGTCCGAAATTTAAGGACCCGAAAAACTGTGAAAAATAGTAAATTTTGCTATAATTAAGGAAACTAAAAAACTGAAAGAGATAGCGTTGGGGGTCCAAGGGGAATAGGTGGGTGGACACCAATATCCACCTAGATCAATATAGTTGAAGTGTGTACATTGTTAAGGCAGGAAAGGCAAAAAAATTAGAAAGGAAATCATGAGATACTTTATTGGTCACTTGATGGTATGATGGATTTGATACTGATCTAGAAGTTCAATCTCCTCAGATTGGATAGAGGGAGGTATAATTGGATCTACATTGATTTGACAGATATTATTGCTGACAAAGATGCTACTAATGGTTAGTGGAAAGTGTTACAATTTTTTTAAAAGGATGAAGGTAAAAACCATGTCATGAAGATAGATTGTAAAAGTGTTTGGTTCCATAAGATGTTTCACTTGATGATATGATAAGAGCTATGCGAAGATTAACATCCAGGAAGGTTAAAAATCGGTATGTTGTGATGCAATATTGGAGCCCTGCAACTACAACTAGATCTCCAAGAAAGAACAACTAGCTGATGAATGAGACAAGTTTATGCTTGTGGTTATATCTCCCTAGTATGAGAGGGAGAAAGGATCTCCATGAAAGGGAGTGATGATAAACACCATATTCTTCATGTGCCATGCACCAAGATAGGAACAATAATCGTAAGTATAGTGAAGGAACTGGTAGGTAGAATGTAGGATTGGATAAGCATCTGCGATCAATACTCCTTGAGGATTGGGAATCCAAGATAGGAGTAGTCCCGAGGACCGATACTCTTTGAGAATAGGACAAGGTGTCCAAGATAAGAGTAATCCTAAGGAGGACTGACATTCTTTGAGGATTGGGAATCCAAGATAAGAATAATCCTATAAGGACATACCTGTTGAACATTCAAATGAGGTATGTGCCTTGAGAGGCAGTGGTGGTGGTGTCCAAATGTATGCCTCCCAACATTAGGCTCTAATCTAGTGGAGAGTTAGAGCTTGTCAGTCAAGGCCTTGCTATTTTAAAATTGACAATGGTGGTTATGATGTTGATGCTATCAATTCGAACTTTTCTTACGAGAAAATTTCAATTTGAGAGTATCCTTGTATCCTGTTGTGTAATTATGAATACCTCCCTAGATAAGAGGGAGTGTTGAAAAGTGTAACTAGGTTCGATCTTCATAATTATCATTGTATTTATATCGTTATGTATTTTATGAAAAAATAAAAATAAAAAGAAGAAAAAGAAAAATTATTATTATTATTATCTAGTCAAAGCATGTTCTTCATGCTTCTAGGGTCAAAAGAAAATTTGTCATGAGTCAAAGTCCCATTTGGACTATTTTGTAAATGTTTTTTTTTGAATCAAAAAGAGTTTTTTTGTCCCCAAAAGACCAAGTCGGCCCTGGAAAGGACCTATTCGACCTCTTGGATGTTAATTTGGCAGCTCAGAGACAAATTCACTCCTTTGGACAATCTTCCTCATCAAGAAAGACCCCACTTAGCCCTTGGAAGAATTTAATTTAGTTAAGAAAAAATTATTTTTTGAAGTAAAACCCACAAGTACACAAAAGTACAAGTTGGCATGGACAAGGAAATTCGACCTCCTTGGACACATAAAAATACACCTCATGTCACATCATTTAGAGGATCATCATCCCTCATCTTTTTCTCTTGGAGGTTCAACTTCTTCTGAAAATTGCAGGTCTCTTTCACACATGCTAGTGACCAGTGTTGACTTTTTGGAGTTTGGGATTAGTTTGACTTGGTTTGGCTAGAGATTTTGCATTTGTTTTGGAGGCCAAAATATTTGGTAAGGAGGACAAAATTTTCTGGGTACTTTCACCTTGGTTGACTGCAAATCTACAACTAAGGTTTCATCAAACTTTGACTTTGACTTTGACCAAATTTTGAGTATTATTTTAACTACACTTCGACCAACATTCAAGGATGCACATTTTCGTTGTTGATCGAGCTGTTTTGGATGTCTCTTGACCATTTGGGACTACTGCAAGTATTGTTTATTTTGACTAGAATTTCAGATTTGACTTGTTGACCAGATTTGACTATTGGGCTCATCTTTTGGATATTGATTGGTTGGTTTTGTTGGTTAATCAAAGGTTTGACTTGACTCTCGATTGACGAATTGGAACATTGTAATCTCTCTACTAAACATTTGATGACTATCTAATAGAATAATTTGAAATGGTTTTCTCCCTTGTGGGTTATTTCCCTCGTCTTTGACCAAATATCATGTCTCTAGTTGTTAATCTTAGTTGTTTTATATTGAACATTGCATTTATTGTTCTATCTACATTGCTATTTGTCATTGGAAGATTAATTTTGTTTAAAAGTGATTGCTAATTAAAGAAATAATTGGCCTAAGTGATTGTACTAAGCATAGAGCGGTAGAAAATTAACATGGTGTCAACGCTGAGGTGAAGGAAATCCTAAGGAAACAAGAGATGAGCAATCATATTTGGAATAAGCTAAAGAATCCTATTTGACTTGGTCAAGATGTCTACCTCTTACTTCAAGGATACAGAGAAGTTGGGTGACTCATCAAACTTTGTTGCTTGGAAGATTAGGTTGGAAGTCATATTGAATGAAAATGATGTTTTGGAATATGGAAGGAAAAGTACTTGAGCCACCAGAAAATGCTCCTACTACTACCATGTCCAAATAAAAGAAAGGTGAGCTCAAAGCAAAGAAAATTCTTAATGATTCTTTGAAAGATCATTTGTTTACTTATGTTGGTAAAGTGAAGAAGTCTAAGGATATTTTTGATAAGCTAGTTAGGATGTATGAGGTCAAAAATTTGAATCACATCCTTTCCTTGAAGAATAAATTTAAGGACATCAAGATGAAGAAGGGGGAATCTGTGCAATCCTATGTCATGAGGATATCCCAATTAGGGATCAATTGCAGACTATTGGTGAGCCTATATTTGATAGAGAAATGGTGTTGGTCACTCCTCAAGGTATTCCTTCTTTGGGAAATATTCATTACTACTATATGCAAAAATGACAAGTTATCAAAATTTGATGAGCTCATTGGTAAGTGTACTCAAGAAGAAACCGCAATGATATCAAGAGGGAGAATTCAAAAGTATGAAGAAGGAGAGCTCTCTACATTTGATGCACAAGACAAGAAGAGAAAAAGAAGAGGGATACCATCTGGTTCAAGGAAGCTTGTCCTTGAATCAAAGGACTCCCATAGAAGAGGAAGGAGAATTGAATGCTTAAATTTCCATAGACATGTCCAATTTGCTTGAGATTGTCCAAAAGAGAGATACTACAAGATCCAACTACGACAACAATCGTGGCTTCAACAACAATAGGTTCAATGATAGAAGAAGAGGAGATGATCGAAGAATAAGAGATGATAGAAGAAGAAGAGATGCTCCTGATGATCGTGAAAAAGACAATCGTCCTCAAAATAAGTCAATGAACTCTAGGTATGGAATAAATGCAACTACTACTCAATCTGAATATATTCTTATTTCCGCTCTTTCTAGTTTATCTCCTCCAGATTTGTGTGATAGATGGTTGGTAGATAGTAGTGATGAAAACTTGACTAAAATGAGAGGGGGGGGGGGAGTGAATCAGTCTAGTATATTCATGGACATTAAAATTCTTTTCATTAAACTCCTTAACTGAAACATTACATGAGTATCTCAACAAATAATGACCAGTAAATTGAATATGTGAACAACAAGTAATAAGCAAACCAAAACATCACATCAACACATAATAACAACACATATTGACACCAAATATATGTGAAAACCCATAAAGGGAGAAAAGCATGATTTTATTATTGTTGTCATTGAAAGGCAAGCTCCTACTCCTTATTACATCTGATATTTTGTAGGCTCCAACCTACAGGAGGTTGCTACCTCAATTTTCTGCAAGTTGCAACATGCAAGGAAGCTCCAACTCCCATATGTTTTTTGTAGGCTACAACCCACAGGAGGTTCCTACCTCAATAGGCTCCAACCTGATGTTTATCAAGACAATACTTGAAAGGAGACTACAATCCCCTTATGCAAACAAGAAATAACAATGTGTTGGTTTGCCTAGTCATAAATTCTGCATATCTCCTTCTTCATTTTTTCCTCTTCTTCCCTTCAATTTTTTTTCACATTAGTTTTATATGTGCCAAGTAACTAATGCATAATACCTCAATCAAATCTCCCACATTATCCCACTCTCTAACCTCTTTGCTCTCCAACCTTGCACAAATTTATAAAATTAACTTTGATGGTCGTTCGCATTCCACCCACATGAATATGAAATGACAAGACTGTTGAAGAATCTAGGGCAATTAGGTATAGTAGGATTCTTCATTACTTGATAAAAATTTGTGGAGTCTTTTTACTTTTTATTGTTAGCTTAATATTCTTCTTCTTCTTATTAATGCATGTGAGTGTACTTCATCAAACTGCTACCAAAACATAAGAACAAGAACACAAGATGTTGGATCTCTCCCAGGGCCAAATCCTCCCTTCTTTTGAGAGCAAAACCCTTTGGTAAGTTTTCTCTTATTGAAGCTTCTTTCTTGATCAATGCCAAACTCTCGACCCTTGACTATGTTGAAAATAGTGTAACTAGGTTCAGTCTTCATAATATCAATGATGTAATTTTGTATCAAGAAATTTTTATATTTTTACTTGAGACATGGGTTTCATGCTCAAGAAGTTTCTTGGTCTAGTTGTGGCTCCAATTGAGAACCTTAGATGAGTCATGTAAAATGAAGACATTCATGTATTATTATTACACTTGTAAAAGTAATTGATGTAAGTCAAAATCCTTCTAAATCATCAATGAAATACTCCAACATGTACCCATAGAATTGATGCAAAGAAAACTGCTTGAAATAATTCTGGAAGCCTCTTATTATGTCGACCTAATCAAGGATCAAGTCAGCCTAATCAAGGGATCACATCGGCCTAGAGAAGAGGAGGCAAGTCTATATAAAGGCAGTGTTGATACCTCCTCAACACACATTCATTCTCACTCTTTTGATGAAGGAAAAGAAAAGTGAAAGGGTCGAAGATAAAGTAGCCGCAATGAATGAGGAAGTTTGTTCCCTCATCTGAGTTCATCATCATTTTGTTAACACGTGCGACATTCTGATTTGATATAGGGCATCACCTTATATAAATATGTTGTTGGGTTAAATGTCTGATCTAGCCGCAGTTTGAAGGTGGAAGCCATTGCCGAGGAGACCAAAGTCATCAAAAGGCTAGAAGAGACCTAACTCTCCTAGCACATCTGCCTATGTTTTGAAGTGAAAGGTTCTGTTCTCGTTGCCCTAGAACAGTCACTCCTTTGGCATCATGAAATCTCATATCAAGCTAAAATCAATAGTTTGTCATATGTATGATGGGTCTAGAAGAAGTGCGAGGATAAGAGGAGGCTAGATGAGCCTTTCCTAGACCATATTTGTTGTCTGTCATACTCTTGTTGCAGACCTTCTATACTATCCAGAATTGCAGAAAGAGACAAAGTGTTTGGGTACATGTTTGGAGGTATTGTCATTTGATGTTGAAGGCATTGTTGAGTCATAGTTTGGGTCTTGGAATTCCTTAATAAATATTCTATAAGAAAGAGTTCAAAGGGTTTTTCCTCACGATTTGGAGAGGTTTTTTCCCTGGCTTGGTGTGAATATCTTATGTACTTGTGCATTTTGATCTTCTTGTTTTGATAGCTGGTTGATGGTGATAACACATGTTAATAATAAGAAGCAAAATCTAAGGAAATAATATTACAAGCAGTTATCATAGTTAAGAGAAAGTGAATATTTAAACTGCCCTTAAATTTCTCAACATGGTATCAGAGGGTGGTTCTACAAAGGGCATGAAGAAGATAATCTCCCTCATGAAGAAATTGACTAGCCTCAGATCAGCTATGCCAAGTTTCATTGGTCTAAAGATCAAGAAAGTATGGTTTTATTTGATCTCCAAAATTGATAGATCTACAGAAGATGATGCCTTATTCTCTACACTCTCGGGCACATTCCAAGATGAGAACATTTGGTTAATAGACAATGGAGCTTCGAGACATATGACAGGACATCATCATCAAATCAAGACTCTCTCCAAGGGAAAGTGTTCTTATGTTGTGGAGCTTTGGGACAACAAAAATTGTCCGGTAAAAGGCATCGGATCTACCTCCATCAAGCTTGAAGACGGAAGCAACATTCATCTCAACAACATCCTTTATGTTCCAGGTCTGTGCAAAAATCTTATTTCTATTTCATCTTTAGAAGGAAAGGGTGATATAGTTGACTTTATAGATGGAAAGGTAGTTGTTTGGGCTAAAGATTCAAGCATTGAAAAGGCTAGAACCATTGGTGTCCGAGAAGGTAGATTATATAGATTGGCTTCTCCTATAAATCAAGCACTTGTTCATATTGAAATTAGTCCATGTGAATTATGGCATAGAAGATTGGGTCACCTTCACTTCAAAATTCTTCCAACCCTAAATTCCATAGTAAATGGAATCCCAAATCTCAAAGAAGAACATGAAGGTGTATGTAAGGGTTGTGCATTAGGAAAGATTGCAAAGAAACCATTTGGACATAGTACATCACGTGCTCAAGAGATACTTGATCTTATACACTCTGATGTTTGTGGTCCCATGACCAAATCTCTTGGAGGACATCTATACTATGTCACCTTCATAGATGACCACTCCAGGAAAACTTGGGTTTACCTTCTTAAATCCAAAGATGAGGTCTTTTCAAAATTTCAAGAATTCAAAGCTGAAGTGGAAAATCTCACAGAAAGAAAGAACAAGACTTTAAGATCTGACAACAGTGGAGAATACACTTCTAAGGAAATTATAGCCTTCTCCAAGGAGGCTAGGATTAAGAGGGAGCTCATAGTTCCATATAATCCACAACAGAATGGAGTAGTTGAAGGGAAGAACAGGGCCATAGAAGAAAGTTTCAAGGCAATGCTTCATGACCACGATCTATCGAAATTCCTATGGGGTGAAGCAATGAAGACTATTGTCTATAAATAGAAGTCCCCACAGGTATCTAAATAATCAAACTCCCGAAGTAGTTTTCTCTAGAAAGAAACCTACTGTGGACCATATCCAAATATTTGGATGTATGGTATATATCCACATTCCCAAGGACAAAAGGAAGAAGCTAGATCCAACAAGCAAGAAGGGGATATTTGTGGGATATAGTAACTCATCCAAGGCTTACAAAATCTACATCAAGGAAGGACATCAAATAGAGGTAAGCCGAGATGTAATCTTTGATGAAAATATTGCATTCAAAAAGTCAAAAGATATTTCATCCGATTCCGATGAAGAAGATCTTCCTATATTTGAGGAAGAAGTCAATAAATAAGAAGAAGATCCTCATCAAGAAGATGAAGGTCCTAACGAACCTATCACTATCCCTGAAAAGAGGAAGAGACCTAATTGGTTGACCTCCACACTTCAAGATGCTGAAAGACACCAGGAAAGTGGAAAATTTAGAGAAAGCAAGAAACCTAAAAGGTACTTTGGGTATGCAGCCTACATGTCAAAATTTATAGAAGATGAGCCATCCACATTTGAAGAAGCTTCCAAGCACTCTGAATGGAAGTCTGCCATGAATGAGGAATACCAATCTATATGAAGAATGGTGTTTGGGAAATTGTTCCTAGACCAAAAAACAAATCTGTGGTAACCTCGAAGTGGATTTACAAAATCAAGCATGTTATGGATGGGAGCATAGAAAAATACAAAGCCAGGTTTGTGGCCAACGTTTCTCTCAAGAAGAAGGAATTGAATACAAAGAAACCTTTGCTCCTACAAAAAGATATACAACCATTCGTTCACTGATTTCTCTGGCATCATCCATGAAGTGGAAAGTGGACATAAAGACTACATTTTTGAATGGAACCATAGATGGTAAGAATTCTACATTGAACAACCCTTGGGATTCGAAGTTAAGGTTAAAGAAGGTTATGTTTGCAGGTTTAAAAAGGCTTTGTATCGCCTCAAGAAAGCACCTAGAGCATGGTATGCCAGGATGGATGCTTATATGCAAAGACTAGGCTTTATCAAAAGTTCGGTTGATCCCAACCTCTACATGAAAGTAGTAAAAGATGAACCTGTCATCATCTTACTGTATGTAGATGATCTTCTACTAACTGGTGTAGAAGAACATATTCAAGAATGTAAGAAACATTTGACTACAAAATTCGATATGAAGGATCTCGGGTCCATGCACTATTATATGGGACTAGAAGTATGGCAAGAACCCAATGCGATTTATTTGGGTCAAGGGAAGTATGTAATTGAAATTCTCAAGAGGTTTGATATGAGGGAGTGCAAACCTATGACAACTTCTATGATTACAAACCTGAGACTGTTAAGAAACTCTTAATCCAGTCTGGTGGATCCCACAAGGTACAAGAAATTAATTGGATTCCTTATGTACCAAGTAAATAATCGTCCATATATATGTTTTGTAGTGAATGTTCTCAGTCAGTTACAGATGGAGCCCCATCATGATCATGGGGTAGTAGCCAAGCATATATTGAGATACTTGAGAGGAACTGTATATCACTACCTAAAATATGAGAAAGGAAAAGATGTAATCCTGACATGATTTACTGATTCCGATTGGGGAGGTAGCGAGAAGGATGGAGGGAGCACTACCGGAGGATGCTTCAGTCTAGGATCCTTGATGGTCTCTTGGATGAGCAAGAAGCAAGAGACAGTTGCCTTAAGCAGTGTTGAAGTTGAGTATGTTGCAGGATGTGAAGTCATCTGGGAAGCGGTCTAGTTGAGGAAATTGTTATCTAACTTGTTTGTAGGACCATTGGCCCCTACAACTATTTATTGTGATAATACCAGCTATATAAGATTGTCTGAGGACCCAGTGTTTCATGGGAAGACAAAGCACATTAATAACTGATATATCATTATATTCGGAAGTTGGTGCAAGATGGTGTGCTGAAGTTGGAGTATGTTCCCACTGATGAGCAGATTGCTGACATATTAACGAAATTGCTTCCGAACAAGAAGCTTGTGTATTTTAGAGATAATCTTGGTCTGGTTGATATGTTGTCCCTATTTGAGCGGGAAAGATAGAAACTACGTTTCTATCTTCCAAGAATGAAGAAGAAATGGAGGATTGAGTTATCATCTGGCATTCGACACTCTTTGAGGATGTGGTAGGGAATCCAAGATAAGAGTGGGCAAGAGGACTGATATTCTTGAGGGCTAGGAACCCAATATGAGAATAGTCCTAGTAGGGCATACTCGGAGAACACCCGGGTGGGTATGACCCTAAGAGGGACAATGACGAGTGTGTCTATAAGTCATTGGTCTCGCCAATATTGCCTTTTGATCTATTTGAGAGATAGAGTGGTTAGTCAAGGTCTTTCTATATGGAAACAATGTTGGTTGAAATGATGCTAGAACATATGGATAACTAATCCGACTCTTTGCTTATGAGAACTCTTGTATTGAGAATGTCCATGTACCATGTATATATGAATACCTCCCTAGTTAAGAGGGAGTGTTGAAAATAGTGTAACTAGGTTTGGTCTTCATAATATCAATGATGTAATTTTGTATCAAGAATTTTTTATATTTTTACTTGAGACATGGCTTTCATGCTCAAGAAGTTTCTTGGTCTAGTTGTGGCCCCAATTGAGAGCCTTAGATGAGTCATGTAAAATGAAGACAATCATGTATTATTATTACACTTTTAAATGTAATTGATGTAAGTCAAAATCCTTCTAGATCATCAATGAAATACTCCAACATGTACCCATGGAATTGATGCAAAGAAAAACGCTTGAAATAATTATGGAAGCCTCTTATTATGTCGGCCTAATCAAGGATCACATTGGCCTAATCAAGGATCACATCGGCCTAATCAAGGGATCATGTTAGCCTAGAGAAGAGGAGGAAATACTATATAAAGGTAGCGTTGATACCTCCTCAACACATATTCATTCTCACCCATTTCATGAAGGAAAAGCCAAGTGAAAGGGTCAAAGATAAAGAAGACGCAATCAATGAGGAAGTATGTTCCCTCATCCAATTTCATCATCTAGCTGTTCACATGTGTGACATTCTGATCTGATCTAAGGCATCACCTTATATAAGTATGTCATTGGGTTAAAGGTCTGATCTAGCTGCATTTTGAAGGTGGAAGCCATTACCAAGGAGATCGAAGTCATCAAAAGGATAGAAGAGCCCTAACTCTCCTAGCACATGTTCCTATGTTATGAAGCGAAAGGTTCTGTTCTTGCTTCCCTGGAAAAGTCACTCCTTTGGCATCACAAAATCTTAGATCAAGCTAAAATCAACAGTTTGTCATATGTATGATGGGTCTATGAGAAGTGCGAGGATAAGAGGAGGCTAGATGAGCCTTTCCTAGACCATATTTGCTGATTGTCATACTCTTGTTGCAGACTTTCTATACTTTCTAGAATTGCATAAAGAGACAAAGTGTTTGGATACATGTTGGAGGTATTATCATTTGATGTTGAAGTCATTGTTGAGTCATAGTTTGGGTCTTGGAATTCCTCAATAAAGATTATATAAGAAAGATTTCAAAGGGTTTTTCCTCTCACGATTTGGAGAGGATTTTGCCCTGGCTTGGTGCCAATATCTTGTGTACATGTGCATTTTGATCTTCTTGTTTTGATAGTTGGTTGATGATGATAACACATGTTAACAATAAGAAGCAGAATCTAAGGAAATAATATCACAAGCAGTTATCATAGTTAAGAGAAAGTGAATATTTAAATTCCCTTAAATCTCTCAACAGACTAGAAGATCCTCCAAGCACAAGTCAAGTCCTTCCTTTTCTCTACACTATGTTCCCCGACACTTTGTCTACCTCCTTCCAACACTTTGTTCCCCGACACTTCATTCTTCCTTCTACTGTAAGTAGATCTTCTAGGAGAGATACTTTTACTTAGTGATATCCTTCACCTAAGGATACTCATTCCTTCTCTAGATCATCTGAGTTCTTTCTTGATGTATGGTGGTAGGCTGAATGTGACAACACTGTAGCCCTAATCTTCGCAAGTGTGAAAGTTCATGTTGTAGTTATAGGGCTCCCTCTAACTTCTCTTGAGGTCCTTCTCTCTTCGCTTGGATAGGAGGCCTAGTAAGCCTAGTTTGAAGCCCAAACAATGATGGACGAGAAATCTTAATGTTGCTGTTGTAGTGATCGCAGTCAGCCCTTTTATTTCTCGCATGTGTGGCTGCATATTACCCTAAAACAATCCTTAATACTTAGGTTATCTTTCCTCCTTCTTCGCTGCTCTAGAGGCTCCCTTAAACTTGAATTTTCCACCGTTTATTAGGTTGCACTTGCTCGCTTATTTCAGAGATGATCTTCGCTATCTTTGGAGGAGTGGACAACCTCTATATATAGAGGAGTGTCCCTCGTTTAGGTCGACTTGTAGGTTGACTTGCTGCATTGAGGCCGACTTGACTTTTGTTGCTGCATAGGTGCTTTTAATGGTGCCATTTCTTCTTTTGATGGTGTCTTTGCTAGGAGGAGACTTGCCTTTGCTTTGAGGTGTCTTATTCGACTCTTATACATAAATATACATAATGTAACATGCCCTTAAGGTATTCAACATAATTCTTTTGTCTCTTTGACTTTCCTATAACACTTTGACATGTGTTAGACCTACTTCAATGAGAAAGAAACTCATTGACATATATTATAAAAATAATATTTCTTTTCTTGAATAAATACAAATATCAAAAGTACATTTATGAAGACCAAACCTAGTTACATTTCCTTCAACACTCCCTCTTAACTAGGGAGGTATTCATAAAACATTACAAAGTGTTTGGCTATTATCAATCTTTGAAGAATTCACATAAGAGAAACCGGATTAGCAATCCATTTGTATAACATCATATCAATCAACATTGTCATAGTGCAAGGCCTTGACTAACAACTCCATCTCTTCATGAGATCATGAGCTACAATGCTGGTAAGACCAATTATTTATATACACCTTCATCATTGTCTCTCAAGAAAAATACCAACACGGGTGTTTCACTGAGTATGACCTTATAGGATTGTTCTTATCTTGGGTTCCCAGCCCTCAAAGAATACTGGTCCTCTTTCCTACTCTTGTCTTGGATTCCCTACACATCCTCAAAGAGTATCGAATGCCAGATGATTAACCAATAATCCCATTATTTCTTCCCAAGTGAAGACAAGAATGTTGTTTCTATCTTGTGTCTAAATTTCCATTCATGGCCTTCATCTAGACTTACGGTTGTTAGTCCTAGTCTAGTGCATGACCCATGAGATGGAAAAACACAAATGGCATGCCTTTGTAACCAGGGGTGATCCAAAACTCCCTCTTGATCAGGGACTTGTTAGAGCCCCCTCTTAACTATGGACTCTTTCATTCATCAACAAATTCTTCTTTTGGGGTCTTTCAGCTGCTTGATCTCCTTCCTTTCTTTGATGGCATGAAGTATTTTTTCAATCTTCTTCTAGGTAGGGCACCATCCATCAATCACTTTCCTCCCTGGTTTGTCATGTCATTGCTTCCTTCGTGGAAAGTGGCTTTCTTGTCATATATCAAGTTTTCTTGTCATTTGGCTACTCCTTTTTCATATGTCCATGCTTTGGAACACATTTCTCATGGATGCTTCATCGTACTTACTTGTTTACATGCTTCGACCTAGTATCCCATCATGACTTCATCCTGATATTTCTTCAACATTGCTTTTCTTTTGTTGGATGACTTCTTCATCACGACATATTTGTAGAGTAGGATCAGTTATCTGCATATTTCATATCTCCAAGGCCTTCATAGGTGTTAAGGGTCCTTCCTTCCTTTGTCATATTTGTCCTGCCTTCTTTCGAGAGATATCTTCAAAGTATTTCTGTCAGATAGTGATTCTTTGTGATCATGGTGTTCTTCACATGCTTGATCTCTTTCTTCATTTGCGTCTTCTTAGATAGATAGGTCAACCATCTTATGCTTCCTGTGAGAACATTCCTTTATTGCGTGCTTCCTGGACTCGTCATCATTTCTTCTTGCTTCTTAGTTAGCAATCTTATAATGCTTATGTGAGCATATTCTTTTGTTGACCTTCATTGCAATGTAGTACATGCCTTTGAGCATGTCCTTGGTGAAAGAGACTGTTTCATACTTGATCATGTTGTAGAACTATTCCCATGACTCAATAATATACAAATGATAACATGCCTTAAACTTTGATGCATACATACCTCATCTTGATTCTCCTTTGATCATCTTAGCTTAATTTGGTTTTCCTTGGTGTGGCCCTTATTGCTTCATCTTAGATTGCCTGCATATCATCCTTTTCTTGAATCCCATGAATGAGATTCCTAATGAGACATCTTCTTTGGTTTATGAACCTTCTTTTGAAGATTCCATCATAGGATCTTAAAGACCCTTGCCTTGCAAATGTTTCCTTTCTTTTGATGATGGAGATTCTAAGATTCTTAATCATGATCAATCTTCTTTTATCATGGATGAGGTCCTATACTAGGTATGCTCCTTCTACATGAATATCTTGAGCTATGTTCATCATGCTCCTATATTCTAGAAGATATTTCTAACCATGCACTTTGTTTTTATTATAAGTGCTACTTCTTCTTGAGTATCTAGAACTCTATGTACTGCATGCTTCTAGATTCTAGAAGATGTTTCTAGGCATGCAATTTTATTTATTCCTACATGCTCCTATCCTACTCAAAAACTTGAAAGAAGACTTGAAGTAAATAGTTTGACTTAGTCATAGTAGAGATTCGAAGGATATTCCTTCTTTTTCTTCTTTTCTTCTTCTTTCACCTCTTGAGTCATGTGAGCTTCTTCCCTCTTTCTTTTGTTGTTGTTGTCCTTATTAATCTTAGGACAATTCCTTTTGTAGTGTCCATATTCTTGGCATCTAAAACATTGGATTTTGGACATGTCTTTGTTGTTTGTTATTTGTGGACCAAATTTGCCAAATTTTCCCTTTCTCTTGGCCATGGTAGCAAATGCTTGCTCCTTTGATCCCACATATTCCTTTTCTTTAAGTATGGCTTCCTCTGTCCTGCATAGAGACCACATTTCACTGAGTTTGTTGCTTCCTTATTGGCATATATGCTTGATGTGAAGTTGCCCCAATCCTTAGGTAGAGCATTGAGTACTACAGTTTTCATCTCTCTGTCAGACATGACTTCCCCAAGCTCTTGAAGTTGATATCTCATTTCAGAGATTTTCATGAAGTAGGGAGCTATTCCTTCCTTTTTTATCTTCATCTTGTATAGTTCATTCCTTAGAGATATTACTTCTCCGGTTGTGGATACCGAGAATAGATCTAATAGATTATCATAAATTTCTTTTGATGTTTAAAATTTGGAGACATAAGGAATGACAAAGTCTTTGATTGATTCTATTAGAATCCTTTGAGCTCTTGTCTCATCCTTATTGTACTTAGCTAAGGTTTGAGTTTGTTTCTTAGCAGGGATAGTGATATTCCTTGAGAAGTAAATCAATCCTCTTCTTCCATGCTAGAATGTTATTGGTACCTACCAATTTATTGCTTTCCTTGCAAAAAGACATTGATGTATATTCAGAAGGGGACATATACTTACTTGATATATTTTGAGATGTAGTGGATTTTCTTTCTCCTTGAAGACTTGATGGCTTTCCTTCCTTGATGTTATTCAAGTTTCCTTCTCCAAGTCGACTTGCTTGATGATGATATTTGCTTGATGACTTGTAGCTTGATGTAGGTCTTGCTTCAATCTACTCTTCTTTGTAGGTGCTTTTATGTAGGGTTCTTCTTCATTATGTAGTCTTCCTTGGTGAATGATAGGTGATAGGCCTTATTTTCCTTGAGTAGATTTGGCTTGATGCTTCAACCTTGTAGATGACTTTCTTGATGAGTGTTCTTGAGTTACCCTTTCCTTGATGTGTCATTTTAGCTCTCATCCCATGTTGAAGAATCTAGGGCAATTAGGTATAGTATGATTCTTCATTACTTGATAACAATCTGTGGAGTATTTTTACTTTTTATTGTTATCTTAGTCTTCTTCTTCTTATTGTTAATGCATGTGAGTGTACTTCATCAAACTACTACCAAAACATAAGAACAAGAACACAAGATGTTGGCTCTCTGCCAGGACCAAAACCTCTCTTCTCTTGAAAGGAAAACCCTTCGGTAAAATTTCTCTTATTGAAGCTTCTTTCTTGATCAATGCTAAACCCTAGACCCTTGACTAGAAGATCCTCCAAGAACAACTCAAGTCCTTCCTTTTCTCTGCACTATGTTCCTTGACACTTTGTCTACAACACTTCGTCCTTCTTCCGACACTTCGTTCTTCCTTCTACTGTAAGTAGATCTTCTAGGATAGATACTTTTACTTAGTGATATCCTTCACCTAAGGATACTCATTCCTTCTCTAGATCATCCAAGTTCTTTCTTGATGTATGGTGGTAGGCTGAGTGTGACAACACTGCAGCCCTAATCTTCACACGTGTGAGAGTTCTTGCTGTAGTTATAGGGATCCCTCTAACTTCGCTTGAGGTCCTTCTCTCTTCGCTTGGATAGGAGGCCTAGTAAGCCTAGTTTGAAGCCCAAACAATGATGAATGAGCAACATTATTGTTGCTGCTATAGTGACCGCAGTTAGACTTTTCATATCTCGCACATGTGGATGCATCTTACCCTAAAACATTCCTTAATACTTTGGTTATCTTTCCTCCTTCTTCACTGCTCTAGAGGCTCCCTTAAACTTGACTTTTCCACCCTTTACTAGGTTGCACTTGCTCGGTTATTTCAGAGATGATCTTCGCTATCTTTGGAGGAGTGGACAATCTCTATATATAGAGGATTGTCCCTCCTTTAGGCCGACTTGCTACATTGAGGTCAACTTGACTTTTGTTGCTGCAATAGGTGCTTTTAATGGTCCCATCACTTCTTTTGATGGTGTCTTTGCTAGGAGGAGACTTGACTTTGATTGGAGGTGTCTTCTTTGACTCTTATACATAAATATACATAATGTAACATGCTTTTAAGGTCTTCAGCGTAATTCTTTTGACTCTTTGACTTTCCTTTAGCACTTTGACATGCGCTAGACCTACTTCAATGAAAAAGAAACTCATTGACATATATTATAAAAATAATATTTATTTTCTTGAATAAATACAAGTATCAAAAGTACATTTATGAAGACAGAACCTAGTTACATTTCCTTCAACAAAGACTTGTCTCTTTTTATTCCAAAGGTGTCTCTTCAATTCCAAAACTGCTTAAACTCTTGAATATTAAAATAAATAAATGAATCTCATCATATCCAAATGTCAGACATTCATATTCTTCATGTCAATAAAATAAATAAATGGCATGTAATAATATAATATTGCATTCATATTCAAATAGCTCTGCATCACAAAATTTGTCCTTGTCTTTGCCTTTTCCTCGCATATTGCCTTGCCTTTCATCATGTCTTTGTCTTGCCTTTGCTGTCATGGAGTTTTTCCTTTGCCTTGCATCACAACACTTCAACATCACAAAAAATTCTCCAACATAGTAATATCTGCAACATTATTTCCTACACATATTTTCCTTTTCCATAGCCTTGCATCACAATAATGCTCAGTCTCTGCTCCTTTGTTCAACTTTGCTACAATTTTATTACTCCTTTTCCTTTGTTGTTATTGCATCTCTTGTTGTTCTCCTTGCCCTGTTGCTACTTTGTTGGTCTTTTGCTGCTCCTTTTACATCAATGAAAACAATACCATCAAGTGGGGCTTCTAGACATTTCTCTGGATAACAAGGAGTGATCTCAAAATCTAGTTGAGAGGGAGACCAATCTAAAGATCATCTTTGGAGAAAAATCCACTTATTTGGTGAAGGGATTTGGTTCTGTTAAATTTAATTTGGACTCTTGGTAATTTTTTCTTCATGATGTTATGTATGTTCCGACATTAAAGAAGAACTTGGTATCTATATCTGCCTTGGAAGACAAAGGGATGAGAGTTTCCTTCATAAGAGGAAAGGTCCTCACCTAGCCTATGGAATCTCACATGAGGGATGCATTTACCTTGTGATATAGAGTTGAAGGACTTTATAGAGTCAATGGAAGACCATTACAAGCAATGGTTCATGGTAGAAATCATCAAAGTGAGTTGTGACATCCAAGATTTTCTCATCTACATTATGAATCCTTGCCCAAAATTAGAAGGATGGTCTCTAGAATGCCCGAGGTTCAATATAGTCACGATGGAGTATGTTCAGGATGTGTTAGTGGAAAGAAGTCAAGGGGACCATTCTTCTCATGTAAAAGCAAAACCAATGATATCCTACAACTCATTCATTCTGACTTATGTGGACCCATGCCAATGCACTCTTTTGGTGGACACCGTTACTATATAATCTTTTTTGATGATTTCTCCAAGAAAACATGGATATTATATTAGAAGCATAAGGATGAGGCATTTGATATGTTAAAAGATTCCAAAGCACTAATAAATAATCAAACAGGGAAGATGATCAAAGACTTCAAGTCTGACAATGGTGGAGAATACACTTCTAATGAGTTCATTGACTTTTGAAAGAAGGATGGAATGAAAAAGGAGACCATTGTACCTTATAATCCAGTGTAGAATGGTGCGGATGAAAGAAACAATATTACCATCATGGAAGCTTCTCGAGCCATGTTGCATGATAAAAAATTGTCGAAGTTAGTTTGGGGAGAAGCCACTAATACAACAATCTATGTTCAAAACAAGATTCCTCATCAAGCCTTAGGTAACAAGACCCCTAAATAAGTATTTAGAGGTGTGAAGCTCAATGTTTCTCATCTCAATATATTTTTCTACCTTTTGTACTTTCATGTGCCGAAGGACAAGAGCAACAAGCTCGAAGTCACTGGAAAGAAAGGTATGTTTGCTGGATATTGTGAAAATTATAAGGCCTTTATAATATATGTGTTTGGTCAAATGAAAATTGATTTTAGCAAGGATTTAACCTTTGATGAAGATATTTCCCTTGGAAAAGCAAGGAACCTTCCTCCGCAGGATGATGACATGGACTTACTAGCAGGTCCTTCGGTGTCAGAATATGAGAGGGATATTGTTGATGATCTTATGGAGCCTATGGACCCCTTGGATCCCCCTCCATGTGATCCCCCTGCTAGGAAGAGACCCCTCTGGCTTCATGATACATTACAGGATATCAAAAGACATACTAATTCTAGAAGAACCTTTAAAGAAAGCAAGAAGCCATGTCGATACCAGGGGTACATTGTAGCTATGAGCTCCATCATACAGGCTGAGCCTCCCACTTTTGAAGAAGCACTGAAAGAGTAGTATTAGAAGGATTCTATGGTTGAAGAGTATGAATCCATTATGGAGAATGATGTGTGGGATGTTGTTCCGTTACCGAAATGAAAGTTTGTGGTGACTTCGAAGTGGCTATATAAGATTAAGCATGGAGTTGATGGAAATATTTAGAAATATAAGGTTCATGACTAGAGGTTTCTCCCAAAAAGAGGGAGAAGACTATGATGATATATTTGCACATGTTGCTCGCTATACCACTATTATGTCTATTGTTTCCATTGCTTTTAGTCAAGGATGGACTCTTCACCAAATGGATGTGAAGATTGCATTTCTTCATGACATACTACATGAAAAAGTATTCATTGAGGAACCATTGGGCTTCAATGTTCAAGATAGAAAGACTCATGTTTGCAAGTTAAAGAAAGCACTATGTGGTTTGAAGCAAGATCCCAGAGCCTAGTATGCATGCACTGATAGTTACCTAATGAATCTTGGATTCATGAGAAGCAATTCTGACCGAACCTCTACTTCAAATTAGTCCAAGGTATGCCTCTCATTTTGGTTTTATATGTTGACGATTTATTATTGACAGGTAGTGAGTCTCTGATGCTCGAATGTAGGATGGAGATAGCCTCTCAATTTGAAATGAAATATCTTGGTTTGATGCACTATTTACTGGGCTTACAGGTGTGGAAAAGGCCTAGTGAAATTTTCCTTTCTCAAGGAAAATATGTCGTGAAACTATTGGAAATATTTGGAATGGTATAATGCAAGTCCCTGACCACACCAATGGAAACAAGCTTCAATAAGTTGTGTGGATATGTAGTTGGACCTGACTTAGAGAATCCCTCTGAGTATCGACAACTGATTGGAGCATTTATGTTCCTTGTGAACACCCATCTAGACATATGTTTTACAGTGAACACTTTGAGTCAATTCATGACAGAGTCTCTTCATGCACACTAGGTTGATGCCAAGAATGTGTTGAGATATTTTCATGGGATGACTAACATTGGTCTGAGATATACTATCGGAGATGAGAGACTTCATGTGTACACTAATGTTGACCAGGCTAAAAATGTTATTGAGAGGAAGACTACATTAGGGTGTTGCTTTATTTTAGGGTCTGCCATGATATCTTGGATGAGCAGGAAGCAAGAGTTCATAGATTTGTGCATGGTTGAGGCTGAGTATATCGTTTTTAGCATGGCTAGCTGCGAGGAAATATGGTTGAGGAAGATCTTTGGAAAATTGTTTGAGTAGGTCCTGGATACAACAATGATATATTGTGACACCAAGAGTGGGATTCGATTAGCATAGAATCTCGCGTTTCATGACAATTCTAAGCATATTGAGATCATGTATCATTATATACGAGGAATGGTGTAGAGAGGAGCTATGAGTGTTATAGACATTTTTGGGCCCTACAACCCCAAGCATGAAATGTCCATAAACCAAGGGCTCCTAAGTCCCTAAAAGTGTTGTTCAAACCCCTAAAGGAACAAGGTCAACAGGTTACAGCTTCTCCCAGAAGTTCTACATGAGAAACTGCTCAGAATTGGTCAAAACAGTATCATTGCAGCTGCTCCACTGGCTAAGTGCGTTGCATCTCACCCAAATACACTGTGAGGGTGTGTTGCATTTCAAAAGTCCCTTCTGTGGGGTGCGATGGGCGAGAAATGACAAATGGCAGTGTCATTCCGCGAGGTGGAGAGGCAATGGAAGCTTCCAGAATCTTCTCCTGTGACACTTGCCTCACTGAATTCAACCAAGGATGAGTAAGAGGCCATCAGTCTCCAAGTGGAAGCAAGAACTATCAGAGAGAAGACACTAATCAAATCACAAGCTGACTCATCCCCCTTACAAATATCTATATATGGATCCCTCATCCCAGAGATCCAAAGGCTGGGATTTTGCATATTGTAAGGAATTGATGTTGGTTTTTTGAGACAAACATCAGATTGTTGGGTGATCTAAGCTTTGTTTGAGGTGAAGAGGGGCTTCTTTGCTGGGAGGTTGATGCTGGGTCAGAACAACTGGTTGTAACTCCTCTTGGCTCTTTTCTTGTTTATCAATAAAAGCTATTTGAGTTTTCCTCCATGCTTTTGTGTCAATGATGCTTGCTACATTTGTATGGTCAATTTACATCTGATCCTAGATTGTTTATGATTATAGATCCATGTCTTTGTATAGTGCTATGCTTCTGTGATCTTACAGGTACTTTGTGAAGCTGGGCGTGCAAGGGAGCAGGTAGCTGAGGACTATCAAAGAAGAGAGGGATCAAATCAGGAGATTAGCGCAAGACAGAGGTTGGTCTTCTTGTTCCTCTCTATTTATAATTCATAAAGGAAAAACGAAAGTAGCTTTTTCTCTGTTTGTTTCTAAGGCAGCTGTCACACCTTAGTGGGATAGAGCGGTTCTATATAGACACTTTTCCCTGTAACAAAATGGCGACTCCGCTGGGGACTTAATTAGTTTGTTTGTTTATCATTCTTTGTTGTTTGTTTCATAAACTTACAAGTAGCATTCGAACTACATTTTCCATAACAAATGCAAAGTAGATAACTGCTACTTCAATCCATCTACTGGATCTGTTTATGATTTGAACCACTGATTCACAAACTATCTGATTGCCCTTGTGATAGCTCTTAGATCCTCCTTAGATCTACCCCTAATTGTTGCATTACTGATTGCTTTTTGCTCGGCCAAAACCCAAGAACTGAACTTTAAACTGTGACTCGGAACCCAAACAGAGTCTCGTTTCTGGCCCAGCGCAGGTACTGTTCAGAGATTCTGAATTTCAGCGCACTTCCCGAGTGGACAACCTGTGCTGCATTTCAGATTCTCTGTGTTACAGGTGCGCTGATCAGACTAGCTCTGTGCAGTTGTGGCTTCTGTGGTTCATTCTTTCCAGTTCTATTCCTGAATTTTACTGCCTGTGATCAGTATATGTCTGTTTGAAACCCCTTTTCCTTGCTGTTATTCTGCCTCCTTTGTACAAAAGAACTGTAGATGTTTTTGTGTGTTTGTTGAGTCATTTACAGTTCTCCTTTGCAAGAGTAGCGTAATCATACTGTCGTCCTTTGATTTGAATCTGTCGCAAGTGTCGATTTCAATCGTAGGAAAGAGTTTGATTGCTGTTGATGGTCGATTATCCTGTTACTATTGCTTTTGGTCTGAATTTGTAATTTTCTAGTGTCGAGAACAAGTATTTAGTTCAAAATCGTAAAGTGTTGTGGTCATCTCCATTTTTTGATTTCAAAAAGAAACTTGTTGATATTTGTCACCTGAAAAGAAATTCAGATTTGTGCATCAACTTTCTTTTTAGCATTCATATACTAAGAAAGTCAAAAACAAATACATGCATGTGCATTTGCATATAGACAGTCTGATTGGCTTGATTTAGGAAAAGTGCATTTTAGAGTGTGCTCTTTGCTCTTTGTGAAAAGATTCTGTCTTTCTTTTCCCTAGTAGCTAGGATTTTCATTGCATAAAAGAGATAAAAAGTTTGTTTATCATCTTAGATAGCATTTTAGGAATTACATCTACATCTCGTGGTGAACCCGAAAGGCAAACTTCATAAACAAGATCAAATTAAAATAAATTCAATGAATCTAACAACGCTTTGGAACTTAACGCACAACATTTAGAAGTCTAGGCTAGAGACGTATTCCGGCGTCGTAAAGCCTGGTAACTGTTGTTCTCACTGATGGTTGGGTGATTCCTCCACTTTGAGACGATAAGTGCCAGTATGGACTTGTGCTCCCACGTATCGTCAAGTATATTTTGGGAGACCCCAATAGGCTTAATCCTTTATCCATAGGAAGCCGTGTCTGCCGCCCTATCGATCGCAATGCACTGAACACAACATTCGGGAAGATTGACTGCCGTACCGTAAAAAGTATTCTGCAGTTTTGCGATTGGTTTGGTACTCCCTCTACCTAGATTTCCAGAGCAGTCCCTTTCGTTCCTTTTCAGACTCCTTAACGGAAAAGTTCAATCTGAGCACTTGTCACTTTAGGCTCATTAAAAATCGAAGGAGACTAGAGTCATCTTTTGTTTTTTCTCGACTCTTAAAAATTGAAAAAACAAGTTGTGTCAAAGCGTCTAAAATTTATTTTAAATGGAATATTCATTACCCTTTCCTACATTGATCTTGGGATGAGAAATGGAATCCACCAACCAAGGAATTCCCCTTGGAGGAAATCCTAGTCCCTTCTCTTGGGGAGATGTTGGTGGACCCCATATGGCCACATTGTCGCTTCCAGGACTGACAATTGGTTTACCTGTATGGCTCTTCTCAACCTCTGTCGTTCAGAACACCACTATTCCTGAACAATCGAATCAGCAACTAGACGAGTCCAGAGTTACCCACCAACCTTCTACTTACTCTAATTCCTCCTCTCCTCCTTCCTCTTCGCTTGATGGGGCTGGCAAAGCCAAAAGTCAAGTACCTAAGGAGAAGAAGGAAAAGAAGAAGAAAGAGAAGAAGAAGAAGGAGCCAAAAGCGAATGGGGGCAAACGAGTGTCGTCTACCGAAAATCCACACACTGCACCGACCAAGCCTAAATCGCCATGTGTCATTTGCAAAGGAGACCACTATCACAGAGATTGTCCTTGCATCCTTTAGATCTTAAAGGACTGGTCTCCTCGTATGCACAACCCGGTGTCGTCAACCTCTGATGATCATGTTGAAAACACACTGTCGACTAGTGAAAGTGAAGCCCCAGGACAAAAAGGAAAATATAGATTTCCTTGTAAACTGTGCGAAGGCGATCACGCCGTCCACCGTTGTCCCTTCTTAGACGAGGCTAAAAGAGTTTTGGACGATCGTCTGGTTTCACCGTTACGACTTCCTCCTGGATGTAAAAAACTCTTGCCGAGTCCGTCACTAGTTGAAAATTTGGCTGGCCCGCTCAGGTGGTCGGCCGAAGCATCTATCATTGAAGATAAACCATCTGAACCCATACCAGACGAAAGTCAAAAGGTCGAGGCGGCAGTTGACCCGGTCTTGCCTTCAGAGGTTCCATCTTCAGATGATACAGTCACGGAAGAGAACAAGGATGACACCGTCCAAATTCTTTTCATAAGCACAAACTCCAACGAACATGGGGGAAATTTACCTGTTCCTTTACCGCAGGAAGGAAGTTTGTCAGAGTTGTACCCGGCCGTCTATTCGGTCCCACCTCCAAGCAACCTAGTTGTCTCCTTCGACTGGAATCAACTAGGCAGACCCTGTTTACCAGCTAGTGTTCCATTCCAAATCATTGTTTAAATATATAGAATGGTTATGGCTGGTACCATCATAGATGAGGGGGCTTCTGTGAGTATCCTTTCCTCAACTGCTTGGAAAGCGCTTGGTTCGCCATCGCTTTTGCCTGAGATGAGGAATCTAACAGGCTTTGATAAAGGAACCAGTCGACCATTAGGGATCCTTCCCAATGTCCCCATAACATTAAGAGGGAAAACCATTCACATGAACGTAATGGTAGTTCAAGGACCCCTGGATTACAATCTACTCCTTGGATGAGACTATATTTATTGCATGGGAGCAATTGTCTCCTCACTCTTTAGAGTAATGTGTTTTCCGCACGAAGGAAGAGTGGTCAAGCTCGTAGACCAGCTTTCATTTCCCGGATCACGCATAGCAAATAGTCATATACCATCCCTGAATGGTCTTTTCACGCAAGAAATGTCTCAATCCCCAGTCTGTCCACCTGATGAGCGCGAGTGAATCGGGGGGACATGACTGAAACCCAGGGGGCATGCACCCTGGTCTGCTTCAGCAAGAAAACTCCGGGTATAGGGTAGGTTTCCGCGAGAGAATATGACTAGTCTGTACTCCCGTCCATGATTGGAAGAGGGGTTATTCTAGAACAAGATTCTCTGAGTCAAATTTATGTGAGTGGAGTAGCCTCCTTCACTCACCTTTGTTTATCTCGGTAGACATCGCCGAAGAAGTGTTTTGTTTGCGCTGTGAATAGAACAATCTTTGGGTAACTTGTAAGAGGTAGGCCTCTCTCGGTAAAACAAATGTTTTAACGGACTAAATAAGGGGTAACCTTGAAACTCTGTTTTATACCTGGGGGCATGCAAAACTTTTGGAGTGCAAGCAAAGAGTGATCATTTATCTATTTTTTGGATTAGTCGTTTCCTAACTTGCATAAAGAAAGGATGTGGGGCAAAACTCTAAAAGTTGCCGTTTTTATATGAGACATTCTTATCACACGACTGGATTAATCGAGCAGTTTTAGCACATAGTTCAAGCTCGTTAAAAAATAAACATAAGCCATGAGCAAATGTTTCCCCCCGCGTTTAAGCTCGTTAAAAAATGAACTATTCCCCGGTAAATAACCATCGTGAATGTAGTACTTCAGCCATTAAAGCCTTGGTCGTGTTTGCACCATCACCTCCACTTTTTCATTGGCCGATCATTCACCTCCATTTGATTGTTTACCCATATTTGAGGAACAGCTGCGATGAGTGATTTCACTAGCCATCCTTGTGACACTGCCGTGATTGGAATATTCCAAACCTTACCTGGAATCAGCTGCTACCCGTTTTATCACTCGTTCCTCAAAAGACGAGTCTCCTTTAAGCTCTTTTCAACTGACTCGTAAAATATGAAAAGATTGCCGAGCCATTGGCCTCTCCAGCTCGTTAAAGGGATAGGAAGTGCTATCCCTCCTCTAGATTTTAATCTTTTTGGACCTGAGGGATTATTACACAAAAATATCGAGCGCTTGTTTTGTTCGGCTCGTTAAAAGTATTGAAAATTCATCCCTTCTGTATTGTTTTATACTTTTTCGGACTTAAGGGATTAGATGACGAAAAAGGAATTTTGGAGTTACCTTTACGTTCCTTTTCACACTATCTAAAATTGAAAAGGACCAAGCTATCTTTGTCGTTAAACTCGTTAAAAAGATTAATAGCGACAAACTTGTCTATAGACGAGAACGAGTTTCACTGTCGCTAGGCTCGTTAAAACATAGCAATGGGTTTGCTCGAAGGGCAAATTATAGAACAAGCATATGTTATCCTCCTCAAGCTTGAAAAAAATAAAGAGGTACTGGTCAGCAATGACTGGGGAAGATTGGGAAGAAAACCTAAAGAAACTTTGTTGGTAGCAAGTCGCTCTTGAACATGACACTTCCACTCCGTGTCTGAGTCGGGTTGGGTTGTTTCATTCACCGGTCACATCACCATGGTCACGCCATACCATCCACATTTGGGGTTAATGCTACCAATCCATCACATCAGTGTCGCCGATATGTTCAAGAGAAGTCATTCAGTGAATTCACCTGTGTCTCACCCACTACCATACATTATACTCCATTCATTCATGACCGCCACCCTGAACCTTATATCACTAGATCGTTTTCACCTCCATTAAAATCATTTGCTCCGTTCCGTGTCATTGATGTGGGATTCGTTAAGGCCCTCCTGTGACGGATCACTTCTTGTCGACATCAACTCATTATCCAAGAAGTTGATCTAGGAATACCCCTTTCAGTACTTTGAAGCTTGCATGCCTCAATGGCAAGTTTCTCACTTCTGGCGACAGGTTTACATCAATGGCCTTCAACCGAAAGATTTTGCGTGGTGTTCGACGCCAAGTCCTTTATTCACACCATGTGAATTGTACTACAGTACCTTGAGGGTCATTATCATTATCGGTGATTCCTCTCGCGCTTGTTAACAGTTTACATCATTGACTGGTAATCAAGCGATGTCTTTCCATGTTCGACTTCAGAACATTTCTCACATGGATCGACTTGTACTTCGAGTGAATATCGGACAAGATTGAAGACCCAGGATCTAGTTTCATCCATCCGGGCTGCGATATATATTCAGGGAAATAAAGACATTAAATGTACATCATTGCTGCACAGATAATCATCCACTCAAAAGGATGATGGCTCTATCAGAATCATCAGTCTACACTCAGGCGATTGTCTGTCCTATGTACATAAAAATGAATTTATAAAGCTGAGCATGGGAATGCTTGCCTCAGCTAGATCATGAAAATAGTATGAAGATAATGTATTGTATTGTATCTTATTACAGGTCCCCTCCCAGCATTGAAAGAACTTCGGATCCTCATAATAAAGCATTTCACCTAACACCAAAAGGTTAACGGCCTCATACTTTAGGGGGCAACTGTTATAGACATTTTTGGGCCCTACAACCCCAAGCATGAAATGTCCATAAACCAAGGGCTCCTAAGTCCCTAAAAGTTTTGTTCTAACCCCTAAAGGAACAAGGTCAACAGATTACAGCTTCTCCCAGAAGTTCTACATGAGAAACTGCTTAGAATTGGTCAAAACAGGATCATTGCAGCTGCTCCACTGGCTAAGTGCATTGCATCTCACCCAAATACACTGTGAGGGTGTGTTGCATTTCAAAAGTCCCTTCTGTGGGGTGTGATGGGCGAGAAATTACAAATGGCAGTGTCATTCTGCGAGGTGGAGAGGCAATGGAAGCTTCCAGAATCTTCTCCTGTGACACTTGCCTCACTGAATTCGACCAAGGATGAGTAAGAGGCCATCAGTTTCCAAGTGGAAGCAAGAACTATCAGAGAGAAGACATTAATCAAATCACAATCTGACTCATCCCCCTTACAAATATCTATATATGGATCCTGTTAATGCTTGAAATTTCACCTCAGGCTGAGAAAGGTAAACTTCAAGGCAACATTAAACCACTTAGCCTCGTAGCTAGCCCTACGGGGCAGGAGAGGGCTCTCTCCGGTCTATCTCAGTAAAGTTCTTCAATGGGTGAGATGACCAATAGGAAAACACTGATTTTAGGCTAGTAAACTGATCAAGAGGTTTAAATTTGGGTTTTTAAAGTTTTGGTGGAAAATTGGGGAATGGCAATTTCGGGTGCGGGGATTGGACACAGTTTTCGCAGGGAGTTCTTTGGGGCGAGGTAGGAAACATTATTGATGCCTTTGATAGAGATGGATGGATGAGAATGACCGGTGAGGAGTTAAAGAGAGCAAGCAATAACCTTGAATTCCCTTTTAACAGTCAAAAACATTGATATTAAGCAAACTTAAAAGCAGAGCATGACAGTCATGAGTTCTACTTTAACACTTCATTTGCCTAATGTGAAGAAGGAAAAGTAAGGAAATGATTCACATAACACAATTACAAGTACAAAGAGAAACACACCATCAATACATGTGACCACAAGAATCCCAAAAGGACTGCAAAACCCTGGTCTTCCTTTGCCAAAAATTGCAGAGATACAGTGAGTAATCCAATAAGAGCTTCTCCCTCAAGAGTCCAACCATGAAAATGAGCAAGAGAGTACATAATATAGATCATCTAACATCTTTCCCTGCCTCTAGGGGTCGAGCTCACTATCCTAGGAGCTGTTTCAACCAATTCTAAACTAAGCACTGAAAACTAGGCAGTCAAAACAACTTGCCTCTATAAACTAGGAAACCAATTCATTCATTTAATTTTCACCTATCTCATGAATGAATCTTCCAGAAGAGATACATATGTGTAAAAGTGTCATAAATTTACATCATTTACAACAAGAAGGATAAAAATCAACTCCAAAAAGTCAAACACAGTCAAAACTGCGTTTTGCTGAGCTGTAGGCTGAAATCCTGAGCAATTTGCCTGACGGGTCGCGCGCCTTTGAGAGAACTTTTGGGGTACTTCCAGGTGTCCAAATGGGGAAAGAGTAGGCTTGTTGGAAAGGTCTCGATGTCTACTTTCCAACCCAACTAGAATTTCTGAGTTTGGTTGTCATTTTCTCCTCCAAAATTGCAATCTCCCAAGACTGCTTTCTGTGTGTCAAAAGTGTGGCAAAAAGTCATTTTTTGCTTGTTTTTTGACTTTTAGGAGGCCCAAAACTTCATAAAATCTCTTGGCAATGGGTGAGCATGTGTACTTTTCATGAAAAATCCAGAAATGCTGAGTTTTCCTGGAACGGAGTAGCCAAATGAAAGGGTCGCGTGGGGGTGAGACCCGTTGAGGGGACAAAACCTGTTTTTTGCCTGAAAAAACCAAAATGACCCAAAATGCTCAAAATTTCTTGGAATTTGTGCTGGGGCTGAGCTATTTAGTGCCATGCTCCTTCAAGGAAGCCTCGGCCAAGATGTGGAGGGGGTCGGACCTTTTTCTTCGTTTTTGTGCTTTGGCCAACTTCCTTTGGAGCACTTTCATTTTCGCCTTGCATACATGCATCCGCGCCCAATAATGATTTTTCATATTCCTGAGCAAGTCCTTATCTTGGTTGGCCTTGGCCAGCAACCTCTCCAAATGAGCATTGACCTGGAGAAGCTCACGGTCATCACTTTGCTAATGGTCGGTTTCAGTTTCTGACATGGTTTCAAGAGCAAAGTGGCTGAAATGTACTGCTGTTTCTGCTTTGAAAACTGCTGTTTTAACTATTTTGAAATGCTGTTTCAAGGGGAAAAGTAGCACAAGGGAAATGTTAGGGAAGGGAGATTTGGAAGGGAAATTGGGAAAAATATATGAAACAGGGAGTTTAGGGGAAGAATTATGACATATACATCATCATACAATTTCATTTGCAAGGATGTTATGAGAGGTAGGGTTTAGGGTTTGATTTTTGGTTTCTTAATATTTTTGGTAGGGAAATTAAATAACAGTGATAAGGGAGTAAGAAATGGGAGGTGGGAAAATGTAGGAACAATAGGAATGAAAAGGAATACCTTAAAACAACAAAACAAACCCTAGCAACTTTGATATTTTCAAGCAAAAGCACATGGAGTCTTTACTTGCAAATGAAGGCTTTTAAAATATTATCATGATCTTATCAAGCTTTAGCAAACCATAATTTATATGATTGAAGGCCTACCAGACAAGCTTGAACAGTTTGTGGTCGCTTGGCAGCTTGCTGGTAATTTTCTGTGGAGGAAACCCTGATGGGTCGCGCGCACTGCCCAACGGGTCGCGCGCCCTCAACGGGTTGCGCCTGTGTAATTTTTACACTGCTGGAGGTGCCCTGACGGGTCGCGCGCCAGTCTCGACGGGTCACGCGCCTCCCAAACTCATCGAATTCACTCAAACGCTCTTGCAACTGATTTCTCTATCACTTGGATGCACAATGGAGCTTGATGGAGGGAAATAGAGCCTTTATAGCCTGGCTTTGAATAAATTTCATGTCACGACCCACTTTCTAATGTTTTTCCATGACACTTTTTAAACTTTGAATGCTGTGTCTTTTTGGTTTCCTTTTGTCCTGAAATTGATTGATTTGATGTTTTTCCTTGATAATTTTTGCAGGGATAGCTTCTGAGGGGTCTTGGCAAGGGAGCCAGGGTTACGTGTTGCCTTTCAAAGAATTTTTGAAGTTTTACAATTTTTACAAAATTTTGAGAAATGACCTTGGCTTTAAAAACAGGGTTCTTAAATCCAAGGTAAAAATTAATTGTACAAGATGAAATCTTTTAAAGAAACACTTTGATAATCATCCCTCTGGCCTGCTGGGCATTTATTGACTTTTAGAGACATGACCTTGAAGACAAATTTGACCTAAACCCTAGTCCTAGAAATTTTGACCTCAAGACAAGACAAGTAACCTTGAAAAAGTTTAATGACTAAAACAACTTGATCCAGCAGTGCCAAGAGGGGAACAAAGACACCAGCTCCTCCATCAGGGTTATGGCATGCCTAATGGAATGCAAGACACTGATGAGACACCTACTTATGCAAATGCAAAGAGCTTTGATCGCTGATGGAGGGCTACTAGACCGACTCTAACAGATCCCTCATCCCAGAGATCCAGAGGCTGGGATTTTGCATATTGTAAGGAATTGTTGTTGGTTTTTTGAGACAAACATCAGATTGTTGGGTGATCTAAGCTTTGTTTGAGGTGAAGAGGGGCTTCTTTGCTGGGAGGTTGATGCTGGGTCAGAACAACTGGTTGTAACTCCTCTTGGCTCTTTTCTTGTTTATTAATAAAAGCTATTTGAATTTTCCTCCATGCTTTTGTGTCAATGATGCTTGCTAAATTTGTATGGTCAATTTACATCTGATCCTAGATTGTTTATGATTATAGATCCATGTCTTTGTATAGTGCTATGCTTATGTGATCTTACAGGTACTTTGTGAAGCTGGGCGTGCAAGGGAGAAGGTAGCTGAGGACTATCAAAGAAGAGAGGGATCGAATCAGGAGATTAGCGCAAGACAGAGGTTGGTCTTCTTGTTCCTCTCTATTTATAATTCATAAAGGAAAAACGAAAGTAGTTTTTTCTCTGTTTGTTTCTAAGGCAACTGTCACACCTTAGTGGGATAGAGCGGTTCTATATAGACACTTTTCCCTATAACAATGAGACTCCATCATATTTTGACTGATGAGTAGATAACATGCATACTCACCAAGGCTTTACTGAAAGGGAAATTCTTGGTCTTCGGAGAGAAACCTAGACTAATGGAGGTGACCCTCTCGGGTAAGGGCCCTGATTGATCAAGCACATTGAGCTACAGTCTTCCCTGCTATTTGAGCTCACGGGGAGAGGAATTGAGCTAGAGAGCTCCCGGGGTTGAGAGAAATCTAGACAATAGGATATGATGCGATCCTTAACCCTGTGGTAAGTCCATCTTGCTTGTTGTCATTGTAGTTTGTGTGCATGATCCTTATCATTTATGACAAGTGGGTGTCTACCCCTACCATCAAGTTTGAGACTTGGCAGAGTATACCCCAGTTGGCATATGTTGAGATTTGGTAGCTTGGGAGGTACTCCAAGCCCTAGGTTTCAGGTTTTGGAGGTTGGAGCACCACAAAAGTGTTTTTTGGGCTTGGAACCCAAGGTGTGGGCTTTGCACCCAAGATGGTGGGTGTGAAACCACAAGAAATTTATATGATTTGACACATGGAGGTGTTAAAGGACCTCGAGAGAAGAAAGAGGCAATGAAAATCATTGAAATCTGAGTTGTAGAAGTCAAGATATTAATTTTTGAAGTTAATGTGTGGGCATGGTGGCACAAGGTCAAGGTTAGGTTGGTGTTTAGAGTCCTTATGACACGCTGTCAAGCCCATAAGTGAAATTAGTTGGAGTCACACCTTAATATATAAATAAAAGTTGTGTTTGAGGTCATTTCCATCATCAAAGTGCATCAAACATCACCAATACATCTCTAAAATAGGCTGAGCTCAAGAAGAGGACAAGATGTGGAGATTTTAGGACTATTTGGGGTGATTTTTCATCCATAATAGGGCCAAGAAGCTACAGAAGGACAACCACAAGCCTTGAGGTCATTTCTGGGTAGTTTGTGTGGGTTATTTTTTCTATTGCAGGTCCGAATCAAGAGAAGGAGACAATCACTTGGTGTGAGGGAAGTTATGGTTTGTTTCTAGGCTGATTTTGTATGTTATTACTCCTCTTCATGAACCCAAAACCCTAGAATGAAGAACATGTATGTCACAAGCCCTAGCTTCCCTAGAACAAGGTGTCACGAGGGTGACTTAGGGATGGTAATTAGCCTTGAACAACAACAAAAGGGAGGAAGAGTCAAGGAAAGAAATGCCACTATTGTTAAGGAGGGTTTTGGTGGACGAAAGAGGAGCTGAAGTAGACTATCATCAGCCCTAACCAAGACTAGAACCTATGGAATTTGGACAAACCTAAGACATAGGTAAGTATTGGTGAATTTGAGGCGGTTTTGGTGCTAGGGATGAGGTCCTAGTTTGGACATTGGTATTGGACACTCATGGTTTGTTGGAGGGCAGCATGAGAGTGGACCAATAGGATCCTAGTGAAACACCTTGATGGAATACGGTGGCTGCTAGAGGAGGTAGATTTGAGGAGCTCAAGGTTTGGATGGCCAGGAGGAGCAATTGTTGACAACCCATGTTCATTGTTGGAGACATGACATTCGATGATGATAGGTGGAAACCCTCCTGCCATACATTAGTCTTCATTGGAGCAACACATGAAGACTGTTGTGGGAAGAAAAGTCCCAAAAGGATTCAAGGAGTAGTATTGGGTGGAAGTCTTAAAGCGTTGTGGCTTTAAAGGGCGAAGGAATAACTAGTGAGCGTGAAGATCCTATGTGTTGATGATAGATAGACTTATGCTCAACTAGAGGGAAGATTGTAGAGACCGAGTTCAGTGGCCTAAAGGAGTTGGTGCATTGATAGAGGCAATGCTACAGAATGGAAGTGAAGGACCCACAATGTATAGGATATGACAAAGCAACTGTGATTTTTGGCTACATCAGCTAGACCGTCTGTGTATCTTGTATTTTGTATTCTTGTACTAATGGATATTAGAGGGCCATTATCCCTAGTACTGGAGCCCTAAACTGTTGTATTATTCAGTTGGATTAATATAACGAAGTTGGGTTATTGTACATATTGTGTATATCTTGTGCACTATTATATTTACTGTTGTTTATATTCCTCTATGTAAAGTAGACTTGTTATGGTACTTGGTTTGGTAGCGTTAATGATTTAAGATTCTATCCTAGACACAAATATTGTGGAAAAACATGGTATCATAGGTACTTTGAAGGTCCAGTGAATCAAAATGTGCACAACGAAGTATAACTTAAGAGGGAGTTGGTCACACTGTTCATGAAGGGCTCACAACAATGTCAAAGTTGTAGTTTGGTCTCCAGTATGAGGATAGGTTAGAAGGGTTGTCCAACTATAGTCCGTGAAAGGAAAGGATCAAGTTGGTTTTGATGGTTAAAAAGATCTAGGAATTCACCTAGAAATCAATCAAGAAACTAACAAACCCTAAGGAGCTAGAAGTGTACAGAGAGATGGATACAAAGGAAAAATTGATCATCCTAGATGGTGTTATAGATTCCTTAATACCTCATATGTCTGGGAAGAACATTGCACATGAGATGTGGGTATCTCTTCAGAATTTTTTCTAGAATAAGAACAAGAACTAGGTATTGGTATTGGAAGATAATTTGAAGTCCACCTAGATGATATAGGGTGAAGAAGTGACATCATATATGACGAGGTTGTCTCAAGTTCAAGATGACCTTGTTGTTTTCGATGTGACTATTGCATATTCTAAGATGGTGAGGATTTCCTTGAAGGGGTTTACTCCACAGTGGAAGTTATTTATCAAAGGGATCGTTGCCAGGGACAAGTTTCCAGATTGGAATAGGTTTTGGGACAACTTCATTCAGGAAGATTTGCGAGTCGAGGATATTCATCATAAGAAGAGGGCTTCTGATGATGATGTTTTACTTGTAACACGAATGAAGGGTAAGCAGAATGACCTGAATAAAGACCAAATGTTTCAAATGTGGTGAGATGGGTCATTTTTCGACAAGATGTCTGATGAATAAGAAGGGAGATGATGAGCAGAAGAAAGGGAATCAGGTCACAAGTGTTGCCACTTCTGCTGAGATAGATGATCTCTCCAAGAGGTTGGAGAAGGAGGAATTTTCTTTGATCTCTCATTTCTCGCGGGATACCATCAATGAGGTTTCATGGTATGTGGATAGTGGAGCGTCGAAGCATATGATAGGGTCATAGGATGTGTTTGAGACTCTAGCTGAGTGAGACTCAAAGTTGCACATGGTGTTGGGCAAAAAGAGTCAAAAACAGATCAAAGGATTGGGAGTTATTCCATTCAGGATGGAGTCATGACAAGTGATGCGAGTTCATGAAGTACTATTTGTAACAAGACTCAAATATAGCGTGATTTCTGTCTTAGCGATCGAGCAGAAGGGGTTTTAGATCTTGTTCCAATATGGGAACGAAAGACTCAGGTCCAGAGGTTGTAGCTCCACAGGTGTTGCCATTGGAGTTAGAGAGCGTGGTCTATACAGGATGACAAGAAATCCTATATATCAAGAGAAGAAGAAGGAGAACATGGTACATATTCCAGAGAAGCAGGTACAAGATTTAGAGGAGCAAGTACATGTTCCAAAGAAGGTCTAGGTTCCATAGGCTCAGAGGAGTTGAGTTCTAGAGGGAGTTTCTAGGTTCAGAGGGAAACTTTGCAGACTAAGAAGAGTGTGTGGTCAGTGGGGAGAAAGGGTGCTTCTACATCTAGAAAGAAGGAATCATGGAGAGAGTGGAAGACATTTTAGAAGAAGAAGAAGAAGTAGGAAGCTTTCAGTGATAGTGACACTTTTGAGAGAGGCACAATCCATGCTACAAGGATTGCTGCATTTTTGGACACCAAGAGTTTGGGGAGTGTTGTGAGCATTGAAAATGATGATGGTGAGTTACTTCCTAGCCTTGGAAGTACCTCCCTCGCTAAGAGGGAGTGTTGAGATTTGGTGTCTTGGGAGGTAGTCCAAGCACTATGGTTTGGAGTTTAGGGTTTTGGGTTTGGAGGTTGGAGCACCACAAAAGTGTTTGTGGGCTTGTAACCCAAGGTGTGGGATTTTCACCTAAGTTGATGGCTGTGAAACCATGACACGTTTCAATGATTTGACACATGGAGGTGTTAGAGGACCTCGATAGAAGACAAAGGAAATGAAAATCTTCAAAATCCAAATTGTAGAAGTCAAAATATTAATTTTTGAAGTTAATGTGTGGGCATGGTGGCACAAGGTCAAGTTTGGCTTGGTGTTTATAGGCCTTATAACATGTTTTCAAGCTCACAAGTACAGATTGTTGGAGCCACACCTTAAGATATGAATAAGAAGTGTGTGTGATGTCATTTCTACCATTCAAGTGCATAAAGCATCACCAATACCTCTATGAAATAGGTCGAGTTCAAGAGGAGGATAGGGCATGGATATTTTAGGACTACTTGGGGTGAGTTTGCATCTACAATAGGGTTGAGAAGCTATAGAAGGACAACCACTATCCTTGAGGTCATTTCTGGGCAGATTGTGTGGGTTATTTTGTCTATTGCAAGTCTGAATCAAGAGTAGGAGGCAGTTGTTTAGTGCGAGGGAAGTTTTGGTCTATTTCTAGGGTGGTTTTGTATGGTATTTAACCCTATTCATGAGGTCACAACCCTAGAAGGAAGAATAGGTAGGTGGCAGGCCGTACCATCCCTAGAACAGGGTGTCATGAGGGTGATTTAGGGTTGGTAATTAGGCCTTAACAACAACAAAAGGGAGAAGGAGTAAAGGAAAGAAAGGCCGCAACTATTAAGGAGGGTTTTGGTGGGTGAAAAAATAGCTGAAGAAGACTCTCATCAGCCCTAACCAGGACCAAAACCTATAATAGTTGGACAAACCTAAGACAATGGTATGTAATGGTGAATTTGAGGTGGTTTTGGTGCTAGGCATGAGGTCCTAGTTTGGACATTGGTATTGGAAACTCGTGGTTTGTTGGAGGGAAGCATGAGAATGGACTAGGAGGAGCCTAGTGCAACACCTTGATGGGCTAATGTTTCTGCTAGAGGAGGAAAATTTGAGGAGCCTAAGGTTTGAGTAGCTAGGAGGAGCAATTATTCGTAGCCTATGTTCATTGTTGGAGAAGTGGCATTTGATAATGATAGGTGGCATCCCTCCTGTCCTATGTTAGTAATAATTGCAGCAGTGGAGGAAGACGATAGTGGGAATAAAAATCCCAAAAGGTGGTGGGAAGAAGTCTCAAAGTGTTGTTGATCCAGGGATAAAAAATATTTTAAAAATGAAAGTGCTCAAAATCTCTCGAAACTGGCACCAAATCATAGATTTTGTTGTTTTGATTCCAATGACGATTGAATCACCTCAATTAAATATCGTCTGAGGAAGTTATCACATTCTAAAGTTTTTGGGAAATAACTAAAAGGTTAACTTGTGGAGTTAACTATGCAATGTACAGATGCCACATGGTAGTCAGTTAGATGATGTCATGCTAATGTCATCTATTGAATGGGCAATACTAGAGCCAATCAAAACTCCCCATTTGGGCTAGTCTCATGACAACACTTGGCACACTATTATTGGTTAATGGTTTTGAGGAATGGACCAATCACAGAGTGATATGTGGCCCAACACAAAGGCGCCATGTGGCCCAATACCAGGGTGCCATGTGGCCCAATACCAGGGTGCCATGTGGAACTCCTAATGACACCCAAAATTGGTTGATCGATTGACAAGCCTCTATAGGAATCGAACACATGACCACCCAAACACTCAACAGATTCCTGACCAACTAGGATGCAGGTGTTTCTTGTTAACCATGTTGGGAAATTTTCATTTATGGTGATATGGTTCGGAGGTAGGGGAGCCCCAGGTTATATTGTTGCGATGTGACCACCCACGAAACTCGGAGGGGTTGGGTGCATGGCACCCTGCCCTCACTTAGGCCCAGGTTATATTAATGCTATATGACCAGGAGCGGGGCCATGGAGGCGCATGGATTATGTCCCACACCCCTTGGTCATATGTGGCACCACATGACCACCAACACAAGAGGAGGAAGGTGCTTCAACCTTTAATTTTTCTTTTTTAATGTCGAGGATCATGGATTGAACCTGAGACCTCTGGGTTGCTAACATAGTGCCATACCAATATTCCACGGTCCATGTTGTTGCCATTTTTTTCCAGAGGATGAACTTTTGCAGAGAAGTTAACAGACAACTTTAGAAAAAGAGGCCTAACTTGGTTATTTTTTAACCTTTTTGAGCCCAAGAAGAGCCTACATAGGGTTTTTTAGGCATTCTAGACGAAATGGTAGTGTTATTTTTGCAAATTGAGACTTTTATGTTGATGTAATTGAGAATTTGAGCATATAATAAAAATGCCACGATTGGAAGCTGGATCTGGAGACGTAGCCTAGGAGGGGTGAATTCTATCATCAATTTGTTGTGTTTTGATGCTTCTTATTGTCCAATTTAACTATTTAAAATTATGCAAAAAATTACTTTAGATTGTGTGCTTTTGCAATCATGATCCATTTCCTAAAAGACATAAACTAGCTTGCAAATCATTTCATGAAACCTTATTTTTTATTTATTTTGGATTAGTTTGGTATCAGAGCATGGTTTTTGTGAAGGTTTGACATACTTTTCAAGGTTTTTGAATGCTTACAAGGTCTAAATTGAGAAAAGGAGAAGGAGCACTTGAAGAACCTAACACTCAAATTGGCTCAAGGATGCCACAAACTCTACAAGTTATGGCACATGAAGAAGAAAAAGTACAAGCGTTGATGTTTGAGGATGAGAGATATTTTAGAAATGATTTATTTGATATGACTAAGATGATGGTGAAAGTGTTGTACAATGAGAGAACAACAAGGCTGTAAGGAGAAATTTCTAATCAACCAAAAGGTGATGGTGGTAATGGGAGCAAGCCTCCACCACCTCCTCCTCCTCCTTCACCTCCATCCTCACATCCTCATTCACCTCCTTCATCCCATAGACCTACTCCTTCTACATATCCAAGAGGACATGCTAAGTCTCCTTTGATTAAGTTCGATGTCAAGTTTGAATTTCCAATGTACAATGGGTAAGTAAATGTTGAAAAGTTGGATAATTGGGTTTGTCAAATTGAATCTATTGTAGGATTCAAAATATTGCAAATGATGTCACAAAGATCCATCTTGCTTCTCTTCACTTGGAAGGTGCAACTGACATCTGGTGGAAGGATACAACTCAAGAATATTTGAATAAACGTGGTAAAATTATCTCTTCTTAGAATGATTTTATAGTTGCATTAAGAAGACAATTTTATCCATTAGCTTACATGAAAAAACAATTATGGATTGGAAAAATTAAACAAACTAAAGGTGAGAGTGTCCAAAGTTACACACAAGAATTTAGAAGAAGAGCTTTAATATTGGGTGTTGATTTGACCTCACAATATACTCTCTTTAAGTATATAGGTGGATTACATAGTTATTTGAGACATATTATATATATGTTTAATCCCAAATATCTAGACGAATTATGTGTTTAAGAAACTCATTTAGAATCAAGAGGCAAGAATGTTCCTCAAGAATCTAGCAAGAAACCTTTTAAATCTTGAGACAAAGGAAAGGTGAAATTTAAAGGCAAGAGTAAGAAGAGTGCTATTGTAAAGCAAGAGGGAGAGAAACTTACTTGTAAATATTTTTCAAAATATGGCCATGATGAAGGCCATTGTTGGAAATTACATCCAGAATTGAGACAAAAAAAGTTCAATAATAAGGGGAAAAAAAAGACTACTACTACAACTCAACAAGATCTAGGATCTGATTTAGGTGATGGAACCAAAATCACAACCATAGGAATGAAATGTATAGCTTCTAATGAAATTACTAGTTCTTCTCGTAAGTCTACTAAATTTCAAAATGATAAAGAATTAAATGAGCTTTTCCATATCGAGGTCATTACAAAACATACAAAGGTTGATACATTATTTGATAGTGGATCTCAAGTCAATATTATCTATGAATAAATTGTCAAGAAACTTAATTTAGAGACTACACCTCATGCAAAACCTTACCCTTTGGGAAGGGTATGTGATGATGCCAAATTGCAAGTGACAAGAAAATGTAAACTCAAAATTTCCATCACTGCTAATTTTATAGATGAGGTAGAGCTTGATGTTGGATCGCTTGATATTTGTGGGATTGTCTTAGGGAGTCCATACTTATATGGCGGAAAAGACATATTCTATCATCATGAGAATAAATATCATCTTTTCAAATATGGAGTTGAGTATATTGTTAGAGAACATCACAAGAATATGAACTTATATTTTTTTGTGTTGGTCAAATGAAAAGTCTTGTGAGTGCTAATAATAATTTTGTTTGTTGATGATTAAAGCTAAAGATATTGTTGAATCTGAAGCTTTCTTAGGATGTGATTCTAAACTCAAGCATGAATTGATTGAAGTTGTTAACACTCATGAAATATATTTTAGGAACCTGAAGGATTACCTCCAAAAAGAGGAATCCAACATGAGATTCAATTGCAGCAGGATGCACCACTTCTGAGTATTGGAATGTATAGAATGTTAGTTTTAGAGAATGCAGAATTTAAGAAGATAATTCAAGAGTTTCTTGACAAAGGAGTCATTAGACCTAGTACATCTCCTTGTGGGCCTCCTATTGTTTTGGTTCCAAATAAAGATGGTACATGGTGCATGTGTTTGGATTTCGAAGCTTTGAACAAGATCACGGTAAAGACTCGTTATTCTCTTCCCCGCATTGATGATTTGATAGATCAATTAAAGTATGTTGTTTATTATACTAAGTTATATCTGAGAAGTGGTTATCATCATATAAGGATTATTGAAGATGATATTTGGAAAATTTCTTTCAAGACAAAACAAGGTTTGTTTGAATGGTTAGTTATGTCGTTTGGGTTTTGCAATGCACTTGCCACATTCATGAAAGTTATTAATGATGTATTGCAACCATTCCTTGATGATTTTGTCATAATCTAATTAGTTGATATTCTGATTTTAGTAAGACTCGTGAACAACATGTCAAGCATGTAAAGCAAGTTCTAGATGTATTGAAAAAGAAAAATTTATATTTGAAGATGTCTAAATGTGAATTTAGGAAAATGTCTTTGGTTTATTTGGGTCATATTGTAGGAGGTGGTGAATTGAATATTGATCCCTCCAAATTTGATGTTATTGTGAATTGGCATAAACCCAACAATGTAACAGAAGTTAGGAGCTTTTCGGGAGCGACCCAATATTGGAGAAAATTTATCGCTAACTTCTCATTTATTACAACACCATTACATGCTTTGACAAGTGTGAAGCAGGTATTTCAGTGGGGAGGCAAGAAATAGAAAGCTTTCGACACTTTGAAAGAGAAAATCAGTACAACACTAGTTCTAGAACTTCCAGATCCTAAGCAACCATTTGAAATTAAAACCAATGCAAGCTAATATGTTATGGGAGTAGTTTGATGCATCATGGTAAGCCAATATGTTATCATTCTGAAAACATTTCCAATGCAGTAATTAACTATCCAACTTATGATAGAGAGTTGTATGCTTTGGTACATAAAGTGAAGAAATGGAAAAATTATTTGATGGGTAAAGAAACGATTATTCGTATTGACCATCAACCTTTCCAATATTTACGATCTCAAACCAAGCTGCAACAACTAGACATTTCAAATGGATGGGATTCCTGTAGCAATTTCATTTGGTAATTAGGTATAAGAAAGGTATATACAACAAAGTTGTAGATATGTTATCAAGACCTATTGTTAATTCATTTGTTATTCTTAAGCATAACTCAATCATGCATGAAATTTATATTGAACATTATGCTCAAGATGAATATTTTAAAGATGTTTATGCAACTTTGAGTCAAGGAAATCATGTTGAAGAGTTGTATTATCATGTTCATAACAAGTTGTTATATCATCTTGGCAAGTTATGTGTTCCATAGTGTTAGTTTTAGGTATGTTCTATGCTAGAGAAATTTATTTAAATTTTCACAGTTAGCAATCACATCAACATTAAGATAAACTGCAGATAGAACATAAATATAAATCACAGAAGACAAGCCAAGACAAGAGGACACAAGATGTGGCACTAGCCAGGGAAAAACCCCACAATGTGGGGAAACCCTTGATTAATTCTTCTTTTATGTTCTTCAAAGTTCAGCAGAGAAAGAGAGAGAGAAAGATAGTACATTTACAACAGAAGTCAACACTTTGACTTATCTAGATCTAGCATAGATCATTTCGTATAACGATTAGATCAGTTGAAGACATTTTGCTTCAACTGATTCTCCAAGGTGACGACTTCACCTATCGTAGTGTTGCATCTGGTCCACTTGCTGCACCATTACATGCTGCACTAATCATGATTATCATCATGCTGCCCATGTCCATGATCTTATCCATCATCATGCTGCCCATCATCATGCTGAGATCCTCACTGTTGCTTCTTTATCATATCCATGAGATCTACCTGAAAGTTTGGTCTCCATTACTATACTTTAACTAAACTGTAACAGTGGAACCTTACTTCGATACAATGAGGGTTCTGGGATTCTTTCCATCAGATAAGTCCACTAAGACCATGGTAACATTCCTTTTTATGGTGGGATCATGATACCCATCGAGAGGCAACAAGTTACAGTTCTCACTGAGGTTTCATATTACTGTACTTCTACTTAACCACAAGTGCTTGAGCCATTGTACTTATCACCGACACTGTTATAATGATACCATCTAGATCTTCTCCATGATTGGTATGCTGAGACTGTAGTATGCTGGGAGAGAATGTTATGCCCAGACTACAACCATTATTTGTTGCCATTCTTTATGCGAGAATGTCGAGACTCCAACTCACTGCGGTGACACCATCCGCTGCTCCATGAGGTTGTGACTGCACCTTAAATCCAAACTAGGTGCTATCAAACCCTACTATGGTTCCTTTCTTCGTTACTGTGGCTCAGTACAGTTCACTATGGCTCCTCCCTTCACTGACTGTGGGTTACTGCGGCTTCTTAATATAACTTCATGCCTTGACTATGGCTTCCCTTATGAAAGTGTATAAGTTCCTCATGAACAGCGTTACCATGACTGCATTTGAACTGCATGTAACTGTCACCATTACTTGTGTGTATATGTTTCCAGGAGAAGCATATATATCTCTACATGAACAACATATGATCAACATGTAAATAAGTCTTTATATATGCGTTGAATATCATCTATGATCTGCGTAGAGGTATCATCAGTGACCAGCGTATTTGTCTCCATTGCCTGCGAATTCATGATCCAACTTATGTGACTCTGCTTGCTTGTTAATAACTTTATGCCCTGCATGATGGCATATACATTCCTTCCCTTACTACGACTAGGCTCCACTTCAGCGTATAAGCTAGGGCTGCCTATAAGTGTCAACTTGTATAGCGTGAACATTGACTGTGGACAGCATGACCATTGACTGCGTGAATATCTCCCTTGACTGCATGAAACCAACGTATAACATCCACAGTGTATCCACTATGAACAATGCATCTCATTCACTATGAGCAACGTATATATTATAAGGTCTCCAAGACTGCATTGGATTAGGGCATTGTCTTACGGCATCCTTCATTAATGTCTCTCCTTCTCCAAAAGCCCAAGACGTGGAGAGGAGATCACAGCAAGAATATGTGTCCCTAATGACTCCAAATCCTCTCTTATTTATACTAAAAATGTAGAGGTTGAATAGACACGTCAGTTGGGTTTCAGAGCCTACATAAGATGCTGGTCGGATTGATAATAATTCCATAATCAAAATAAATTCATATCTCCATAAATACTTATTGGAATCATATGATCTTTAGATCAATCCTACACCTCTCGACGAGAGGGATCCAATAAAAATATTAGCTGCCATAAATAAGCTGACCCACATGGAGTTTGGCCCTAGTTGCCAATTTTAACACGTAGGGTGAAAGAATCAATGTTATAAAGGAGGCCCATAATTTTCTTATTGTTGGTCACTTTGGTGTAGGTAAAACAATTGCTCAATTAAAAAGGTATTGTTATTAGTATCGTTTGAATGAAACTATATCAAGATATGTAAAAGGATGTTCTATGTGTGCTACCATAAAACTAGGTAATAGTAAATTGGGTTTGTACACTCCACTTCCTATCCCTTCTCGTCCTTGGGAAAGTATTTATATGGATTTTTTTGGGGGACTACCAATGTATAGGAAAGTTCATGATTATTTATATGTTGTAGTGGATCATTTCAACAAAATGTGTGTGTTGATGCCATGTAAAAAATAGGTTACAACTGAACAAACGAAAATATGTTCTTCCAAAATGTATGGTTTCCTTTTGGGTTACCTACTTTGATTATTTCTAATCGAGATTCTCAATTATCGGGAAGTTTTGGTCAAGTTTATGGGAACTCATAAACACAAATTTAAATAAGAGCACAACATTTCATCCACAAACCGATGACTAGACAAAAGTAGTGGACAAAACAATAGCGCACCTCCTTCGAGGGTATTATGGTCAGCATCATAAACTTTGGGATGAGGATTTGCATTACATCCAACATGCCTACAATTGTGCTAAGCATTCATCTACACAAGTCTCTCCATTTTAAGCTTGTTTGGGTTATTTTCCAAAGTGTCCTTTGGATTTCATCTTTGGTAAATATATTGCACTAGATGAAAATAGTAATGTGGACAAAGCCAAGCATTTCATTGAAAAAAATTTGCTAGTGAATCAAAGGGTATATGAACATTTGGAGAAAATCCAAGCCAAGTACAAAAAAAGAGATGATAAGCATCAGGTTGATCATGATTTACAAGTATAAGATCAAGTTTGATTGCACATTAGCAAGGAAAGACTACAAGGTGAAGGTAAAAAGTTCAAGCCAATTAGATATGGTCCTTTCAAAATCTTGGAAAAGATTGGTAACAACACTTTTCGATTAGATTTTCCACCTTCCATGCAAATTTATTCTATTGTGAATGTGGAAAACTTGAGATTGTATGGACTCCTATGATTGTTGATGAATAAGAGAATGTTCAGATTCCATCTATAGAATATTATCTCCTGAATATTTAAATGAGTTGCAGGAAGACTCAATTCTTGACAGGAGGATAAAAACTTACGTAGAGGAAATGTGGAGTATCTTCGTATGGGGCTAATAGGTACCAATCCAATAAAATCAAGGTGGATAGAGATCTTGCAAGTGAGGGATTTGTACCCTCACTTGCTGAGTAAAAACAAACTTTTGGTGGTCAAAAGGTTTCCAGTGGGGAGGAATGATGCAGGGGATAAAAAATATGCTAAAAAATGAAAGTGATCAAATTATTTTGACACTAGTGCCAAATCATAGATCTCGTCATTCTGATTCCATGATGCTTGAATAGCCTCAATCCAACGTCGTATGAGGAATTTATTGCGTTTTGAAGTTTTTGGCAAACAACTAAAAAGTCAACTTGCAGGGTTGACTGTGTAGTGTACACATGCCATGTGGCAATTTTTATGATGACATCATGCTGACATCATCTATTGACTAGGCAGTACAGGAGCCAATCATAATCCTCCATTTGTGTCAGTCTCATGATGACACTTGGCACATTATTATTACTTGATGGTTTTGAGGAATGGGTCAATCATGAAGTGACACGTGGCCCAATGCTAGGGTGTTGTGGGGCACTCTGAATGAGACTGAAAATTGGTTTATCGACTAAAAAGCCTTTGCAAGAATCGAACACATAACATCCCAAACGCATAACGAACACCCGACAAACCAAGCTACAGGTGTTTCTTGTTAACCATGGTGGGTGGATTTCATTTATGGTGATATGGTTTAGCGGTTGGGGGAGAGGGTCAGGCTGGCGAGTGCACCCGATCGACCCAACCCCAGGTTATATTGTTGCGATGTAACCACCGATGGAAACTCAGAGGGGAAGGGTGTGTGGCACCCTGCCTGTGCCAAGGCCCATGTTATATTAATGTTATGCGACCAGGAGTGGGGCCATGAAGGTGTGTGGCCTATGGATGACACCCATCATTCATATGTGGTGTCACATGACCACTAGCATAGGAGGCAAAAGGGACTTCTTTTTAATTTTTTTTGTTTAATATTTATTACAAAACACCAATCCCACCAAGGATCGTGGATCGAACCCGTGACCTCTGGGATGCTAATGGAGAACCATATTATGGTGCAGGTAAATTCTAAGTGTGGACACAAACAATTCATCTAGCCCAAGAGAGCGTGTCTAGGCACAAAAAAAATCTATGGAAGATCTCCTTAAGCTAGAATCAAATAAGAGGGCCTACCTCTTAGTACACTATTATGCTTGGTGACGATCTTGCTTCCTTGCTCCGGCTATCTTTCGTTTCCTTCCTTCGAACACTTGAAACAGGTAAACAACAAAAAACAACAAACGTGATAACATACAAATTGCATTCATCCTACTTAATAAGTCAAGAAACATTAAGCCATAAATATGTGAGATGACATTTCATGTAGGAAATCAATCAATAGTTGCATCTATATTAGTTCAAGAACAGATTATAACTGATGTCTTGACGTTGTCGTCCTCCTCTAACATATCTGGGTTCCCAAACACTTTTGCTAGCATCTCATGGATAGCCCCAACAGAGGTAGTCTCAAGGCTCTTCCCTTTAGTCTTCACACCAAACCAAACTCACAATTCTCCCTTAAACACAAACTAGAGAGCTACAAACTATGGGTAACTTGTTGATTACTCCAAAATCAAAACTTCAGCCAAAACTTAATTAGGACTAACTTGTGCTTGGGAAGAAGAGAGGTTTATATAGCTTGGATGGAGGGGAGATGGTTCATCTTCTCATGGGAGAAGGCCTTATCTCTTGGATTAGTTCTATCCTAATAGGGGAAAGGATCCCAAACTGACCTCTTCGACTCCATCTGGCCTAACCATTTACCAGACTTCCGTCACAAATCTTCTAGAGCTGGAAGCTTCGGCTCCATATTTAAAAAACTTTCCAAAAGAGGATCGACGCGACTGAGAAAAGGCTCAGTCGATCTGATCAGTGCTAGGGACAGTTGTAATCCCTGCATATCGGTGCGAGGAGGACATGGGTCATTAGCTCTGGTCTTGTAAACTAGGATAAACAAAAGATTTTTAGGAAATGATGCAAAAGGGAATTGTTCTGCTCATGAAGAGGGACATAATGGGAGTTTATTCATGATAGGAAAGCATGTCGAGTACACTGTAGAGGTCCTCCAGGATCATAAACGGGGAGTATAGGGACAGTGACAAAATTTTGTGTAATAGATGCCCCCTAAAGCATTAGGGCCGAGCTAGAGTGAAGGGTGAAATGCTTTACAAGTGGAAGCGGGGAACCAGAGTCTATCATCGGAAAACCTGCAAGCAAGAAAAGATACATATACATCACTGAAAACTTTGAATAATAATACATGAATCGTGGTATGGATGCAGCCATCCAGAGAATGATCATGTAAATGGATCCAAGGCATGGGCGCAACCATCCAGTAGAAAGGATCATAATGAAACCAAGGTATGGTCGCAGCCATACAATAATAAGAAGGATCACATATAACAACTCATGGTATGGTTGTAGCCATCCATTTGAAAGAGACATTTATATTGACATGACCATGTCACATCGCCTCACAACCTGGACCTGTGTAATCTTAGCCGAGGGTCTTGCACTCCAACTGACCCGATCAAAGTACAAATCCTAACATGCAAATGAATGTGTTCAAGTTGAACATGCTAAGAAGTCATTTTATTATCGGTCAATGATGTGAACTGTTAACAAACGCTAGAGAAACCACCAATAATGAAAATGGCTCTCAAGGTACTGGCAGCACAGTTCACGGAATGTGAATAAAGGAACTGATGTCGAACACTCGTGAAATCACCCGATCGAAAGCCAATGATGTGAACTTGTCATCAAGTGCGAAGAACTTGCCATTAGGGAATGCAAGCTCTAAGGTACTAGAAGGGAGTCTCTCAGCCAGCTTCCTGGATAATGAGTTGAAGTCGACAGGAAGCGACTGTGTCGAAGGAGGGCCATGATGTATCCCACATCATTGACACGAGACAAAGAGATGTGAATGATTTCAGATGATGCAGAGGCACTTAATCTTGAACATATCGGTGACATGATTCAAAGTTTGGTAGCTTCTGGATCCATAGGATCGGTGGTCATGATGACATGGCAGAGATCGAATGGAAGGCAAAAATGAACGGCCCAACCAGGAAGGTCAATGATGAAAGGAGGATATCCCAACCTGAAACGAAACATAAAGTGCCATGTTCAAGAGTAAGCTGACAACACAACTGATAAAATTTCCAATTTTCCCCCACCATCTCTAGCGGGTACCCCAATTATTTTTTATCTCAAGCTTGAAGGAGATAGCATGTGCTTGCATTGTAAGTTCATCCTTCGAACAAATCCGACCTAGTAAGTTTAATGAGCCCTAGGAAGGAGAATATCACGTTTGTCATCACGACGAATCCAATTTCATTTAATGTTTTAACGAGTCCGACAAAGGGGTAACTCAGTATCTTTTTCATGTTTAGAAAGTTTTAAAAAGACACGGAAAAGAAAACTCCACACGGTCCCTTTTCATACATTTGTGTCTCTTGAGCCTGAAAAGGTAGAAAATGATACTTAAGAGAACTGCTTGACCATTTCAGTCAAGGAGTACCTTTTTCGTAAGTAGTACATCCCAGCCCGAAAAAGGGGTAAATGTATACTGGACACACGACATTTCGCAGCCTTTAACGAGTTCAAAACAATAAGAGCTCAGCAATATTTTCGTGTTTAAAGAGTTGGAAAAGAGCTTGAAAGAAGACCCCCCATTTTATTTTGTTTTACGAGTCAAAAAGGGAAAAATACTTGGTGATCTTTTCATTTGAGATTTACGAGTTGAGAAAGGAGCTGAAACATGACTCTAGTACCATCATCGACAATCCATCACTTGTCGCTACACAAGAAAGGTAAAGGAATTATCCAGTTTTGAGGCAAAATAGGTAAAAAATACTCAAAAACCCTAATATTTCATGAAAAATGAATAAAATCGGGAAAAAGTAATTATTTTTTTACCATTTACCATTGTACCTTTATGTGAAGAGCTTTTTACCCACTTGTGCCTTAATTCTTTCGGAGCGAATTGCAGGAGATCCGGGAGGTCATTCACTAAGCTGTCAGTTGCAGGCAAGAGCCAAGACCTTAAGCTCCATTTTCATATTGATTTTTCTTGTTTTTATCCATTTTTGGGTTTCATGGGGAGGCTTTTGGAAAAAAAAAAATTGCCCTTGGTTAGCGCAATTTCTAGGCATGGAATCGCACCCATCGGGGGTGGTTAAAACTGCCAACTGCACCATCAGCACCACTATTTTTAAAACAGTCGCCTCGGCGCCGTGAGCAAAAATTTACATGTTTCTTGCTCAATTCAGCCATTTGAACCCAAATTTTTTACGGCCAAGGATGATCATTGACTTGATCACATGGTTTTTGAAGGAAGAAATCGTGAAAAAATGGTAGACTAGAAAGAATGTGAGCATGAGGATATTGATACTCAAGAAATAACTGATCCAAATTGCTTAGAGTCTTTGAGGAACTATGGGCTCCTCAAATTATTTCTTACACTAGGTATATGGGCCCAACTTGAGTTTCTATGATACCTGATTAGTCTTTGGGACATAAATCAAGAAATTTTCATCATCGGTGACCAAGAGCTGGAGTTGGAGACTTCAGACATTTATTTCATCACAGGAACCAGTCAACCTATATGGGTCAAGGCTGATTGGGGCAAGCGTGACTATGCTACTTGCCGACCATTTCCCAGAATCTCTCAAATCCAAAAGTGGCAAGATCGAGATCATGACTGTTCGATATCTTGTGTTGAGAGTGCTACTGTTGACCATCAATAGAGGGGCTGGGTCCCAAGCATCGCATGAGACAAACAAGTCAAAGTTCCAGTACGTTATTGACTGCACGACACCCACCATATTTAACTGGGTGGAAGCAATGAAAATCAACATGAAGCACTAGCTATCAAAATCTAAAGCGGGACACCTGAAGCATTTTTGCTTTGGATCTATGCTAGTGACCTTCCTGGAGTGGGTTCTGCTGTTCCAATACCGGTTGACTAAGGTAGATCCATCGATGCCTCGAGACCCATGGATGATCCATTGGAGCGAGTTGATGCCCAGGGTCACGGGGGGCCAAGAGATGTCCTACAAGCCCGCCTTTTTCTTATGGCTACGACGACAGTTGATCGTAATGGAGGATTGGCCTTACATTGGTACCGACTTCTATGGAGATCCGGATATGACGCTCCCAGAAGGGGAGGAATTTGATGATGGAGGTAAAAACAAACAAAGGATTTTGATGATGAGGGACGATCTAGCTTCCTTGCTCTAGCTATCTTTCGTTTCCTTTCTTCAAACACCTGAAACAAGTAAAAAGCAACAAACAACAAACGTGATAACATACAAATTTCATTCAGCCTACTTAATAAGTCAAGAAACATTAAGCCATAAATATGTGAGATGATATTTCATGTAGGAAATCAATCGATAGTTGCATCTATATTAGTTCAAGAAGAGATTACAACCGATGTCTTGACGTTGTCGTTCTCCTCTAACATATCCGAGTTCCCACACACTTCTGCTAGCATCTCATGGATAGCCACAACAAAGGTAGTCTCAAGGCTCTTCCCTTTAGTCTTCACACCAAAACAAACTCACAATTCTCCCTTAAACACAAACTAGAGAGCTACAAACTATGGGTAACTTGTTGATTACTCCAAAATCAAAACTTCAGCCAAAACTTAATTAGAACTAACTTGTGCTTGGGAAGAAGAGAGGTTTATATAGCTTGGATGGATGGGAGATGGTTCCTCTTCTCATGGGAGATGGCCTTATCTCTTGGATTAGTTCCATCCTAATAGGGGAAAGGAGCCCAAACTAACCTCTTCAACTCCATCCAGCCTAACCATTTACGAGACTTCCATCACAAAGCTTCTAGAGCTGGAAGCTTCAGCTCCATATTTAAAAAACTTTCCAAAAGAGGATCAGCGTGACTGAGAAAAGGCTCAGTTGATCCTATCGATGCTAGGGACAGTTGTAATCCCTGCATATCGGCCCGAGGAGGACATGGGTCATTAGCGTTGGTATTGTAAACTGGGATAAACAAAAGATTTTTGTGAAATGATGCAAAAGGGAATTGTTCTGCTCATGAAGAGGGACACAATGGGAGTTTCTTCATGATAGGAAAACATGTCAGGTACACTGTAGAGGTCCTCCAGGATCATAGATGGGGAGTACAGAGACAAAGACAAAATGCTGTGTAACACATACCAATACACCACAATCCATTTTGTTGCTAGTTTTTGCAAAGAAATTAACATGCAACTTTGGAAAAAGAGGCCTAATTTGGTCATTTTTTGAACCTTTTTTAGCCCAAGAAGAACCTACACAGGGGTTTTTGGGCATTCTAGATGCAATGATAGTATTATTTTTGCAAATTGAGACTTGTACATTGATGTAATTGAACATTTGAGCATATAATAAAAAGGTCACCATTGGAAGTTGGACCTGGTGAACTCTGTCATCAATTTGTTGTGTTTTGATGTTTCTTATTGTCCAATTTAACTATTTAAATTTTGCAAAAATTTACTTTAGTTTGTGTGCTTTTACAATCATGATCCATTGCCTGAAAGACATAAACTAGCTTGCAAATCATTTCATGAAACCTTCATTTTTATTATTATTTTGGATCAGTTGTGGCCTTGAAGGATGAAGGTGTGAAAATTCCTAAACCAGAATCCCTACTGTAGTAATTGATGATATTTCTCCTACTTGTTAGATTTACATGAACAAGTTATTTGTAGTTTCCTATGACAAATATTGAAATACATACACTGCAACCTTCACTTAACTAATTTATATGCAGAAAAAAGAGATTGAGCAAGAAAGAAAATACAACACAATAACATCGTTAGTTTTGGACAAACGTCCTTGGAAAAACCCAAAGTGGGAAAACTGGTGCAACAAATCTGAGGGATTTATTATTATGCAATAGTAAATCTGAGTACAATTCTTGGATGCTCAACTAGCAATTCGATACAGAGAGAAACTAGACAAAGTGAATGGTGAAGTGTTCTCAACCTGTCACTGGGAGAATCTAAGTCTAATCACGCTGAACTAGAGCCTCTGTGTAGCCTCTATGCAGAAATGTGTCACTCCCATGCAATTCCTGCATCATCCCTACTAGGTATCACGTTACTCCTTCCTCAGATGCTCTGCTGGCTAGAAATTCCAAATCTCTACCTCCCAGTCTCACACCCCGACTTCTGGCTACTGAAAATTGATTTCCTCAGCAGCAAATTGATTTCCCTCAAAGGCATGCATTGCCACTGCGTCAGCTCTGCATGGGCCAGCGTATGCCTTTCTCTAGACATCATTCTGTCCTCTCTCTACCTCATACTCTCTGACCCATAATTTTTTTTTCTAGATACTCATTGCCCATCAGTGCAAAAGCTCACTTTGAATCTTCTGAACTCACTCGGTGTGTTCTCCAAGTGCCCATCAAGTCTTATCTTATAATCCTCTCCTTGATAAATCAACGACCTAGATTAGATTGTAATAAATGTCTAGGAACACATTGACTTGATCTCCGCCTTCTTCTAGAAGTTTCACTAAGAGTTTATATTAATACCCTTTAATTATTTTAATTTCCTAAGTTTAGCCTTAGGGTTCCATTAAAAATAATTAATTATTTTAATAAAACTATTTCCGAGTGGAAATTCCCAAACGATTTCTGGGTATTGGAGAATGCATGTGTCTGAGCCTCCCTACAAATTTTGAGACTTAGAGCGTATTTGATGCTACCAGAAATCAACACTCCCTCTTAGTGAGGAATGTGCTTTAGCAATGCCTCCCACTGAAGCATCACCCTAACTTCATAACATTGTTCTTTGTGCTATTGATGGCTGACATGTTGTCCACCAACTACTGCGTTGCTGCTGCAACTGTACTGTCATTGACACTTCCACTGTCAACATTGCATCCGTACTACAAATCCCTCTCAAGTGCTGCATCTGTGTTGCTGCTAGCACTGCCACTTCCAACTGCCACTACACTACAAACTATTGTTGCTACTCCATCAACAACGGAAAAAAATCCCAAATTACTAAACTAACTGTGTTCAGTATGATATCACGTGAATGTTGAAGCCTGACTGCTACTAGTCTCTGTGTTGACCCTATGAATCTACTGCACTGCTGTTGAACTCTTCTCTTTGCCATCTGCACCGCTTCCAACTCTACTCTGCTCTGCTCATACTCTGGCACTCCTAGCCACTGCAACTGTCTCCCCGAAAATCCTCAGCATTATCTGACACTAGTCCATCTTGCTACTTCTGATCTGGGCTCTCGTAGCAAGGAATTGATGCAAGAGGTGGGCTCCTCAAGGATCCTGCCCATCTGTATCTCTTTCAAAATATAATTCCAAATCAGCCCACCTCCCTCCTAGAGGTATCTTGGCTATCATGGCGAACTCCTCCTCTTAAATCTTTGTTAGCGCAACCTTCGAATCATGCTTCTCATCCTTGTCCTTCTTCTTGAGAGGACATTGAGTAGTGTAGTGGCCCATCTCACCACACCTGAAGCACTTCATCTTTGAGACGTCCTTCTTACGTCTCCGCTACTCCTGTTGTCCCTTCGATGAAAGGGATGCATTCTCCTCCTCCTCCTTGGGATTCGACCCACTACTGCTGCTTCTGTAAAGTTTAACCTTGACTAAGTCTCTCCTCAGTTCCTCTTGTTTTAGAGCTTTCCACATCTCATCCCAATTCGGAAAAGCTGCTCTGGACAAAGACTTGCCACTAATCTGAGACAAAATTGAGGGCCAATCTAACCATCTCTAAATCTTGAGGTGTATACCCCACAACAGACAATTCATCATGGGTCTCCTGAAGCTTCGTGAGGAATGGATCCACACTCTCCCCTTTATGCATATGAGAAAATCTCACCTTCTGTTCAAGGTACATCTTTTGCTTCTTGGAAGATCCCTGATTTAATGTAGACAAAGCATCCCACATCTCCTTAGCATTCCCTCTGCTAGCCATGTGACATACCATATGATCCTTCACTCCATTGAGGATCATCCTTTCCACCTTCGCCATCTCAGCCTTGTATTTCTTTAACGGATCAACATTCCTAGGGACAACCACCATGCTGTCGACATATGCCTTGAGGGCATGCTCATCTAGAAGGAAATACATTCTTTCCTTCCAGATGACGTAGTTGGATGCCCCATCTAACCCATCCTGATCCCTCAAGCCATTGGTTTCCATTTCTGCCACAAATGTCGAAAATCTCCTCTCTCCTCTGTGTTGTTGCTGGGCTAGCCTATGCACTCCCTGTTGTTAATTTTTTGGTAGCATTAGATGTGATCTAACCATGAAAATTAGTGGAGAGGCTAAGGCACATGATTTTTAAAGAACCAAGAAACCGTTTGGTGAAATTCCACCCGGATTGTCTTTTATTAAAATAATTAATATTTTTAATGGGGTTCCTAAGTCTAAACTTAGGAAAATTAATTAGTATTAATGGGTATTAATTAAAATATGGGTGAGAATGTTTTAGAAAGTGGATTAAGTCAAGATTTAATCTTAGCCGTTGATTAAAGACTTAATTTCAAATGCTGAAGTCTCAACGAGAAAAGTATAAGAAGGAGGCTTGGGGTTCATTTGAAAGACATTGAGAGTTGATTAGTTAGTTCGATATTCCTAAGGTAGTGTTTACTAAGGAATTCGAACAAGTGATCAATCAATGAGGATTAGTAGTAGTACTGGAAGGAAGTGATTTCCAGTGCCAGTGAATATACTTCAGAGAATATAGTGAAGGATCAAAGAGCCAACACAATGCTAAGGAGGGACAACGCAACAACTAGAGGAGGTTGACACATAATTACTGGGGATAGCAGAGATCAGTGTCAGGAATTACTATGGGTGATTGGGAGGAGAAATCTTGATTTCTCAGCAGAAGAACCAACAACAACTAGGGTGATGCAATCAGAGGGAGTCTCCACGTAGAAGCTATGTAGTGACTGCGTACGCTCACACAGAGACTGCACAGTGGGTCATGCAGGAGTTGGGGCCACTGCAAAATCTCCAGATTCAATGTGAGAAAATTCTCACTATTTTTCTATCAATTATCTTCTTTGAGTGGATTGCCATTTTCTCTGGGGCACCCACATTGTATTCAGAATTACTACTTAATAATAGAAAACCCTCAAAGTTGTTGCACCAATTTTCCCACATTGGGTTTTTCCAGGGACTATTTTGTCCAAAAATAACTGTGTCCTATGTATCTTGTTCTTTGCTTAGTTTTCTGTTTCATGAAATCAAATTTAAAGTAGTGTAGGTTGTAGAAGTAATTTACTTCAGTATTCAAAAAATAACTTGATAATGTATATTAAAATCAAGTAGGAGAAGTAAATTCAGTTTTGTTGTAGTAGGGTTCCTTGAGGATTAGGAATTTTCACATTGTATCAGAGCATTGATTTTGAAACAGGAAGAGCAGATCCAATGCTGAGCAGAGAGGCCAAAAGTTGCATTTGGCAGCAATTCGAATCCCCGTGAAGGGATTGCATAGTGCTTTCTAGGAAGAAGAGATTCCGAGGAAATCTCTCTCTAAGAGAGTCGACAGAGAGGTACAATTTTTGGTTCATGAGTTTGTAGAGGCGGAGGGAGTGATGCAGAGCCTCAACATAGTACTTGAAAAGCACAGTTTCTTCCGGGGTAGAAATCCGTCGGAAAAGAGCGAAGACAAATAGAAGGGGAATTTTCTCCTCAGAGAACTTTTCTCACCAAAAGTTCAAATTTCTCACTTGCCAGGCAGCAGTGCTGAGTAGTGACTAGAGGAGTCAATTCGATGTTTGGGTGAGATGGCACTGCATGAGCTAAGAGATCAGGACAGGTTGGAAGGAGCTTCCAACTATGTCATATGGAAGACCAAAATCTTAGTTATTTTGAAGGAGTACGATCTCGAAGCCTACGTCAAGGGTGTTGTGGTTGTTCCTACTGAAAATGATCAAAAGAAGAAGTACAAGGACGAGCAGGGGAAGGCGAAGAGGTTCATACTTGATGGAGTTTGAGATCATGTGGTCTCACACTTGCAGAGCAAAGATACAACCCGAGGGATGTGGGAAGCCTTGTCTTCATTGTATGAAGGCTCTTCTAAATAGGGGAAGATTTACCTAGAACAAAATTTGCAGTGGACATTGATGTAGAAGGGAGAAGGAGTTAACTCCTATCTTCAACGTATTCAGGACACCAGAGACCAACTTTCTACAGTGGGGTCTACTCCTCAGTCTACCGCGATGGTAAGGATGACCCTGAATGGAGTCTCAAATGAATGGCAAGTCTTTGTCCAAAGTATATTGGCCAGGGAAAGACTACCTTCATGGGAGGAGATGTGGGCAGCTCTTCAACAAGAAGAATTAAGGAGGAACCTAGTTAAGGTCAAACTAAATGGAACTAGTGGGAGTTGCACGAAGACCAAGGAGGAGGAGGAGAACGCAACTCTAGCATCAAAGGGACAACAAAAGCAGAAGAATAAGTAGAAGAAGGACATTTCAAAGGTGAAATGTTTTAGATGTGGTGAGATGGGTCACTTTCCACCCCAGTGTCCTTTGAAACAAAAGGATAAGGATGATAAACATGATCCTAAGGCCGCTCCAGCAAATATTGGCGAAGATGAGTTTTCCATGAGTGCCCATGCATCTCTAGGAAGGAAATGGGGTGATATTGAGTTGTAGTCGGGAGGAATAGATGTGGGCAAGATCCTTGAGGAGTCCACCTCTTGGATCAATTCCTTGCTACTGGAGCCCAAGATCCAACAATAGCGAGATGGAATTAGTGTCAGATGATGCAGTGGATTGTTTGGAGAGACAGATGCAATAGCCTGAGACCAGAGACTGATCAGCGAAAAGCAAGGTTGGCAGCAGTGTAGAAGTCAGCAGCAACGCAGAAGATTCAGAGGGCTAGAGACTAGTAGCAGTCAGATTCCAACATTCATGGTATTATGTTGAACACAGTTAAGTTCAGTAATTTTGGATGTTTTTCAGTGGCTTTTCTCAGTAACTGAGTTGCAGTACGAATGCAATGTTAGCAGTAGCAATGCTAGCAGCATAATAGATGAAAAATTTGAGAGGGAGTTGTAGTACATATGTAGCAGTGGAAGTGGTAGTGTCGTGGGTAGCGGTACCGTAGAAGCAGCAACATAGTGTTGGTGGCAACAACAGTGCGAAAAGGATATGCTTCATAAACAGAGCAACATGCAGTTGGACATTGTTGCTAGAGCACTTTCCTCGCTAAGAGGGTGTGTTAGTTTTTGGTAGCATCAGATATGATCTAGACATGAAAAATGGTGGAGAGGCTAAGGCATGTGAGTTCTAAATAACCCAGAAACTATTTGGTGAAATTCCACCCGGATTGTATTTTATTAAAATAATTAATATTTTTAATGGGGTTCCTAAGTCTAAACCTAGGAAAATTTAAAGTATTAATTAAAACATGGGTGAGAATGTTTTAGAAAGTGGATCAAGTCAAGATTTAATCTTATCCATTTGTTAAATACTTAATCTCGACCGTTGAAGTCTCAACAAGAAAAGTATAAGAAGGAGGCTTTGGGTTCATTTGAAAGACACAGAGAGTTGAATGGTCAGTTTGATATTCCTAGGGCAAGGTTTGCTAAGGAATTAGAACAAATGATTAATTAGTGAGGATCAGAGGTAGTACTGGAAGGAAGTGATTTCCAATTCCAGTGAATATAATTCAGAGAAGACAATGAAGTATCAAAGAGCCAGCGCAATGCCAAGGAGGGACAACACAACAATTGGAGGAGGTTGACATAGAATTGTTGTGGGATGGAAGTGATCAGTGCCAGGAATCATTGTGGGTGATTGGAAGGAGAAATCTCGATTTCTCAATGGCAGAACCAACAACAACTAGGGTGATGCAGTCAGAGGGAGTCTCCACGCAGAATCTATGCAGTGACTGCGTAGTCTCATGCAGAGACTGCATAGTGGGTCATCCGGGGGCTGGGGCCAGTGTAAAATCTCCAAATTTAGTGTGAGAAAATTCTCACTATTTATCTATCAATTATCTTCTCTGAGTGGATTTCGATTTTCTCTGGGAAATCCACATTGTATTTAGAATTACTGCTTAATAATAGAAAACCCTCAGAGCTGCTGCATTGGTTTTCCCACATTGGTTTTTTCCAAGGACTATTTTGTCCAAAAATAACTGTGTCCTATGTATCTTGTTCTTTGCTTAGTTTTCTGTTTCATGAAATTAAATTTAAAGTAGTGTAGGTTGCAGAAGTAATTTACTTCAGTATTCAAAAAATAACTTAATAATGTATATTAAAATCAAGTAGGAGAAGTAAATTCAATTTTGCTACAGTAGATGTTCCTTGAGGATTAGGAAATTTCACACCTGCTGGAGCTAGTAAAACTATTGCCCCTTGATGTTCCTCAGCTCTAGAGAATTCAAATTGCTTGGCTAGGAATTCTCTAAGGAAGAAATTCCTGCAACTGTGCTTCTCCTGTCTCTTCTAACGATTTTTTTCCCACAAATTGCCTGCAGAAAAATATGTGTCCCACTAGCTTCTCCTCATGTTGAGGCTTCAATGCTTCTCCCTCTGCCCTGGAAAAAATTCGATCTAGAAGCCCTTCTCTCTGTCGACTCACTGGGAGAGAGACTGCCTTAAAATTTCAACCCTCCATCTAAGAACTGCGCAAACCCTCTAGGGTTTCGAACTATTGCCTCTTGCGGCTTTTCGATCTCCCTCTTCTGCTTAGTGCTGGGTTATCTGGATATATTCTTCTTGTTCCACCTCACCTCTGATACCATGTGAAAATTCCTAGACCGAAATCCCTACTACAACAACTGATGATTTTTCTCCTACTTGCTAGATTTACATGAACAAGTCATTTGCAGTTTCCTACGAAAAATATTGAAATACATACACTGCAATCTTCACTTAATTAATTTATATGTGGAAACAAGAGACTGAGCAAGAAATAAAATACAACACAATAACACCGTTATTTTTGGAAAATTTTCCCCAAAAAAACCCAATGTGGGAAAACCGGTGTAGTAAATCTGAGGGTTTTATTTTTATGTAGTAGTAAATTTGAGTACAATTCTCGGATGCTCAACTAGCAATCTAATACAGAGAGAAAATGGACAAAACGAATGGTGAATTGTTCTCACCCTATCACAAGGAGAATCTAAGTCTGATCATGCTGAACTGGAGCCTCTATGTACCCTCTACGTAGCCTCTGCACAGAACTGCGTCACTCCCACACTTTTTTTGCATCACCCCTGTTAGGTATCACACTTCTCCTTCCTCGAACCCTCTGCTGGTTGGAAAATCTGAATCTCTACCTACCCATCTCACACCCCAGCTTCTGACTAATAAAACTCAATTTCCTCAGCAGGAATTCGATTTCCCTCTAAGGCCTATGCTGCCACTGTGTCAACTCTACATGGGCCAGTGTCTGCCTCTCTGTGGACGTTGTTTCTCTCTCTCTCTGCCTCGTACTCTCCCACCCCGGAAAACTTCCTTCTTCTGGATACTCACTGCCCCTCACTACAAAATCTCACTTCGAATCTCTCTTTGGGAGCTACTCTACTTCAGAAATTCGATCTTTTGAACTCACTTAGTGTGTTCTCCAAGTGCCCATGAAGCCTTCTCTTACAATCCTATCGTTGATCAATAAACGAACCATATTATATTATAAACAATGCTTAGGATCATATTGACTTGATATACGACTTCTTCTAGAATTTTCATCTACAATTTAAATTAATACCCTTTAATTATTTTAATTTCCTAAGTTTAGACTTAGGGTCCCATTAAAAATAATTAATTATTTTAATAAAATTGTCTCTGGGTGGAATTTGCAAAAAAAATTTCTGGGTATTGGAGAATGCATGTGTCTAAGTCTCCCTAAAAATTATGAGACTTAGATCACATCTGATGCTACCATAAATCAATAGAAGGAGCATCTAGTGAGCTTGAAGACCCTTTTAGTTGATGACTTATGATCAACTAGAGGGTAGATTGTAGAGACCAAATTCAATGCCATAAAGGAGTTGGTGCATTGATAGAGGCAGTGTTGTAGAATGGAAGCGAAGGACCCACAATGTATGGGATACGACAAAGTAGTTGTGATTATCAACTACATCAACTAGATCGTCATTGTATCTTTTATTTTGTATTCTTTTACTAGTGGATATTTGAGGGCCATTATCCATGATATGGGAGCATTAGACAATTTTATTATTTAGTTGGATTAATATAACGAATTTAGATTATTGTACATATTGTGTAAAAAGTTGTGTATATTTTATGCACTAGTAGATTTACTTTTGTTTATATTTTGTCGTGCAAATTAGACTTGTTGTGATACTTGGTTTGGTAGCATTAGTGATTTAAGATTCTTTCCTAGACACCAGTATTGTGGAAAAACAACAACACCGGCAACACCCTACCCACAAGCTGGGATTTTTTGGATTGTTACTCCCCATATGGCCAATTTGTTGAGGTGACTTGAGATAGGGTGTGATTCTTACCATTTATGGTAAGTCATATCTCGCTCAAGTAATGGGTAGCAGGTGTTCTACCACTTGACTCTGGAGAGTCTAGTTGGGAAGCTCAATAAACAATAGGACAGATTTTGATCCTTAAGTTGATCTCGCCTATTTTCATTAGACGATAGGATAAAGTGTGATCCTTAAGTCGATCTCACCTATTGACATAGGTCAATAAGATAGAGTGTGATCCTTACCCTTTTGGTAAGTAATGTTGAGAAATCCATAGGACAATGATTATAGTGATTTATCTTTACTTGATAACTACTTGTGATATATTTTTAATTATTAGCTTTGTTACTTATTATTATATGTGTGTATCTTATCAAACAACTACCAAAAAAAAGAATAACAAGAACACAAAATATAGGCTGCAATTTAGGGCAAAAACCTCTCCACTTGAGAGGAAAACCCACAAATCTCTTCTCTTCCTTATAGATTATTCAATTAACAAATTCCAAGACCTTAATACTGGCCCTAATGTCCTCCAAGACTAAGAGAAACCTCTTCGGATGATGTGCTAACCTTGATCCAGTCAAACCTAGTCAAATCTCTTCTAGTAGCACTTCTTCAACCTCTAGCTGTAGAATTTCTTCCTCCACTGCATATATGAAATCCCCCCCCCTAGTAGTTGCTACTGCCACACATGTGAGCTTTGATCTTCCTTTTGAGCCTTCCTTTAACCTTCACTTTCCTTTCCCTCATTTTTGAAGCTTGAGGATGACCCTTTGTGACCTTCGCTTGACCTCCCTGTCTTCTTTTCTCCAAGATCAAACTTGTAGATATAAACCCTAGATTTGCTACATAAATCCTACTGCTTCTTAGCACATGTGAGAGAGAAATAGCCTAAACAAAATTTTCCTTTGTCCTCTTCCTTCTTTATCGCCTTCTTCTTCCTTTTAGGCTGACTTGCCAACTGTTAGGCCGACTTGGCCTTGGAGGGTATTTGTACATTTTTTAAGACAAGTAATTTTCTTTACAAGTTACAATGTTCCCAATGGGGTCTTCAACCTATGACAATGCCTCCTTTGACTTCTTGACTTGGGAAAAACCCTATAAGAACTCAATGGGTGCTTGACCTATAAAATAAAAGATCTTGAGCATGAAACCCATGCTCCAAAAAAATTAATAATAATTTTCTTTTATTTTACACTTTACAAGAATCAAAAGTACATTTCATTTTTATGAATACCGAACCTAGTTACACATTTTTCAACACTCCCTCTTAGAAAGGGAGGTATTCATAAATGGTACATGGACATTCTCATTCTAAAGTGATCTCATAAGAAGAGTCAGATTGGTAACCCATCCGTTTAGCATCATACCAACCAACATTGTCACATAGAAAGGCCTTGACTAAAATCTCTATCTCTCCACAAGATCAGAGCACAAATTTGGCGAGACAAATGATTTATAGATACCATCATCATTGTCTCTCAAGGTACATACTCCACCTAGGTGTTCACAAAGTATTCCCTTCATTGGACTATCCTTATCTTGGATAGCTAGTCCTCAAAGAATGTCCATGACTACTCTTATCTTGGATTCCCTACCTCATCCTCAAAGAGTATTGGATGTTAGATGCTTACCCAATCCTCCATTCTGTCTTCCCAAGTGAAGACAAAAATGATGTGCCTATCTCTCCCTCTCAACTAGGGCGGATGCATCAACCAAACCAATCTTGTCTGTCAAATACACAAGCTTCTTATTAGGAAGATATTTTGTCAATATGTCAGCTACCTACTCATTAGTGGAGATATATTGTAGCTGCAACACACCATCTTGTACTAGCTTTTGAATGTAGTGATACTTGTTGTTAATATTCTTTGTCTTTCCATGAAACATTGGCTCTTCAGAAAATCATATACAACTAGTTTTACCACAATGTATCATTGTAGGGTTCATTGGTCCTTCAAATAGGTCAAATAACAACTTTCTCAACCATAACACTTCTATTCTTAATTCATAGGCTGCAATGTATTATGCCTCAGCACTACTCAAAGCAATTGCATCTTACCTTTTGCTCATCCATGAGACCATGGAGGATCCTAAACTGAAACATCCTCCTGTAGTGCTCCTTCCATCTTGATGACTGCCTCCCCAGTTGGAATCTGTATATCCAATTAGGTGGACATCATTCCTCTTATCATACTTCAAGCAGTAGTGGATGGTTCCTCGCAGATATATCAGAGTATGTTTTGTTGTTATCCAATCACCATGCTTCGTCTCCACTTGGAATTGACAGAGAACATTTACTGCAAAGCATATGTCTGGTTGAGTATTCACCAAGTACATAAGTGAGCCAATGAGTTGTCTATACTTGGAAGGATCTATCAAGCTCGATTTAGAACTCCTCAACATTTTCAAGTTTGTGATCATCAGAGTTGTCATTGGTTTGCAATCCATCTTGTCAAACCTCTTCAATATCTTGATCACATACTTCCCTTGACCCAGATAAATCTCATCGGTTCCTTTCCAGACTTCTAGTCTCAAACATTAATACATCAACCTTAGATCCTTCATGTCAATTTATGCTTCTAGTCCCAAACATTAATACATCAGCCTTAGATCATATACATACATAAGAATGCTTACCAGTTCACCCTTCACAACCTTAATATAAAGGTTCAGATCAACAAAAATATTTGTGAAGCCTAATCTCTAAAGGTATGCATCAATCCTAACATTCCATGCCCTTGGTGCTTGTTTAAGGCCATATAATTCCTTCTTAAATGTACAAACATATGCCTTTATGTATTTAACTTCAAATCCCAAGGGTTTTCTATATAGACTTCCTCATCAATTGTTCCATTCAGAAATGCAGTCTTGACATCCATTTGGTGGATGTTCTATCCCATCAATGTTGCCAAAGAGACCAACGAACCTACAGTTGTATGCCTTGTTGTCAGAGAAAATGTCTCTTCATAGTCGATGCCCTCAAGTTGAGAGAAACCCCTAGCCACAAATCTTGCCTTATACTTTTCAATACTTCCATTTGTTGCATGTTTGATCTTATAGATCCATTTGGCGGTTACCACATATTTGTCTTCAGGCCTAGGCATGATCTGCCAAAATCCATTCTTCATTATCAATTTATATTCTTCATTCATGGAATCCTTCCATTCTTGATGATTGAAAACTTCTTCAAAAGTGGATGGATTTTCTTCTATTAGTTTTTTCATGTAGGTCGCATACCTATAATATCGTTTGGGCTTCTTTATTTCCCTAAATGTGCCTTGAGTTTCTCCATGACCTTCTGTGTCAAGTAGTATTGACTTCAACCAATTAGGTCTCTTTCTTGATTCGGGGATGACCACAGGTTGAATAGGTTCACTGGGACCTTCATCTTCATGGTGAGATTCTTCTTCTTCCTTGTCAACTTCTTCTTCAAATACTGGAAGTTCTTCATCATCAGAGTCCATGGGAAGTTCCTTTGATTTCTTGAATGAAATACTTTCATAAAATATGACATCTCGACTAACTTTTATACGGTGTCCTTCTTTTATGTAGATTTTATAGGCCTTAGAGGAGTTTTTGTAGCCAACAAATGTTCCTCTCATGCATGATGGATCCAACTTATTTGTTTTGTCCTATATACATGACAATTGAAGATTCAAAGATGATCTATAATTGGTTTCTTCCTAGTGAATGCTTCTTCTAGAGTTTTGTTATTTAGTGACCTGTGGGGACTTCGATTTTGAATATATACAACTGTCTTAGTGGCTTCTCCCCATAGAAATTTTGGTAGATCTTGATCATGCAACATTGCTTTTACACTTTCTTCAATGGATTAGTTCTTTCATTCTACAACTCCATTTTGTTTAGGATTGTATGTGAATATCAACTCCCTCTTAATCCCAGAATCCTTACAGAAGGCTATAATTTACTTGGATGTATACTCTCCTCCATTATCAGACCTTATTACCTTGATTTTCCTTTCCGTAAGGTTCTCAACTTCAACTTTGAATTCTTGAACTTTTGTAAATATTTGTCCTTGGATTTCATCATGTAAACCCAAGTTTTCCTTGATTGAAAATATATAAATGTGACATAATATAGATGACCTCCAAGTGATTTAGGAGTCATAGGACCACAAACATCAGAATGAATAAGATCCAAGAATTATTTTGATTGTGAACCACTGCTTCCAAATGGCCTCTTGGTATTCTTACCCAATGCACATCCTTTGCATACTCCTTCATGATATTATTTCAATTCAGAGATTCCTTCTACTATAGAACTTAGAGTTGGAAGTATTTTGAAATGCAGATGGACAAATATTCTATGCCAGAGTTCACATGGGTTAATTTCCATGTGAATCAAAGCTTATGCAAGAGGAGATATCAACTTGTAAAGTTTTCCTTCACGAATACCAATTACTCTAGAATTCTCTATCCTTGAGTTCTTACTCCATACTACAACTCTTCCATCAATGAAATCTACTCTATCACCATTATGTTCTAAAATTTAAATAGAAATTAAGTTCTTATACAAACTTGAAACAAATAGGATGTTTTTGAGATGAATGCTGCTTCCATTTTCCATCTCTATGGAGATTTATCCAATTCCTCTTACAGAATAGCTCTTATTATCTCCAAGTTCGACTGAGTAAGAATATTTTCCTTTTGATAATGTCTTCAGTTGTTTTTAATGACCAATCATGTGTCTAGATGCACCACTATCGATTACCCGAATGTTCTCGTCTTAGAATGTGCCAATGAGTGCTGAGAAGAGTCCTTCATCCTTTATCTTGGTTACTTCCTTCTTTGTAGTGAATAGAAGATTACATGCTTCCTTGATGACTTTCTTGAGATGTCTTTATACCTTTGAACACTTCTTGAAGAGTTTCCTCACTGTAGTCGAGATCTTCGTAATGCCCTTAGCCAACCTTAGGTATTATACCATGTTCAGAAATCTACAGGGCAATGATGAGAGTGATTTATCTTTACTTGATAACTGCTTGTGATGCCTTTTTACTTCTTAGTTTTGTTACTTATTATTATATATGTGTATCATCAAAGAACTACCAAAAATAAGAAGAACAAGAACACAAAATATAGGTTGCAAGCTTGGGCCAAAACCTTCCACTTGAGAGGAAAACCCGTAAATCTCTTCTCTTCCTTATAGATTCTTCAATTGATGAATTCCAAGACCTTAAGATTGACCCCAAGGCCCCCCAAGATCAATACCAAACTATCTAGATGATTTTCCAACCTTGATCCAGTCAAACCAGTCAAATCTCTTCCAGTGGCACTTCTTCTACCTCCAGCTACAAAATTTCAGCCTCCATTACAGATCTAAAATTTCGGCCCCCCCAGCCGTTACTGCTACCACAAGTGTGAGCTTTGATATTCCTTCTGAGCCTTCCTTTGACATTCACTTTCCTTTCCCTCACTTCTGGAGCTTGAGGATGACCCTTGGTGACCCTCGCTTGACCTACTTGCCTTCTCTTCTCCAAGATCAAACTTGTAGATAGAAACCTTAGATGTGCTGTAGAAACCCTAGTTCTACTTAGCACGTGTGAGAGAGAAATTTCCTAAACAAAAGTTTCCCTTGTCCTCTTCCTTCTTTTCTTCCTTATTCTTCCTCCTTCACTAGAATGATTGATGGATGAATGTCTCTAAAGGAGGACAAGTTCCTTCATATATATAGGCTCTTTAAGGTGGGTGTGGCTTTTCCTTTTAGCCTGACTTGCCAGCTGCCAGGCCACCCTGGTCTTGGAGGGTATCTAGACACTTTTTAAGACAAAAATAATTTTCTTTACAAGTTACAATGTGCCCGATGGGGTCTTCAACTTATGACAATGACTCTTTTGACTTCTTGACCTAGGAAAAACCCTAGAAGCACTCAAGGGGTGCTTGAGCCTATAAAATAAAAGACCTTGAGCATGAAACCCATGCTCTAAAAATAATAATAATAATTTCTTTCATTTTACACTTTACAAGAATCAAAAGTACATTTCATTTTTATGAAGACTGAACCTAGTTACACATTTTTCAACAAGTAAATCTCACCTATTGTCCTTGGATATAGGGTGGTAGCTTGAGCTCCCCTATGATGTCAAATTATTCTTCTTCAGATTCTAGAGTCTTCAACAGATGAGCAGAGACGAGACATGACTTGATTTAGTGATGGTGATGACGAGATGTTTGAGATGAGATTCATGATGCAATTGGAAATTTTCCCTAACTGAGAGGGAGTGTTAATTTGTAAATTCAGTGACAAATTCCCTCCTTTGGAAAACCTTTCTCATCAAGAAAGACCCATCCTATCCCTTGAAAGAATTTGATTTGGTCAAGGAAAAGTTTATTTTTTGAAGTAAATCCCATAAGTATATAAAAATACAAGTCGGTCTTGGCAAGGAACTTTGACCTCCTTGGACACATATAAATACACCTCATGTCACATAATTTGGAGGATCATCATCACACATATTCTTCTTCTCTTGGAGGTTCAAACTCTTCTGAAAATTTTAGGTCTCTTTCATACGTGAGAGGAGAGAGAATATTTTTTATTAGGCTGAATTCTATCTTTGACCAGTGTTGATTTTTTGGAGTTTGGAATTGGTTTGACTTGAGATTTTATATTTGTTTTGGAGGCAAAATTCTTTGGCAAGAAGGACAAACTTTTATGGGCACTTTGACCTTGGTTGACTGCAGATCTGCAATTAGGGTTTCAACAAAGTTTGACTTTGACCGAATTTAGAGGATTGTTTTGGGACTGTTTTCACTGCACTTTGACTAGCATTCAAGGCTACACCTCTTGACTATTTACCAAGATATTTTTGAGGTTTATTGACCATTAACCATTTGGGACTACTACAACTGTTTGTTACTTTGACTAGAATTTAAAATTTGACTTGTTGACCAGATTTGATTATTAGGCTCATATTTTGGATATTGATTGGTTGGTTTTGTTGGTTAGTCAAAGGTTTAAATTTGACTCTTGATTAATGATTTGGAACATTGTAATATTTTTTTTGGACATTTGATGACAATCTAATAGAAGAAGAATTTGAAAGGATTTCCCACCTTCTGTGTGTTAAAATATGAAAATTCCACCTTGAACGACTCATTTGATAGATATGGTGATTGCATTGAATTCCTATTTTCGATAGGACCAAAATCAACCTAAAGATCACTCAAATCAGACAAGGGAAAGTGTACTTATGAAGAAAATCCCACATATGCACATTTGGACAAGGTCGACCCTAAAGAAAATTGGACACCCTTGGAAGCCTATAAATACAAGTGACCTCAAGCTCATTTGGACATCACCAAGAATATTTTTATCCTCTTCATTGATTGGCTCGCCCCAGTCTAAGGCAAGGACGACAAAAAAAGTTCAAAAAAGTATGAAATTATAAGGTCTAAGGCTCACATCTATTTTAGGGTTTCTGGATTACAGTTGTAGGCACGTCACAGGGAAAATTTGACCTTTGTCACTTTCTTGCAGGAATCAAGGGTGTGACTGGAAGTCTCCAGTCACTTGTACAACCCATCATGCATGTGACCAGGAAGTTTCACTGAAATTGACCGTTGAGCGAAGTTGGCCGCGAATGGGAAAAGTTGTCTCTAATATATTCTGATGATGGAAACTTATTTCTTAATGTTATTGGGTTTTTTTTTTTGATGATATTTTATTAGGTTCATTGTACTCTCCGTTGAACATTTTATTATAATCTAATGGAATAATAATTTCAAATTTTTTCCCCCCTGAATGGTGTTTTCCCTAGTCTTTGGCCAATCCCAATGTCTCTTGTTGATGTGTTGATTGTCTCCTTTGTCATTGCATTTATTGTCCTATCTTCAATTACTTTTGATGAATGGAAAGACTAATTGTTTGGAAAGTTTGCTAATTGAATTATTTATTTGGGCTAAAGTAATTGATACAACATAGAACAATATGAAAATTTAACATGGTATCAGAGCTAGGTTGAAGGAAAAGCCTAAAAGGAGACAAGAATTGAAGCAATAATCTTTGGGAAAATTGAAGGAGCCAATCTATTCAAGTCAAGATGTCTTCCTTCTTTGGGGAAAATGAGAAGTTGGGTGACTCATCCAAATTTTGCTGCATGGAAATTTAGGTTGGAGATCATAGCCGATAACAATGATATTTTGGACTAGATTCAAGGAAAAGTACTTGGTCCTTTGGAGAATGCTTCCACCGCTGTAAAAAACAAGCACAAGAAAGGTGAATTAAAAGTAAAGAAAATAATAGTTGATGGTTTCAAGATAATATACTTGCATATGTTGGAACCTTGAAAAGGTCTAAGGACATGTATGATAAAGTAGTTGGCATGTATGAAGTCAACAATTTGAATGAAATAATCTCCTTGAAAGATCAACTCAAAGACACAAAGATTAACAAAAGAGATTTTGTGTAAGCCTACATAATGAGGATATCTCATCTTAGAGATCAATTGAAAAGAGTTTGGGAATATGTGCCTGACAAGGAATTTGTAATTGTGACTCTAAGAGGTATCCCTCCTATTTGGGAAACCTTTATTACTATTATAAGCAACAACAATGTCCTCCTGTCATTTGATGAAATTGTTGGAAATCTCACTCAAGAAGAATCAAGGATGATATCAAGAGGAAGGATTCAAAAGCATGAAGAAGGAGATTTTGTTGCATTCATCACTCATGACAAGAAGAAGAAGAAAGGAAAAGGAGGTCCATCAAATTCAAGAAATCCTCCTCCTCGAAATCCAAATAGAAGGAAGGAATTTTTGCACATCAAATTCTACAATTGTCATAAAAAAAATCCACTATGCTCAAGATTGCCTTGAGAAGAACAATGGACCATGCTACAATACTAGAAGCAACAAAAATAGGTTCAATGATCAAAGAAGGAGAGATGACCGAAGGAATGATCGCAATGGAAGAGATGAAAGAAGAAGAAGATATGATCCATGTGATCATGAAGAAGATCGCCATCCACAAAAGAAGTCAAAATTCTCCAAGTATGAAAGCAATGTTACGAATCAATCTGAATATATTCTTATTTATGCCCTTACTAGTTCATCTCCTCCAGATTCGTGTGATATTTGGTTGGTTGATACTGGGGCCACTCATCACTTCTATGGCTATAAGGAATTTGTCTCTAATTTGGTAGAGAGGGAGTCAATTTTGAAAATCATTCTTGGAGGAAACTCGACTCATCTTGTTAAAGGTTTTGGGTCCATCAAATTTCATTTGAATTCTGGAGAATCTATTTTGCTCCATGATGTGATGTATGTGCCAAGGTTGAAGAACAATTTGGTATCAATACCTTATTTGGAAGACAAAGGGATAAGGGCTTCCTTCATTAAGGGAAAGGTTCTTACTTGGCATGTTGGATCACCTATGAGAGATGCATTCACATTAGGATCAAGATATGAAGGACTCTACAAGGTTACTAGAGGACCACTTCTAGCATTGGTCCATGATAGTAATCATCTAAGTGAGCTATGGCACCAAAGATTGGCCCATATACATTATGATTCTCTTTCGAAATTGGATAAATTGGTATTAAGGATTCCCAAGGTTCAAGCCCATCATGATGGAGTATGTCCAGGTTGTTCCAGTGGAAAGAAGACAAGGGTACCATTCCCCTCTAGCGAGAAAAAAACAAATGACATCCTCCATCTCATCCATTCTGACATGTGTGGTATGATGCCTGTGCATTCTATTGGTGGTCATCTCTACTATATCACCTTAATTGATGACTTCTCAAGAAAGACATGGATATATTATTTGAAGCATAAGGATGAAGCCTTTGAAATGTTTAAGGAGTTCAAAACTTTGATCGAAAATCAAACATGGAAGAAAATCAAAATATTCAGGTCCGAAGATGGTGGAGAGTACACACCAAAGGAGTTCATTAATTTTTGAAAGAAGGAAGGAATCAAGAAAGAAAAAATTGTGCCCTATTATCCTGAACAAAATGGAGTGGCTAAAAGAAAGAACAAGTCCATTATAGAAGTCTCCTGTGCCATGCTCCATGATTAAAAGTTGCCAAATTTCCTTTATGGAGAAGTAAAAAATGTCGATGTATATGTAAAAAATAGGGCACCTCATCAAGAATTGGAGAATAAGACCCTTGAAGAAGTATTCATAGGTTTCAATCTCGACGTTGGCCATCTCCGTATATTTGGTTGCCCCGTATACTTTCATGTGCCAAAGGACAAAAGAAACAAGTTGGAATCCTCGGGAATAAAAGGTACATTTGTTGGATATTTTGAGAGTTCTAAAGCATTTAGAATATATATTCCTGGTCAAAGGAAGGCTGAAATTAGCAAGGATGTTACATTCAATGATGATGTCGCCCTTGGAAAAGCAAGGGACCTTCCTCTGCCTCCTCCTCTTGAGGAGAATAATGATATGTATATTTTAGATGGTCCTTCCATGCCTGAATCTAAGACAGATATTGTTGATGATCCCATGGAGCCCATGGATCCCATAGATCCTCCTTCATGTGATCCTCCTACTAGGAAGAGGCCACTTTGGCTTTGTGATACTTTATAGGATGACGAGAGTCATGTTCCTATTCGAATATCATTTAGAGAAAGGAAGAATCCATGCAGGTATGAGGGATACGTTGTAGCCATGCCCACCACGATTTAAGTTGAACCTCCTACCTTTGAAGAAGTTGTAAAAGAACATGTTTGGAAAGATTCTATGGCTAAATAATATGAATCAATCATGAAGATTAACGTATGGGATGTTGTGAAGAGACCAAAGGGGAAATTCGTGGTGACTTAAAACTAGTTATTAAAGATAAAACATGGAGTAGGTGGTAGAATTGAGAAATACAAGGCAAGATTCATGACTCCATGGTTCTCCCAGAAAGAGGGAGAATATTATGATGATATATTTTCTCTTGTGGCTCGATGGACGTGAAGACTGCATTCCTCCATGGCATGTCACAAGAAGAAGTGTACATTGAGAAACCACAAGGATTTGATGTAGGGGATCGAAAGACACATGTTTGCAGGTTGTAAAAGGCATTGTATGGTTTGAAGCAAGCCCCCAAAGCATGGTAAGCCCACATAGACTATTATTTGATGAAGGTGGGATCAAGAAGATCCAATTTTGGTCCCAACCTCTACTTCAATGTAGTCCAAGGTATGTCGTTAATTTTGGTTTTATATGTTGACGATCTATTCTTAACAGGTAGTGAGCCCCTGATGATTGAGTGTAAGAGGGATCTAGACTCTGAATACGAGATGAAGGACCTTGGACTCATGCACTACTTTCTAAGCCTTGAGGTGTGGCAAAGTCCTGGTGAAATTTTTCTTTCACAAGGAAAATATGTTGTGAATTTGTTGGAAAGATTTGGAATGAAAAAATGCAAGTCCCTACCCACACCGATGGAAATGAACTTCAAGAAGTTATGTGGAGAAGTTGCAGGACTTGATTTGGTGAATCCATCCAAGTATATACAATTGATTGGGGCTCTTCTTAGTGAACACTCATCTGTACATATGCTATATAGTGAATATGTTGATTCAATTCATGACTAAACCTCTCCATGCACATTGGATCACTTCCAAACACATTTTGAGATATTTTCATGGGACGATCACACTTGGTCTGAGATATTCTACCGGAGATGTTTGACTTCATGGATACACCAATGTTGACTGGGTAGGAAACATTGTCGATAGGAAGAGTGCGTCTGGATGTTGTTTTAGCCTTGGATGCTCATGATTTATTGGATGAGCAGGAAGTAGAAGTTCGTAGCGTTGAGTACCGCCGAGGTAGAATATATTTCTGCTAGCATGGCTAACTGCGAAGCAGTTTGGTTGAGGAATATATTTGGAGAGCTATTTGAGAAGGTCATAGATACTACAATGATATATTGTGACAACAAGAATGGGATCCATCTGGTAGATAATCATGTATTTCATGACAAGTCCAAGCACATAGATATCTGATATCACTTCGTTCGAGACATGGTGTAGAGAGGAGTTGTTAGACTTCATCACATATTGACGAATGAGTAGATTGTAGATATTCTCACTAAGGCTTTGATAAAAGGGAAGCTCTTTATCTTCAGAGAGCAACTTGGACTAATGGATGTGACCCCTCCTGATAAGGGGCATCGTTGATCGAGAACATTGAGCCAACTCTTCCCCCCTGTTTGAGCTCCCATGGTGAGGAATTAAGATGGAAGGCTCCTGGGGTTGATGAATCTATGGAAAATATGGTATCATACTTATCTGTTACCCATAGGGTTGGAGATGTTTCTCTTCTATCTTGGTCTCTGCAGAGTATACCCCAGTTGGCATCATACCAACAATCCAGGTTTGTTGGGATTGTCCCTCCCCATTTGGCCAATGAGTTGAAGAGGCTTAGGGGCATGTGATCCTTACCTTTTGGTAAGTCAGGTATCTCACCCACGATCAGATTATGATGTGGGTGTTCTACCACATGAATCTTGAGGGTCATTTTTGGGAATATTGGTAGGAAACAGGATGGGTTAAGATGTGCTCCTGTATATCACCTATTGGTGCATATGGGGTCGAAGATATTTTTCTCCCCCATGAGATTCCAGGTTGAGATGTACTCCCCGATGTGGTTTTATATTGTGGTATGCTCTCCAATGATGTCGAGGGTGGTAGTGTTAGCTCCCCAATGATTCTTCTTCTTTATATTCGATAATGTTTCAACAAATAGAGTTGAGAAGATATGGGACATGATATGATGACAAGATATTCATGTGGTCAAGTATTGACAGGTGGAATTATCCCTATTTGAGAGGGAGTGTTAAAATATACAACTACGATCAAATTCCACTTTGGATAGCTCATTTTATAGACATGATGATTTCATTTAATTCTTCTTTTCAAGAGGACCAAAATTGACTTAAATATCACTCAAATTGGACAAGGGAAAGTGTACTTATGAAGGAAATCCCACATGTGCACATTTGGACAAGGTTGGCCCTAAAGAAATTGGACACCCCTGGAAGCCTATAAATACAAGTGACCTAAATCTGATTTGGACATCACCAATAATGTTCTTCTTCTCTTCTTCATTGATTGGATCACATAGGTCTAAGGCAGGGATGACAACATAAGTTCGCAAAATTATGAAATTACAGGGTCTGAGGCTCACATTTGTTCTAGGGTTTTTGGATTATAGTCACAGGCACGTCACAGGGAAAATTTGACCACAGTCACTGGCTTGCAGGAATCAAGGGTGCAACTGGAAGCTTCCAGTTTCTCACACAACCCCTCATGCATGCGACCAGGAAGTTTGACTGAAATTGACTGTTGACCAAAGTTGACCACAATTGACCACGAATGAGAAAAGTTGTCTCTAATATATTCTGATGTTGGAAAATTATTTCTGAATTTTATTGGGTTGTTTTATTGATGATATTGTATTAGGCTCATTGTACTCTCTGCTGAACATTTTATGACAATCTAATAGAAGAAAAATTTCAAATGGTTTTCCCCCTTGTGGGGTTTTCCCCTTGTCTTTGACCAATCCTGGTGTCTCTTGTTGATGTGTTGATTGTCTCATTTATCATTTCATTTATTGTTATATCTTCAATTACCGTTGATGAATGTGAATACTAATTGTAATTGGAAAGTTTTCTAATTGAAGTATTGATTTGGGCTAAAGTAATTGATACAACATAGAATAATCTGAAAATTTAATAGTGGGGTTTTACCCTAGTCTTTGACCAAATCTTGTGTCTCTTGTTGTTGATCTTAGGTGTCTTCTATTTTACATTGCGTTTATTGCTTTATCAACAATTTCTATTTGTCATTGGAAGATTAATTTTGTTTAAATTTATTGCAAATTGAAGAAAGTATTTGGCTAAATGATTGTACTAAACGTAGAGCATAGGAAAATTAACATTGGATGTGTGTATATATACTTCAATTTGACCTCATTTACTCACACACTCACAACCTCAATTTTTTTTTCCAATAAGAGAGAGAAAACCAATGAAAAGAGAAGAGAATAATTGTGAAAGTCAAAGGAGAGAAAGTGAAGGTCAAAGAAGAGAGTTTTTCCACACATACGAGATTTCAGACTGTTGCAGGGGCTGAAGATTTTAGATTAGTTGCAAAGGCCAAAAAATTAGATTTTAACGAGATTTGAAAACCATTAACTATTGCTGAATTAGTTGAAGAAGTTTCGAAGGAGGGCTAACTTGGGTTTTGTGGGCGGTCTTGGTCTTGTTTTTTGGGTCTTGGATTTCTCACTTTGATATGATTCTATAAGAAGCAAAGTTTTTTGGGTTTTCCCTGGCTTGGAGCCTATATCTTGTGTTCATTGTCTTTTGTGATCTTCTTAGTTTATGTTTTGGTATTTTTTTTATGAAGAGAACATTATAATATTAATAAGAAGCCAACAAACATTCATAGGAAATTATCAAGTAAGAGAAATCAACCCTAAATTTCTAGCCTATTGATTTCTCAACAAGAATTGGATGTTTTTTTCTTGCTTTTACTATCCTTTTTTCTACTTGCTTGGATACCTTACGACATTTTCTCTTTTGAGGTGTTACCTTGGTTTAGATGAAATTATTCATATTCATTGGGTCATTGACCCTTGCTGAAAACTCATTGGTTGGATCCAAATATTTCCATGACTTGTCCTTTGAAGGTTTGACCTGTTGTCGCAAAATCTAGCAAGTCTAGTGAGAGGACTCGTTAGGCAAGGGCTAGACCCTATTGCAACAATGAGGAAGGGTTGTCATTGTCACCTCAACAACCTTCCTCTTGATGTTTAGTGGGATTTAAATCACAAGGGAGGCTTCCTTATTCCACCTACAAGGTATTCTAATTCTATGGCTTTAGGTGAGTTATTTTGGAGGTTTAAAGATAGGTAGAGGGCTTTGTAGAGCCTAAGATAACCAAGATGTTCAAGACTAGGATTCAAGCGCTCTATGAATAGACCTATGACAAGACTGTTCTAGGTTAGGGTTTGATTGATGTTTTTTATTAGAGTGTGAAATGGCATATAGCAGCCTTAGAAAAATACTTAAAATGATCTTCAATAAGAAGGGAGCCAAGGATTTTTAATGGAGACTAGGGAAAATTCAAACAAGAAGGTTTTAGGGTTGTTAGATATATATAAAAACAATAAATAGGGATGATGTCAGCCCTATTAAGCATTCAAAACAATTTATGATGGCCTTTGAATTATCTTCCTCCATAAGCATCATCTTCTCATTACCACCTTCTTCCTCCATTACACTGCACTATGAAGCTAAAACCTACCTACCCTATTAGTATGTGGTTTTAAAATATGTAAACAAGTCAGAACTACCCTAGTATAAACAAACATAAATAAGGCAATTTATTTCAAACAGAATAATTAAGCACATCTATGTCCAAAGTGCTAATGTTGTTAGGTCTCTAGTATAACAGAGGAGTGTTAGTAGAGAGGAAAATATTGGTATTTTCTTAAGAAGATAGAGTGTCGAAAAATCCCAAGTTGTGGCCACTAATGATCCTCTACAAAGGGTTCCACTTCATGTAACATGGATTGAATTTGTTAAAACAGTTGGTAATTATGTTTTGAATAGACCAATTTAAATCACAACGCACACGCATGTGGTTTTTGATGATGACGAAATTCACAACATACATCAATGTTTATCAGAGTTGTTTGTGTATAAAAGCCTATAGATTCACAAGCTCATGTAATCTACTAAAACAAGAGACAAGAATCTACTTCTACTCTTTACAGCGGAAGCACATAAAGATCGAGCAAACAATAATCGATAGGGGAAGAGAATCAAAGGCACATAACACAATAAATATTTGGGGAAAGCCACAGCTCAAAACCCCACTATATGTTTTGTATTAATCCGAATAGTCAAGATGAAATTACAATGCTTGTTCCCTCAAGAACAATCCCAGCACTCAACAAATTCAATCTCCAACTCATAAGCAAGCTCAAGGCCAAAGCTTAGCCAATTCACAAGCTCTCCAAGTCTTTATTCCAATGTGTAATTCCTATGAAGGATAACTTGTATTTGAAGGGAAATAAAGCCTCTAAAAATAGCGCAATCCCTCAAGGATTAGTTCTTGATTGCATGCACTATCAATGAAACTCAGAAAAATCTAAAACAAATAGTACATTGTCCCTGCACTCTAGTCTCAACTGGGTCTTTCTCAGAATCAACATGCATGAGTTTCTGATGGTGGAATCTTCAATTAACTAGAGTATCACTAATTAGGTCACTAGTGTCCCAACTAATTGTTTACTCACTATTAGTTCCTGAAACTGATTGGAACTAATTTAACTAGACTTAACTCAATAAAGTGAGTTAACTAATTAAAACTCATCCTTAACTCCTATAAGTTAGGGAGAACATATACATGTCTTCTAAAGGACTTCCAATTCGAATTTCATAAATTAATTAAGTTAATTAAACTTAATTAATTATTTTCAGATTTCTATGAGAAAAGAATTCTATTTTAATTCATAGTTTAATTCAAGGACAAATTAAACTGGAATTTTTTATTGCCATTTCTCAATACTCCCTCTCAACAAGAAAGGGATTATCCACTACCCCGATCTTGTCTCTGTGAAACTCAAATTTACATCTTGGCAATGCCTTTGTCAAGATGTCAGCATCTTGCTCCTCCGTGGTAATGTAATCTAACAACATGATCCACTTCAATACACAATCTCTGAGATGATGATACAAGATATCTATATGCTTGGACCGATCATGAAAAACTAGATTTTCAGAGAGCTTGATACAACTCTGATTATCACAATAAATCGCTGTCGGATCCATCTGCTGACCAAACAAACCAACCAGGATCTTCCTTATCTAGATAGCCTCACATGCTGCTTGACTTGCAGCCATGTAATTTGCCTTTGTCGAACTGAGTGCAACCAATCTCTGTTTCCTATTGTATTAAGAAACTATAGCTAACCCAATACTAAAGATCCCTCTTGATGTGCTCTTCCTGTCAGATGGACTCCCCACCCAATCTACATCAGTGAAGCCTTGAAGCTTCACTCCCTCTGACCGTCTGTACCACAACCCAAACTGAGTAGTGCCTCTGAGGTATCTTAATACGTGCTTTTCTGCCTTCTAATACAACTTGGTAGGCCTAACCATTGCTTGACTAAGTTGGTTAACTACATAACACATATTTGGTCGTGTGTTCACCAAATACATGAGTGAACCCACAAGATATCTGTAAACAATATCTTTCACTACATCTCTTGAAGTAGCATCCTCCTTCCTCCAGTTACCAGCTAGAGGAGTCTCCATGGGTTTACTGCTCTCCATGCAGAATCCCTTGAGTATCTCATTGGCATGCTTGCCTTGAGAAACAAACAACTCCCCATCTCCCTGCCATACCTCCATGCCAAGAAAGTAATGAATGAGCCTCATTTCCTTCATCTCAAACTCTCTTTCAAGGTCCTCCTTTCAAGATTTGATGAGCTTCTCATCACCTATCAGTATGAGATCATCTACATAAAGTACAATGATCAAAATCTTTCCTTCTATCACTATGTGATACAGGTTCGCATCTGCTTCACTCTTCGAGAAGCCCAACCTAGTGAAGTAGCTATTTATCTTGGTGTACCAAGCACGGGGTGCTTGCTTCAGCCCATACAACACTCTCTTGAGTCAGCACACATGTGACTTGTTAGAGTCGATATTGTCATCCCTTTGTCAGAGATCAAATCTTGTTGTTGCATTTCATGTTAGGTGTCTCGCCCAGTCATTTGCATTCCATTAGGCACATAGATCATCTGACGGTAGTGGCGTTCCTCTAGTTTCCCTCATGTTATCTACCTGTTGGCTCATGTTTGTTCATTAAGAAACACACACAGTCTTATTTTTATCCCGAAAATTGCAAAGGTTGTCTTTAGGGTTTCATTGTCAAATAGGTCTAGGGTTTCATTAGGGTTTTCTCAAAAAATGTGTCAGAGTGTTCAATAACTGCCAGCAGGCCATGAGGATGTTTCAAAATCAATAAAATTCATCATCAAGTGTTCAAAATGTGTTTTTCCTCAAAACTCTGTTTTGAGGAAAAAACAAAGTATGTAGTGTTTATTGTACAAAATCATAGAAAATTTGTTTTCCTCATTGTAAATTCTTTCATCTGCACCTTGGTTTCCTTCCTTAGCCCTAGAAGCTCCATGACCTGCAAAGCAAGCAAAGCTTAGGTCATTAAATTCATCATGAAGTTCAAAAGAAGTGAAAAGGTCCAAAAAACAGAGTTTGTAAATAAAGTCAAAGACAAAACATTATGAAAGTGGGTTTTGGAAAAAATAAATTTAAAAGCTCCATATATAAACCATTCCTCCAAGTGTTTGAAACTCATTTGCACACCAAGAGCCAAGAGAAAACAAAGCAAAGTGATTGTTGGAGTTTTGGGTGAAATTCACTCCAAATCGACCGGCGCGGCGCATTAGGCAAGAGGCGCGGCTCACTGGGCCTTAGTCTGCAATTCATTTTAACACGGGCGCGGCGCATTAGTGAGGCGTGGCGCATTGGGTGTGCTGCCCGGCGCATACAGCCAGGAAGCCTGAAAAACACCAGGACGACCTCCAATTGCCAAAAATTGCACGAATTTGCCTTGTTCCAAGTAGGTTGAGCTTCACCTTTGTTGTTGATCCAAGTTTGGTGTTTATGTTATGATGGTTGATGTGGTGAGTGTTTTAACAAATAATCAAACACTACCATTACAAATTCCTCAAACAAAAATTGCTTCCTAGGGTTTTGAAAATCTATTTTGCTACCAAGTTCATCTTCCCTCCATCATTCCCTACCCCATTTTTCCCTGTTTTCATGCTTCCCTAAGTTCCCCTACTCCCTAAATTCACTAATCCCCTATCCCAAGTTCCCTTTCCCAAATTTACTATTATAAAATCCCAAACCCTAACCTTATACAAAACCTCCCAAACATCCCATATTTTCCCTAGCTAACTTTGTCCCAACAGTCCCAAAATTCCCACTATTTTTACCCCTCCTAATAGTCCCTTGTTTCATTGTTTTCCATTGGTAGCAGAGGTCAAACAATCATCAAAGGCGGTCCAACACAGTTTCAGCACCTATTTCTCCAAGCCAATTTGTCTATCAGCAGTCATGGCATCTGATCCTTCATATGATTATGAAGAAGAGACCCAACGTGATTCACCCACGGAGTGACATGCACCCAGGAGGCCTCATAGAGGTGGCAGACATATCAGAGAAGAACCTACCACTCTTACCGAGTTGCAGTCCTGCCCTCTTGCCCTCTTTCATTTCTAGCATCAGTCATGCTATGAATTTTGCGAGAAAGTTGCTCATATTCAGTTTCATCGTGAGTTGGCCCGCTTACTTGTGTGGCATTTGCATGGTGATCAAGCCACTCTTGCCGGTGTTACTTTCACATTAACACCAGAAACCATTTCATTGGCAACCGGCATACCAAACATTGGAGAACCATGGAATAAGAGATAGAAGATTGATCGGCAACACTATGAACCATACATCAAACCTGGTTTTCCGAGGCAGCTTAAGAGAGTGTTTCCTTTTCGGTTTCTCAAGGATGAGTATGCTCCTTTAATGAAACTCATCATGAAGTATTTCACCTGTGAGGGCCGGTTCTCCTGCTTGTATGCTTATCACATCAGGCTGCTAATGCATTTCACTCGGGTACAGATGATGAACATTCCTTATTTCGTATGCCAAAACATAGAAAGGATGACCACCCTTGTGCAGCACAAGACCCCTCAGCAGCAATTTAACAGTCTTTATCATTTTGCTCTCATCAAAATTGTGGTCGTTCATCAGCTTGGTTTATAGGGCATCACATGGGATGACTTCATCTCTCGTAAGTTTTTCAGAGCTTCACAAGGACCTTCAGAGGTTGGGCACGAGACAGGTGGACCTTCTTATCAGTAGGGCCATGAGACCACTAGTGTGCCGGTGTTCATCTCTTATCAGAGAGGCACTAGACGATTGTTTGTAGCAGCAAAGCGAGTGTTATCTCCACCCGGGGTGGAAGGGGCCTTGTTTCCTCCATCAGCACAGTAGGTTCAGGACCGAGGCAAGAGGCCTCTACAGGAGGAAGGACCATCAGGTGAGCGAGAGACTGATTTCATCCTCATTGAGGGTGATGATACTGACATGGACCCACAAAGTGAAAATCTTAGAAAGATCATCAAGGAGCAGCAGGCAGACACTGATGCCTTGTCCAACAACTTGGATAGATCCCAGTGGACTATACAGTATTTGGAGTGGAGGAACAATCAGCTTGAGGATCAGCAGGTGGTGTTGGAGTTACAGAACATTTGGCAAAACCGCCAAAGTGCCCGAAGGAGGAGGATAGAGTTCACTTCATTGGAGCAAGAGATCAATGCAGACAGGGAGTCATGGCTTGAAAGAGCCAACATCCACTTGGAGAGGAAACTAGAGAAGGCCATCAATGAGAAGAATATGCTCAGAAACTTGTCATATCAATATTTGTCCTGGAACTTGGTGTGCAAAGCAAGAATCAGGAATTTGAAAGCAAAGCTAAAGAGAGCATCAAAAAGGAAAAAAGAGGATGAAGGACTTCAAATCTTGGCTGAGGCTTCCTTGGCCCATCACAACACTTAATAGAGAAGACTCAGCCCAAATTTCAAGAAATTTGGAGCAATTTTTGCATTTTTGTAAATTTTTGGCACAAAAAATAGAGTTTTCCTCCCTATGCGCCGCGCCACATGGCACTTGCTTTTGCTAGAGGGCTCTAAATCACAAAAACTTTGCATTTTTGGATTTGGGATGCAAAATTACACTTTCCTACCTATGGCCAAGAAATTTGGGCAGGTTTTGAGCCCTCAAAAGGTCAAAAAACACTCAACAATGACCTCACTACCCCTATGTTGACACACAGGAAGTGTTGGGAGAATGGATTTTTGGAGGGGAAAATGGAGGCCAAATTGAAAAATTACAATTGGGTTGGAAAGTAGACAGGCAGCCCTTTCCAGCAAGTACACCTAGAGCTCATTTTGACACCGAGAAGGCCTCCAAAAGTGGGTCCAAACAGGCGCTACGCATAGAGAATCAGGCGTGGCGCATAGAGGAAAAATTGCCAGTTTGACCAAGTTTTGCTCTGTTTTTTGCCCAGCTTCACCTAGTTTGACTTTTTCACTTTCCTAATGGAAAATTTATGATGTAATTTGATGAAAATTGATGGATTATGATGTAAATATTTTGTATTTTCACTTGTAGAGGTAGATTCATCATTTTAGAGGTTGTTTGAAACTGAATGAATCAGTTCCCTTGTTTTTAGAGGCAGGCTGTTATCTTGCCTAGTTTCTAGTTCTAAGTTTAGAATCAGTTGGATCAGCTCCTAGACTCATGAGCTCGACCCTTAGAGGCAAGGATGAGCTATTTTTGTCTATATTATGTTGTTTTTCAGTCATTAGCATGGTTGGACTCTTGAGAAAGCCTTGAGCTTCATTGTAAATTCACTTTCAGTATTTTGGCTAAGGAATTGAGACCAGGATTTGCAGCACTCTTTGGGATTCATGTGGGAATTTGTATCGGTACAGTGTTTCTCTTTATAATTTTGAATTTTGTTTATGTATGCCATCATCTATCTTATTTCTTCTGAACTAAACAAGCAAGAGTGTAAGTAGAATTCACTGAAAGTGCAATGCTCTACTTGAAGTTTTCTTTAGTTGTTTGATGTTTTTAGTTATTTGAGGAGGATTCATGATTGCCCTTTCCCTCTTCAACACCTCAATTGTCTTTTCCCTCCATTTCATTAAAATTTAAGTGCCAAAACGGTTGCCTACCTTGCCCCATCGAGATCTCTGCAGAACTGAGCCTCAATCCCCGCACCCCAAAATCTACCTTTCCCTTGATTCCAACAAAACCCCCAAAAAATCACATCAAATCCTTATACTTCATACCTAGCCTAAAATTAGTTTATATTTCTGTCATCTCAAGCCCCATAGATCATCTTTGTTGAGATTGACCTAGAGATAACCCTTTCCTGTCCTCGTAGGGCTAGCTATGAGGCTGAGCGTGGTTTGATGTTGGCCCTGGATCCTACCTTTTCAGCCTGAGGTCAATCTAGGCTCTAACATAGTGGTGACCATACTGGGTACTAAATTATTTGTTTGTTGGTATTTTTCGTTTTATAAACTATAGACGGAGGTTGAAGATTAGCCAAGTAGCCTTCGAAATGCTTTTGCTTTGCATCAGCACAAGTAGATAATCGCTACTTCAGTCAATCTCCGGTCTAGTCTTATAAATGGAGTATCTAACTTGCAGATCACCCTAGTACATCTGAGAATTCTAAGCTTTTGGATGATAAGTTTAGGATTTGATAGGTTGAACAAGTTGTTAATGTCCTTTTGATTTCTTGGAAATAATAGCACACTGGCTTCCAGAAGACATACCAGAGCAAATCTAGATCCTGATCCTCCTCCTGTCTATGAAAATCCCAATCTGATTCCAAGAATAGTTTTCCAAGGAAGTTCTATTATTCCCGTGTTCAAAGCTCAATTGTGTCCTGTTGGCTTCGAGTACATCGAAGATCTTGAGTTTGATGAGCAGTTTGAGTTGTCTTTGTTTGAAACCAAATCTGAAAGTGTTGTTGCTTCGACTGCCTTAAATCCCGAGTTTGTTCGAAATCTTGAAACTGAGAGGGCTAATAAATCCATTGATGATTATATTTTGAACCAGCTCCAGACTTCAAATGTGGCTTCTAATATTGTTGATTTCTTAGAGACTGCTTCTGCAACCCTTGGGTCATCCGCAATGCAATCCTTGATCACCTAAAGCCATCCATGGGGCTAGCCTTGATAAAGTTTCCAGATGGTTTTGACACTGATATGGCTTACCAATTAAGAGAAAGAGATCCAGCTACTTTAGAAGACATGCAAAAGATTGTGGTTAGCATTGAAGCAAATATGCTGGCCAAGAGAGCTAGAGCAAGAGCTGAAAAGAAAGTCACAATTAAAGAAGAGTCTTCCTCGTCAGATCAAGTGCTTCGAAAGGTGGAACAGGTGTTAGATAGACTGAAACTTGACAAGCTTGAACCACAGATCAAAAATCCTAATTTTCGTGGCTAGCAACAGCCCCAATACAGAATCAAACAAAGACAACAGCGAGCCCAAGATCAAACAGCGCAGTAGCAAGTGCAGACACCTTTACAACAGAATGTTGTGCTCGGTCCGGAATCAGAAGAAGAAGAGAATGCGATTGGAGAAGAAAATCATTTCTTTACGCCCGATGACATGCCAATTTACATCACTGAAGATGAGGAATATTCCAAGAATCCGGCTAAACGAGGGGATGAAAATTTTATTTTGGCAACTGAGACAGTGCTTGAGGAAGAGTCTGATGATTACCAAAGAGGATATATGAATGCTTTGTCAGCTCAGCAGCGGAAATATTCACTTCGATAGAGATGTGCCTATAAATCCAATTCAGAAAAGGAAGGAGGCAGCAACCTCAAAGAATGATCCTCCCAATGTGCAGAAAAAGGGAAAAGAGACAACTGATCCTAGCAGCAGAAAATCAACATCATCAAGTGAAAGACCAAATCAGCCTAATGTGTCAAAGGAGAAAACGGAAAAGAAGGATGTTTCAGCAAAAGAGGTAGAAAAGGTTTCAGTTTTTAACTTAGAAAATGAAATTGCTAAGTTGAAAATATCCATTCCTTTGATTGAGTTGATGAAGAACAACAATTATAAAGGTCAAGTGTCTAAAATTTTGAGCTTAGATCCATCATCAGACATGGTAAATGTGGAGGATGATAGTCCCGATTTGATCTTTGGGCCAACGTTGGAAGGTCAGTCCCAAGATAGCGATGTTTCTCCTTTCTATATTAGTCTCAGGGTGCATGATTTTGTTTTACATAATGCTATGTTTGATTCCGAAGCCTCTCATAATCTTATGCCGAAAGCTATCATGGAGAAATTGGGATTGGACATCACTAGAAAATACCATTACCTATACTCTTTTGATTCCGGTAGGGTAAGGTGCATCGGGCTTATAAATGATTTGGTGGTAAGTTTGGATCAAATTCCGGCTAAAAATGTTTTGATGGATGTGGTGGTGGCGGATATACCTCCTAGATTTGGCATGCTTCTTTCCAGATCTTGGGGAGCAAAGATTAAAGGGACAATGCAACTTGATTTCTCCTATGCTACGATTCTCATCTTTGGTCAAATGAGGAAACTATACTCGGAGCAGAAAATGAAGTACATGATCACTAGCAAGGAGAAACCGGTAAATCATCTGATCAACTATGTACATACTGATCTAGAGTCATTTGTTTTGTATTCAGATAGTTTTAATGATGTAAATAGTCAGCTAGTGGAAGTAGAAGACATACCTGAGATTACAGAAAATTTTAGAGAAGTCTTGAGACAAGAGCGGCAAAGACTTGATGGCACCACTGAAAAATCAGCAGTCCGACAGCAGCAACATAATGATGGACAGCAAGGTAAGGAAAAAGAGTTTCAACATTTGGAAGAGGATGAAACATACCTATGGAGTATGAACTTTGATGGCACTGTATGAAGTCCATTCAAAAGATTGATTTCCCACGAAGTAAGAAATAAATCCAATCTTTCAATGGTAAGATAAATTTCCTACGTCGTTTTGTTCCCAATCTTGCAGAACACTTAAGAGAGATCACAAACATGCTGAAAAAGGATAGTGCAGTAAGGTGGACCGAGGAAGTGGTTAAGTCTTTTAATTTGGTGAAATTAGCTCTTTCTTCAACTCCGGTTTTGATCAGCCCGGACTATACTCAGGATTTTATTTTGTTTTCCTTTGCCTTGGATCATACTATGGCAGCGGTCTTGATGCAGAAGAGAGACCAGCTCGAAAAACCAATTGCATTCTTCAGCAAAACCATAAGGGATGCGGTATTGAAGTATAATATTATCGAGAAACAGGCCCTTGCATTGGTTAAAGCATTGAAAGATTTTCAGGTTTATATTTTTCACTCTCACATCCTTGCTTATGTTCCTAATGTTGTTGTCAAAGATGTCCTAGTGCAAATAGATCCGAAGGGAAGGAGAGGCAAATGGATTGCTGCCTTGCTGGAATATGATGTAGAAATCAAACCGACAAAGCTCATTAAAGGACAGGGGCTGGCAAAACTTATGGCTGAGTCAAATCTACACGCTTTGGACATTAATCTAATTGCTGCTATGTCCGAGGAAGATGAAGAAAATTTTCCCACTTAGGTATCAGAAATTTTCCTCCTTTCTCCTTGGTATTCAAACATCGTTTATGTACTCCAAAATTTGTCATCACCTCCTGGAATGGCCAAGAACAAAAGTAGGGCCTTGAAGGCGAAGGCTGCAAAATTTTGTATCATGAATGGTGCACTTTATTGGAAAGATCCCGGTGGTGTCCTACTGAATTGCTTGGTAGAAGAGGAGGCAAAACAAGTTATGGCAGACTTTCACAAAGGAGATTGTAGAGGCCATCTTTTTTGGAAAACAACAACCAATAAAATCTTGAGAGTGGGGTATTATTGGCCAAGTCTATTCGTTGAAGTGTACAAAATAGTGGCCAGTTGTCACGAATGTCAAATTTTTCAAGGTAAGCGTAAGTTGCAACCTTTACCACTCAAGCCCGTTGAAGTGAGCACTCCATTTCAACAATGGGGTTTGGATTTTATTGGTGAGATTCATCCTTCTTCTTCACCATAGCATAAGTGGATCCTCATGGCGACGGATTATTTCACCAAATGGATTGAGGTAGTTCCAACAAGGCAGGCTATCGATTCGGTAATTATTTCATTTCTTGAAAACAACATTTTGTCTCGCTTTGGATGTCCAAACAAGTTGATCACTGACAATGCAACAACTTTTAAATTGAAACGAATGATTGATTTTTGTTATAAGTATCAAATCACTTTGGGGCATTCGACAGCCTATTATCCACAAGGTAATGGTTTGGCGGAATCCTCCAACAAATCTCTTGTCAACATCATCAAAAAGTTGCTGGAAAATAACAAGAAGAGTTGGCACAAAAATCTGATCAATGCACTTTGGGCAGACAGGGTAAGTCAGAAGAAATCCATTGGCATGTCTCCTTTTGAGCTCGTGTACGGTGTGGATACAGTCTTCCCGACCTCTTTGGCTGTCCCGGTGGTGAAATTGTTGCAAGAAGCTGGCAGCGAGGATGATGGTTTGCAGCGGAGAATCAACCAAATGATACATTTGCAGCAAACAAGAGAAGAGGTATTTCAGCATACTTCCAAGCTGCAAGAAAGAATTAAGAGGATATATGACCGGAAAGCAAAGGTGGACAGGTTTGAAATTGGAGACATAGTGTTGAAATGGGATGCAAGGAATGAAGAGAAGGGTAAGCACGACAAATTTGAAAATCTTTGGAAAGGGCAGTACAAGATTGCTGCACATCGGGGCCAAAATGCTTTCCTTTTGCAAGAGCTGAATGGCGAAGACTATCCTGGTGGGCTGGTCAATGGTCAGCTTCTCAAACGGTATATTGTGTAAACTGTGTTCTACTGTCTTATCATCATTGTACATACTGGTTTGTTTAAATTCCATTGCAAGAATGTGTTGTCTTCATTCTTCAGCTTGGGGCCCGAGGTGAAGGCTATAAAGCTAAAGTTTGATTTCAGTTTTGGTTTGGTTTGTTTGAGTTAAGTCTTTTGGTCAATTTCAGTCTTGAAAATGAGTCAATTTGGGTCACGTTCAGTCCTGAAATTGATTTTTTTAGTCAAGAGTTCTGATTTGTTGTGTCGAAGTTATTGACTCCATAGCCCAATGGACAAAGGAACTGCCTGCTTACCCAGAGATCTGTAGTTCTTGGCACCTCCAAGGAGCTACCATCCCCATTGGAGCCAATGTTAGAGTCAGTATTGTCATCCCTCCGTCAGAGATCAAATCCTCTTGTTGCATTTCATGTTAGGTGTCCCATCCAGTCATTTGCATTCCATTAGGTGCATAGATCATCTGACGGCAGTGGCGTTCCTCCAGTTTCCCTCATGTTATCTACCTACTGGCTCATGTTTGTTCATTTAGAAACACACACAATCTTATTTTTATCCTGAAAATTGCAAAGGTTGTCTTTAGGGTTTCATTGTCAAATAGGTCTAGGGTTTCATTAGGGTTTTGTCAAAAAATGTGTCAGAGTGTTCAATAATTGCCAGCAGGCCATGAGGATGTTTCAAAATCAATAAAATTCATCATCAAGTGTTCAAAATGTGTTTTTCCTCAAAACTCTGTTTTGAGGAAAAAACAGAGTATTTAGTATTTATTGTACAAAATCATGGAAATTTTGTTTTCCTCATTGTAAATTCTTTCATCTGCACCCTGGTTTCCTTCCTTAGCCCCAGAAGCTCCATGACCTGCAAAGCAAGCAAAGCTCAGGTCATTAAATTCATCATGAAGTTCAAAAGAAGTGAAAAGGTCCAAAAAACAGAGTTTGTAAATAAAGTCAAAGACAAAACATTATGAAAGTGGGTTTTGGAAAAAATAAATTTAAAAGCTCCATATATAAACCATTCCTCCAAGTGTTTGAAACTCATTTGCACTCCAAGAGCCAAGAGAAAACAAAGCAAAGTGATTGTGGGAGTTTTGGGTGAAATTCGCTCCAAATCGACCGGCACGACGCACTGGGCAGGAGGCGCGACGCACTGGGCCTTAGTCTACAGTTCATTTTAACATGGGCGCGACGCATTCGTGAGGCACGGCGCATTGGACATGCTGCATGGCGCATACAACCAGGAAGCCCGAAAAACACCAGGACGACCTCCAATTGCCAAAAATCGCACGAATTTGCCTTGTTCCAAGTAGGTTGAGCTTCACCTTTGCTGTTTATCCAAGTTTGGTGTTTATGTTATGATGGTTGATGTGGTGAGTGTTTTAACAAATAATCAAACCCTACCATTACAAATTCCTCAAACAAAAATTGCTGCCTAGGGTTTTGAAAATCTATTTTGCTACCAAGTTCATCTTCCCTCCATCATTCCCTACCCCATTTTTCCCTGTTTTCATGCTTCCCTAAGTTCCTCTACCCCCTAAATTCACTAATCCCCTATCCCAAGTTCCCTTTCCCAAATTTCCTATTATAAAATCCCAAACCCTAACCTTATACAAAACCTCCCAAACATCCCATATTTTCCCTAGCTAACTCTATCCCAACAGTCCCAAAATTCCCACTATTTTTCCTCCTCCTAACAGTCCCTTGTTTCAATGTTTTCCCTTCGTAGCAGAGGTCAAACAATCATCAAAGGCAGTCCAACACAGTTTCAGCACCTATTTCTCCAAGCCAATTTGTCTATCAGCAGTCATGGCATATGATCCTTCATGTGATTATGAAGAAGAGACCCAAAGTGATTCACCCACGGAGGGACATGCACCCAAGAGGCCTCATAGAGGTGGCAGACATATCAGAGAAGAACCTACCACTCTTACCGAGTTGCAGGCCTGCCCTCTTGCCCTCTTTCATTTCCAGCATCATTCATGCTATGAATTTTGCGAGAAAGTTTCTCATATTCAGTTTCATCGTGAGTTGGCCCGCTTATTTGTGTTGCATTTGCATGGTGATCAAGCCACTCTTGCTGGTGTTACTTTCACATTAACACCAGAAACCATTTCATTGGCAACCGCATACCAAACATTGGAGAACCATGGAATAAGAGACAGAAGATTGACCGGCAACACTATGAACCATACATCAAACCTGGTTTTCTGAGGCAGCTTAAGAGAGTGTTTCCTTTTTGGTTTCTCAAGGATGAGTATGCTCCTTTAATGAAACTCATCATGAAGTATTTCACCTGTGAGGGCCGGTTCTCCCGCTTGTATGCTTATCACATCAGGTTGCTGATGCATTTCACTTAGGTGCGGATGATGAACATTCCTTATTTCATATGCCGAAACATAGAAAGGATGACCACCCTTGTGCAGCACAAGACCCCTCAGCAGCAATTTAACAGTCTTTATCATTTTTCTCTCATCAAAATTGTGGTCGTTCATCAGCTTGGTTTATAGGGCATCACATGGGATGACTTCATCTCTCGTAAGTTTCTCAGAGCTTCACAGGGACCTTCAGAGGTTGGGCACGAGACAGGTGGACCTTCTTATCAGCAGGGCCATGAGACCGCTAGTGTGCCGGTGTTCATCTCTTATCAGAGAGGCACTAGACAGTTGTTTGTAGCAGCGAAGCGAGTGTTATCTCCACCCAGGGTGGAAGGGGCCTCGTTTCCTTCATCAGCACAGTAGGTTTAGGACCGAGGCAAGAGGCCTCTACAGGAGGAAGGACCATCAGGTGAGCGAGAGACTAATTTCATCCTCATTGAGGGTGACGATACTGACATGGGCCCACAAAGTGCAAATCTTAGAAAGATCATCAAGGAGCAGCAGGCGGACATTGATGCCTTTTCCACCAACTTGGATAGAGCCCAGTGGACTATACAGTATTTGGAGCAAAGGAACAAGCAGCTTGAGGATCAGCAGGTGGTGATGGAGTTATAGAACATTCGGCAAAACCGGCAAAGTGCCCAAGGAGGAGGATAGAGTTCACTTCATTGGAGCAAGAGATCAATGCAAACAGGGAGTCATGGCATGAAAGAGCCAACATCCACTTGGAGAGGAAACTAGAGAAGGCCATCAATGAGAAGAATATGCTCAGAAACTTGTCATATCATTATTTGTCCCGGAACTTGGTGTGCAAAGCAAGAATCAGGAATTTGAAAGCAAAGCTAAAGATAGCATCAAAAAGGCAAAAAGAGGATGAAGGACTTCAAATATTGGCTGAGGCTTCCTTAGCCCATCACAGCACTTAATAGAGAATACTCAGCCCGAATTTCAAGAAATTTGGAGCAATTTTTGCATTTTTGTAAATTTTTGGCACAAAAAACAGAGTTTTCCTCCCTATGTGCCGCGCCACGTGGCACTCGATTTTGCTAGAGGGCTCTAAATCACAAAAAATTTGTGTTTTTGGATTTGGCATACAAAATTACACTTGCCTACCTATGGCCAAGAAATTTGGGCAGGTTTTGAGCCCTCAAAAGGTCAAAAAACACTCAAAAATGACCTCACTGCCCCTATTTTGACACACAGGAAGTAGTGTTGGGAGAATGGATTTTTGGAGGGGCAAATGGAGGCCAAATTGAAAATTTCTACTTGGGTTGAAAAGTAGACAGGTAGACCTTTCCAGAAAGTACACCTGGAGCTCATTTGGACACCGTGAAGGCCTCCAAAAGTGGGTCCAAACAGGCACTACGTATAGAGAATCAGGCGCTGCACATAGAGGAAAAATTGCCAGTTTGACCAAGTTTTGCTTTATTTTTTGCCTAGCTTTGCCTAGTTTGACTTTTTCACTTTCCTAATGGCAAATTTATGATGTAATTTGATGAAAATTGATGGATTATGATGTAAATATGTTGTATTTTCACTTGTAGAGGTAGATTCATCAGTTTAGAGGTTGTTTGAAACTGAATGAATCAGTTCCCTTGTTTTTAGAGGCAGGCTGTTATCTTGCCTAGTTTCTAGTTCTAAGTTTAGAATCAGTTGGATCAGCTCCTAGACTCATGAGCTTGACTACTAGAGGCAAGGATGAGCTATGTTTGTCTATATTATGTTTTTTTTTCAGTCATTAGCATGGTTGGACTCTTGAGAAAGCCTTGAGCTTCATTGTACATTCACTTTCAGTATTTTGGCTAAGGAATTGAGACCGGGATTTTTAACACTCTTTGGGATTCATGTGGCAATTTGTATTGGTACAGTGTTTCTCTTTGTAATTGTGAATTTTGTTTATGTATGTCATCATATATCTTATTTCTTTTGAACTAAACAAACAAGAGTGTAAGTAGAATTCATTGAAAGTGCAATGCTCTACTTGAAGTTTGCTTTAGTTGTTTGATATTTTCAGCTGTTTGAGGAGGATTCATGATTGCCCTTGCCCTCTTCAACACCTCAAATGTCTTTTCCCTCCATCTCATTAAAATTTAAGTGCCAAAACGGTTGCCTACCTTGCCCCATCGAGATCTCTGCAGAACTGAGCCTCAATCCCCGCAGCCCAAAATCTGCCTTTCCCTTGATTCCAAAAAAAACCCCAAAAAATCACATCAAATCCTTGTACTTCATACCTAGCCTAAAATTAGTTTATATTTCAGTCATCTCAAGCCCCATAGATCATCTTTGTTGAGATTGACCCGGAGAGAGCCCTCTCCTGTCCTCATAGGGCTAGCTACGAGGCTGAGCATGATTTGATGTTGGCCCTGGATCCCACCTTTTCAGCCTGAGGTAAATCTAGGCCCTAACATGACTCACAGTCCAAGGTTTCAAAACCTTCAAGCTACTCTATGTACACCTCTTCGTCAATCATGCCATTGAGGAAGGCAGTCTTCACATCCATCTGATGGATACGCCAACCCATCTGTGTAGATAGTGCCAAACTAGATCTGATTGACGAGTACCTTGCAACAGGAGCAAAGGTCTCATCATAGTCAATCCCCTCTACCTGTGAAAAGCCACAGGCCCCAAATATGGCCTTATGCTTCTCAACACTACCATCTGCAGCTTGCTTTATCTTGTAAATAAAACAGGATCTCACAACTGACTTGTCCTCCAGTCTCGGGACCACATCCCAAACATTGTTTCGAACTATGGAGTCATACTCCTCCACCATCACATCAACCCAAATTGGTTGTTGCACTGCTTCCTGAAAGGAAGATGGCTCTGTCACAACACATGCACCCATAAGTTCCATGTATCCAGTGTACCTCTCTAGTGACCTCCTCTATCTGCGCTGAGAAGAGGGTGCTCCCACATTCTCTCATGCATCATCCAACAATCTATTAGCCTCTCTAGTGTGCTTTATTCCCTCTCTAGAAGACTCTGCCTGAGTGGATGTCTCCACTCCCGGAACCTCTACATGTGGTTGCTCCACATCAATCTGAGGCTCCTCAACCTTAGGAACTAAAAGTTTCTCCTCCACATGTAGCTCAAGCTCCCTCTCAAGGGATACTCGCATGGCCTTCTCCTCATCAAACTTGACATCCCTGCGAACCACTATCATCCGACTAGTTTGCATGTACACTCGATAGTTGTTGAGAGTATCAATGTAACCCACAAAGATCCCCAACTCTTTTGTTGGCTCAAGCTTCTTCCGTGCATCTTTGGTCACATGGAAATAAACCGATGACCCAAAAATCCTAAAGTGACCAACATCTAGCCTCTTACCGGAATAAGATTCCTTTGGTGTTTTACTCTCAAGTATCTGATGTGGGATACAGTTTTGAACATAAACCGTTGTGTTGTATGCCTCATCCGACAAGTGTAGTGGTAGGCCCTGATCATGCAACATCGCCCTTTCTACCCCTACTATGCTCCTGTTCTTCCTCTTGGCAACCCCATTCTATTGAGGGTTATGAGGTGTCGTCAACTCTCATTTAATCCCTTCCGCTGCATAGAAGTTCTTAAACTCATTGGAGACATATTCTCCACCATTATCACTCCATAGAGCTTTAACCTTCTTTCCTAACTCTTTCTCGACCAATGCTTTGAATTCACAAAACTTTGTGAATGTCTGATCCTTTCTCTGCATGAAAAATATCCAGCATTTACAAGAATAGTCATCTACAAATATAACATAATACCTGTGTTTGGCGGTGGATACTGTCGAGAATGGTCCACACACATCTGAATGGACTCTCTCCAGAATAGACTCTGCTCGACTGTCTCTATCTCCAAAGGAAGACTTGGTGTATTTTCCCAAAGTACAACCCTTGCATGTATCAACTTTCTCAAGTGTACCATTGGGAAGACCGGTAGCTGCAATATCTTCAAAGCCCCATGATGCAAGTGGACCGATCGCTTGTGCCACAACTCACCGATGTCTCGGCTCAATAGCTTTTCCACTTTTGAACTCAAAGTTGCACAATCCTCTACCTCTATCTTATAGAGATTCTGAACTTGAATCCATATCTTCTTTACTTGACCCGTGGCTATGTGTCGAAGGAACGCATTTCCTTTTGAAAAGATCACATCATAGCCTCTATCCTCAAGCATGGCAATGGATACCAAGTTCTTCGTCAGTCTGGGTACATGCATAACATTCTTCAAGGTGAGTGGAGCCACATCCAACCTCTGAAAAGTAATAGTGTCGACACCAGTAACACTATACTTACCGTCATCACCCATCTCGATATGCATCTTGAGATCTTTCTCCTCCAGTTCACTGAATAACTCTTTGTCGCCAATCATGTGGAAAGAATCTCCATTGTCTAAGTACTAGACACTTCCTATCATTGAAGACACCATGCATGTAATGAGGGAAAATTCCAATTCGAATTGGGAGGCCAAAGCCTCACCCGCCTCTCCTCCTGAGGACTTATCCTTGGACTTCTTCAATGGACAATTTGTAGCAAAGTGACCCATCTTGTGACAATGAAATCATTTAACTTTCATCATGTCCTTCTTCTTACCTCCATGATAAGAATCCAATTTGGAACGAGAAATTTTACCTTTCCCCTTCCTTGCCTTAATCGCTAAGGCATAGTTCTCTTCATTGTTAGTCTTTGATGAAGAGACATCCCTGGTGTTCCTCTTGATCTCATCCTGCATCAAATCCGACAATAGTCATTCCCAATCTGGCAGCTTCTCCCAGTCATTGACAGAGTCCTAATAACTATGCCAACTATTTGGTAGTCCAAGAAGCACAAGGCTCACCATATCCTCCTCGGAAACTGTGATTCCAACACTTCCAAGTTCATCCCAACATTGAGTGAACTTGGTCAAGTACTTTGGAATCGTCTCACCTTTCTCCATCTTTATTTTACGAATTTTATCCTTTAGTGTTAACTTCCTTTGATCACTGCTATTTTGATATAAGTTCGTCAATGTTTTCCACATAGCATGCGGAGTTTCCTTACCATGGAGACTCAAGACAACTCCCTCAAGGATTATCTACCTTGCCTTTGCCACACACAGCTTCCATTTGGCCAAGTTTTGTGCATCTGTATCTGCTGGCTTGGGGACTTCTTGATAAATGAATTCCTTCAAGCCATTATCTTCTAGCACAGTCTCCATCCTTTCCCTCCAGGCTATAAAATTTGAGCTACCTTCCAAGGAATACTCAAGCCTCAACCCATGGAATTCCATCTGTCGATCCTGAAGTATGTATGCAAATTCAACTTTCACCTGTAACCCAGAAACTCAAAACTTCAAAATATCCTCTAGAGAGATGACTTTAAATCAGCGATATCTCTCCCATACAAACTCCTATTCAACAGATTTATTTTTTGAATTTATGTATCTTTGCCCAAGGAATCCAAATCTGTAATTTGTTTCTGAAAATTTTACACATAAATTCAGAGAACTTCTCTGCAAACTCTCGGCCCAAAAAAAAATCTTGCTCTGATACCATGTAGGAAAACCTGTAGATTCACAAGCTCATGTAATCTACTAAAATAAGAGATAAGAATATAATTCTACTCTTTACATTAGAAGCCCATAAACATTGAGAAAACAATAATCGATAGAGGAAGCGAATCAAAGGCACATAACACAATAAATATCTGGGGAAAGCCACAACTCAAAACCCCACTATCTGATTTGTATTAATCTAGAAAATCAAGATGAAATTACAATGCTTGTTCTCTCAAGAACAATCCCAGCACTCAACAAATTCAATCTCCAACTCATAAGCAAGCTCAAGGTGAAATCTTAGCCAATTCACAAGCTCTCAAATTCCCTATTCCAATGTGTAATTCCTATTAAGGATAGCTTGTATTTAAAGGGAAATAAAGCCTCTAAAAGTAGCGTAATCCCTCAAGGATTAGTTCCTCATTGCATGCACTATTAGTGAAACTCAGAAAAATCTAAAACAAATAATACACTGTCCCCGCACTCTAGTCTCAATTGGGTCTTTCTCAGAATCAACATGCATGAGTTTCTGATGGTGGAATCTTCATTTAACTAGAGTAGCACTAATTAGGTCACTAGTGTCCCAACTGACTGTTTACTCACTATTAGTTCCTGAAACTAATTGGAACTAATTTAACTGGACTTAACTCAATAAACTGAGTTAACTAATTACAACTCATTCATAACTCATCCTTAACTCTTATAAGTTAGGGAGAACATATACATGTCTTCTAAAATACTTCCAATTCAAATTTCCTAAATTAATTAAGTTAATTAAACTTAATTAATTATTTTCAAATTGCTATGAGAAAAGAATTCTATTTTAATTCACAGTTTAATTCAAGGACAAATTAAACTGGAATTTCGTGTTGCCATTTGTCAACAGTTTGAGGACATTAGAAACGAGAACAACCATTTATGGTCAAAGGATAGTGGTGTTAATGGTACATTGACTCTAAATAGGGTAGGACAAGTAGAGCAGAAAAATGTTGAATGCAAACATGATATACTTGCAAAGCAATTAAAGAATTTTGCCCTCATAAAGGAGGTGAAGAGACTTCTACTATTATTGTCAAAGTAGGAGAATACAAGCAACGAGGTCCATCACATTAACATTTCATGCAAGAAAAATATTACTCAAATGTTTTCCTCTTTATAATAGAACACATTCATGTTCTCAAGAAAATACAATTGTTTTGCAACCTAATGGGAGTGAGAGCATTCTCAACCTTTCCTATATTAGATCAAATAGTTTCTTCAAATTTTTTTCTTCATATTCAAGGTTAAAGGAACCTTCAATGTGAATAGAAATGGTTCAAAATGTATTCCTTAATTGTTTTCTAGAATCAAGGCCACTATTAAGGAGCTAGAACACAGATAACTCTGTAATGAAGAAGCTAGGAAATCTACCCAAGTTTACACATATGGACAATTAATCAATGTATCAAAAGCAATTTTTTACAAGTAATTCATCAACTAAAAATCCCTATTACTTTTGAAATCCTACTATAAATACAATTACAAATTTGGTTATAATAACCAACTAAAAATTCACCTTCAATTTCACAAGGGCTTTCTCTCTGAAATATATGGCCAGTGATTAGATTCCCATTTAATCAATGTATCCAAAATATTATTTACAAAGTAATATATTAAAAAGTACTTGCACCAAAAAGCTCTATTTCTCCTCAAATCCTACTAGAAATATAATTTCAAAATTGGTTGTAATAATTATAACCCTGTGAAACCCTAGTTGATATTGAATGGTGGATGGCTCAGAGTGAGCTTCTCCCCGCCCATAGGATGACTCGACAACCTTCCATACCCTATTTACCTCCTTTTCAAAGAAACCACGATCAAAAAAGGCTCAGTCAAGGTTTGGTGAGAAGGCGGAGACAAGACGTTCAACGGTGTTACCTCTAGGATTTTTGCAGATCTCCTTGGCCTTTACAGATCGAGCCCAAGCTGGAAAATTCATTAGAATGTGGCCATCTCCCAAATCCATGGAGAAATGGTTAGAAAATATGTGGAAACCATTGGTGAAATATAAAATTGGACTATATGCTTGTGGTAATGGATTCTACATGGTTTTATTTGAGTTAAAAGAATATAAAGATGTTATCTTTTGAAATGGTCACAAGGGGTGTGTATTTGAACAAGTGGTCAATGGACTTTGATCCAAATGATGATATTCTAAATGCGACATTGGTTTGGGTTAAATTACTAATACTTCCACTGTCATCTTGGAGTGATGATTTCCTGTGGGTGATCAAGAATGGATTGGGTAGATACTTGGACAAAGTTGAACCTGAGTGACACCAATTTTTTTATGAAAAGATCTGTGTGGAAGTAGAATTGGAGAAGGGATTACCATAAGAAATTTATCTCATGCAGGGAGAGGAGTGATTTTCAAGTTCTTAACCATGAACGATTTCCTTTAAAATGCAAGGTTTGTCATGACTATGGCCACTTTGCGAGGGACTGTAAGAAGGGGCAACCAAGTAAGGGTGAAGTTGTAATAGCAACACAAGAAGAACAATGGAAAACTCAGAAAAAGGGAAGAAGTAAAGGAGATACGAAAATAAACAAAAATCAACCAGAACATGGAAAGAATACAACCTTGACTTTGACAAAGCCTTTTAAGGTTTTACAATCGTAGGGAGAGAGTGAAAAATATGCAACAAATAATAATAAGAGAAAATAATCCCCTGAGGAGGAAGTGTTGAATGTAGAAGTGGAGGAAGGGGAAATTCGATACAAGAGAATGGAAGAAGAGGAGCAGGGGGACAGGATCAAACCCTAATCTCAACTCAAGAAGTATGTAAAATCCCACTAGTTCAAGAAATGGTTGAACGTCCTCCAACGATTTAGAGAAATAAGGAAAGTGACTTATCTAGAAACTCTACGAAGCAAGCGGAAAGCTCTAGAAATATTTTAAAAATGAATGTGTCACAGAAATAAAGTTGGGTTGATGATATTAATATTCATGAAACAAATAGCAATAAGAAAGGGCCAGGGTGACCCACAAAGAAGGAAACCAGAGAATCTAAGGCAGAAAAAAACAAGAAATTTCGAAACCAACCCCAAATCACTAAAATATTTAATGTATTAGTATCCAAGGAACATGGATGAGGAAGAGGAGGAGGAGGTAAGAGACACAACCCTTCTAAAAAATAATGAAAGTAATTTCATGGAATATAAGGGGTTTGGGAAGCCCAACAAAATCTTTGTCTGTCAAAGACTTTTTGAAGCAAGAAAATCCATTGATTCTCCTTCTTTAAGAAAAAAAGTTAAAAGAAACTGAGCTCTTGAACTCTGTAAGAAATTTCTAGAGTGATAGTGTCAGGGTAGTTAAAAGTTCCCAATGGGCTTCAGGAGGTTTAGGTATGCTTTGGCTGGATTCAATTTTCATCTTCAAGGATTGTATCAAATCTAGTTATTGGATAACAATTTTTCCAGAAAGGAAATATATGCGTAAGATCATTTCATAATCAATGTGTATTCTCCCGTAACCTATGGAGATAAAAGTGACTTATGGGAATTATTGATATAATTAAAATAGGCCCAGTGTCATCTAAACAATATAGTAGGAGGGGATTTTAACACAACCCTCTTCTCTTTAGAGAAGCGAGGCGACAGTCTAGTCAGAGATCCATTTATGGAAAGAATGGAAGACTTGGTGAGTGACCGAGATCTAATCGATATAGTGCCAAAGAAAGAAAAATACACATGGATAAACATAATAAGTGGAATGGGTTACATTGTAGCAAGGTTGGATCAGTTTTAGCTTCATAGTATTTAGTTGTTGAAAGGAATGGATTGTGTCTCCTCATTTTTTACACAAGAAGATATGGACCATTAGTCGATCTTGTTAAAGGTTGACCCTCCATAATATCTGGGCCCTCTTTTTTTTTGATACGTTCCAACATGGTTGATGGGAGAAGGGTATCTGACCTAATAATACAAGTTTGGATGGTCCCAGTATTTAGGTTGCCTTCCTTTGTTTGGGAATCAAAGTTGTGAGCCATTAAGAAAGCCCTACGAGCTTGGGAAAAATAGAAATACAAACCTCCAACGTAGAAAAGGCTTGAATTGGTGGAGAAACTATAACAACATCATAATGTGATTGATAACAACATAGTGGAGGAATGGCATATTGACAGAGAAAAGGATTTGAGCAAACAATTTTATTGAGTGGGCATGGAAGAGGAGTATTGGCAATTAAAGTCAAGAAGTGTATCGTTGAAAGTTGGAGACCAGAATATAGCCTTTTTTAACAAGCAATCTAAGGCTTGGGAGCTTCAAAATTGGGTAAGAGAAATAACACCTAGAGGTAAGCCAAAACTATCCTCCTTCCCTGATATAAAACAGGAGGATTTTCTTCATTTCCAGTCTCTTTATACTGAAGATAAAGAATTAGATATGGATAAGGTGAGGGAGATCCTCTTATATGTCTCGTCAATTGTTTCAGAGCTTGATAATCAATAATTAAGTAAGGAAATTTAAAAGATTGAGGCAATAGAAGCAATTTGGTCCGTAGACACAAATAAATCCCTCAAACATGATGGATTTATAATCAATTTCTTTTAGACCTTTTAGATCCTAAGAATAATAATATGCTAAAGATGTTAAATTGGACCCAAAATAAGGACAAATTGGAGGGACCACCAACTGCTCATTTCTTGCTCTGATTCCTAAAGAATCAAAACTAGTGAATTTCACTCGCTTTAGGCCTATCTCACTTTGTAATGTTGCTTACAAAATCCTTACGAAAATTCTGGTGAATATATTAAATAAATTCATGCTAGCACTAATCTCTAAAAATCAAGGAGGTTTTATGCAACATCGCCAAATTTTGGATAACGTAATCTTCATCCATGAAGCCATTCATTCTAGCAAGGAGAGGGGGGAGTCAGGTCTTGTTATCAAATTAGATATGGCTAATGCTTTCAATCAGGTTAGACACTCTTTCCTATTATAAACTAGATTTTAATTGTGATTTCATTTGATGGATAAAGGCCTGCACCTAAGCTCCTTGGAGTGCACATTTAGTAAATGGAAGACCCACTCCCTTCTTTGCAGCCACCACGGGATTAAAACAAGGATGTCTCCTCTCCCCTATTTTGTATATATTGGTAGTTTAAAGCTTGAGTAGAAACTTGGAGAAAACAAGAGTGAAAGGAAGGCTCTTGGGACTAAGTATTGTGTCGAATGTAAAAACGTAAATCATTCACAATTTATGGATGATACACTTCTGTTGGGAGGAGCCTAAAAAATAATCGTGAGTTGATTCAAATCTACCTTGGATTCCTATCTAGAACTTTTGGGCAAATTGGTGAATAAGAGGAAGAGTCATATCTTTGGATCAGATTTATTTGAGTCTTATCTTAGAGATATTTCCTTAGTATAATAATTCCTGGTTGAAATTAGGTGGAAATACTTTAAGTATCTAGGAATTCCAATCTCATTGGGAGCCTCAAGCAGTGAGGATTTGCATGAAGTTTTGCGAAAGTCCAAAAAAAAAGATTTAGTCATGGGAAGAACAATGGCTTAATGCGGCTGGAAGAGTTATGATTAAAAAGGTATTAGCCCCAAGGAGCATGATCAATCAAATAAGCAGTTTAATTTGGAAATTACTTTGGCAAGGGAGCAAGAGCAAAGAAAAAAATTCCACCTAGTCAATTGGAATATAGTCCTCCTCCCTAAAATCGATGGTCAACTAGATATCAAGGACCCACATTTTCTAAATCTAGCATTAGGAGCCAAAATTGTTTGGCACCTTCTCCCTAATTCAAAAGATTGGTGGAAGCAAGCATTCTTGTGCAAGTATTTTCATAAGAATAGTTCTTAGGGCTGAAAAAGTTGAATGGGCAGGGGTGGATTCTAATATCTAAAAAGTTTGCAAATTGCGGCACCAATAATCCTCTAGAACTTGGGCTACTGAACTGGCAATGTTTCTCAAATTAACATATGGAAGGATAACATTTCTTCAACAGAGTTGTTGGGAGAATGAGCAAATATTAGTAGGCTAAAAACTATGATGAGAAATGAAGGATGTGCAAGACTCAAATACATATCCCAATGGGATGGTCAAGGCGTTTGGAAAGGGTGGACATGCTCGAGTTTGCCTCCAAATATCCAAATATAATGTGAATCCTTGTTAAATTCATTGAATGGATTAGATCCAACTGAAATTTCATTTGGAGATTAACACTCATGGTTGATCATTCCTTGTCAAAGATACTCTGTTAAGGAAGGATACGATTTATTAGTGCAAATATTTCCACACCTAACTCTTTGTAAGTTGTGGTGAAATATTTGGCAAGAGGATGGGATTCGAAAGGTAAACACCTTTTGTTGGTGTTGATGGTGTTGGACTCACCAAATTTCAGGGGATTTCCCTGATATGAAGTCCCAACTAGACCTCACACCATTCAAAGAGGGAGTCCCAGCAGTGGGGTGTTAATGATATGACTTGGTTGCGAATACACATAGAATGGTGCACAATTTCTTTGGTGAGAACAAGTGTGTGACCCTACGGAAATTCAAGTGTGATGTATGGAGGTTCCAACACACGAAGGGAAAATGAATTGAGCCCCTTAGAAACCTGTAATAGTGCACAACTTAAAACGAACAAACAAGCATAATGACATCAGAAGATAATATGTGGAATAGTCCACAAGTTAATAGTGACGAATTAATACAAAAACACACATTCAAAAATATTCATACAAATTCAAATGAAATAGTTCATAAGCATGAGCATAAGTTAAATAATATACATTGCAAATACAACAAGAGTAGTCCTACTATATTCACAACATATGCATGAAAGTGTGTTGGCTCTGAGCTTTTATTAAAAGTGAAAGTTCCAATCATACATACACCATTGACGAACCACTAGCCCCAATAGTGGAACGTGAAGTCAACAACACTTTCTCATCCAAATAAGTATACTCCCTCTACTTTACAAAGAATCCAAGGCTCTCACAAAACTCCCAAGCTCTTTCTAAGCCTAAAACTAGCCAAAATCTTGGCTCCCAAAATCCCTTTACATGAGTTATGAGGTTCTATTTATAACAAGAGGGGGTGACTCTTCAAATCCCCTTTGTGAATTTTGGACTACCCTCATGACTCTTCAACTTCTTTACAAAATAACTCATTACATTACATCATGACTCTTCACATTCCAATATTGACACTTGGAATTCCACTTACAAATTAATTACAAATAATATTACAATTTACACTCATACCCATATAAGACAAAATATGGTAGAGACAACTTGACAGCCTAACAAGACAAAACACTATGATGCTTGAGTTTGGGGAAACTCTAGCTCAGCAACTTCCACTTGATGTTTGTCGGTCACGTAGCAGTGCCAAGCCTGGTACTGTGCGATGACATCCCCAAATTGTGTGATGGTGTCTGGCTGGAAGCAGACTCTAGCCTCCATGGCATCTAGGTACAATGATTTGGAACCAGTTTCTACTTCCTTCTGAAGCATGATCAACATTGTTCGCACTTGGACAGGGCCACCAATGTATTTGTGCATGTTCTTTCTATTCACCTCCAAGTCCTCCTTGATGGAAATATGTCCCAGCTACTCCAAGTATTATTCTATCTCCTTACTGACCTGGTTCCTCCGTTTTACTTCAGTGAGTGAGACAATTAATGGGATCTTGTGGGTCCTCACCAAGGAATCCATACTATTGTATATCTGTGCATACAAGGCCTGAATGTTGCTAATGAATGAGGCGAGTTGTTTTCTTTTCTGAATCATCATCTGCACTCTTTCTTTCTTCAGCTCTGCCTGTGGATTCATTTTCTTACCCAATTCAAGTGGTGCCCCTTTGTATCGCATTTTCCATTCATGCACAGTAGCAATTGAAACTTGCATATTTCTAAGAGTTTTGACAAAGTCTTTACACTGTTGTTGCAAGCCAAGCACACAAACAATTACCTTATGATGGTAACAAGCTCCTTATATAGATCTTTCATGGTCTCTCCAAGTGTCGATACTTCATTAACTATCACTGCTTTCATTTCCTCCAAGTGGACCTGTGTGGAAGCTATGTTCTGAGCTATTGCATGGAGTTGTTCAACCTCTTTCCTAATAGTCTGCAAGTTCTTTGCCAATTCCTTATTCTTGACCATTAGAAACTGTGTTCAACTTTGTTTCACCTACGAAGGCCAAGTTGGATGAGGCAATGGATTTAGATCTCTCTTGCTGTCGGCCACAATTACCTTTTCTCTCATAAAAGCATGATATGTAAGATCATCTAGAAAATGATACTTACGCACTTGTACAATCTTCTTCTGGAGTTCATCGTACGACATATTGTACGTGTCCATAACCATATCATTTTCAAGAGGAATAACTTCCCCATCCTCGCCTTAAGATGACTCTATTTCCAGAGTTATTGGACACTGAATAGTGACTTGTTGTGTGCTAGGAATTAGGTCGATATCTTGATTTTGTGGCTCTAGTTCCACCTCCATGTCATTGATCTCTATCAATTGTTCAATCTACTGAGAAAGCTCCTCATCCTACATTTGTCTACCCTCCTCCTCTGCTGGTGGTTGGTTATGTTCTTCATCTTCATCTTCTTTCCACGATGTTTCTTTTGCTATTATATGTTTCCTTGTTCTTCATGCTTTTGCGTATCTTCTTGTTCTTGCTTCTGCTTTTCTTCCTCTAATCTCCTCCGCTACTCTTCCCTCTTCCTCCATTCTTCTCCACATCCTTTGTTTCCTCACTGCTTCAATTGGTAAAGTCGCTTTCGTAACAATTGGATATGCTCTCATCTTGCAGATTTTTTCTCCCCCTGGACTTTGAGCAACCTTTCGCTTTCCTTTATCCTACATGGGGTTTCTCCCTTTGGCTGTGACTACTTCTGGAGTTGCTTCCTTCTGCATAGTGACCTGTGAAGTTCCTTCTATACTAAACGGTTCACGGGGTTCAGAGGTATTGTAACATTTCTTCCACAGATCCTCCTCATGCCAATGAAATGTCCTGATGAGCCATTGAAAGTGAATTCTCGCAAAGTGGTTCTTGCAAATACCACAGGGATCATATTGATTAAATTCTTGAGTACTGAATGGAAACTTCTATATTGTATTTTCTTTGGTATCCACAACTTTCAGGTTATTTATCTTGTACAATCCAATTTGCATAGGAAGAGTCAACAAACGTGCTTTCTTATTCATGTGTAAATAAGTTGATAACCTAGTGGTGAGATGATACAACACTTCTTGCATGATGAGATTGTCGGTGGCATACCTTGGAAAAACATGTGGTGACTTCTCTCCATCAAACTCTCTAAGGAAGGTGCCATCGGATGAGGCAAACCAACTTGTAATCTTTGATATTTCCTCCATTGCACAGACGGCATGCAAGGTGGTTCTTCCTCAAATATCATTCTCTATAGTGGAATGAGGAAGTGGTCAGTTAGCTTCTCCATAACTCCTCAATGGTTGCAATCTGAAAGAAGACTGCAGTGGCTGTGCACGGTAGGTTCTGGAGGTGACCAATCCTAGTTTATACCAGGAAATGTGTTATGTGCACAGATTGCATCCAGTAAATATGAAAACATATAGAATCTCGCTTGCCCACCCTTGGGAGGATTCAAAGTGTTACTTACATGGATCCTTAAAAGATGAGCCAACAAATCTAACCAGTTGAGTGGCTTCCGTTGTTCACATTCTGGTTCAGAAGGATTGCCCACCCTTTTGGAAATTTCTCTGTGTTCTTCTAACCTTGAATTCTGAAAGCTAAGATGATCAACAACTGATAGGCCCTCCTGAGAGACCTTGTCTTATATGTGTTGGTGGGTGTCTATCGAAACTTTGATGAATCCTTCACCCAAATCTTAACAACATCCCTCATGACCACATAGTTGTTGGTGGCATAGAAGATTGAATCCATGCATGTTTCTGGCTCAGGAAAGAGGTACACATGTCGATAATATGCTGCCATAAAATTATTAAGCCTTTGTCCACTGGCACTGCTCAAAGTCATGGTATTCACATCAATATGTGAGACAATCCAACTGATGACATCTGCACATGGGAAGGTGTTATAGACATTTTTGTGCCTTCAGCATGAATCATGAAATGTCAATAATCTAAGGGATCCAAAGTCCCTAAACATGTTGTTCCTACCCCTAGAGGAACAAGGTCAGCAAACCACAGCACTGAAAATCAGTTCTCCACCTGAAAACACTCAAAAACAAGCTATTTCTGGATCATGTCAGCTGCTCCACTGAGCATCTGCGCTGAATGTCAACTGCTCCACTCTGTACCTGCGCTGAATGTCAAATCTAATGAAGGCTACCTGTGCTGGGCGAGATTGGCCAAGTGGCACAGTCATTCTGCAAGGTGTCAATTGCCCAGGAAGCTTCCAAACTGACACTTGGGTCAAGGAATTCGCCTTGTGATGAGTAAGAGGGTCTTGATCTCCAAGTGGAAGCAAGAAACTCCAAGTGGACTCAAGAACTGAAGTATAACTGAAGTGGGAGAGGACACTAGTCAGCTTCATGCCAGCCTCAAGCTGACTCATCCTTTCTCCAAATCTCCTATATATAGAGCTCTCTCATGAGGTCTAAGGAGGCGGGAATTTTGTGCAAGTAAGGAAGTGCTGTTGGTTTGAGTATAGAACTATTGGGTGATTGCTTTGAAGGAGGTGAAGAGGAGATTTCTTTCTGCTGGGAGGTGTTGCTGGATTGGGCCTATTATGGTTGTAACACTCTCAGAACTTTACTTCTTCTATTAATAAAGTATTTGAGGTTCTTCTATATGCATGTGTCTCTATGGTGAATTGATGCTTGTATATTTGATTTATTCTAATCCTTGAATCAGTTATGGATGTATGCTTCTTGTAGTTTCCTTTCTTTGTGATTTTACAGGATCTTTGTGTAGCTGGGCCGGTGAAAGAGCAAGGAGCTAGGAGCAAGCAGCAAGAGGGAAGATTAGATCAACCATTAGTGGAAGATAACGGTTAGTGGATCCCTTTTCTCTTCTCTCTCTCATCTCATAAAGAAGTAATCTTGAATAGCTTTGCATTCAGTTGTTGTTGAGGTACTGTCACCCTTAGAGTGGGATAGGGTCATTCCGTATTGGATACTTTTCCCAACAACAAATTGGCGACTCCGCTGGGGATCGTATCTTGTTGGTTGTTTTTGTTTTTTTTCTATTCATTTCATAAACAAAGGGAGTACCGAATCGAACTGTGTTTGAATCATTCAAATACAAAGTAGAGGGCACCTACTCTAGCTCAGTTTCTGGGCAAATTTATGATTTGAAGAGCTGATCCACAAGGACTCTAATAAGCTCTTAGTGATAGCTTTTCATCCTCCTTGTCATCCCTTAGTGTGTCCTTGACTGATAGTTTCTGATTTGAGCAAAAACTGTGAATTTTTGAGCAATATGTGACCCGGAAACCACCAAAAACGAAAGTTTCGTTCTTCAGTGCAGGCTGTACAAAGGCTATTTGCATTTCAGCGCAGTTCCCGAAGGGGCTACCTGCGCTGAAGGTCAAACAGGCAGTGTTCCACCTGCGCTGGACCAGTCCTGCCTTGTGCTGCTGGGGTTTCCTGCTGTTTCTTGCCCTGTTTTCACTCTTGTTTTTGTTGTTTGTTACCAGTCAATGGGCCTATCTGAAACCAACTTTCCTTGTCACTATCCTGCCTCAGTTGTATAAAGAAACTGTGTTTGTTCTTTGTGTATTTCTTGTACATTTACAGTTTCCCATAACGAAAGTGAACTAGTCTTGTTGTGACCTCTTAGATCTAGACCTGTGATAAAGTGTCGTTTTGATCTTAAGAGTTAGTTTGTTTGTTGTTCATAGCTGATTGAGCTTTTGCTTTCGGCATATGGTTTGAATTTATATATTTCTAGTGTCGAAACAAGTAAATCTTAAGGTGTCTTTTGATTTTGGACAAGCTTGTTTGCTTTCACTTGAAATTGAATTCAAAATTATACAACAGCTTTCTTTTTGCATTACACCAACATTAAGAAAGAGAAAAGAAATACCTGCATCTTTGCATTTTGCATATAAGTTTGTATGTTGATTTAGGGAAAAAGTGCATTAGCGAGTGCTCTTTGATCTATGTGAAAAGATTTTGTCCCTCTTTTCCCTCAGTAGTTAAGATTTTCATAAGTCGAAAAGATTGAAAAAGCTTGCTTCTCATCTTAGACTGCATTTAGGAATTTGTATCAATACATCTCGTGGTGAACCTTGAAAGGCAAACTTTAAAAAGATCAACTTAAAATATATTGAATGAACCTAACAACGCTTTGAAACATAACGCAAACATCTAGAGGTCTAAGCTAGAGACGTGTTCCGGCGTCGTTAAACGTAGTGACTGTCGATCTCGACGAAGGTGGGTGATTCCTCCTGAGAGTCAGTGGCACTAATACGGACTTGTGCTCCCACGTACCATCGCGTATATATTGGGAGACCCCTATAGGAATAAAGCCTTTATCCAATAGGAAACCGTGTCGGCCGCCCTACTGATCGCAATGCAGTGAACACAGCATTCACGAAGATCGACCACTCGTACCGTAAAACGTATTCTGTGGTTTTGCGAAAGGTTTGGCACACCCTCTGCCTAGATCTCCAGAGCAGTTTCTTTTGGCCTTTTTCAAACTCTATAACTGAAAAAGTCCAACCAAGCATTTGTCACTTCGGGCTCGTTAATACATCGAAGGAGACTAGAGTCATCTTTAGCTTTTTCTCGACTCTTAAAAAGTGAAAAAGCAGGTTGTGTCTAAAAGCGTCTAATAAAATTCATTCAATTCGGAAACACAAATATCCCCTTTTAATATTTTAGTTGATCGAGTAATCCGCAATCGTGGAAGAAAGTCAATTGAAAACCCGTCGTTCGCGGAGGCTTACGAGTCAACCGTCTTTGTCCCCGGAATCGAAAACAGTACGGGCAAAGCGAACTCGTTTAACCGGTTCAAAATCTCCTTTGAAAGTTAGAACAAGTGTTCCAACTGCAACTGAGGTTCCGGTTACTCCTAACATTTCTGGAAACCCTGCCTCTATAGAAGAAGTTCAACAGCCACAGAAGGACAGTAATATTGATCCTAGTCTGGGGGCAAATACTTGTGTAACTGAACCAGTTCCATCTGTAACCGGTCCAGAAAGTTTTGTTCCCCAAACAATTGTCGCTATCGAAACAACCACTTCTTCGGCACCAGAAATATTTTACGGACCTGACGGTCTTCCTCTTCCACCGGGTTTGATTGCGATAGAGGAAATTGTAGAGGATCCGCAAGCAAGTACTCCAACTCATTTTGGAGTAGGGGTCACTCTCTTTCCTTCATCAGAGGTTAATCCACCACAAGTGGGAGTCCCTGTAGAATCGCTAGGCAATCTATTGGATAGACTTAAAATGTCTGAACAACCGTCATCATCTAGGACTGTGTCAAATGACACAGCGACAGCAGAAGCCCCTGCCGTCACTCCGACGATGTTTGCCGGCATACCAGCTATCCCAACTAGCTCTCAACAGCTAAAAGGAGTCCACCGAGGGACTATTTCGACAGTATGGTCTGTTCCAGTTTGTTCATCCGGAGTAATACCAGGTAATTATTATGTTGAAACTCGACAGATTGATCCTCATGGAGGTCAATTTGGGCCATCTAGTCCTCAAGGACTAACAATCCCTCTGAGTTCTGGATTGCTACCATATGGGGGGCAGTATGCCCTTTCATTACCTCCTCCGGGAGGATATCCATATGGCAGTTCTCAACAATATTCTGGTTATACTGGAATTGCATCAAGTAGTTGGGTACCTATGCTACCCCAACAACCAAGGATTGTATATTCTATGCAACAGTGTGTACCTGTGACGAACATCCCAACCACCCCGGCTATTGTAACCATGTCACAAGTTCAAGCGATACCTGTTACATGTCAACCTCAGATTTCTCAGGTTGTAATGCAACAGTCGCTTGACCATGGGTCACAACCACAATCGCCAACTGGTGGGACGACACAAGTACAAACGGGTACAATTACCCCACACCTTGGTCCAATGGTTAGCATGGCACAACAGAACATGGCGTCACAACCATGGCTTGTACAATACCAACAACCGCAGTTCCAGCAAGTGTACCAAGGTTCTGAGCAACAGATATTTGCGAACAGTGGACAACCGTATATCCAAAACGGTCAAAACCAACCACTTTACAGTGGTCAAGTCCACCAGCCGTATCAGTCATACCAACATCAATTACATTATACTGGTATGCAAAGACCCACTGCTCAAGCGATTCCATCGTACCCTGGTTACGCTTCGCCTAACCTGAATCAACAGTTACCATTCATGGCAACTTTAGAGTTACCCGATTTACACCGTTTAACCAACGATCTGATTGCTTATGCCCCTTGGTGGCCAGCGATTCCTCATAAACTTCCATCTGACATTCCTAAATTCAATGGAAATCCGGGTGAAGACCCATCGAATCACGTGATGACTTTTCATCTGTGGTGTTCGTCGAACACCCTTAACGACGATTCGATAAGACTTCGCCTTTTTCAGAGGACATTGACAGGTCCAGCGGCTAAATGGTATATTGAATTGCCAAGAGCCTCTTTCGACAATTTTAGTTCCCTAGCCACGACTTTCTTAACCCACTTTCAATTACCGATAAGGTATGAAACGGGAACAGAAATATTAACCAACTTCAAACAGACAACTGCTACCCATATATCTGATCATATACATGAGTGGCGTCGTCGTCGTAGGATGGTGAAAACATATGTTCCCGATCAGCTATTAGCTGAATGGTTTATAAAGTCGTTACTTCCGGCTATTACGGAAGATGTGGCCAAGGGGGGAGTCGTAACAGAGGAGCAAGTTATTGCTCGTGCACAATATTTGGACTTAGTTTATACTCAGTCCGGCACACTCTATGACAAAATACCTGACGCCCCTAGACCAGAGTTTTCAATTCCTCCCCCTCCTAAATCAAACAGTGACTCTCATGCCGGTGACGGCGTGATTGGCACGGCAAACGCGAAATCGATAAAGGCTTCGTCAAAGAAAGCCCGTAAGAATTCGGATCAAAATGCAAAAGAAGAAATTCTTGCTTCGGAAGTAAATGCCGTATCAGAAGATAAGGGCAAAGAAACCAATCAACCAGGAAGCAAGAAGAAACAAAACAGAGAGAAGAAGAAGAAACAGGGTGAGTCATCTCCTGGAAAGAATTCTTCGAACTCTCCCAGGAAAGGAAAACCAAAAAGTCCATGTTTTATATGTGACGAGGATCATTGGACAGCAGACTGTCCATACAAAGTTGAGATAAAAATATTCTTTAAGAGTCCAAAAAATCCAGCTGTGCTGACTGATCCGTTTCCCGACCCAAGTCAAAATCTGGTTGATAATGGAAATACTTCCCGGGGCCAGGTGCTAATGGTGTCGACCTCTGAGCAACAGGATGATGCTTTGATCTCGACAAGAAGCAAAAACTACAAGACTCCGCAGTTGTCGAACAGCAAAGGAAAAGATCAACCGAGCAGTTCGACGACAACTTCGACAGAATTTGCGCCACCATTTATTACGGGAAGCACTCCAATGATCCACGGAAGGAATCATTCTCTCCAAAATATCGGAGTCATTTTCCTAAAAGACCCTACTTTAATGGGTACTTTTGCCTTACCGACTACGAACAATCTGGCGGAAATGGCCGCAGTGGAATATGAAACCTTCTATTTCTAATGGATCTAAAGCTTAGAGGATAGTTCTTTATTGTGTCAACCTCATTAAAAAATGAAACGACCCCCTGAAGCCTAGGGGGCATGCGCCTCGTTTGCATTATTATGCTGGGGGCATGCACGAATTCAAGCAGTTTTACCGCGGAATTTATGCTCGTTAAAAAATAGAAAAGCGAGATCCGAGCAGTTTTAGCGTCATAGTTCATGCTCGTTAAAAAATAAACATAAGCTTTTGAGCAGTGTTTTGGTGCATTCAAGCTCATTAAAAAATGAACCCATCTCGGTGAATAACCATTGTGATCGTAAATTTATTAGCCATAAAAAGCCTTGGTCGTGTTTTGCACCTGCCACCTCCATTCCATTTGGCCAATCGTTCACCTCCATATGATTGTTTACCCATTTTGAGGAACAGCTGCGAAGAGTGATTTCACTTAGCCATCCTTGTGACACTGCCGTGATTGGAAAATTCCAACCTGTACCTGGAATCCGCTGCTATCCCTGTTTATCACTCGTTCCTCAAAAGACGAGTCTTCTTTGAGCTCTTTTCTCCTGACTCGTAAAATATGAAAAGTTTGCCGAGTTTTGGCCTTCCAGCTCGTTAAAGTGACCGGAAGAGCTATCCCTCCTCTAGATTTTAATCTTTTTGGACCTGAGGGATTATTACACAAAAAGGTCGAGTGCTTGTTTTATTCGGCTCGTTAAAGTAATCAAAAACTCATCCCTTCTGTATTGTTTTATACTTTTTCGGACTTAAGGGATTAGATGACGAAAAAGGAATTTTGGAGTTAACTTTCTGTACCTTTTCAGACTCTCTAAAAATGAAAAGGACCGAGTTTTCCTTGTCGTTAGACTCGTTAAAATGATTAAATAGCGACAAACTTGTCTTTAGACGAGAACGAGTTTCCCTATCGCTAGGCTCGTTAAAACATAGCGATGGGCTTGCCCGAAGGGCAGGTTATAGAACAAGCATATGTTATCCTCCTCAAGCTTGACAAAAATAAAGAGGTACTGGTCAGAAATGACTGGGGAAAAATTGGGAGAACCTCAAAGCTTTAATGGTAGCAAGTCGCTCTTGAACATGACACTTTGTCCTCCGTATCACATCGGGTTGGGTTGTTTCATTCACCGGTCTCATCACCATGGTCCTCGCCAAACCATCCACATTTGGGGTAATGCTACCGATCCATCACATCAGTGTCGTTATATGTTCAAGAGATGTTGTTCAGAAAGAGTCAACCGTGTCCCATCCACTGCCATACATTATCCTTCATCCACCCATGATCGCCACCCTGAATCATATTTCACAGATTGTTTTCACCTCCACTAAAATCATTAGCTCCGTTCCGTGTCACTGATGTGGGATTCATTAAGGCCCTCCTTTGACGGATCGCTTCTTTTCGACTTCAGCTCATTATCCAAGAAGTTGATCTAGGAACAAACCCCCCAGTACTTTGAAGCTTGCATGCCTCAATGGCAAGTTTCTCACTTCCGGCGACAGGTATACATCAATGACCTTCGACCAGAAGATTTTGCGTGGTGTTCGACGCCAAGTCCTTTATTCACACCACGTGAATTGTACTGCAGTGCCTTGAGGGTCATTTTCATTATTGGTGATTCCTCTCGCGCTTGTTAACGGTTTACATTATTGACCGGTAATCAAGCGATGTCTTTCCATGTTCGACTTCAGCGCAATTCTCACATGGATCGACTTGTACTTAGAGTGAAGATCGAACGAGTTTGAAGACCCCGGATCTAGTTTCATCCATCCGGGCTGCGATATATATATTCAGGATATAAAGACATTTGTTATGTACATCATTGCAACAGATGATCATCCTACTCAAAGGATGATAATTTCAGCAGAGAATTATCAGTCTACCATCAGACGATCGTCTGTTCTATGTACCAAAATGAATTTATAAAGCTGAGCATGGGAATGCCCGCCTCAGCTAGATCATGAAAGCAGAATGAAAAATAATGTATTGTATTGTATTTTATTACAGGGCACCTCTCAGCGATTGAATGAACTTCGGATCCTCCTGATAAAGCATTTCACCCGATAAACGACCTCATACTTTAGGGGGCAACTGTTATAGACATTTTTGTGCCTTACAGCATGAAGCATGAAATGTCAATAATCTAAGGGATCCAAAGTCCCTAAACATGTTGTTCCTTCCCCTAGAGGAACAAGGTCAGCAAACCACAGCACTGAAAATCAGTTCTCCACCTGAAAACACTCAAAAACAAGCTATTTCTGGATCATGTCAGCTGCTCCACTGAGCATCTGCGCTGAATGTCAACTGCTCCACTCTGTACCTGCGCTGAATGTCAAATCTAATGAAGGCTACCTGCGCTGGGCGAGATTGGCCAAGTGGCACAGTCATTCTGCAAGGTGTCAATTGCCCAGGAAGCTTCCAAACTGACACTTGGGTCAAGGAATTCGCCTTGTGATGAGTAAGAGGGTCTTGATCTCCAAGTGGAAGCAAGAAACTCCAAGTGGACTCAAGAACTGAAGTATAACTGAAGTGGGAGAGGACACTAGTCAGCTTCATGCCAGCCTCAAGCTGACTCATCCTTTCTCCAAATATCCTATATATAGAGCTCTCTCATGAGGTCTAAGGAGGCGGGAATTTTGTGCAAGTAAGGAAGTGTTGTTGGTTTGAGTATAGAACTATTGGGTGATTGCTTTGAAGGAGGTGAAGAGGAGATTTCTTTCTGCTGGGAGGTGTTTCTGGATTGGGCCTATTATGGTTGTAACACTCTCAGAACTTTACTTCTTCTATTAATAAAGTATTTGAGGTTCTTCTATATGCATGTGTCTCTATGGTGAATTGATGCTTGTATATTTGATTTATTCTAATCCTTGAATCAGTTATGGATGTATGCTTCTTGTAGTTTCCTTTCTTTGTGCTTTTACAGGATCTTTGTGTAGCTGGGCCGGTGAAAGAGCAAGGAGCTAGGAGCAAGCAGCAAGAGGGAAGATTAGATCAACCATTAGCGGAAGATAACGGTTAGTGGATCCCTTTTCTCTTCTCTCTCTCATCTCATAAAGAAGTAATCTTGAATAGCTTTGCATTCAGTTGTTGCTGAGGTACTGTCACCCTTAGAGTGGGATAGGGTCATTCCGTATTGGATACTTTTCCCAACAACAGAAGGCTGGATATCTACATGCAACGTTGTGTAGCCCTGATCTCTGGACACTAATGTATAACTGTCAATCCCTTATATCTGTTGTGAATTCCTTTGCTGAAAAGGCTTCATTAACTTTCTACCATGTAATATCTGAGTATTTTTCTACATACAATTGAGTTTTTGAGTATACTGACAAGTTTACTGGCATTTTCTCAACTGCTTCCCTGGTACTACTCTCAGTGGTATCTTTTGAATCATTTCTCTTAGGTGTCATTGTAACAATGACTACTGGAGAGAAGTGCTCAATAACTTTGGTACCTATGGGACATAAAAGACACTCATGGCAAGCAAACATTAGCCTTTTGCAAATCTATCTTCACAGCAAGATCAAGCAGCAAACCAATGCACTAGTGAGAAAAATTGTGCAATTCTTTTGGGCAAGTGAGGGAGACTGGCAGTGGTAACTATGCATTCTATAGTCCCAGCAGCCAAGGTGGAGCCTGAGGCTTGAGACTATGCAATGTGCAGTCCAGCCTAGGCATCGAATGGGAGAGACTACACATTACACAGTCTTAGTGGCCAAGGGATAGATTGAGCCGTGGAACTACACAATGTGCATTTGGTGCAACATGTACTATGCACTGCATAGTCTCAGAGGCCAAGCCTCAGCTTGAGCTTCTGGATTGCACAATGCCCAGCTGGGCAATGTGAAAACTATCCAAGGAAACTGTGGATCTGCCTGGTGAAAGTGTGGGAAACAAGCAGACCTAACTAATGATGTGAGTTTGAGTTCATATTTGACTAAGTATAGATGAATCAATGTGAATCAACTGCAGAAAACTAACAAACAGAAGGAAAAACAAATGTGTTAGGAGAGTTGCTGAAATGATGATCGTTGGTGTGAAAAAAATAAGAAAATAAATGTGACACTTATGAAACACAAACGACAAACTGAAACAACACTTATGCAAGTTAATACAAGTTAAAATGCCATCAACCATGAGGAGAAATAAATAAATAAACACTCATAGAAGCAAAACGATAAAAAGTGACAAAAGCCGACAAAAGCAAAACTTACCCAAAAAAGCAATGACAACTCCACCGAAGGTTCCTTGATCCCCTCGAGAATGCTATAGCTCCAATATCGAATGTAAAAATGATTTGTAGAGGCATATATTAAATATATTTGATTGAATTAGGGTTTATAATTTGCATGCCTAAAATCAAAGAAAAAGAGACATTTGGAGAAATTTCTAAAAATAGGGGTTGTGCCACCTTCAGGAAAATAATGATGAATCCCTACCTTCTATGGATTTTTTTTTTTTTCTTTTCTTTTCTGCTTTTTTTCTTTTTTGGGAAACTTGCCATGCACACTATCGGGAAAGATTTTGCAATTCTGGGGAACTGGTCAACTTTCCAGCTCAGTGCACTACGCAGTTTCCATTAGGGGAATTTTGAGGTCTAAAATGGGTCTCCTAAGGAAATTATAAAATAATAGTGGAAATAATAAAATAATATTAGATTACATCATCAAATTTTAGAGGGAAAAAAAGAAAAAAAAAAACTATTTTTTCAACTTGTAATTTCAACTTATCTCTCTATGGGTTTACTCAAATTTCAAGCAGAAACACTCGTTGGATGCAAAAATTTGATTCGTCATCCAAGGAGTACCCATGTTACATACGTTTGATGGACCCTACTACACTAAAAATGAGAAATATATGTAAAACGTGATTGCAATCACGATTTTTCATGTATTTTCTTGTCGCTGGGTCCATCAAAAGTATGCAACATGGGTACTCCTTGGATAAGGAACTAAATTTTGCATCCAACGAGTACTCCTCCTCGAAATTTGAGTAAAATATTAGGGAGATAAGTTGAAAATACGAGTTGAAAAAGTAGTTTTATTATTTTATTATTTTTTAATCTTTTTTACTTTTTTACCCCAAAAATGGTGAATCATCACCCATGGTTGACATCATCGTCTTGAATCCTATTGGTTCTTATAAAGTTTATTTTGGTTGTACATTTTTCTTAGGAGGCCCATTTTAGACCTCAAAATTCCCCTAATGTGAGCTTAGTGATGGATTGCAAAATTTCTTGGTTCAGTGTTGGGCTTCCTTCCATGACTACGCATTTTCTGAGCTCAAGGCAAAACTACCAATCTAGATTGTGCAATTCCAATCATCAAGGTTGGCTTGCCCTCATGGATTGTGCAGTTTCCTGGAGGCAAACCCATAACTACTGTAAGGACAAGTCAGAAGGTTAGCTTGTGACTTAGAAATATTAGCTAAGTGTAAAAGAAACTAAACACAAGCACATATGAAAGGGATAAGTCTCAATGAAAAATGAATACTTGACGACAGTCAAAGGTAAGCTCATGTCAACAGAAAGGAAGGCTCAAAGCATAGGAAAAATTTTGGAGTGTGGTTGTAGCCGCTACAACCACTTAGCGACACACTGGTAGAACTCCAACTCTCTGTATGGGTCTTGTCTCATGCAAAATAGTTCTAACTCTTTAGGAAGTATTGATCAATTCATTGATTATTGTAGCTTCTTCACTTAGCTTGTGTTAAAGATATAGTCATTGCCTTTCTCTTCATTGACGACACACTAAACCAAGACAAGTCATACTAAGTTGTTTCAATTAGGGATGAGGAGTATATAGATGCACAAGTGAAAATAAATGTTAGTCTTAGTTTTCATCTTTGGTGTTGCTCCACTTCCAGTAGGCCTGGATAGTACCCTGACAGAGTCACTTCAAGAACACAAACATTGCTCTGTTGTTAGTGAGCCTGGATAGTACCCCAATGGAGTTTCTTACTTCACCTCTCTATGCAGGAATCCTTTCTCTTCTTTCACCTTTTTTTTTTTCATTTTTTTCATAGAATTGTGCATAGGCATTTATTTATTTAACTGTAGTTTTTAACCTCGTACAGAAATTACCTTACAGAAATTACCTTCATACGAATTCTAAAACACAGAAAATAAACAATATGAGAGCATAACACATAAAACACATATACACAGAGATTTTCCCCTGGATCCCAAAACTGAGACTACCAGCTTGATTTTTCATTATGTTCTTTTCAATGTTACAATACATATTTATACATGCCAAAGCATCCAATACCATGGACCGAAAACCATTGCGTCCAAAACCATGTGCGACAAATCATGCACAAAACCATAGGTAGGTTTGCCCAACCTAATATAGGTTCCAAAAAAAAAATTATGGGGCGTTGCCCCATACCCCATAGAGTGGGGTTACCTACACCCCTCAAACCCCCTATGACCCCCCACGTTACGCAATCAGCACAACGAAGGCGGGGCTCTGCCCCCCTTCTAATCCCCTGATTAACTACATCGGCTAGTCATGGAAAGAATATAACATAACCCAACATTATCCCACTTGTTGTTTTCTTTCCACAGGGGACCACAGGAGAGCTTATTCATTTATCCTGCCCTACAATGCCCATTGTTTCTCTACACCAAGAGAACTTCTCAGACCTCATAGATTTTGTCAATGCATCTGCAGTATTCTTCAAAATGTCCAACTTTACCAGCAACACCTTTTTTTCTCCTATCATATCCCTCACAAAGTGATACTGAACATCAATGTGCTTTGTCTTTGAATGACATGCAAGGTTCTTTGCCAAGAAAATTTCACTTTGGTTGTCATAGTCTATCCTTATAGCTCCCTGTACTAACCCCATACTTGGACACAATCTCTGCAATCAAACTACTTCCTTGCTTGCATGAGTGGCTGCCATGTATTCTGACTCTGTAGTTGATAGTGCCACTACAGATTGTTTCTTACTCATCTAACTGATTGCACCTCCAAATAGGTTAAACACATACCCACTTGTAGATCTTCTCTGATCCAGATCTCTAGCCCAATCTGCATCAACAAAGCCATGAATATCCAACGCTCTGCCCAATCTTGGTCTTCCTTGGTAGCACAAACCATAATCACTAGTGCCATGCAAATACCTAAAAACCTGCTTCACTGTTGTTCAATGCTCCTTCCCTAGTTTTGACATAAACCTGCTCAATACTCCTACTGCATGTGCAATGTCTATTCTAGTACATACCATCGCATACATCAGGCTACCAACTGCACTTGCATATGGAACACGTGACATGTCCTCTTCCTCTTCTTGTGTCTTGGGACACTGTTCAGCAAATAACTTTACACCTACAGGAATAGGAACCTTCACTGGTTTACTATCCTGCACATTAAACCTCTGCAATATTGTCTTGACATACTTCCTCTGGTTTAACCAAAGCTTCCTCTTTATCTGATCTCTTTTAATTTCCATGCCCAAAATATAGTTTGCAGCACCAAGATCTTTCATGTCGAATTTGGAGGACAAATGGGTCTTCAAATCCTGGATAATTTCTTTGTCATTTCCAACTAGCAACATATCATCCACATACAAGACCAGATAAATAACACGATCACCAATTAATTTAAAATACACACAGTGATCTACTTTGCTTCTGGTGAAGCCAAGTCCTCGTATAAATGTATCAAATTTGTGATACCACATCCTTGGTGACTGTTTTAACCCATACAGAGACTTCTTTAACTTGCATGCCAGTTATTTCTTACCCTTCACCGCAAAACCTTCAGGTTGCTTCATGTAAATCTCCTCTTCAAGATCCCCGTGAAGAAATGTTGTCTTCACATCCATCTGTTCTACCTCAAAATCAAAAGCAGCAAAAATAGATAGAAGTAATCTTAGAAGCTACCTTGGGAATAGGAGAAAAAATATCACCAAAATCAATGGCACCTAGGAATAACCTTTTGCTACCAACTGAGCATTGTATTTCTCCACCTTTCCTTCTGCATTTGTCTTCTTCTTGAACACCCATTTGCTGCCAGTGGGTTTCCTACCAGCTGGAAACTCCACCAGATCCCATGCCTCATTTTTGTGCAAAGATGTCATTTCATCAACCATGGCCTCTTTCCAGAGTTTGCCATCCTCTAAATCTATTGCTTCCTTCACAGTTCTAGGATCATCATCAGTAATAGATAAAGAAAAAATTTAATAGAAAGCAGATGGACTATACCTTTCTGGTTGCCTTCTTTCTCTAACTGATCTTCTCACACCTGGAGTTTGTGGCTCTTCATCTTCTGATTCCTCCTCTGTTGTAGAGTCTGAATCTTCCTCCTTAAGCTCAAACTATATCTTCTCAAGTTCCTTTGGTTGGACTTCATGTTTAATAACATCTTTCACCTCTCTAAACACCACATCTCGGTTGTACACAACCTTCCTTGTTACTGGGTTCCAAAGCTTATAACCCTTTAAACCATCCTTATACCCAATAAAGATACACCTTTTAGATTTACTATCAAACTTTGTTCTTTTGTCCTTTGTAACATGTACATATGCATCACATCTAAATACCCTCAGATGTGAAAGAGAGGGTTTCTTACCAGTCCATACCTCTTGTGGAGTCTTATCCTCCAACGTTGATGAAGGTGATCTATTGACCAAGTAACATGATGTCTCCACCGCCTCTACCCAGAATTCTTGTCCTAACTTGTCACCACTGAGCATGCTTCTTGCCCTTTCCATCAATGTCTTATTCATTCTTTCTGCAATTCCATTTTGCTGAGGATTATATGGAATAGTATTTTTCCGTGCTATACCACACTTCTTATATAATTCTTCAAATTCCTTACTGCAAAACTCTCCACCGTTATCTGTCCTCAACACCTTTATCTTCTTCTCTATCTGGTTTTCCACCAGAGCCTTAAATTCTTTAAACCTGTCAAAGACTTCAAATTTCTTCTTAAGGAAATATATCCATGTATTCCTTGAGAAATCATTTATAAATGATAAATAGTACACAGACTTACCTAGTGATGGAACCTTCACAAGTCCAAACACATCACTGTGCACAAGCTCTAATATCTATTTCGCCCTCTTACCACTAGAGGGGAAACTCACCCGGTTTTGCTTCCCATATACACAATTTCACAGAAATCAAAATCCAGAGAGATATTACCCATACCTTCTACCATACCTTTACCATGAAGTATTCAAAGGCCCTTCTCTCCAATATGTCCAAGCCTTTGATGCCACAGCATGGTCTTCTCTCCAAAGACCACTAGATTTTCTGCTCCACTTTCAGGAATCACGGAACTGTTGCACCCATCAACAACATTGCTACCTTGCAGCTTGTACAGAGTTCCAATCCGAACTCCTCGCATCAATATGAATGCTCCCGAACCATCTTGTAGGTATCCTTCTCGAACACTATTTTTACACCTGCATCATCTAGCTTTCTTACAGAAATCAAATTTCTGGCTAATGCAGGAATATGCAGAACACCCGGAAGTGTTCTAACCCTTCCACCTTGCAACTTCAACTTTACTTTTCCATGACCAACGATTATGGCCTTCCTATCATCCCCTAAGGAGACATCACCACCATGGTATTTCTCATACTCGCAAAACCACTCTCTATGGGGAGTGAAGTGAAAGGATGCACCTGAGTCAATCAACCATGCCTCATGATCTACATGTGTACTTGAAGAAGCCAAGTACACATCCCCACCTTCATCTGAGGTGGTTTTCACCTCTGCAGAAGGAGCATCATCATATCCCTTTCCTTTGTCAGGAGCTTTAGATTTACAGTCCCTTTTGTAGTGCCCTTTCTTTCTGCATTTCCAGCACACCACCTTTACAGGTTTTCCTAGAGATTTAGATCTCCCTCTAGATTTAGATCTCCCACTCGATGACTTAGTTTTGTTTCTGTTCTAGGACTGTCCTCGTACAAACAAGGCATCACCATTCTGTCTCTCCATATTTTTTTGTCTCATCTCCTCCATCAGCAAGGATGAGACTATTTCATCAAACTGTAAGGAAGTTTCATTGCTACCTATTGTAATAACTAGACTATCCCACGAATCTGGTAGAGAACACAACAAACTAATGCACTTATGTTCATCTGAAATTTTAATATCAATAGACAATAACTGACTTACCACAGTATTAAATGCATTCGGATGCTCTGTCACCGTGTCTCCATCTTTCATCCTCAATTTATACAACTTTTCCTGTAGGAACAGTTTATTCACTAGAGACTTAGATTGGTACAAAGTCCCTAACTTGTCCCACAAAGCCTTCGTCGTAGCTTGCCCTGATACATTTAGCAATACTGAATCTGAGACACACAATCATATTGTGCTCTTTGCCTTCTGATCCAACTTCTTCCATTCTTCATCGGACACTCCCGTTGGTTTAGTCCCTAGATCTACCACGATCCACTAATCTTTATCCACTAACATATCCTCCATCTTGATTTTCCACAACTCAAAACTCTGACCATTAAATTTCTTGATCTCTATCTTTCCACTGCTCGCCATCTTCTTTCACCACTAGAATCGATCTCGTAGATCTCCCACTGACCAAGGTCTACCATAGGCCCGAGCGAAACCCCTCAGCAACAAAGGTGTCCCCTTGAAGCCAAAACAGCTCTGATACCAAATGTAGGTTTTAACCCCACATAGAAATTACCTGCTTATGAATTCTAAAACACAGAAAATAAAAAATCCTAGAGCATAACACATAAAACACATATACACAGATATTTTCCCCTGGATCCCAAAACCGAGACTACCAACTTGATTTTTCATTATGTTCCTTTCAATGTTACAATACATATTTATACATGCCGAAGCATCCAATGCCATGGACCGAAAACCATCGCGTCCAAAACCATGTGCGAAAAATCATGCACAAAACCATAGGTAGGTCCACCCAACCTAATATAGGGTTCGAAAACAAAATTTTCTGCACCCCATAGAGTGGGGTTACCTGCACCCCTCAAACCCCCTATGACCACCCCCCCCACTATGCAATCGACACAACGAAGGGGGGGATCCACCCCCCTTCTAACCCCCTAGTTAACTACGTCGGCTATTCGTGGAAAGAATATAACACAACCCAACATTAACGAGACGGAAGAGGGATCCCAACTTATTGAGAGAAGAAGAGGTTATCCCTTTAGAGAATGATATTTATATATACCTCTGACACACTTGTTAAATTTTTCCTCCCCTCCTTACTCTACTCGACTTAATTGAAAAGTATTAACCAAAAAATAAAATACCAATTATAGTAGGCAGTATTAGTTAGAGGTTCAAGCATCATGATTCCACTACACTTTTATCTGAAAGGAATGTATTTTCCATCAAAGTATCATCGACTAAAATAATGCAAGACTCATGCAAAGAGAGGTAATAAATAGATAACCAAGCGTTTACGGTAACACAACTTCCTTGTGGACTTCACCATGCTTGCTACGGAATCCAAACACGGTCTCATGCAGAAGTTATCCTACAACCGAAAGAAAATAAACAAAATAAAAGAGCGGAGTAGAAATTAAATAAAAGCAAACAAAACAATTCAAAATAGTAAAGAAAAACAAACAACTATTCCTACTCCTACCCTAATCAGAGAATAGGGTAGACCTACATGAAATGATACTTCCATTGTAGCCACTGGTGGATTGGCTAGCCTATGTAAGTGAGGGAATTCATGTCAAGAAATATATTCAAGCATAACAATAAACAAGAAATATAGGACAATGCATACGAAAGTGTTCGAAGTTTGAAAAGGCATGCAGAAAAGTATGAAAGAAATGCACACGGATGAAAATCTAGGATGCATTATGGTGTTTAAACACATTGTGGCTAGAAGATACCCAACACCAAACTTTCAAACTACAGGAACAGGTGAACATAAATAAAGAATAAAACTTTTGTTTTTCAATTGTGCTCGCCAGGTATGACTCCTCCAAGAACTGAGATATAGGATCATGCAATGCAAATGGAGAATGCAAAAATTGTGAGAGAGATTTATTTTCAATGTGTGTGGTAGAGTGATGAGGAGCCTCGAAAGACACATCATTATTCTAATTGGAATTGGAATTGATCTCAAGAATGCGAGAACCTGACATAACCATCATCTCAGGTTGAAGTGCCTCAAGAGCTTGCGAAATTTCCAAATCATCATAAGGTAGATCATCAAAGGCTGGTGGCTTAGAAAAATCAACAGAGGAAAAATCAGAATCATGATCAGATGAACGAGTGAAAATATCACAACAACCACGATCAGAAAGTTCAATATCGAAAGCAGAGGCATCCTCATGATTTGATGAATCTTAAAGAGGGGAAGATGGAAAACAAGAAATTTCACCCTCTACTTTTTCAGAATGATGATAGGTTGGGAATATTTGAAAGAGAAGATCTTCGCTCTTTGCATTCAAATGAAAAACTGACATTCCACAAGTTCTGAAAATGATCGAAAATAACAATACCATCAGAAACTAAATTTTCACAAGATTCAATAGGAATGACAAAGTTGCGGAAAATGTAAGGATAATGAGGGATAGGTGCGGAAGGAGAGAAATCAACCTTCACACAGATTCTTGTTTGGATGTGAACTCCCACACATAGTCATCATAAATGACATCGCAAGTTTTCTGCGGAACACCAACTCCATCCAGAAATTTATCCTCTTTAACATTCAGAGAAATATTCGAAACGGGTGAACACAACAACTCACAATCCAGAGGACCAAAGGAACCAACGGATGCAGGACAAGGAGACAACACTTCATCGCAAACACCAGATTCACTGTCCAAACCTGTGATGGAAATTTGAATAAGTGGGGTGGGAGAAGATGGTGGTAAATCAACGGATGAATTCTCAAGTTTTCCCACCTCAACCTATGGAACTGGAGTTGTTTGATTAAAGGATATGGAGAGCCACTAGGAACAACAACTTTTTTTGTCGCATTTTTTGAAGCTCTAATACCGTAGTATGTTGGGAGACTTTTGAAAGATTGATATTTGTGCGGATTCATCGAAATGTGAACAAGAAATTTGAATTTATCTTTCATTAAAGGCCAATCAACATCATCTTTAGAAAATTCAAAGCAAAAATGAATGAAATGATTATGAAAATCATAAAGAGATTCATCAGGTGCTTTTCACAATCGCATAATTTTCTTGAACACATATTTGTAATCATACCTATCAAAGGCACAAAAAATTTATGTGGCACGATGTTTGAAAGAGTGTATAGAAGTGACAGATAATGTGTGTTGGGGCCTTCATTTGAAATTTGAAATATTTTGAAGATACGAAGAAGAGGAAACAGGTGGCGGTAGCAACAGTCAGGTTGCGGAGAAGACAGTTTGGGAGAAAAACAGGAACAGGCAGTTGTGGGACGGTCACAACAATGTGTCAACAGAAAGCAGGAGCAGCTGAGCGGATAAGGCGGATGAGAGGTAGTCAAGGAAAGAGACAGTTGAGTAATAATTGGCACTGCAAATGGAAGAGGTAAATACAAAAACAGAAGGCCACAAGGAGAGAGGGGTTGGTTGAGTAGTTCTAGTCATGGACGAGCAGCGAGGAGGATGCGGGCTACCAGATAATCTGACCTGAAAACCAGAGCGGTAGATGGGAAGCGGGGTTGAAGTCTATCGTAGTCAATCATGTTATGTAACCGGGTATATCATGCAATTTTTTGTGTCTGAGGCCTAATGTATAATGTAATGCTATCATATTGAATTAATATAAATGAAGAGTCAAACTGGTTACTTGGTATGATGTGTGTATTTGATTATGCTATTTGGACCCAATAAAATTTTGAATGTGTTGCGAGTCTATGCTCATGGTAGACTGATCCTCATGTTGATATATTGTTAGTCTGAATATATGCACAAGGCCACCTATAGAGTAATGGTTAAGATATCCATGACCCTATATTGAACCCTTCTTAGTTTCGGTCATGACACGCCTCAAGTGAGACTCCTTATCCCTTGGGGTAAGGTGAAAATGTTAGCATTGTCCTAGACTACAACGAACTAGTGTTGGCTCTTTGTGCCTGAACCTAGGGTCCTTACATGATGTCATTTTTGTGCCAATAAATGGTTCCGTTGTTGGGACTTGAAGTTATAAGAACCAGTTTGGAATATGGTGTCGAAGATATTTAAGAAATAGATTAGGGATTGGTGGGATAAAAGAATAGATTAGTTTATATCAGAACAAGCTATTCAAATGGGTCAACCTATTTCCAAAGTGAGTAGAGAGACTTTGTACACTCAGATTGCGAATGACCAATATGAGATCTTCTGGTGTGTGTTCCCATAAGACTTGTATAATTGGTTAAGTAGGCAAAAAGTGTAGAATTGATCAGAAGGAACGACTCTAGCATGTCGCAAATGGGCTCCCTTAGACCTTGTATCACTTCGACACTTGGATATTGATCTGACAAGGGTAGTATATTTTTGGGTACAGACTATAGTAGAGGGGTATATAGTCACGTTTTTTGAAGAGAACTATCAGCCCTTCTTGAGGGTGGAAGTGGTATTCAAGTCAGGATTAAGAGGGAAGCTGGTGAGGGAAGTGTCACTGTGGATTAAGATTTTCATGGTGGAAGAAGGGCTGCTACCTTCATCTACAACAACCATGGTAGCGTAAAAACCCAGTACTGGGGGAAGGACCTAAGGAGAGGATGCTACCAGTTGGGGAGTGGAGATGCTGCTGAAGGAATGGATGTATAAGGATTGCGGAAATCTAGAGACATTAGGGCACAGAGGAGAGTGCTATTAGATGACAAGTGGCAGGCGAGAGCAATGCAAACTCTAAAGAAGAGACAAATGGGACCCCACCAAGTAGGAGCGTTGATGGGAAGCTTAGAAAAGGGAAATAGAATGGAGGAAGATGTAGTACAAGACAGGAATGTCGACAGGAAGAACAGAAGCCAAGATAATGACGAGGACTCTCCCTTACAGGTTGCGGGGAAGATGGCCAAGGGAAAAATTTGGAGCAGTCGTGAAGAGGAAATGGAAGAGGAAATGAGTAATGTCATGAGAAGGTTATTCACCAAAGGTGAAACATCTGCAAGAGATCAGCAGCAAAATCCCCGAAGTATAGGTAGTATCCATCTCAACCTTCCCCTAGTGCCTTATAATAATCCTGAGAAACTTGTTGCTAAGTTAGCTAAAGCGATACGAGTACACAATGTGCATGAGAAATATAAGGCCAGTTTTAATACAGTAAATAATAGTGGAACTAGCAGTATAATTAATCTCAAACTGCAAGGATCTCAACAACTTGGAATCAAAGGATTTGTGTTGTTGGCACACACTCAGGTAACCATGGCAGGATCTTTCACTAGATACCCTGAATTTGCTGGTAGAGGAAATGAAGACATAGAACAACATTGGTACCTCTATGACTCTATATGGAGAGTGTGTTATATGCCAGTTAACGTTAAATCAATTGAGTTCCAGACCACGTTGAGGGAGAGAGCTCTATGTTGGTTTATAAAATGGGTAGAACATAACCAGAATCCCACTGTAGATGATATCAAGAGAGGATTTGTGCAAGGATTCAAAGTACCTCAAACTGACCAGTACGGGTTATCGGAACTATGGGAAATCAAGCAGAAGGAATTTGAAAATTCTTGGGAACTGATGTAGAGATTTAAGGATGCTATTACTAAGCTGAGCTACACCTTAGATCCTAATCACCAGAGAGACGGGTTCATCAAGGCACTCCTACCCCTTACGAGAACATCGTTGACACAACAAAAGATTAGGACTCTCCAAGACGCTTTAAAACAAGTGTCATGTATAGAGGCCATGGAAGATACCTACTTGAGTATCAGGGGGGAGGGATTACAAGACCCGTCAATCATGGGCCTCCAAAATCAAATCACCAACTTAACAGAGAAACTGAAGGATCTACAACCAGTTTGGCCAGCTATACAAACGTATGGTGTACACACTGCATGGTGGAAGGGCATGTTGCGACATAATTCCCAAGGTTGAGGGGTATCAACCATTCATGGGTGGTTGCAGGACCATCAGGAATCCCACCAACAACAGGATTTGCAGCAGTAGGGGCACAAGGAGCTTTCCCACGATGAAATACCTAAGAATACTGTGAAATCTATAGGACCTACAGACATCTACCGCGGGTATGCCCTATACTACAAAAGTACTCCAATGTTCCAAATAATAGCTATTGTGAATTTTGTGCATCTACAATGCATCACACTGACCAGTGCAGGGCATTAGATGCTTTAACAGAACGGTTGGACAGGTCTACATTCAGAATCAATGAGTCTAACAGGGGAGGACGAGGAGAAAATATGAGAGGAGGAAGAGCGGGAGGTAGAGGTCTTGTAAGGTGCTATAATTGTGATCAAGAGGGGCATGTTTCCAGGGAATGTTCGCTCCCTAGGAGACCATGGTGTTCGCAATGTAGAATCAATATGCATGCCACAGAGGATTGCCCTGAGCTCATTGCAAAATGGGAAGAAAGGACTAGACAGAGAGGGGCTAACCTGATCAACGCAGAGCCTCGTACAGACGACACTCTTCCCGTAACTAATATAAATATAGTTACAAGGGGAGGAAAGAGAGGGGATAACCTGATCAACGAAGAGCCTCGTACAGACGACACTCTTTCCGTAACTAATATAAATATAGTTACAAGGGGAGGAAAGAAGACCGAGGAAGATCGTGGTACGGTGGACCCACCCTCAATTATTAAGGCAGTGTCTCCAAAGAAATCATACAAACCCATACAACAAAAACAATATTATCAAGAGGAAGCTAAATTGTTTGAAGGGATGACTGAGACAAAGGAAAAGAAGAAACAGGACAAACGCTCACTCAACAATGCTCAACCCATAGAAGAATGGCTTAAACTATTTTTGCAAATCATTGATGATGAGCGGATGTTAAAGGAGTTGCACAAAATTTTAAAAGCGGTATTGCCAGAAGATGAAGAGGAAGGAGAACTACCATCTGCCAACTTACCAGAAAGACATACAAGAAGAGTGTGGCGGAATAAAAAGAGAAGCGGAAGGGAATTTTGAATCAATGCTCAAATTGCAGGATTCAACATCAAAGACATGATGATAGACCTGAGGTCAGACGTAAACATTTTGCCCAACAAAACATGGGAGGCAATGGGGAAGCTGCAACTTAAGTATTCACCGATACAATTGAGGATGGTGAATCAGTACTGTATCTTGCCTATTGTAAGTTTATAAGTGGTAGATGTGGAAGTGGCGGGAGTAAAAACATACACTAAATTCGAAGTAATTTATATAATGGGTGACAAGGACTTGTACCCAGCACTCCTTGGGATCGACTGGGCATATGAAAACTATGTTGTCATCGACTTGAAGAAAGAGCTAATGATCTTTGAAGCAGAAGGGATGTGGGTGATACAACCCTTGGACCCATATCAAGGACCCAGGTTCACAGAACCTGTGGATGACAAAGACGAGTCGGGAATGCTAGACCAATTATACACATTAACGACGGGAAAGAGAGAGGATTATATAAATCCTACAACAGTAGGATCTATCAGCTGGAGGAGTATTCAAATATTACAAGCTGGTTTAGAAGCCACATGGGATGCATGGTAGCAATGGGGATACGAACTTGATAATAGACGTTGTGCGAAGATATGCAGGATAAACCAGATAGGGGTAGACATTTTCTTAAACAAAGTATATAGAGAAATAAGAGAAGATCACAAGGTTCCATTGCTAGATATCACGTGACATGCCACCCCAGCAAGGTTGTGGAGAACGCACCACAACACGTTGCGTGAATGGGGAACCATAAAGCGAGCCATGAGAGAGAGGTTCAGTCAAGAAGAAGGTCGGCCATAAAATAGAGTGAAATATAGAGGCAATTAAGATCCTAAGAGGCATCTAGAAGACTGCATAGAAAATTGGGAAAGAAAAAGGCTTTCGAAAGAACTTTGGGTGCATGTATTTATACACACCCTAGGCACCATTCCGCAAGCATGGTACATACAAGAGGAGCTTCATAAACAAACAACGGATTGGGATGTCATGGCTAGCCAGTTCGGCAACAACTTCTCGTTCAAATATGTTGATCGACGCATGACTAAAACCTTATATGCCATTAAAAGGATCCTGTTCACCCCAGGACAGCTATGGGAAAGTTGCATTGATGATAAGTTCTTACAACATATTTATGACACAGGTTATCCAGAATATATGGCCTGCAACAAAGTAGATGGAGAACCAAATGAAGATGGTTTAGAAGGATTGAGACACCTGACCTTTGAGGAAATAGAAGGGGAAAATGGTATTCAAGAAAGTCTCACAGGAGAAGCCGCACACCTACTCTCGATGAAATTTAGAAAGCATAATATTAGGTCAGATGATAAACCCAAGATGGCATCTGTCGGGGATTATTGGGACGAACAAAAAACAAGGGAGATATTTGACATGTTGCAAGAATATCAAGACTTATTCCCAGCTTCGATAACTGAGCTAAAAGGGATAAAGGGGGCATAAGGGAGATGAAGATTGTTCTAAAACTGGATTCCCGTCCAGTAAAGCACAGGCCGTATAGGCTAAACCCAAGAGTGAAAGAAAAGGTTAAGAGGGAGATTGACAAAATGCTAGAAGCTGGAATTATTTTCCTGTTAGACGAATCAGAATGGATTAGTCCAATAGTCATATAGAACATGAAATATGCAACGAAGATCAGAGTCTGTGTTGATTACCTAAGTTTGAACAATGCATGTGTGCATGATCCCTTCCCAACACCTTTTAGTGATGAAGTTATGGACAATGTAGCGGGAAATGAAACATATTCCTTCACTGATGGATTTCCGGGCCATCATCAAGTTCGAATAGAAGAAGAAGACAAGAGGAAGACAACGTTCACCACTAAATGGGGGTAATATGCTTATCATGTAATGTTGTTCGGGTTGAAGAATGCCCCTGCTATTTTCTCAAGGATCATTATAGCTGCATTCAAAGACTATATTCACAGGTTCCTGGAGGTATACATGGATGACTGGACAGTATACAGTTTATTGAAGAAACACACAAGCTTATTAAGGGTCATGTTTGAAAGATGTAGACAGTTGCAAATCTCCTTGAATCTAAAAAAATGCATCTTTGCGGTTCCATTTGGAACACTGCTAGGCCATATTGTTTGTAAAGACAGAGTGTGTGTAGACCACGCAAAGGTTGCAGAAATTGTTAACATGGAACCACCACATAATGTACAGCAATTGCGGTCCACTCTAGGCCATACAGGATATTATCGATGGTTCATCAGAAACTACGCATCAATTACAGCCCTGATGGAGAAGTTACTGAAAAGGACAGAAGCATTCACTTGGTCGGAGGACTCTCAAGCAGCAGTGAATAAGTTAAAATAGAAATTGGTAAGCGCTCCTATCCTTGTATAGACTAGAACAAGACATTTCATGTACATATTGATGCATCAGGGATCACACTAGGGGCAGTATTGGTGCAACCAAGAGAGAGAAATATGGATCACCCAGTGTACTATGCCAGTAGGAAATTATCAATTGCAGAAAGGAACTATACGAACACAGAGAGGGAGGCACTGGCCATGGTTTACTCTTTGCAAAAATTCAGGCACTACTTGTTGGGAGCGCGATTTAATTTTTTCACAAATCATTCAGCACTAAAGTATTTGGTGAACAAACCAGTATTAGAAGGCAGAATATGTCGTTGGTTATTACTCTTCCAAGAATTCACTTTCGAGGTAGTCATCAAACTTGGAAGGCTGAATGTGGGGACGGATCATCTATCACGACTAGAGACTGAAGAGAATGAAGGTTCATTAGCTGATCAGTTACCTGATGCCAACTTATTCATAATAGAGGCAATTCTGGACTACTTAGAAGAAATTTATGGGCTATTAACAATAGGGTACTGCCCGGAGGGGTATACACCAACACAAAAGTGAAATCTAATAGTGAGGGAAACAAACTATCAACTAATCGTAGGACATCTCTATAAGATGGGACTAGATCAAGTCCTAAGACGCTGTATACTTCAACGCGAAAGAGAAGAAGTGCTCTGGGAATGTCACGCTGGAGTTGCGGGAGGCCATGTCAGAGGAAAAGCCACTGCAAGGAAGATACTGCACGCAGGATTATGGTGGCCAACCATCCATAAGGATTCTAAGGAATACGCTAAGAATTTTGATGTCTATCAGAGGGTTGGAAAGCCAGCACGTCGAGATGAACTCCCTTTGAACCCAGTTCACACAGTGCATATTTTTGAGAAGTGGGCGATAGACTTCATCGGGCCTATAACACCACTAGTGCAACATTCACATGCAAGATACATAATAACGGCTACATAATATCTCACACAATGGGAAGAAGCAACACCAGTCAAGGACTGTACAGCCGACACTGCTGCAAGATTCATTTTTGAATACATAATATCAAGATTTGGATGCCCAAAAAGCCTGACAAGCGATCAAGGGACACATTTCATTAATGAAATTGTTGAGTCTCTTCTCAATAACTTTATGATTCAACATCATAAAAGTAGCCCATACCACCCACAGGCCAACGGAACTGTTGAAGCATTCAATAAAATACTGGAGAAAGGCCTCACGAAAATTGTATCAGCCAACAAGGATGACTGGGATGAACGCATGCCAGCAACTTTATGGGCATACAGAACAACAATGAAAAGACTACATAAACAAACACCATTTTAGATGGTATATGGAAAAGAACTAGTGGTCCCAGCGAAGTTCATAGTGCCCAGTATGTTTATTTCACAAGCAACACAAATGACAGATGATGCAGCATTAAAAGAAAGATTGAATCAACTGATGGAACTGGATGAATCCAAATTCCTAGCTGAATTTCACTAGTCAGTAAAGAAAATAAGGAAAAAAGCTTGGCATGATAGGCATATGAGAAAGAAAACATTCCAAGTCAGAGATCATGCATTGTTATACAACAGCAAGTTCCAAAAGTTCCTGGGTAAGTTGCATATGCACTGGTTGGGCCCATTTATAGTTGTGTAAATCAAAGATCCTGGAGTGGTAAGGCTAGCGCAACTGGATGGTGGAATGCTACAGGGATGGGTAAATGGTGTACGCTTGAAACCCTTCCACATGCCAAAATCCACACAATCAAGGTAAGGGGTCTTGGAGACGAGCGCAAGTAGGTAGGAGTCAATAAAACTTAGTCAAGTCATTACAAAGTTCATCTGAAGTTTATGACTTTTATAGTATATTAGTAAGAATAAGAAAAGGCGTCAATAAGGTTGCGGCAAAACTTCCATGATACCGCAACCCATTTGTGGTCAGGGGGATAGGTATGTTCTTTTAGTCTTAATAGTCACACACAGGTAGACACATTTTTAGTCTTAATAGTCACACACTTTTTTAGTCTTTTCGTCATACAATTAGTCATTTCCATAATAAGTAACTAATAATACAACTGTCAGATAGAGTTCGTAAAATATTTTCCCATTAGGAACAAATTTAGCTAATAAATACCCCCCATTACGAAAAATTTATTAACCATGCGGCCCACACCGTCCTTCCCAATTCTACGTCATAGATGTTAGGTCCAAGTCAGCCGACGGCGATGAAGCATAGTTAAGATACATGGGGAAAGTTTTCGTACTAATTAGTTTCTAAGTATAGTCAAAAAACGTCATGTCAAATCCGACTACTTAATTTGCATGACAATGCAGGAAGCTATAGAATTTCGAGTGCAGGTAGCAAAAATACTCCAAACTCGCTCTAAAGAACAGCAATAGCCAAAGTGTAGAAGTTCAAAGCCTCCAGTAATGATTGTCTATCAGGGATGAAGAGCAATGGCAAAGGGAATTATTTCAGTAACAGAACACAGACTCAATGAGCGAATTGTCCTGCTAGAAAATCCATATGGAAAATACGATAAATCTACTTTGGTTGACAACGATCTTACGAATTGTTTCCAGTTTCTGACACTGAAGAGGGAGGTGTATACAAAGGAAGTTAAAAAGGAAGATCGCACGAGCATAACCAGAGTCAAGGAAGATTTTAGAGGCCTACAACGATCTACACTAATCAATTTGAGGAGTCTACTAGTCTTCGACACACAACAGGTTGCGATGTAGTGCACGAAGATGCTAACCAGCAGAATGCATGGGGGATTGTTGTGGCTCGATAAGGACTATCTAATTCACGTAGATGATATCCATCGTCTCATAGGGCTATCAACAGGAAGAAATGTGGTGAATACAACATTTCAAGTAGGAACGAAAAGAGAAAAGAAGGAGGGAGAAAATGATTATTATGGAAAATATGGAATAAAGCGCGGGGGCAGGGGAGCCAAGATTGCCCTTATTATAAAAATTGAGATAAGTTTTTCTTGCTACATCATAGAAGGAAAAAAAATGAGAAACTTCGCTAGAAATGAGTGCACTCTGGATGCAATATCGGTTGCGGAGCACTGCTGTAAGGGAGAAGTTCTCAACTGGTCCCCTTTTATACTAAATGAGCTCTTCGAGGCCTGTGAGGATATCTACAAGAGGAGTACCAATTTCTTATTTGGATACATATTGATGACCTTGGAAATGTGGAAGTGGCAGCCACCAAGGGGGATGGAGATGATGCAGATTACTGAAGGACAACCGATAGCGGTCAGGTATGAGCCATGGAGAGTTTCGGGAGACCCGAGGAACAAGGAAAATAATGAGGAAGCTTTTGCCAAATGGTATGAGCTAATGTTGGATATAGTTAGGTCGATGGAGAGAATACCCAAACCATTTCTGGATGAATTTTTAGAAGACATCTGGTTTGGAGTCTCACATGGGCACACGTATCTTAGACCGAGATGTGTCCACCTAGAGACCTTCAAGATGAAGCCGCATAAATTTGTTTTAACTGAAGAAACACTCCATAGCGAGATTGGGTCATGATCACGGGTTGCATGTGAGATCACTGAAGGGAAGTACCGTGGTAGAGCACCCAAAAGAGACCAGCCAAGGAAGACATACAACCAATGGTGCTACAAATGGAAAAACAAATGTTTGTAATAAGGAAGACGATCACAAGCTTTGATGAACATTTAGGTGAGGCTACCCAGTCCATGTGTTTTCAAGATTCTACTATGTTTACACCAATAATCACAACTCCGCTAGTAGTGGAAATTCCTACTGTTGGCCCTGAAACTCAATCACAGCCAACAGTCCCAAAGCCCAAGAATAAAAATGTAGTCAAGAACCTAGCATCTAAAAAGCCCATGACTACCCCAAAAATACACATTTCCAACCTCACGGATGTGGTCAAAAAATCAATATCTGCATCACTGATTGTTGAAGAAATTCCCCCAAATCCATCTACCATTCTGTTAGCGCTCGAATTTGCCTCAAGCTGAGGAAGGCAGAATCCAAGGCAACATCAAACCACTTAGCCTCGTAGCTATTAGCTACCTATACCAATAGGTGTCATATTTCATGATTGGCTATGAAAAAGTCCAAATATGCTCTGCTTTGATGATTCAAAGATCACATATTTCCATAAGAATACAATCTGTGCTTATAGCTTGGTATGGACTCAAATTTTGATGGATGGTCCAACAATCTAAACTGGATCATGTCATGTTTTAAATTTTCAGTTGTAGAATAGAGAAAGGAGTCTGTCCAAACTGTTTAATCTTGGCAGACAAGTAGTTTAGGTAGAGAAAAAAGGCTTCCAACAGCTTAATCTGGGACCTTGGAAGAAATAAGGGCAGAAGTAGATAGAAAAACAAAAGAAAAAGCCAAAAGAAAAGAAAAGGCAAGTAAGGGTCTGCAAGTCCAAGTGCACCCTCCAAGAAGAAATAAAAAATGCTAGGCAATAGATGGGTAGGCAGTTGGGGTTGCAGAAAGGTCATTTTTATAAGTTGCATGTGTGCTAACTTTGTTTACCAAAGCAAAATCAATGAATTGAGGAGGTGTCATTCTTCATCAAGTTACAGCAAGCAAGAAGCATGTCTAACCTCCCTTCTTCCCCTTTCCATTTCATTACTAACACTCCCTAATCAGCTGAGATTCATGGAAGAGATTATGGTTTCATGGTGGTTCTTAAATCTTTTAGAAGCCACATTTCTTGTCTAAAGCTCTTTTCATTTTGATCTACTCCCTAAACTAAGTAAGTTTCAAATAAACTTAGTAACTTCCCCCTCATTCACATTTCCCCCCATATTAACTCTAACTTTACTATGTAATTCCCCTATGTTACCCTTCCCCTACTAGTATTAACACCATGGTGTATAAACCCCAAATTTTGTATAAATATCCCTCCCCTTGGAATTATAGCCAATAAATCCTCTGTCAGGAATCAAATTGGCATCTGGTCACTTTGATGAACCTAAACCTTACCCCTCTCCCTTCTTTGAAGTCATTCCATCCATTAAGCCTTTGATTGTAAAGAAAGAACCTTGTAAAAACCCCTCCTATCCATAACCCCTTTGAAAATTATGAAAAAACCCAAAAACCCACCTTTTACCACTTTTCCAAAGTTTCGGTGCATATATGTGATTTTCCAAAATACATTGAAAACCTTACAAAAATCCATATCCTAATGTTTTCCGCCGGGCGCAGCTTTCAAAAACAAATAATAAATTAAACCCGCCCCCTCCGTATTGTTCGATCACATCGCCCTTCCGTCAACCATCGGATTGGACCCATGTGATCCGACGGCTCTCATTGATATCGGAGCGGCTCCCACGCCTGACAGTTAGCGCCCGAGAAAATGACGAAGGGTTACGTCAGTCCTCGGCCACGCGTCACCCTCTCGAGTCTCTCAGAGTGGCCTCTGAAAAACCGGGGCCGTATCGTAAGCGGTCCGAGAAAAACCATAACCACTATTGCAATTACCGCCCGGTTTGCTGGTCCCACGTCATGCCCACATCAGAGCCACGTCGCCGCCACCCCGCTGTCACATCAGTACTTTTGTCCGCCCCTGTGCCAGCGTGTCTGCCACCGCATCATCCCCGTGGACCAATAGCAGCTCGCCACCTCACCCGATGACGTCATGCTGACGTCATTCGAGCTTGACCCCACCCTATGACGTCATGATGACGTCATCCGAGAAAAGGCGCCAAATTGCCAAAAGGTCCATATTTTGGCCAAAAATCACGTTTTGCATACTTTTTCGCTCATTCGCTATTGTTTCCGCTGCATGGTCTTTTACGTCCAAAACTGCGCCACCCCACTGGAATCGACCTGGAGACCTCCAGAGCACCAATTCTGCCCACATTTACGACCACTGCTCGCTGTTTGCCAGGTATTTCTCATCATTTATCCTCCATACGCCTAAATTGTCTGTAAATTACTCAGAAGGCTCAAAGGACACTAAAACTCATCATTTTACCGGCAAATTCCCTCTGCAAAGCCTCTATTTCCAACTGCAAGCTCGAAAACCACCAGCTGAGCCTTGATTTCCCGAGTTCTTATCAAAAACTGTAAACTGCTCGCGCAATCGTGAGACAGTTGGTCAATCCATTAAAAACCTGCCACAAAAGACAGAGTGAGACCAGACCTTGGTCTTATTCATAATTCAAACAGTATTTCAATTGATGTATGCTCCTTTCACCCTCTGGTCCCTGAAATTCACACTTTCATTGCAAGTAATCACCTCTGTGTTGTTCTGCTTACTTCAACCAGTTCACCTGCAAGTCAGAAGCTTAATAGACCATGGAAACTCCAATTGCACTGAACATCAAGCCTCTCAATACCCCTCATAGGGAGTTAGAATGGAAAGCTCTGGGAGATATGGATTATCAAATGTTAGACTATTTTCCATTAGGCTCCAAATATAATATTCAGATGCTAAATGAGTTGAAAGCCTAGCACCTTAGTGGAGCTGATATCCTAGGGATTTGGGACTCAAACTTGCCCATCTACAACCTCCCCCAGGTAAATCCTATGCCAGAATTGATCCACAGATGCCAGGAGTGCTATGATCCATGCCAAAGAGCTGTCCTCAACCCCACAGGCTCAATTCTGTTCCATATCACCCCAGAGAGCATAAATGAGATGCTGCATTTCCACACTGCAAAACCATTGAACCCCCTCTACATGCAGAACTTGATAAAGAAGGGGACTAAGTTGTCAAATGACCAGATCATCAAAATCAACCAGTTGTTTGTACAACCAGGCTCTGAAGCCATCAGAACTCCTCCTATTGGATATGCATACTTAAATGAATTGGGCAGAATGCTAGTGGATTTGATCAGCTATGTCCTAGGGTTCAGGGGAGTGGAGGATGTGGATGATATTATAATGGAAATGCTGTCTATATTCTCTCCTGGAAGGCCTCCAGCTGTACATTATGACTATGCCACATATATTGCAGATAGGATCCATGACCAGCTGATGAATCTGCAAAGGGAAAGACTGTTCAGATACACTTCCTACATTTACCATCTATTCTTGTTTTATCAACCAGGCAGTTTCCTCATTCCCCTGAAGCAAGTTAATGCCCAGGGGAACCCAAGGTCAGTTGTGTTTTGGACCTCTGTTTTCATTGCACCTCTGTATCACCATACACATACTGTGAGTTCATAGACTTGTTCATTCATCCAGCTACGACATTATTGTATGGTGTTTCTCCTCCGAGGTTAACTGATGACATGAGGAGAATTCTACATCTAAACAAAACCTACAGCATTGGTAATTGGTACTTTTACCAAGACCACACAGTCATCAGAGTATATGGCTGTGAGTTGAAGCCTTATAGGCTGCCAAGGTATGTCCCTATGAGACTTTTTGCCCTGGAATATTTCAGGCAATTTGGGAATGCCGACTACCTCCACTTCCAAAGTAAGAACAAGAAGGCGCAGTTGAAGGTAAGGAGCCAGCTGGGCCCTTTCCTATATAACAAAAAAGAGGAGGGATGGAAAGAGGAAAATAGTATCCTAGAGGCCCTCAAACTGCAAACTAGTTTTGAGTGGATACCCTATGACCCCAATCACTTTGTTTCCCTCAAGAGGATAAGATACAAATTGGGTACCTATTCACATGTGAGGCAGCCTGAGATTGAGCAGTATGCCAATGCATTGAGCTGGGAAGAGGGCACCCTAGAAGAGGAAATTACTAGTGAAGAGCTGCTAGAAAGAGAGGCTAGAAATATTCAAAAAGAAGCTGACTTAGAAACTTGTGGACAGGTCCCCCTCTCTTATAAAAGACAACTTGGAGCAGCTGCCTCATCCTCAACAACACATCAACAAGCTGCCATGAATACTCCACAGACATCCAGCAAAAGCAAAGAAAAGCAGGTGGAACAGCCACCTCCTATGACAGAAGAGCAAATGGAAACCCTAGTGCAGCAGCAAGAAGAACAGCAACAACAGGAAGAACAAAGGCAGGAACAGCCTGTCCAGCAAGAGCAAACAGTGGAAGCCCCTAAATCCACTGAACAAACTGTGCCTCCAAGGCAAGAAACTTCAGCTGAGGCATCAATCCTCCAAACTCCACAAAAGGAGGATACAAGTAGGAAAAGGGACAGGGAGACTCCCCTTACAACATCAGAAACTCATGGGGAGAAAAGACAGAGAATTAATCCCTTCTCAGAGGAAGAAATGCCAATAGGACAATCTTTTGGTATGGTCCCACCCAGCAGGGAAGCATCAGCAAGTTCCTTTCAACAGGAACAGGATAGAGCAATGGGAGGTGAAGTGAGTTCCTCAAATCAGCAAAGGGAAGGCGGACCCAGCATTAAACAGCAGTTCATCGACATTAAGAGGAGAAATGATCCCATCAAGATACAGCTATATAACCATCTGTTAAACATGGCTCCCACCAATCAACAAAGACTCATGTCTGCATATGATGTGCAGGAAGGCAAAATGATCATGAGTCATTTTATGCCAACAGCAGTGCAGCCCCAATCTGCCTCTGACTACTTGAGGACTAACCTGGAAGTCCTTGCCAAGGATATCCACCCAATGGACAAGATAGAACTGCATAAGCAAACGAGTGAGATGGTCTATGCTTCCTTGGCAGATCAAACATTGGATAACTACAGGCTACAAAATAGCCTTAACAATACAGCCTCTCAGCTAGAGTTGGAGAGAGCATCATCCCAGGCAAAGGACAACAGAATAAGGTCCTTAGAGGACATCATCATAGAGATTGGGCATGATCCCAAAGACATCAAGGGCATTCAAGAGATATTAAAATTGAGGGATGCAGACATGGCAGCCTTGAGGAGAAAGATCAAACTCCCAGCCACAATTCACCCTCAAACAGATGATGTTGCCCAGCAAAGACATGATCAAGAGGCCACAACCTTGTTGATATCTCTGTACAAGCAGCTAATCCAAACTCAGGAAAAGCTGGGAGAATCGGAGGCTGCAAAAGCAGCACTACAGGCAGCCTTGAAACAAAGAGAAGAAGGGCAAACCTCCAAGCCTCCTCCTGAAGTAATCAACCTTGAGGAAACTGCTCCCATTGTTACTCCTCCTCCTCAGCAAACAGAACCTACAGCACCAACTACATCGACAGCTGCACCAACAACAGAGCAGACTCATAGTCTGGATATGCAGAAGCTTCAAAATGAAATTCAAGTCCTGGAAGCTCAAATGTTAGAGCTCAATCAAGCCAAAGAATCTTTGGCTAAAATAAATGAAAGATATGACAAGAGCAAACAGAATGTGGCCGAGAAGGAAAGAGAGATAAAAGATCTCAAAAAGAGAATAACTGAGCTTGAGAAAGAGCTCACACTAGATAAGGTGACAGCAGAGCTCAAAACAGTCCTTTGGGCCAATATTGGCCAGTCAATTACTGATCAGTGGCAGTTCATTGAGACCATAGATGAACAGTTAGTACTCATTACAAAGGCAAATAGGGAAATACACAGAGCAAGAGCAAGCCTTGGCAACATGCCTGATGCTGCCAGCAGAATGATCAACATATTGAATAACAGGACAAGCTCTCAACTGGCCACCATGGGAATTGCTCATAGGACTGAGACAATCTCAATGGTTAAAAGGGTCCTGACATTAAGAAACCTGGTTGGAACATTGGAAAGGAGAACCCAAGACATGCAGACCGAAATCAACAAGTTCATGGACAGGTTTCAGGTATTGCAAAACAGAGGCCTCCCCAGCCTAATAAGCAGTGTGGGAAGACTGCTTACCCATGAAAACTATGCTAAAAGGGTCAATGCCTTTGCTGCAAGTCAAATTGCAGCACAGCCCAGCACTTCAGCAGAATCAGGGCCAGCATCAGGACAGACTCTATATAATAGGGTGGAAAACCTGTTTTTTATCATGAACGAGATCAATCATCTGTTCGATGTGCCTCCAAATTTCTATAAATATACAAAAGCAGATGAAACCATAGAGGCAATTTTGAAGCACCAATTGCCCACACAGGAAGTCTGGAATAAATTGACACAGATGATATTATCAAGCCAGAACCTGTAATGTTATGTTTTGTCCAATTTATAAGTGATCATACACAGGTAAAATTTTGGTAGATAAGCATACAGAGGAAAGATGAAAGGTTGAGCCAACTCAGCAGGGCTATTCGGTCACCACAGCAGCAAGCACAGTCACAGGTGGCAGGGCCGAGAAAATACAGCGCAGCAAACGTAAAGACACATTTTCCAGCATTAAAGCAAAGCGGTTCAACCGACTCACTGACCTCCAAAGGTCAAAATATCCTCTGACAGACTTAAAGAGCAGTTATGCTGCATTCAAAGATGTAATAACTTCTTTTCTACTTTTCTGTACGAAGTAATGAAGATATTTCTCTCTCAGATGACTCAATGCCTGAGATATTTTGTATAAACATTTCTATAAAATCCCCTTCGCATGAGTTTGCAAGGGTTGTTGTTGATTTCATTTCTAGACTTCTGTTGTTGTATAACTCTCAGAGAAATAATACAAAAGGTGGATGGAATTTCCAAAGCTCTGTGTTCCTTGATGCATTGTGGTGGCTGGCTGATTGTTACAGGATTCCTGCATGTTTCATAGCACAATAAGTCTTCTTTTAACCTCTGTGTTATATGTTTTCTAGTCTTTCATGTTCTTTCATGTTTCTGAGTTTTACACTTAATGGCAAAGTAAAAGAATAGTTCCAGGATTTAATCACAGATTACCCTAAACTCAATCTAAGCTATTATAAATGTTTTCTTCCAGATAGAGTAAATAAGGTGTAATTCTTAATTGCTACACTTTCAAGCTATATCTCTCACTGTGATAAATATTTTCAGGAATTCAAGTTTGCTCCTGAGACATCTATCTCTTCCCCTCACCCCAGCTTTAGTGAAAAATTCTTAAATTCTTTTCACTGGTTGTTTACATATCACCATCATAATCTAACTTTGTTATATGAAATATTTAATTGGCCTTGTAATCTCAGAAAATCACCTCAAGGTTTCTAAAACACTTGTAGCCACAGACTCCATTGCCCAATGAAACAAACTTATCTGCAGATTGCACACTTCAAGTACAGAAAGATATCCTTCAACCAAAATATAAACCAAAAACCTGAGCATAATAACTAGCCTAAAACACCATCATAACAGAGACAAATTATAAAGAGAGAGCCCTCTCTGATTACAGTGTGGCTAGGCACTGCAATCCAAAGATTGGTTAGTGGTTACCCCGGCCGTATTCCCTTGGGAGTCATAGGGAACAACCTGGGTGTTAACATAATTGGCGACTCCACTGGGGACTTCTTAGGATTTTCCAATTTCTATACATCCCTCAAAGCCTGAAATCAAGCCTGAAACAAGTCAGGAGGCCTTCAAAACTGTTTCTGTGTCACATTGACAGTTTTAGGGAAGAGCTCTTTCAGTGAATCTTCATCTCAGTTTTGAAATATATATAGCCATTCAAAAATCTTTATCCAGCCCTTGCAAATATAAAAACTTCCTATAAAATCCAAAAACGATTAGAAGCTGGCTCCCAAGAAAAATACACGGCACACTAGGGAAAATCCTGACCCTAATCCACCCATCATTGTTGATAATCCAAATACCATCCCTAGAAACATTAGGAGGCAGCAAAGGCAGGAGCAGCCTGCTAACCTAACTTCAGATTCAGATCATCCCAGCCTTATCTCTACCCCATGCAAGGTCCTCTTCCGGTCTACCCCAAATTCCCCTAGTTCACCATCCACATCTCAAAGTCCTCCTCTCACATCTTCATTCACTGCACATATCCCCTTGACCAACACACTAGGTTCACCCCTACTTGTCACCCATGTAGTACCCACTGTTCCTATTATCCCAGCTGCCCCTGTTAATCCTCTAAACCCTGTAAATATGGCTAACAGATATGCACCTTTGCAGATACCAGCTAATGCTGCAGCTCTACCCCAAGATTACCAAACCAAAATCTCATACTTTGACTCCAATGGTTCTCTGACAGCTGTCCAGCATGCTAAGAGGATGCAAGACCATTTTGAGACCTATGAAATAGATGATGACAGTGTCAGAATGAGGATGTTTGTTCAAAGCCTAACTGGGGATGTAAGAACTTGGTTTAGATCCCTAAATGCAAATTCCATTACAACTCCTGATGAACTGTATCAAGCCTTTACTAGTAGGTGGGAGAAGAAGAAAGATCCTCTGCACATACTTGGGGAATATGACACTATCAAAAGAGGTCCCCAAGAGACTGTTTTAGAGTATTGTGCAAGATTTAACAATGTATATAACGCGATTCCACAAAACTTAAGACCTCCTCCTGATTTAGCCTTGTACAAATTCCCTGATGGTTTTGACCCTGACATGGCCTATCAGTTGAAGGAAAGAGATCCTCAATCCCTTGCAGAGGCCCAAAGGGTTGCTGTCACAGTGGAAGCCAACCTAATTGCCAAAAGAAACAGGGCAAGGTTGGAAAAGAGGACTTGTTTTCAAAGAGGAACCCTCTGCCTTTGATCAGAAGCTGGATGCAATTCTCACTGGAATGAAAAGATTGGGTGATAGAGTGGAATCGGTTGAAAGAAAATCATCATGGGAAGCACCACAAAACAACCCTCCTAGGAATCCAAATTTTAGGAGAACTCAAAACCCAAATGTTGGTAAAGCCAGTGCTGACCTAGACATAAGACCCCCTTTCCAAGAAAATTATGCAGAAACTTCCACATCAATAGAGCCCAATGAAGATCCTGAGATTAATTTAATGGGTCTAGATGGTGAAAGTCAAGTTTTCTTAACACAAGAAGATCATGAGGATGATGAAACCAAACTGTTCCAAACTAAATCAGGTGAATCCTTTGACTTTAAGCAAGGCTATGACACTGTTGTTTATGAAGTCCATAAACAATACAAGCTGAGGAGCAGAACTGTGAATGTAAACCAGCCTGAAAAAATAAAGGATAATCGGCAGCCTGAAAGAGTCATAGTCACAGAACCTAATGACAAAATAAATTCACCTACAGAAGAAGTGATTGTTGAGGAGATCACTGAACCACTATCCTTAAAACAGCAGCCTGTGGCCACTTCACCTTCTCATCCTAATTTAAATGTTACTCCCCAAGAGATGAGTAAAAGAGGCAGGTCCCACAGTCAAGATAAAAATCAAGAAGAAGATTTAATGAACAAGGAAAGGACTGTTATCCATAACCCCAAGACCCAATCTGAAAAACCTTTTGATCTAGAAACAGAAATTGGCAAACTAAAAATAGCAATTCCTCTCTCAGAACTAGCCAAGCATGACATCTATAAACTACAGATCAAGAAGTCCCTTCAACTCACTAGCAGCAAAGATGATGTCAATGTGCTGGACGACACCCCCGAACTCCTGTTTGGCCCAGAAGTGGATGGAAAAACGGTAGTCACAGGGGTATTGCCTTTCTATGTCAGTTTACATATTCATGATAAAATATTACATAATGCAATGTTTGACTCAGGTGCCTCTCACAATCTCATGCCAAAAGCAGTCATGGAGAGATTGAATCTAGATATAACAAGACCATACAAAGACCTGTTTTCCTTTGACTCCAGCCAAGTCAAATGTCTAGGTCTCATAAAAGATTTATGTGTATCTCTGGTTCAATACCCAAACAAGACAATCCTAATGGATGTGGTAGTTGCTGATATTCCACCTAAGTATGGGATGCTGTTATCAAGATCTTGGGGAGCTAAACTCCAAGGTTCCCTGCAATTAGACATGTCATATGCCACCATCTCTGTTTTTGGGCAACCAAAAAGACTGTACAGAGAAACACTCATGAAATACATGGTCAGCAGTGAAGAAAAGCCTCAAAACTTTCCCATATATGATGTCCATTCAGACATAGACTCATACATTCTCTTCAATGACACCACAACTCCCTCAAAAGGTGAGGTTGAAACCAAGATACTCATACAGGAGGAAGACTCAAACGAAAGAATTATCACCCATGAGACAACAGTCAATCAAACACTAGATACTGTTGGTGTTCTAAATATCAAGCATACCCAATCAAATGATGAAACTGTCCTAGAAGACAAGCTAGATGAAAAACCACAACTTCTACTCACATTGCCAGCCCATGAACAGATCATTAAATCTCCTTCCCAACAGGATATTCTATGGTTCCTTGAATTTGATGGCTCAGTCAACAAGTTAGGGGCAGGAGCTGGAGTTTGGGTACACAATAAAGAAAATAGTCATGCAGAGGGCAGAGCCTATAGATTGAACTTCAGATGTACTAATAACATGGCAGAATATGAAGCTCTTTTACTAGGCCTCAAGTTAGTAAAGTTCTTACAAGCTGCCAGGGTTTCAATCATGGGGGATTCAGATCTAGTTATTCAACAAGTGAAGGGAAACTTTGTCACCAATGACAAAAGACTAAGGACTTATAGGTCTGCTGTTGCTGAGGTACTAAACTTGTTCTCTGAATTCCAAATCACTAAAATTCCTAGAACCCAAAATCTACATGCTCATAGTTTAGCCACCTTTGCAAGTACCTGCAAGCTGCCTTTTGAGCCTCGTCATTGTTTTACAGCTGAGGTAAAACACAAACCCTCCATTCCAAACAATGTTAATGATTGGCAAGTATTTGAGGATGACAAGCAAATAAACCTTTTTTTGACCCTGCAGCAAGAATTTGCAGGATTAAATATTGACACTGATACAGCAAGTCAATCACAAATACTTGATGGAGCAAGTCCATCACAAATACTGTTTCAATAGATTACTCACCCAATATCACCTAGAACAGCAAAACAAATGCTAAATCCAACTATTTTCAACGAAGACAACATCCAGCAAATTCGATCAATCAATGGTGAGGAAGTGGCCAATGCTGAAACTGAAATCATAGAGCTGAAAGACAATTTTTTACCAACAGGCCTAACTCCCCTAGAAGACATCTTTGACTCAAATGATATTCCCAGAAAACCAAAAATGCAGCCCTTAAATGCAGCCATTGAAGAATGCAACATAGGTACAATTGACAAACCCAAAATAATTAAATTGTCTGCTTCTTTACCTCCTGACCAAAAGCCTAAATACATTGACCTCTTTAAAGAGTTCCAAGATGTCTTTGCATGGAGTTATGAGGACTTAAAGTCCTATGACACCTCTGTTATCCAGCATACAATCCCTCTCAAACTTGATCAAAAGCCCTTTAAACAAAAATTGAGGAGAATCAATCCTATGCTTCTCCCAGCAATGGAACAAGAGGTACAGAAAATGTTCAAGGCTGGCATCATAGCACCAATCAGATTCTCTGAATGGATCTCCAACTTAGTCCCTACTAGAAAGAAGACGGGTGAAATTAGGCTGTGTGTGGACTTAAGGAATCTGAACCAAGTATCCCTCAAAGACAACTATCCCTTACCCAAGATGGATCACATTCTCCAAAGGGTGGTAGGGGCCTCAAGGATCTCATTACTAGATGGATTTTCAGGCTTCAATCAAATCCTGGTGAACCCTGATGATCAAGATAAAACAGCATTCACTACCCCATGGGGAACTTTCAAATATGTAAAGATGCCTTTTGGATTGAAAAATGCAGGGGCAACTTTTCAAAGAGCAATGGATATTGCTTTTTCCAAAGAGATTCATGACTTTTTAGTCATTTACCTAGATGACCTTACACCTTTCTCAAAATCAGACCAAGAACATATAAAACATTTGAGACAGATCTTCCTAAAATGCAGAAAATATGGAATTTCCTTAAATCCCAAGAAATCCCTGTTTGGTTTAGAGGAAGGTAAGCTGTTGGGCCACATCATTTCTAAAGATTGCATTAGAATTGACCCAGATAGGATACAGGCTATCCTACAAATGCCCCACCCAAGAAATGTCAAAGAGTTGCAAGGATTCTTGGGAAAAATCAACTTCTTGAGGAGGTTTATCCCAAACTTAGCAGAGCTAATCAGATTATTAAATAACATGCTAAAAAAGGATTCAAAAGTCAAGTGGACTGTTGAAGCCAATCAAGCCTTTGAAAGTATAAAACTGGCCCTTACCCAAACACCAGTGCTGACCAATCCTCAATTTGACAGAGAATTTATCATTTTCTCTTTTGCCTCCCAGCATACTATTGCTGTTGTTTTATTGCAAAAAGATGACCAAGGAAATGAGAAGCCAATTGCTTTCTTTAGCAAAGCTCTTAGAGATGCACCTTTAAAGTATCAAATCATGGAAAAGCAAGCTTATGCTTTGGTCAAAGCCATTAAAGACTTTAGGATTTATATCCTTTATTCCCATGTTATAGCATATGTGCCAAGTCCTATTGTCAAAGACATTCTCACCCAAGAAAATTTAGAGGGCAGAAGAGGAAAGTGGATTGCCAACATCTTGGAATTTGACATTGAGATAAAACCTACAAAACTAATAAAAGGGCAAGGCTTGGCCAAATTAATGACAGAAGCAAATTTCCAAGCCTTAGACATTAACCAGCTGGACAGTGAACCGGAGCTGGCGACTCCAAAGATCAATGTAGCCTTTGAACAATCCCCTTGGTACTCTGATATATGTTATGTACTGCAAAACCTGTGTGCTCCCCCAGGATTGTCCAGAACTAAATGTAGGTTTTTAAAAATGAAAGCTTCTAAATTTTGTATTATGGATGGAAATTTATTGTGGAAAAACCATGAAGGAATATTGCTAAACTGCCTAATTGAGAATGAAACTGACAATATCATAAAGGAATTTCATGCAGGTGACTGTGGTGGACATTTATACTGGAAGTCCACTGTGGATAAAATACTAAGGGCTGGGTACTACTGGCCCACCATGTTCTCTGATGTCAAGAAATTCACCACCTCATGTCATAAATGTCAAGTGTTTGAGGGAAAGAGACAGTTGCTGCCACTTCCCTTAAGGCCTATTGCAACAGAGAGACCTTTTCAACAATGGGGCTTGGATTTCATTGGGGAAATTCACCCCTCATCCTCAGGCCAACATAGATGGATCTTGACAGCCACAGACTACTTCACCAAGTGGATTGAAGTTGTCCCATGCAGACAAGCAAATGATTCCACTATCATTCAGTTCTTGGAGAACAACATATTGGCTAGATTCGGCTGTCCTGACAAAATAATAACAGACAATGCTGCTGCTTTCAGATCCAAGAAAATGGTGAACTTCTGCCATAAATTTCACATCACCTTGGGCCATTCTACTGCATACTATCCCCAAGGAAATGGCCTTGCTGAGTCATCAAATAAAAGTCTGGTAAACATCATAAAGAAAGTACTAGAAGAGAACAAAAAGAATTGGCATAAAAAGCTTGTGAATGCCCTATGGGCAGATAGACTAACAACCAAAAGATCAATTGGGACCAGCCCATATGAGTTGGTTTATGGATTAGAGGCCAAATTTCCTTCATCACTAGGAGTGCCTGTTATGAAACTTCTTCAAGAAAGCCAAGCTAAACCAAATGATATGCAAAGAAGAATCAATCAGATCATATGCTTACAGCAAACTAGAGACCAAGTGTTCAGCAGAGTTCAAATTCTACAAGAAAAATTAAAGAAGGCCTTTGATAGAAGAACTAAGGCAGAAGATTTCAACGTTGGTGACAAAGTCCTCAAGTGGGATTCAAGAAGAGAGGACAAGGGAAAACATGGAAAATTTGATTCCCTTTGGAGAGGACCATTTGCTGTCCAAGCAGTACAAGGAAACAACACTTATTTCCTTAAGAGTCTCAATGAAACTGATTTGGATGAAGGTCTTGTGAATGGCAGGATGCTGAAGCACTATTTTGAATATCACCCATAAGTGCACCCTGAGTTTTTCTTGTACATATCCAGATGTATATATTATTTTCTGTCAACATGTAGAAATGCAATTTCTCAAAGTTTTCCTAAAACTGCCAGCAAAAGGTCAATAGAATCAGAGGTCTACCAAGAAGAGAAGCACACAATTTTGGCATTTCAAAGCAGCAAACTTCAAGATTGGCAAGAGCAGTCAAGGAGCAAGGCAATCTGACCTGCTGTTCTTGGTCTTTCAAATGAAACACCACCCCCATGTGGAGCCACTGTTAGCTACCTATACCAATAGGTGTCATATTTCATGATTGGCTATGAAAAAGTCCAAATATGCTCTGCTTTGATGATTCAAAGATCACATATTTCCATAAGAATACAATCTGTGCTTATAGCTTGGTATGGACTCAAATTTTGATGGATGGTCCAACAGTCTAAACTGGATCATGTCATGTTTTAAATTTTCAGTTGTAGAATAGAGAAAGGAGTCTGTCCAAACTGTTTAATCTTGGCAGACAAGTAGTTTAGGTAGAGAAAAAAGGCTCCCAACAGCTTAATCTGGGACCTTGGAAGAAATAAGGGCAGAAGTAGATAGAAAAACAAAAGAAAAAGCCAAAAGAAAAGAAAAGGCAAGTAAGGGTCTGCAAGTCCAAGTGCACCCTCCAAGAAGAAATAAAAAATGCTAGGCAATAGATGGGTAGGCAGTTGGGGTTGCAGAAAGGTCATTTTTATAAGTTGCATGTGTGCTAACTTTGTTTACCAAAGCAAAATCAATGAATTGAGGAGGTGTCATTCTTCATCAAGTTACAGCAAGCAAGAAGCATGTCTAACCTCCCTTCTTCCCCTTTCCATTTCATTACTAACACTCCCTAATCAGCTGAGATTCATGGAAGAGATTATGGTTTCATGGTGGTTCTTAAATCTTTTAGAAGCCACATTTCTTGTCTAAAGCTCTTTTCATTTTGATCTACTCCCTAAACTAAGTAAGTTTCAAATAAACTTAGTAACTTCCCCCTCATTCACATTTCCCCCCATATTAACTCTAACTTTACTATGTAATTCCCCTATGTTACCCTTCCCCTACTAGTATTAACACCATGGTGTATAAACCCCAAATTTTGTATAAATATCCCTCCCCTTGGCATTATAGCCAATAAATCCTCTGTCAGGAATCAAATTGGCATCTGGTCACTTTGATGAACCTAAACCTTACCCCTCTCCCTTCTTTGAAGTCATTCCATCCATTAAGCCTTTGATTGTAAAGAAAGAACCTTGTAAAAACCCCTCCTATCCATAACCCCTTTGAAAATTATGAAAAAACCCAAAAACCCACCTTTTACCGCTTTTCCAAAGTTTCGGTGCATATATGTGATTTTCCAAAATACATTGAAAACCTTACAAAAATCCATATCCTAATGTTTTCCGCCGGGCGCAGCTTTCAAAAACAAATAATAAATTAAACCCACCCCCTCCGTATTGTTCGATCACATCGCCCTTCCGTCAACCGTCGGATCGGACCCATGTGATCCGACGGCTCTCATTGATATCGGAGCGGCCCCCACGCCTGACAGTTAGCGCCCGAGAAAATGACGAAGGGTTACGTTAGTCCTCGGCCACGCGTCACCCTCTCGAGTCTCTCGGAGCAGCCTCTGACAAAACCGGGGCCGTATCGTAAGCGGTCCGAGAAAAACCGTAACCACTATTGCAATTACCGCCCGGTTTGCTGGTCCCACGTCAGAGCCACGTCGCCGCCACCCCGCCGTCGCATCAGTACTTTTGTCCACCCCTGTGCCAGCATGTCTGCCACCGCGTCATCCCCGTGGACCAATAGCAGCTCGCCACCTCACCCGATGACGTCATGCTGACGTCATCCGAGCTTGACCCCACCCTATGACGTCATGCTGACGTCATCCGAGAAAAGGCGCCAAATTGCCAAAAGGTCCATATTTTGGCCAAAAATCACGTTTTGCATACTTTTTCGCTCATTCGCTATTGTTTCCGCTGCATGGTCTTTTACGTCCAAAACTGCGCCACCCCACTGGAATCGACCGGGAGACCTCCAGAGCACCAATTCTGCCCACATTTACGACCACTGCTCGCTGTTTGCCAGGTATTTCTCATCATTTATCCTCCATACGCCTAAATTGTTTGTAAATTACTCAGAAGGCTCAAAGGACACTAAAACTCATCATTTTACCGGCAAATTCCCTCTGTAAAGCCTCTATTTCCAACTGCAAGCTCGAAAACCACCAACTGAGCCTTGATTTCCCGAGTTCTTATCAAAAACTGTAAACTGCTCGCGCAATCGTGAGACAGTTGGTCAATCCATTAAAAACCTGCCACAAAAGACAGAGTGAGACCAGACCTTGGTCTTATTCATAATTCAAACAGTATTTCAATTGTTGTATGCTCCTTTCACCCTCTGGTCCCTGAAATTCACACTTTCATTGCAAGTAATCACCTCTGTGTTGTTCTGCTTACTTCAACCAGTTCACCTGTAAGTCAGAAGCTTAATAGACCATGGAAACTCCAATTGCACTGAACATCAAGCCTCTCAATAACCCTCATAGGGAGTTAGAATGGAAAGCTCTGGGAGATATGGATTATCAAATGTTAGACTAGTTTCCATTAGGCTCCAAATATAATATTCAGATGCTAAATGAGTTGAAAGCCCAGCACCTTAGTGGAGCTGATATCCTAGGGATTTGGGACTCAAACTTGCCCATCTACAACCTCCCCCAGGTAAATCCTATGCCAGAATTGATCCACAGATGCCAGGAGTGCTATGATCCATGCCAAAGAGCTGTCCTCAGCCCCACAGGCTCAATTCTGTTCCATATCACCCCAGAGAGCATAAATGAGATGCTGCATTTCCACACTGCAAAACTATTGAACCCCCTCTACATGCAGAACTTGATAAAGAAGGGGACTAAGTTGTCAAATGACCAGATCATCAAAATCAACCAGCTGTTTGTACAACCAGGCTCTGAAGCCATCAGAACTCCTCCTATTGGATATGCATACTTAAATGAATTGGGCAGAATGCTAGTGGATTTGATCAGCTATGTCCTAGGGTTCAGGGGAGTGGAGGATGTGGATGATATTATAATGGAAATGCTGTCTATATTCTCTCCTGGAAGGCCTCCAGCTGTACATTATGACTATGCCACATATATTGCAGATAGGATCCATGACCAGCTGATGAATCTGCAAAGGGAAAGACTGTTCAGATACACTTCCTACATTTACCATCTATTCTTGTTTTATCAACCAGGCAGTTTCCTCATTCCCCTGAAGCAAGTTAATGCCCAGGGGAACCCAAGGTCAGTTGTGTTTTGGACCTCTATTTTCATTGCACCTCTGTATCACCATACACATACTGTGAGTTCATAGACTTGTTCATTCATCCAGCTACGACATTATTGTATGGTGTTTCTCCTCCGAGGTTAACTGATGACATGAGGAGAATTCTACATCTAAACAAAACCTACAGCATTGGTAATTGGTACTTTTACCAAGACCACACAGTCATCAGAGTATATGGCTGTGAGTTGAAGCCTTATAGGCTGCCAAGGTATGTCCCTATGAGACTTTTTGCCCTGGAATATTTCAGGCAATTTGGGAATGCCGACTACCTCCACTTCCAAAGAAAGAACAAGAAGGCACAGTTGAAGGTAAGGAGCCAGCTGGGCCCTTTCCTATATAACAAAAAAGAGGAGGGATGAAAGAGGCAAATAGTATCCTAGAGGCCCTCAAACTGCAAACTAGTTTTGAGTGGATACCCTATGACCCCAATCACTTTGTTTCCCTCAGGAGGATAAGATACAAATTGGGTACCTATTCACATGTGAGGCAGCCTGAGATTGAGCAGTATGCCAATGCATTGAGCTGGGAAGAGGGCACCCTATAAGAGGAAATTACTAGTGAAGAGCTGCTAGAAAGAGAGGCTAGAAATATTCAAAAGAAGCTGACTTAGAAACTTGTGGACAGGTCCCCCTCTCTTATAAAAGACAACTTGGAGCAGCTGCCTCATCCTCAACAACACATCAGCAAGCTGCCATGAATACTCCACAGACATCCAGCAAAAGCAAAGAAAAGCAGGTGGAACAGCCACCTCCTATGACAGAAGAGCAAATGGAAACCCTAGTGCAGCAGCAAGAAGAACAGCAACAACAGGAAGAACAAAGGCAGGAACAGCCTGTCCAGCAAGAGCAAACAATGGAAGCCCCTAAATCCACTGAACAAACTGTGCCTCCAAGGCAAGAAACTTCAGCTGAGGCATCAATCCTTCAAACTCCACAAAAGGAGGATACAAGCAGGAAAAGGGACAGGGAGACTCCCCTTACAACATCAGCAACTCATGGGGAGAAAAGACAGAGAATTAATCCCTTCTCAGAGGAAGAAATGCCAATAGGACAGTCTTTTGGTATGGTCCCACCCAGCAGGGAAGCATCAGCAAGTTCCTTTCAACAGGAACAGGATAGAGCAATGGGAGGTGAAGTGAGTTCCTCAAATCAGCAAAGGGAAGGCGGACCCAGCATTAAACAGCAGTTCATCGACATTAAGAGGAGAAATGAGCCCATCAAGATACAGTTATATAACCATCTGTTAAACATGGCTCCCACCAATCAACAAAGACTCATGTCTGCATATGATGTGCAGGAAGGCAAAATGATCATGAGTCATTTTATGCCAACAGCAGTGCAGCCCCAATCTGCCTCTGACTACTTGAGGACTAACCTGGAAGTCCTTGCCAAGGATATCCACCCAATGGACAAGATAGAACTGCATAAGCAAACGAGTGAGATGGTCTATGCTTCCTTGGCAGGTCAAACATTGGATAACTACAGGCTACAAAATAGCCTTAACAATACAGCCTCTCAGCTAGAGTTGGAGAGAGCATCATCCCAGGCAAAGGACAGCAGAATAAGGTCCTTAGAGGACATCATCATAGAGATTGGGCATGATCCCAAAGACATCAAGGGCATTCAAGAGATATTAAAATTGAGGGATGCAGACATGGCAGCCTTGAGGAGAAAGATCAAACTCCCAGCCACAATTCACCCTCAAACAGATGATGTTGCCCAGCAAAGACATGATCAAGAGGCCACAACCTTGTTGATATCTCTGTACAAGCAGCTAATCCAAACTCAGGAAAAGCTGGGAGAATCGGAGGCTGCAAAAGCAGCACTACAGGCAGCCTTGAAACAAAGAGAAGAATGGCAAACCTCCAAGCCTCCTCCTGAAGTAATCAACCTTGAGGAAACTGCTCCCATTGTTACTCCTCCTCCTCAGCAAACAGAACCTATAGCACCAACTACATCGACAGCTGCACCAACAACAGAGCAGACTCATAGTCTGGATATGCAGAAGCTTCAAAATGAAATTCAAGTCCTAGAAGCTCAAATGCTAGAGCTCAATCAAGCCAAAGAATCTTTGGCTAAAATAAATGAAAGATATGACAAGAGCAAACAGAATGTGGCCGAGAAGGAAAGAGAGATAAAAGCCCTCAAAAAGAGAATAACTGAGCTTGAGAAAGAGCTCACACTAGATAAGGTGACAGCAGAGCTCAAAACAGTCCTTTGGGCCAATATTGGCCAGTCAATTACTGATCAGTGGCAGTTCATTGAGACCATAGATGAACAGTCAGTACTCATTACAAAGGCAAATAGGGAAATACACAGAGCAAGAGCAAGCCTTGGCAACATGCCTGATGCTGCCAGCAGAATGATCAACATATTGAATAACAGGACAAGCTCTCAACTGGCCACCATGGGAATTGCTCACAGGACTGAGACAATCTCAATGGTTAAAAGGGTCCTGACATTAAGAAACCTGGTTGGAACATTGGAAAGGAGAACCCAAGACATGCAGACCGAAATCAACAAGTTCATGGACAGGTTTCAGGTATTGCAAAACAGAGGCCTCCCCAGCCTACTAAGCAGTGTGGGAAGACTGCTTACCCATGAAAACTATGCTAAAAGGGTCAATGCCTTTGCTGCAAGTCAAATTGCAGCACAGCCCAGCACTTCAGCAGAATCAGGGCCAGCATCAGGACAGACTCTATATAATAGGGTGGAAAACCTGTTTTTTATCATGAACGAGATCAATCATCTGTTCGATGTGCCTCCAAATTTCTATAAATATACAGAAGTAGATGAAACCATAGAGGCAATTGTGAAGCACCAATTTCCCACACAGGAAGTCTGGAATAAATTGACACAGATGATATTATCAAGCCAGAACCTGTAATGTTATGTTTTGTCCAATTTATAAGTGATCATACACAGGGAAAATTTTGGTAGATAAGCATACAGAGGAAAGATGAAAGGTTGAGCCAACTCAGCAGGGCTATTCGGTCACCACAGCAGCAAGCACAGTCACAGGTGGCAGGGCCGAGAAAATACAGCGCAGCAAACGTAAAGACACATTTTCCAGCATTAAAGCAAAGCGGTTCAACCGACTCACTGACCTCCAAAGGTCAAAATATCCTCTGACAGACTTAAAGAGCAGTTATGCTGCATTCAAAGCTGTAATAACTTCTTTTCTACTTTTCTATACGAAGTAATGAAGATATTTCTCTCTCAGATGACTCAGTGCCTGAGATATTTTGTATAAACATTTCTATAAAATCCCCTTCGCATGAGTTTGCAAGGGTTGTTGTTGATTTAATTTCTAGACTTTTGTTGTTGTATAACTCTCAGAGAAATAATACAAAAGGTGGATGGAATTTCCAAAGCTCTATGTTCCTTGATGCACTGTGGTGGCTGGCTGATTGTTACAGGATTCCTGCATGTTTCATAGCACAATAAGTCTTCTTTTAACCTCTATGTTATATGTTTTCTAGTCTTTCATGTTCTTTCATGTTTCTGAGTTTTACACTTAATGGCAAAGTAAAAGAATAGCTCCACGATTTAATCACAGATTACCCTGAACTCAATCTAAGCTGTTATAAATGTTTTCTTCCAGATAGAGTAAATAAGGTGTAATTCTTAATTGCTACACTTTCAAGCTATATCTCTCACTGTGATAAATATTTTCAGGAATTCAAGTTTGCTCCTGAGACATCTATCTCTTCCCCTCACCCCAGCTTTAGTGAAAAATTCTTAAATGCTTTTCACTGGTTGTTTACATATCACCATCATAATCTAACTTTGTTATATGAAATATTTAATTGGCCCTGTAATCTCAGAAAATCACCTCAAGGTTTCTAAAACACTTGTAGCCACAGACTCCATTGCCCAATGAAATAAACTTATCTGCAGATTGCACACTTCAAATACAGAAAGATATCCTTCAACCAAAATATAAACCAAAAACCTGAGCATAATAACTAGCCTAAAACACCATCATAACAGAGACAAATTATAAAGAGAGAGCCCTCTCTGATTACAGTGTGGCTAGGCACTGCAATCCAAAGATTGGTTAGTGGTTACCTCGGCCGTATTCCCTTGGGAGTCATAGGGAACAACCTGGGTGTTAACAGTAGCTAGCCCTACGGGGACAGGAGAGGGCTCTCTCCGGGTCTATCTCAGCGAAAGGTCTTCAAAGGGCTGAGATGACCAATAAAGAAAACTGATTTTAGGCTAGTAAACTGATGGGGAAAGTTTGATTTCAACTTTTTAGGGTTTTGTTGGAAAACTGAGCACGGCAATTTTGGGTGCGGGGATGAGACACAGTTTTTGCAGAGGTCTTTTTGGGGCAAGGTAGGAGATTGTCTTGATGCCTTTGAAAGAAGTGAATGGAGAGATATGACCGGTGAGGAGTCAAGGAGAGCAAGAAACCATCGAGAGTTCTCCTTAAACAGATGAAAACATAGATATTAAGCAAACTTAAAGGCAGAGCATAGAAACCATGAATTCTACCTTAACACTTCATTTACTTAATTTGCAGAAGAGAAGAGTAGGAAAATGATACACATAACAAACTTACAAGTACATGAGAGAAACACACCATCAACACGGTGGGCTCCAGTATTGTAGCAATAATGTTACAACTCCTGGGGCTTCCTATCTCTAATTTTATCAACCCGGTAGTTCGTACAAACTTGGAAGCGACGGTGCTGTATGCACAAGTACTAGCTCTTGTCACAGCTGTCACTTGGTCAGCTGGCACAAGTCCGCTAGGGCTCAAGCCAACTTCTATATGCTCTCAGAAGAAGCTTTCTAAATGATGGACGAAGGCTATCTCAAAGGAAATTAATCTACTTTGCAAAAATGAACTGAAAGCCAACCAAAACATGGAAACCCTAGTAAACCCTAATCTGACTAGTTTAACCTCTATGATGCAATAGTGAGAGTGAAAATGTCTAAAAATGATGCCATTACTTCTAGTGATGTGAAATGCATGAACTCAAACTACTTCCATTAAAAAGAACATTGTTTTTGTATTTTTGCTTAAGTGGATGGAGTGATTATGATTTTGTTTCTTATTAGGGTTTGGCTGTGCAGAGGTGGTGCGAAGGGAGAGAAAGCTTGGGAAAGATCAGGAGGGCTAGGAGAGGTCCCAGAGGATCCCTAGCATCAGTCCACAGAAGTCCACAATGTTCAGGTGCTCGGCAACGAAGTTTGCAGGCTTCTACAGGATGTTTGCAGGGGATCCTACAGGAAACTCAGGGATTCTACAGGAAGTCTGCTAACTTCTACAGGATGTTCTACCGTGGGAGTTTTGGGTGATGGTGAAGTGATGGAGCGATATGGGTGGATAGGTAATATGGAGATGGAGCTTGTGATGGCTCAGGGGTAGAGAAATAAGATGGAGAAAGAGTGCACGAAGTTGGTGGGTGGATGGAAGGATGGTAGCAACGAAAGGTCAAGAAAATGGAGCTGCGTGGGCAATGGAAGAGTTGGAAGGTAAAGGAGCTGAACAGAGGTCGAGTAGGTGGCTTTAGGCGTGGTTAAGAAGAAGAAGAAGGAAATGGAATGATACTGAGCAGTGTAAATAAAACAAATTGTTTATGTCTTGCACCAAAAACGAGAATCCATTAACATGTGCTACCTGTGCTATTAAACCAATGAACAGCAATGTAAATTGTGAAGAGAAGTCGTGCATGGAGTTGGAATGAAGAAGTATGGCTCAAGATCAGAGTGCATGGATGGATCTATAACTAAAATGACCGTGTTGCAGCTTGCATAAAAGTAAGAAAAGACTGCGTTTTTTTGGTGGTTGGTACAGACTGCACCCCAATCTCTAAACAGAGATGGCAGTGAAGGCACTATCAACCTTTTCTTGGAGCTCCAATGAATTACAATCCTCCTATTCTAATCTAAGCAACTGAAAGTGATTTAACCATAAGCTAATCCTACTCAATCTTATTAAAGAAATCAAATCAGCAGACTGTGTTCTTGAAATGCATATCAAAACAAAGAAACAAAGTGCTGGAAAGAAAGGCAAATAACACTACAAGAAGAGGAGGTCTATTGCTCTCAGGTTGGGCCCTAACCTGAGAGCTATAGCTCCCTTAAAAGCTCAGAATTAGATCCAAATCTGCTTGCCTTTATTCATAATCAAGAGTCTAATTTCATGCCAAAACTAGCTTACAAAAACAAACACCGAGCTGTAGCTTGTGCTCAGAAATTACAATATCAGTTCAAAAGTTCAAAAAGCTCCTATCAAGGGCTACGGCCTTCATATTTATACACAATGAAGATCAAGCTGGCTTCCTCCATTCGTGGAGCTTGGCTGTCCAACTGAAAGTCAAACTGCTGTAAACTGTTGATCCTGTAGAACATGTTGGTTGCCTTTAAGCTCGGTGGGGAGAGCTGTTGGAGCTCAGAGTTAAGGTGAAAATCACGAGGAAGGTCATCAAGACTGTGGACAACCTCCCTATGAACCCGCAATGTCACCTTTGTTGTCTCCTTGTCTCCATTTGTGTGGTCTTTTGCTCTCTTTAATGCCAAAAACCTGAAATCATCATGTATTAGCCACATAGATATAATGCCTGCCCTTCTTCCTACAAACAACACGAATATACTAAGAAATGAATGCATAAGTGATAAAAGATGAATGGTTGAGCAAGGTAAGTAGGCCAAATGAGCCCAAATTGTACCAAAAATTGGGGCTCATCATCACCCTCCAACTAAAATATTTGCTCATCCTTGAGCAACTTAGTCCAAATCTTCATCCTTCATTGCTTTTACTGCTTCCCTTACATCCCAAGCCTCTGTGGTAGTGTCCTCCTTGCTGATATGAAACCCAACTTTCCTGTTCACCTCTTCCCATTGTTCACTGTCATCCTCCTCTGTATTGCCTTCAGTCAACCCTAGCAGTAGTGGTGGGCTGATTTTAAGGCCAATCCAGCTGGCCTGGAGGCTTTGCATGGATTTCTTGTAAAGGTCTACCCTTACCAAAGCTTCCCTCATCCGAGTTGGGGTATGGTACTCTCGGATTTTCAAATTGTGTGCCAAGGTATTCCATCTGCGTGTGCATGCTTGGGCAGCACTTTCCCCTAACAGTCTTTCCATGTCTTCAAAATGAGCTATGTCTTGGGCCTGTTGGTCCATAAATCTCAAGGAAGCTGTGGGATCAGTAGACAACTGTTGGTGTGCTGAGATGAGTGCAACCGGATCCTCTGGTTCTGCTCGAATGAACAGTGGCTCGCTCAATTCTCGGTTCATGACCGATTTTGCTTCAGCTGCTCTTTGATCCTCATGGTTCAACCATGAAGCGAACGCCATCAATTGCATATCACCCAAGGCAATATTGGGATCCCAGGAGACTTCATTAGGCAAAGCCAAATTGTGGAGGTAGAACTCTGCTAATTTGGCTTTGTCTTCTGACGAACTAGTACTGCACAATTCAGAAAATTGTTGTGGGTTTTGGATCTGAGAAATACCTCTTTGTGCCAAGGTATTTATTTGGAACTGCAGCCATTGATATTTTAAGTACAAGCCATAGGATTTTGCAGGTTGTCTGCACTGTATTTCCTCCATGGCCCAGCTGGCCATGCAGGCCAATTGTGCTTCCTTTTGCTGCAGCTGTTCTTTTAGAGCTTGTACTTCAATTTTTGCTTGCTGTTCTGCTTCCTGTAGAAGTGTCATTGGCTCCTCAAGACTGGTGGTCAGCTCCTTTTTGCCTTGTTGTTCTTCTGTGGTGTCTTTGGAGGATGTACCTGCCCCTGCCCTTAGCTCCTGTAGCTGCAATCTCAGCTTCTGGTTTTCTTCCTGTAGAAGCACACGTTGGCAATTAGCCACATGTTTAGCCATGGTGAATTCACTCCTGACCTCCTTGAGTTGCTCTTGTAAGGGACCTATGTCCGCCACACCCTTTGACTTGGCGATTTGCATCCATGTGTGGGTACGGACTCTTTCTTCCTCCAATGCAAAAAATAGGGGTACAGTAAATTTCTGCGTTATGATTTTTCCTGCCTCTAAAAAGGTGTAGTATGAACTCAGACTAGGCTGAGGGCTGGGCTCTGGTATATGTACTCCTTCTGCCTCTTTAGGTGGCTCTACCTCACCCTCCCTTGGTGGTGATGAGGGTCCTTCTCCTTCCCTCTTCTCCGTTTCCTGTAGCCGGGCCAGAGTGTCCTGTAGAACATTTTTAGCCTCCTGTAGCCGAGTTTTTTTAGTCAACAGGTCTAACCTTTCTTGCCACGTATTTTTCTTTGGACTCCCCTTCTCATAGGTGACTGTTATCCTTGAGGGGTACTTTTCCTTGGGAGAAGCAGGGGTATCTTCGATGACAATCGGGCTGCTAGACGGAGGCTGTGGCTTGCCCATCTTTATCCTAACACTTCTTCGAGCTTTAAAGTATAGAGGGGTCTCCCTCTTCCTCTTTTCTTTTGGCTTAGGTGGCGTGCTGAGGCCAGCTAGTACAACCGCTGCCTCCCTTGCTAGAATGTCTGCCTTCTTCTCCTTGGGTTTCACCTTTTCAGGGCTTCCTGTAGGAGACCCTGTTTTAGCCAATTTCGGGCTTCCTGTAGAAGACCCTTTTACTGTTTTCGGGCTTCCTGTAGAAGCATGTTTCTGCTTTCCTGTAGACACAAGTGTTTCCACCTTGGCTTGCTTTGCTGCATGGGTTTTGCTTTTTGGTTGGGTTGCGGGTGCTGATGAGGTACTTGGGCTGATGTGGACCACCTCAGCTTTGTCCGTTCTGCTCTGCAACCTCTTTTCTCTTGCTGACAAGATGGGTGTGTCACCTTTTTCTTTGTCATCCTTTTTCTCATGCTTCTTCTTTTGTTCTTTCTTCTGCACTGTGGTCGGGGTCTTCTGGCCTGTTTCCTTCTTTCCCTCGGCCACTGATTCTTTTTCCTCACTGCTGGAGGAACCCGTTTCTTCAATCAACATCCTTATGTCTCCATCTCTTGTCAAATTCCTGAATGATTCCCATGAGAGGGGAACCTTATATGAATGAAGCGCATCCTCCACAAGAAGTTTGATCAACCCATGGTGGGCTACCTGATCTGGTATGCCTTCTTTTAACTTTGTGGCACACTCAATTAGAGACTGTAGCAGGAAATAAGGAATGCTCAGTTTCTCTTCTATAAGAAGATCAATCTGGTGCCTCAATTCAGTGAGCAACCGAAAGTGATACACGTATACGATGCTAAAACGGCCTTCACAGGTTATATACTTCATGATTTGTAGGCTAACTTCATTCCATGGTGGCAGCAAGCTGGTTCTTCGCACCCCATTTTTGTCCTCCGAGAATTCCTCCTCAGGTGGAAAGAATTCTTTCTTGGCCTGCTGGCTCAACTTCCTTTCTTCCTTATCCCATGGCAAACCCATTGGAAGTTCAGTAATTCGACTGATGTATTGCGGGGTGAGCTTGAGGCTTAGGCCCCTGAAGTTCACTGTGGCCAGTGTCTTGGATTTCGGCCTCAGAGCCTGCCAAAATTCTTCTGCCACTTCATCGTCGTAACCCTGCAATTTGTCACAAAAAGATATCCATTGAACCCGTGTGAAGAGCTCCACCACCTCCTGGTTTTCCCTTAACTTGGTTGAATCAGTGGGTTCTCGTCTAATAAACCCACCCGGCATGATAAAACAGTTTCCTTAACCAGAGGTGGTGATTGTGGAAGAAAATTGGTCTACTGAGACAGAGCGTAGAATGTCATGCACATAATCCACAAAACTTATCCCTGAGGAACTTAACACGGTTTAATTACCCTGACATCCTGTAGAATGACAGTATAGGCACAGCAGACAACAATTTCACCATTTTTCTATGACCAGACTGTGGACGACGATTCTGCCACCTTTAAAAACCAGTTGCATGAAGAGTTCAGGGTTACCTTTTTAATCTGCCACCTTTTTACGTGAGGCACCCGCCTTCCTGTAGAAACTGCGTTCCTGTAGAAACAGCGTTCCTGTAGAAGCAGCGCGCAATTTTCGGGAAAGACTGCAGTTGGTCTGCGCTCTGGGTGTGCTTCACAAGTGTTCTGATAGCCAAAGGCTCGGCGTATCGAATTGCAGAAAGATCAGGATAGCCACTCGAGTTCAAAACGGTGGTTGATAAATGCATGAGGGCAATCTAGTCGATTAGATTTTGAATCGGCGGAATCCGTGGCGCGGGGGTGAGCTGTCCCCGCCGGACCATTGGGCGACGTCATCCCATCATTCAACTGCGCATTCACTTGCTGCCGCATCAATTCCCACAGATCTGCCGCTGCCTCTTCTGTTAAACTCGTTTTTTTTTCTGACGGGATTGCTCTCACGTGCGTGCTGCCCATTCTTTTTGTCATGGCCGCCACCCAAACATCCAACTAGACCATTAACTGGCTGACATGGCCGGCCAAATGGCCATACGCCCGCTCAACCCATTCACCTTTACACCTTGCAATCAATTCAAAGTAAAATTCATGCAATCTGATGGAAGGAAGGGTCGAGACACTTACCTGCGCGGCTGCACACGATGTTTCGGTTTTTTGGACGCTGATGAGTGGATTTACCTGCTGCTGGCGAACTTACACAGGCCCGGAGGTCCATGTTTACAGGTTGCCGACGATGGATTGGATGCTTTGGTTGCATGCGCCCGTCTTTCATTGCATATGGCCGGTGCTGTGAATGGTATCCACTCTAGCGGGCTTAACTGTTACAGGACTCCCGCGGGATGTCTTGTAACAGTTCTTCCTCCTTGGGTGCATGCTGCACGACGAAGGATCTGGCCTCACGATCACGCTCTCGGAGCTTCTGGATGACTGGGATGAATATGGTGTGAGATCTCTAGCGTTTTTTTCATTTACAATTTGCTTTTTCTTGAGAACTCATCGATCTGCTTTGTTGGTGCAGGTAACTTTGTTGCATGTCGACAAGGATGGTGGAACAAGACAACAGCAATGTGCAAGGGTGACAACAGTGGCTTGCATGCATCCAAACCGATCCTTAGCCGTTAGATCTCCTCATGAAATGAATTTTGGGCCGTTTTGAGCTTCTACAGGAAGTTTCCTGTAGAAATACAGAGCTTCCTGTAGAAAGGTTGCGTTTCCTGTAGAGAGTCTGCACCTTCCTGTAGAAAATCTGCATCCTCCTGTAGAAGACTCAAGCTGTAATAAAATTGCACATACCTTGGAGAAAATGAGTATTCTTGGGGGAGGTGCTGGTGAGGTGTCCTGACTGCATGATGAGGACCCTTGGCTTTGAGTTGAGAGGCTCCCTCTCCTCCATAGAACACCTGCAACCTGCATGCAATTTTACATAATGAATCTGCTGACCTTGTTTTTTCTTTGTTTTTTTCTTTTTTTTTCTTTTTTTCTCTTCTTTTTTTTTGAAAGATAACAGGGGCGCCTCGTTGAGGTTTTCACCCTTGCCATCTGCCTTAAGCGCCTCAAAGAGGTTTTCACTCAAGGATCCTTTCCCAATCTCTTTTTTTTTTTTTGAAAGACAATAGGGGCGCCTCAATGAGGTTTTCACCCCTACCACCTGCCTTGGGCGCCTCAGAAAGGTTTTCACCCAAGGATCTTTATTATTTATTTTTTTCTTTTTCTTTTTTTTTAGATTCTTCAGGGTATGCCCAAAGCAGAGGCAGAACCCTTCTCTATGACCAACACTGCCTTCTCCATAGTTTTGATGAACTCTTGTCTTGAGAGAGGCTTCCTGTAGATCTTCAATCGATGCCCATTGACAAGCATGGGGATGGCTTCCTCATCAATGGTCCGAATAAGAACAGATCCATTGTCATGACATTTTTCCACTGAATATGGCCCTAGCCATCTGGTTCTCAACTTCCCCTTGAAATCTTTGTATCTGGAGTCATACAACAAAGCCCAATCTCCCGGATGAAATTTCTTGTCATGGAGATGTTGGTCATGCCACACCTTTCTCTGAAGTTGAACCACTTCTGAGTGAAGGAGGGCCTGCATTCGGTGCTCATCCAGTCCATTCAGCTGCAATAACCTTTCTTGTTGTGCATGGCTGAGATCTAGGTCCAGTTGAGCTGCCATCCTCAACGTGTTGTATTCAAATTCAATGGACAGCAAAGCTTTCTTCCCATAGACCAGCTCATAAGGTGTGAAGCTGGTGGTGGTCTTCCAAGTGGTGTTGTAAGCCCATGTAGCTTCAACCAGGCGATCTGCCCAGTCCTTTCTGCTGCTGCTCACCACCTTAGTCAAGATCCCTTCTAATGCTCTATTGGTGACTTCCACCTGCCCATTTGCTTGAGGGTGATAGGGGGTGGAAGTCCTATGCTTGATCTTGTGATGAGCTAGTAGATCTTCAACCAGGTTGGAGGTGAACTGGCTCCCTTGATCGGTGACCAGCTCTCTTGGATAGCCAAACTTATAGAAGATGTTTTCTCTTAGGAACTCGGCCACCTTTTCTTCTGTTGCTGCCTTGATTGCTTTGGTCTCTGCCCACTTTGTCAGGTAGTCAGTGCACACAATGATGTAAGACCTTTGCCTCGAAGGAGGGTTGATTGGGCCCACAAAGTCCATACCCCACTTCTCAAATGGCTCAAGAGTCACCTGAGGTTGGAGAGGCATCTCATCCCTTTGGGTCGGTTTCCCCATTATTTGGCATTGGTCACACTGGCTGACATATCTTCTGACATCTTGATGAAGTGTGGGCCAATAGTAGCCTGCCTGCAGGATTTTGAAGGCAGTTCTCTTTGCTGCAAAATGTCCTCCACAAGGCCCATCATGACAGGTGAGGAGGATATCAAAGACTTCCTCCTCCCTTACACAACGCCTTAAGATCTGATCGGGGCCAAGCTTGAACAGATTGCCCCCAATCCAAGTAAATGAGGCACTTTTTCTGATGATTCTGCTCTTCTCTCTTGAAGATAGGTGTGGAGGGAACTGTGCTGAAACAAGGTAGTTTTCTATATCAGCAAACCATGGAGAGAGTACTGAAATACCAAACAGATGTTCATCAGACATCTGGTCATCCACTGTTCCATCCTCATCTGCAGACAAATCCAATCTAGATAAAAAGTCAGCAACAACATTTGCTCTACCTGGTTTGTCAACAATGGTCAAATCAAACTGTTGCAATAAAAGTAACCATCTAATAATACGAGCATTCACATCTGGTTTATTCATTAAATATCTAATTGCAGCATGGTCTGTATGGACAAAGGTTTGATAGCCAGTGATATAATGTCGGAACTTGTTCAGTGCATGGACCACAGCCAAGAATTCTTTCTCGGTTACAGTGTAATTTAGCTCAGCTTTGGACAAGTTTTTGCTAACAAAGTAAATGGCATATGGAAGTTTTTGCTCAACTTGTCCTAAAGCTGCACCTATGGCTTTGTTCGAGGCATCAGTGTGGATGTGGAAAGGTAGGGCCCGGTTTGGACCTCTGAGGATTGGGGCTGACACCAACTTGTCCTTCAATTCATTCAAAGCCCTCTGACAATCGTCAGTCCATTTAAACTCCACATCTTTTGCCAACAGGCCAAACAATGGCGAGGCTAGCTTGCTGAAGTCTTTAATGAATCTCCGGTAATATCCTGCTAATCCCAAGAAACTCCGAACATCCCTTAGCTTTTGAGGAGGTGGAACCTTCTTGATGAGAGCAATTTTGTTCGGATCCACCTGTAACCCTTGGCAAGAAATGGTATGGCCTAACACGGTCCCTTCAGTCATTAGGAATTCACATTTTTCAGGACTAAGGGACAAGTTCATCTCAATGCATTTGGTTAGGACTTTTCCCAGATTGGACAATGCTTCTTGGAAGTTGGCCCCATAAGGAGTAAAGTCATCCATATAGATTTCCACTGCATCATGGACCAGCTCCGAGAAGATGCTTAAGACAGCTCTCTGGAAGGTAGCAGGAGCATTGCATAGCCCAAAGGGAAGGACTCGGTAGGCAAAGGTGCCCCAAGGACAAGTGAAGGTGGTCTTATCTTGGTCTTCCAGGCTGATTTGGATTTGGTTGTACCCGCTAAACCCATCCAGGAAAGAGAAGAACTTCTTTCCTGCCAGTCCATCCAACACTTGATCTATGAAAGGTAGAGGGAAATGGTCTTTCTTGGTAGCTTTGTTTAGTTCTCGGTAATCCACACAGATTCTCCATTTCCCATTTTTCTTGGGAACCAACACCAGAGGGGACACCCATTCACTATCTGAGATGGGGTAGATGAATCCGGCATCCAACAGTTTTTGCAATTCTTCCTTGACAATGTCCTTAAGGGCTGGATTCATTCTCCTCTGGGGTTGCCTAACTGGCTTACAATCCTCTTTGATGTATATGTGATGGGTACAGACTGAAGGATGGACTCCTTTCAACTCGTTATAGCTCCAAGCAAAAGCATCTAGGTGACTGGCCAACAGGCTACACAGCTCCTTTTCCTGGGAAGGAGATAGGGAGGAGCTGATCTTTAACGTTCTCTCAGGGCCGAACTCCACATTCTTGACTCTGGGAGTGACAGGGTTGGTTGTACAAAGATCCACTAAGGTGCTAGCTTGGGCATCCTCCACCAATTCCTCTAAGGATAGTGCACTGGAAGGTGGATTCTGGATCAAGGTCTCGATCAAGTCATCCTCGATTGGGGGGTCTCTTCTAGTGGTATCTAGGGTGCACAAAGGTGCTGAGTACACCTCGTCTTCCTCTCCTTCCTCCAACCAGAGTGGTAAGTCATGCTCTAAGGAGGGTTGGGCAGGAGGGTATAGGACTAGCTGCTTGGACATAGGACCATTTTTGATGGTCATATTTCCTGCACGGCAACTTATGTAAGCATCTGCAGTGGCTAACCAAGGCCTTCCCAAAAAGAGAGGATATCCAGTAAGCTTTGCCTTGGGTTGCAGAACCAAGAAATCTGCAGGGTATTCCCAAGAGTCGATAAAGACCAAGACATCCTCCACAATCCCTTCGGGAGTCACAGTGGAGCGATCTACTAATTGCAGTATTGTCGAGGTCTTCCTCAAGGAACCCTGAAGATTGAGTTTGAGCATGGTATCCCTGGTCATCACATTAATGGCAGCCCCCAAATCAATCAAGGTGTGTGGTATGATGGTGCCATTGATGTGGACATCTACTACAGGACTTCCAGGATCTAGGTACTTTGGGCAGATGACTTGTCCTAACATAAGGTCAGACAGTTGTCCTATGACATTGATGGTTGAAGCATCTTTCTTCCACCTGCATAGGTGTTTGAAACACTTTTCCTTAACCAGTTTGTTGTATATTGGCACATCCTTGATGGCTTGGAGAAGTGGTATTTTTACACACAACTGCTTGAGCTCACCCAGAATCTCATCCTCCTCTGGGTTGGGTTGTGTGGTGGCTGTTACTCTCTCAGGAAAGGGTGGAATAGCCTTTGGTTCACTTTCCTGTTTATCTTCCTCATCCTCTGGGGGAGGAGGTTGGCGATCTGGTAGAGTCTTTCCAGATCGAAGATTGATCTCCTGGATCTCCACAGCATAGGTAGGGCATGAGGTTTCCCCAGTGTATACCTGCTGGGCCTGTCTATTGTTGGGGTTTGGGTTCGGTTGAGCAGGCATTTGAGGTTGCTTTGGAGGAGCAGGAGGTAATGGCTGAGGTTGAACTGGTGGTGGAGGCAAAATGGCGGGAGGAGTATTGTACTGGGGCCTCCACCTCGACTGAGGTGCATTCCACTGAGGCTGTGGCTGGGCATGTGAATGATATGAATGAGAAGTAGGTTGAGTAGGGTACTGAGGTGGATAAGACCATGGAGGATGCATGGACCAGGAAGGATGAGCAGGGGGACCCCAGGAAGGCATAGGAGTCGATTGGTTGGGGCTGTAATAAGCTTGAGGTGCCCCTTGCATCCCCTGCTGGTAAGTTCTAGGTCCTGGTGGCCTCCTTTGGTTGAGGTAATAGAGAGGTTCAGTGGGAGCTTCTGTCCCTTGGTACATGGCTTTAAACCCAGGTAAGGTTGGACACTGATTTGTGGGATGGTCCTCCTCACAAACGAAACATACTTCAACCGAATGCGATGGGAATTCGTTCTTCGGGTGTCTCCTTGTGCACCTAGGGCAGAAGACAGCCAAGGCTCTCTCAGCTTCTTCTTTCTTCTGCTGGATCCTGAATGTGTCCAGCTGCATGGCAATGGTCTGTCTCACCTCACTCTTAAGATCTTCTAATTGATTTGCAAGCTCATGTTTGGAGAAAGGGACACTAGTTGAGAGGAGGTTTCCTCTACCTCGTTTCTGTGCTGCCCTGGAGTGGTTTCTAAACACAGTCTTGATGTCCTCATAAGGCAGTTGGTAAATGTCCCCCCCAGCTAACATGTGAAGGGTATCTAAGAGGTCTTCAGGGACTCCTCGGAGCAGGACCAACTTGAGGGATTCAGGGTCAAGTGTGCACCTGGCCCGCTTATAGCTAAGTTGGAACCTCTCCTCATAATCCTCTAAGGACTCATCATTTCCCATGGTCATCCGAAAGATTTCTCCCTTGGTTTCCTTGGACCTACAGTAATCCCTGTACTTGGTATTGAAAGCTTGCTGCATCTGAGCCCAAGTGGTGATACTATTCCCAGGTAAGCCCATGAACCAGCGTAATGCTGCATCCTTAAGAGTTGAAGGGAAGAGTTTCAGCTTTTTCTCATCTTCAGTATAGTCATAGGTTCTACAAAGGACATCAAACTCAAACAAGAAGGTATCAGGATCTTCAGTAGTCAATCCATGGAAGTGAGGTAAGGCGGAGGGGCTAATGTTCTTCATTTTCATCTCTCCATTGGTCTCTCGGATGGGGAAGGCACCTTCTATTCTCTCATCTTCTCTTCTATTGTCAGCCATAGCTTCAGATGGAGTGGTCTCTAACTCTTCTTCTTCTATAGGACCTTTGTATATCTCGGGATGTTCACCTATAGGTTCTTCTGGATCACTGTCACCAAAGAAGAGAGAAGGGTGACTCAGTGATGTGGTGGGGGTGTTGGGTAGGAATTTGCCTGATTTATCTCGGTTTCTGCGAGGCATGAAATGGAAAAGACTTTCTTTTTTTCTTTTTTTTTGATTGCTTTTGCTTTTTTCTTTGGTACCTGCAAAACTGAAACAGATTGATCTACAACTAACTATAAAGATGCAAAATTAAACTAAAAGCAGGAAAGAACTAATCTACTTTGCTCAAATGAAATTGCAGGAATGGAAATGCTAGTCTACGCTTGCAGAATTGAAACACTAATCTACGCTTGAAGAAATGAAATGCTAGTCTATGAAAGCAGGAAATGCTAGTCTATGAAAGCAGGAAATGCTAATCTATGAAAGCAGGAAATGTCTATGCTACTTTTGCAGAATAGAAATGAAATAAACTACTTAGCAGAAGGCAAGAGTAAGAAAAATAGAAGAAAAGCAACAATTACTAATACTCTGACGCTTCCCCGGCAACGGCGCCAAAAAGATGGTGGGCTCCAGTATTGTAGCAATAATGCTACAACTCCTGGGGCTTCCTATCTCTAATTTTATCAGCCCGGTAGTTCGTACAAACTTGGAAGCGACGGTGCTGTATGCACAAGTACTAGCTCTTGTCGCAACTATCACTTGGTCAGCTGGCACAAGTCTGCTAGGGCTCAAGCCAACTTCTATATGCTCTCAGAAGAAGCTTTCTAAATGATGGACGAAGGCTATCTCAAAGGAAATTAATCTACTTTGCAAAAATGAACTGAAAGCCAACCAAAACATGGAAACCCTAGTAAAACCTAATCTGACTAGTTTAACCTCTATGATGCAATAGTGAGAGTGCAAATGTCTAAAAATGATGCCATTACTTCTAGTGATGTGAAATGCATGAACTCAAACTACTTCCATTAAAAAGAACATTGTTTTTTTATTTTTGCTTAAGTGGATGGAGTGATTATGATTTTGTTTCTTATTAGGGTTTGGCTGTGCAAAGGTGGTGCGAAGGAAGAGAAAGCTTGGGAAAGGTCAGGAGGGCTAGGAGAGGTCCCAGAGGATCCCTAGCATCAGTCCATAGAAGTCCACAACGTTCAGGTGCTCGGCAACCAAGTTTGCAGGCTTCTACAGGATGTCTGCAGGGGATCCTACAGGAAACTCAGGGATTCTACAGGAAGTCTGCTAACTTCTACAGGATGTTCTACCGTGGGAGTTTTGGGTGATGGTGAAGTGATGGAGCAGTATGGGTGGATAGGTAAGATGGAGATGGAGCTTGTGATGGCTCAGGGGCAGAGAAATAAGATGGAAAAAGAGTGCACAAAGTTGGTGGGTGGATGGAAGGATGGGAGCAACGAAAGGTCAAGAAAATGGAGCTGCGTGGGCAATGGAAGAGTTGGAAGGTAAACGAGCTGAACAGAGGTCGAGTAGGTGGCTTTAGGCATGGTTAAGAAGAAGAAGAAGGAAATGGAATGATACTGAGCAGTGTAAATAAAACAAATTGCTTATGTCTTGCACCAAAAACGAGAATCCATTAACCTGTGCTACCTGTGCTATTAAACCAATGAACAGCAATGTAAATCGTGAAGAGAAGTCGTGCATGGAGTTGGAATGAAGAAGTATGGCTCAAGATCAGAGTGCATGGATGGATCTATAATTAAAATGACTGTGTTGCAGCTTGCATAAAAGTAAGAAAAGACTGCGTTTTTTTGGTGGTTGGTACAGACTGCACCCCAATCTCTAAACAGAGATGGCAGTGAAGGCACTATCAACCTTTTCTTGGAGCTCCAATGAATTACAATCCTCCTATTCTAATCTAAGCAACTGAAAGTGATTTAACCATAAGCTAATCCTACTCAATCTTATTAAAGAAATCAAATCAGCAGACTGTGTTCTTGAAATGCATATCAAAACAAAGAAACAAAGTGCTGGAAAGAAAGGCAAATAACACTACAAGAAGAGGAGGTCTATTGCTCTCAGGTTGGGCCCTAACCTGAGAGCTATAGCTCCCTTAAAAGCTCAGAATTAGATCCAAATCTGCTTGCCTTTATTCATAATCAAGAGTCTAATGTCATGCCAAAACTGGCTTACAAAAACAAACACCGAGCTGTAGCTCATGCTCAGAAATTACAATATCAGTTCAAAAGTTCAAAAAGCTCCTATCAAAGGCTACGGCCTTCATATTTATACACAATGAAGATCAAGCTGGCTTCCTCCATTCGTGGAGCTTTGCTGTCCAACTGAAAGTCAAACTGCTGTAAACTGCTGATCCTGTAGAACATGTTGGCTGCCTTTAAGCTCGGTGGGGAGAGCTGTTGGAGCTCGGAGTTAAGGTGAAAATCACGAGGAAGGTCATCAAGACTGTGGACAACCTCCTTATGAACCCGCAATGTCACCTTTGATGTCTCCTTGTCTCCATTTGCGTGGTCTTTTGCTCTCTTTAATGCCAAAAACCTGAAATCATCATGTATTAGCCACATAGATATAATGCCTGCCCTTCTTCCTACAAACAACACGAATATACTAAGAAATGAATGCATAAGTGATAAAAGATGAATGGTTGAGCAAGGTAAGTAGGCCAAATGAGCCCAAATTGTACCAAAAATTGGGGCTCATCACAACACAAATCACCACAGGAATCCCAAATAGTGCTGCAAAACCCTGGTCTTTCCTTTGCCAAAATTGCAGAGATACAAAGAGTAATACAGTCTAAGCTTATCCCTCAAGAGTCCAACCTCTCCAACCATGAAAATGATTTAGAAAATACATAATATAGGCCATGCCAACCCATTCCCTAGCCTCTAGAGGTCGAGCTCATCATCCTAGGAGCTGTTTCAACCAATTCTAAACTGAGCACTACAATCTAGGCATTCAAAACAACTTGCCTCTATAAGCTAGGAAACCAATTCATTCATTAAATTTTTGCCATTTTATGAATGAATCTTCTAGAATAGGTAAAAAGTGTCATGTCATCATGAAAATTACATTAATTACATCAAAGAGGGTGAAAAATCCCACCAAAATTCAAAACTGGTCAAATGCTGCGTTTTCCTGAGCTGAAGGTGCAAAACTAGCAAATTTTCCCAACGCGTAGCGCGCCTTTCAGGCTACTTTTGAGGCACTTCCCGGCATCCAAATGAGGCACAAGTGGCTTGTTGGAAAGTTCTAGATGTCTACTCTCTATCCCAAGTGGAATTTCTCAATTTGGTGGCCATTTGCCCCTCCAAAATTGCAATCTCCCAAGACTGCTTCCTGTGTGTCCAAAAAGTGGCAGAAGGTCATTTTTTGCTTGTTTTTTGACCTTTTGGGGGCTCAAATCTCCATGAAATGTCTTGGCAGTGGTTGAGCAAGTGTAATTTGTCATGAAAAATCCAAAAATGCTGATTTTTTGTGAAATGGACCTCCCCAACTTAAGGGTAGCGCGCGACGCGCTACGCGTTGAGCCAAAACCCTGACGGGTAGCGCGCCTGAGCCCTACGCATAGCGCTACTTTCAGATGCTTTTTGGAGGGCTTCTCGGTGTCCAAATTGGGTGTAGGATAGCTTGTTGGAAAGGTATTTGAGTCTAATTTTCAACAAAACTGGAATTTTGCAGGTTGGAGTTTATTTACCCTGTCAAAACTCAAATCTCCCAAGACTGGTCAAAATGTGCCAAATGAGGTTGCCTCAAGGCATAGGGCAATTGCAGTCAACCTTTGAATGCCTTCCTCACCTCCAAATTGAGCTCATGATAGCTCATTGGAAAGATATTTGTGTCTAGTTATCATTTGACTCATCAAGAAAGTCATTTGGCCAACGAAGCTAGGAGAAAACTTGATTTTCCCAAAGTCACTTCATAGGTGCATTCGATTCTCCTGAGGCAATGGTATTTTTGACATTTCTCTAAAACCATGACACCTGTGTAGAAAGTGAAGGAGGTTTTTCTTCCCTAGAATGTTGTGGAAAAAAACCTCTCTCATTTTTCCCAAATTCATCTTTGATTGCTCAGAAACATCATTTGAGTAAAACCTACCCCGATGTGTGGAATCAAGAGATTTTGTCGAAATGAAGCGAAATGAAGGGGATGGGAGGCTTCCAAATTCTTGAGGAAATTTTGGGGAGTAGGGAGGGATGTTAGGAAGTAGGGGAAAGTGGAATCTCAGAGATTGAGTGAGGGGAAGGGGTCCAAAAGGGCAAAACACAGGCCCAACCTAGAAAATTGCCAGGTTGTAGCAAGAAACTAGGGTTTGTGAAAAAATGAGGAATTTGGGGAATCTGAGTGATGGGAAATGTTTAATAAGGTACATGAAGGATAGGGGAAGGTGTATGAACATCTGGATACAATTTTTTGACCCTCCAAGAGAATTTACCTCCAAAACCCTAGGAGAGGGAAATGGACCTTACCAAGGCGCAACTGAAGCATGAACAAGGTGTAAAATGACTCATTAGACACTGACATGATAATGAAAACCCTATGAATGATGATAAACTCAGCAGAATGATGACATGGACCGACATTTGGAAAAATTTAGGAGTGAAAGCAAACCCTAGACCTAATACCTAGTGACCAAATTTTGCTTGAAGACTCACTGAAATGACAAAATTTGACCTTGACACCCTGAGACCACTTTGTAAGAGCATATTTGATCACTGGAGGAAGGCTGGAAAGACTGACACTAACATTGGCTCCAATGGGGATGGTAGCTCCTTGGAGGTGCCAAGAACGGCAGATCTTTGGGAGAGCAGACCAGCGCCTTCGTCCATTGGGCTATGGAGTCCATTATTTCGGCAAACGACACAAGACTTTGACTCATTTATTGACTGAAACCTGACTCAAGCCGACACAATTATGAAACCAACATAACTGAAAACTGACTCATAAATGACTCATGACTGACTTAATGAAAATAAGAACTTACAAAGCTTATTGAAGGGCAGCAGTCCATCAAGATTTGAAATCATGTTGACAACCACCTGTGTTTCTTACAAGACAATATACCATCAAACTATATCAAAATGTCAATGCAACCAATCAAGCAGATGCCTTCTTGATTGGTTCTCCTGATCAGATCTTCTGGTCAACAATGAATACTGGTAACTGGGCATCCAAAAATATAGTCGACCATATTCTCCTTCATCACTGAATACTGCAATAATCACCTTCACTGTTCACTGCAACAGGGCTGCCATTGGATCTTGAAAAACATGAAGTTTTGCCACTGCCACTGTTGGCATTATGAGATAAGTGTTGTCCTTGATGGCAAACCTCACTGATGACAAATCATCGTACAGAAGGTCAGCAGCAAGGAATTGATGATCAGACTATAAGAAGAAGAGAAAGTTTATACACGCAGGTTCGTTAAGCCCAAGTCGCGTGTACACGCAGGTTGGCTTCAGCAAAAGCACGTGTATGTGGAAAAGTACCTTTGGTCCATGGCGGTTATTCCTTGGAAGTTTTGCCTATGGTTTTGGACCTTGGCGTCTCGGCGGACGTGTTGATCCCTAGTTTTGAAGTTGATGGTATTGGATTTCTATGGTTTTGGCTCTTGGTATTGAACAAGGCCTAAGGCTATATAAAGGGAAGGAAATCATTAGGCAAGTGTATCTGAAATGTCTTGAATATCTGATGAAGCATTAGATCCAGTATACAGGTTATGGGTTGATGATGCATTGCTTGATCTGGGCTAAGGAGAGATCTCATCGGTTGATGAAGAGCAAGATCTAAGGAGAGATCGGGATCAAATGGTTTGAAATGAACTATCTTTATGATGCTTATTCTAGATCTACATACTGACGCATGTATTGTTCTATAAGTATTATGAGTATGATTGATGTCTGGTACAGCTGCAAGTTAAGAGAAATTATTTTTAGATATGTACGCGGGTTGTCTTTGGAAAAAGCGCGTATACACGCGGGTTTGATTCATCGAAGTAGCGTATACATTGTAAAGCTTGATATTTGAAGTTGCAGATGGGTCTGATGGTTATTACAGAGTTCTGTGTCTGCTCTGTGTTCTGGTGACAGTGTTGTTAACAGGGTTTCAGTGATTCAGAGTTTGATGATTGTTTTGAGCTTCAATGATAGTTATGGGTCCAGTATGAAAATTGGATGAACAGTGGCCTTCCAGATTATGTGTTGTGCTTCAGTGTATCCAGTCTGAAAATTGATGAAACGTGGTACCTGGAGGTGAGAAGATTGTAGGCAAGCACCTACGTACTAGTATCTAAGCTAGTACAAAAGCTAAAGGAGATCTTTGGAGCATTGTAGCAGGTAGCAGCCTGTGTACTAGTAAATGGATCGGCTAGTACAAAAGCAAAGGGGGTTGTAGCTCCCGTACTGGTATAAGACTGCACCAGTACAAATATTGTAAAAGTATTTTCTTATTAAGAAGAAGATTGAGATGACTTGCAGCAGGTGGTTTTCACCCACATTGGGTTTCCACCTTATATCTTTGTGTTCATGTGTGTGGCTTTTGTGTGATGATCTGTTCTGTTATACTGCACCTGTTTACTGTTAATATGGTTAATAATGTTCTGATGCATTTACTGAAGATAAGCTAACTAAATCATAAGATTTATGGATATACGCTAGTTGCTTTAGACACAGAAGCGTGTACACGCGGGTTCACTTAACTGAAGTAGCGTATATGTTTTTGAGCATTGAAAAAGTTTTAATGATCTGATAATACTGATTCACCCCCCCCTCCTCTCAGTATTATTTCCAACAATTGGTATCAGAGCAGGTCCTTTGGTAAAAGCTTGATCGCTTGAAGGAGATCCGTGGAACAATGGGAAAGAAGCTTAAGAAGAAAGCTCATAAGAAGAAGAAGACATCTCAGAAGATCTATGACAGTGGGAGAGTCGATTGGGGATTAGGTATAAGAAGTTCTTCAGATTCAGAATCAGATTCAGAATTGGATTCAGAATCATTATCAGGTATGAATGTGTTATCCTCTGATGTTCCTGCTATATTTCCTTGTGAAAGTGATGGAAGTGATAGTGAAACTACTGAACATGCTTTTATGGGTGAGCAAGAAAAGTGTCAAATAGAGGCAATGTTTAGAAGGCTTGCAGACAAAGTTAAAGATCAACAAGATCTATTGAACAAAAGGGAATGTGCTTTCAAAGAAGAAGTTACCAAACTAAAGGCCCAACTAGAAGAAGGAAACAAGGTAAGAAAGCTTCTCAAGGACAAGGAAGACCAATGTCAAAAATTGCAGCATGAAGTGACATCATTAAGAAAAGAAGTCAACGAAAGAAGCACAACCATCAAGAAACTCAAAGATAGATCCAGCTACTATGAAAATCTTGAAGCTACAATCCTCTCACTAAAAGGAGATCTTGAAGAATCAAAGAAGCAGAATACAGATCTACTCCAAGCTATTGCAAAACAAGAAAACGAAGCCACTAGCTTAAAATCTCAACTAGAATGTGCCTTCCGAGTTCGTCAAATGCAGCAGGATCTGAATGAAGAACAAGAAAAGGAGATTCTCAGACTAAGGCATCAGTTGGAAGAAGGAAGGAAATATGGAGAAGACATGAAGAAGCAATGTCTAGAAAAGGAGGAACAACTTCAAGTTGAGGTAAATATCTTGAAAGGTAAAATAGAAGAAAAGGATAAGCTTTTACGATTTCAAGATAGTTCTAAAGTCTTGGATGATATTCTTAGTAGTCAAAGGTCTCCTGCTATCAAGACTGGTCTTGGTTTCCATGAATCTGTTGAAGGTGAATCTAGTTCACAAGGTGAGGCAAGGAACTCTAAAGAGAAATCCAAAATGATCAACAAGGAGATGAAAGGTCAATCTCATCATCAACCAAGGAAAGAAAGTCTTCAAAGAAAATCTTTTACTCCTCCTATGAATAATGTTGAATGTTATGTATGTCATAATCTTGGACATGTTGCAGCTAGATGTAGAAGAAGAAGAGGTCAAGACTATTATGCGGACAGGTCATCTCAATCAAGGTACTTTAATGGATATTGCTTTGCTTGCAATATGTATGGTCACAAAGTTGCTGATTGCTACAGGAGGAATATGAAACATGTAAGATGTTATACATGTAACAAGCCTGGACATATAGCAAAGGAATGCAGGAACAAAGGATGGACATCACACCAAAAGGAGAAAACCTCATCACACTTGAAGATATGGAGGAAGAAGGAAGTACAGTCAGCACAATGTACTGAGACACAGCACAGCACAGACATATCAGACTCAGGGGGAGCCGAAAGTGTAAACCTTCAGTATCCTGAATCTCATACGCAAGTTCCTTAAAGGGAAGTCGCGTATATACGCGAGTTAGACACTGCAAAGTTGCGTATATGTCAGTCTAAGGAAAAGCAGTGGGGACAGGCTCAGAAAAGGGATCTGATATGATTCAGTCCATTATTTGCTCTATTGGTTAATAGTTACAATCGGCTGAGGATGTGTGAAAAATGTTTTGATACTTGTAAGATGTCTAGAAGTGTTTTGATCCTAACTTGATGATGATGATGATGATGTCTTGATGCTTACTGCTGATATATGCATGATCAAATCTAACAGATGGCACAGATTGAGGGGGAGCATATGCCTTTAGTAATTCATTGTTGGCATTATCCTTGGTGATGATTCTTATATGGCTAAATGATATATCTTGCTATGATGTGGTTGTGAGTTGTCTATGATAAACTCTCATATGATTCTTGAAGTTACATAGAAGATGTTCAGATCAGATTTATGGTTGATTCTTTGATGATGCATATATGGTGCTTACATGGTGATCTTCATAAGAACAAGGAGAAGTACAAAGCTTGAATACACATCTTCCTCACTTGATGATGAGTCACTTATATACTGCTGTTGTCATATGCATAAATATCATACAGTTATGATGCAGGCACTCATGCGGATAAGGATTGTTGCTGATGATGATATCAAGAATCTTTGTCAAAAGAATTTGAGCTCAAGATACATAGTGCTGATACATGGATGACTACTCAAAGTTGCTTTATTGGAGACATGGTGATGAGTTCTTATCTATATGATGATAGGTTGATCCTTACATATGTTGATTGATGCAGATGTTCCCAAGTAATGATACTTGGATCATGTAGATCTTGACGTTGATGTAGTGGCTATGGTGGTTTCACATGTAATGTGAATGATTTCATGATGATGATTAAAAGGAGGAGTTGACATCTATGTTCAGACATACCTTGCTGCAGGACATTTACAGGTTGCTGATATGAAAATGGTTGTACGCGAGTTTCATAAGGCCTATCCGCGTATATACGCTTGTTTATGTGGATGCAGACGCGTATATGGAGTTTTTGAAGGAAATCAGCAGGGACAGATGTTGGTTGCAGAAAGTCTGATATGGATCTGACAGAGATCATCTGGCACAGGTTCAGAGGGAGCAGATAATCTTCCAATGATGCATTGTTGGCATTATCTTAAAGCTTTTGGTTCTGGTTCACATTTGTTGTTGGCTTCAGGTGGAACAAAGGCGAGAGGAGAACAGAAGGATCTCTTGGTTGCTGATCTGAATGGTGATTAATCAGATGCTGCTGGTGACTTTCATAAGTCTTGGTCTAGTTCTTTCGTCTCTATGTCATGCCTCTCTTTTGTGATATTTCTTTTATGGTGTCAAGGTCATGTAACGGCCTATTTTGGTTTCCCCACTATGCCTGGGATGATTGATGCAATATTATTGGTTGTCATATGTAAACTTTTGATGTATCCCCACTTGGTTGGGTGGATGAGTCAATTTTTGTATATCCTCACTTAGTTGAGAGATGGATGTATGTATGAGTCTTTGGTGATAGGAAGGTCTTTTATGATGTAGAGAGTCATGTTCTTCTTGAAGAACATCTTTTGCAGATCTTGCCTACAGTCAGGAAGAGCATGAACAGCACACTTCAGCAGTACAGAGACTTGGCATGTACTCAGGGGGAGCATTGACAGATTGGTACACCTTGGCATATACAAAGGGGGAGATTATTCAGAGATTTCAGCAGGTACTCAGGGGGAGTATGGACAGTGGAATGATTCAGCAAAGGAAGAGAATATCTTGGTCCACCCTTTGCCCTTGATGTCAAAGGGGGAGAGTGATTTGGTGTTGTTGCCATCAAGTCCAAAGGGGGAGATTGTTGGCATTATGATGCATGTGTTGTACTTGATGGCAACCCTCTCATAGAAGAATATCTCACTTATGTATAACTGGATGAATCTTCAAACGAGATATCAGATGTGACTGATGGAGGATAGCTCAAAGGAATCAGATGATGAATCTTCAGAAGAGATATCAGATGTGACTGATGGAGGACAGCTCAAAGGAATCAGATGCTAATTCTAAGTATGACAAGTTAGCTTTGCCATCAAGTCCAAAGGGGGAGATTGTTGGCATTATGAGATAAGTGTTGTCCTTGATGGCAAACCTCACTGATGACAAATCATCGTACAGAAGGTCAGCAGCAAGGAATTGATGATCAGACTATAAGAAGAAGAGAAAGTTTATACACGCAGGTTCGTTAAGCCCAAGTCGCGTGTACACGTAGGTTGGCTTCAGCAAAAGCGCGTGTATGTGGAAAAGTACCTTTGGTCCATGGCGGTTATTCCTTGGAAGTTGTGCCTATGGTTTTGGACCTTGGCATCTCGGCGGACGTGTTGATCCCTAGTTTTGAAGTTGATGGTATTGGATTTCTATGGTTTTGGCTCTTGGTATTGAACAAGGCCTAAGGCTATATAAAGGGAAGGAAATCATTAGGCAAGTGTATCTGAAATGTCTTGAATATCTGATGAAGCATTAGATCCAGTATACAGGTTATGGGTTGATGATGCATTGCTTGATCTGGGCTAAGGAGAGATCTCATCGGTTGATGAAGAGCAAGATCTAAGGAGAAATCGGGATCAAATGGTTTGAAATGAACTATCTTTATGATGCTTATTCTAGATCTACATACTGACGCATGTATTGTTCTATAAGTATTATGAGTATGATTGATGTCTGGTACAGCTGCAAGTTAAGAGAAATTATTTTTAGATCTGTACGCGGGTTGTCTTTGGAAAAAGCGCGTATACACGCGGGTTTGATTCATCGAAGTAGCGTATACATTGTAAAGCTTGATATTTGAAGTTGCAGATGGGTCTGATGGTTGTTACAGAGTTCTGTGTCTGCTCTGTGTTCTGGTGACAGTGTTGTTAACAGGGTTTCAGTGATTCAGAGTTTGATGATTGTTTTGAGCTTCAATGATAGTTATGGGTCCAGTATGAAAATTGGATGAACAGTGGCCTTCCAGATTATGTGTTGTGCTTCAGTGTATCCAGTCTGAAAATTGATGAAACGTGGTACCTGGAGGTGAGAAGATTGTAGGCAAGCACCTATGTACTAGTATCTAAGCTAGTACAAAAGCTAAAGGAGATCTTTGGAGCATTGTAGCAGGTAGCAGCCTGTGTACTAGTAAATGGATCGGCTAGTACAAAAGCAAAGGGGGTTGTAGCTCCCGTACTGGTATAAGACTGCACCAGTACAAATATTGTAAAAGTATTTTCTTATTAAGAAGAAGATTGAGATGACTTGCAGCAGGTGGTTTTCACCCACATTGGGTTTCCACCTTATATCTTTGTGTTCATGTGTGTGGCTTTTGTGTGATGATCTGTTCTGTTATACTGCACCTGTTTACTGTTAATATGGTTAATAATGTTCTGATGCATTTACTGAAGATAAGCTAACTGAATCATAAGATTTATGGATATACGCTAGTTGCTTTAGACACAGAAGCGTGTACACGCGGGTTCACTTAACTGAAGTAGCGTATATGTTTTTGAGCATTGAAAAAGTTTTAATGATCTGATAATACTGATTCACCCCCTCCCTCTCAGTATTATTTCCAACAGCCACCTCCTGCTGAAAGAACAAGGTGTCCTTTGTTTCAAATTCTGATCTGCCTTCATCATGTGCTTCAGTAAAAGTATGCTCATAGGCTTCAAAAAACTCTGAACAAATGGATGAGCAGATCTCTTCTTGGAAAAACATTTCAGCACATGAAACATATGAAGAGGAATCTGAATGGAAATCCTGAATGTTTTGATCTTCTCTGGTGTGAATGTGTTGTAGGTCATTCTTAAACAAAAAACAATCTTCGAGATTATCAAACATGACAGCCTTGTCATCTTTGTGAAAGAAAAAATTATCTTTTTGCTGGTCTACAAAACTGATTATAAGACAGTGATCTTTTTCAAAAGAGGAAGAAGTTTCACCAACACTTTCCTGACTATGTGTGCACTGCAAATCTGCTGTAGCTTGGGCTGTAACAAGACCTTTCAAGAGCTGATCTATCTCCTCTACAGACAAAGGAGACAATGCCTTTTGTTTTCTTCTACTTAAATAGTAATTATCTTCATATGACAGGGCACTCAGACTATCATTTATTACTGAGTTATTGAAAGGAGATTCATCACTTACTTGCACAAAGATCTCACCTTGTTGTTCATGAACTGACTGGATTGCTTCTTCATGAAGGCTGTGTTCTAATGATGGACTAACAGTATGAATTATTGTGTCTTCTACATTCCAAATGATTTCAACAGAACTTGGAGTAGCTGACTGGACATTATCACAGTCTACAATCAGCACTGGACTTACTTGCATGCTGCTGTCTTCTGTGGGTAGATCTGTAATAGAACCCTCTCTTTCATCATCTTCCACCATATGACCATCTTCAGCCTGCTGATCTTGATTCTGCTGCAAAATGTCCTGATCATCTTGATGGGAATTCTCTAAGTTTTCTTTATGCTGCTGGAATGGATTCTCATACAGAGCCTCCATGATCTCATCGTCCATAAAATTATCATCTTCATAATATTTCTCAAGGCTTTCAATAAAAGTTGAAGCATGTTTGCAACAGTCATGAACTAAATTTAATGATGGATAAGATGCTTGATATCTTTCAATGAACAAGGCATGAAAATCCTTTAAACAGTAAATACAAGCAGGCGGCAAACTTTCATACCATGATTGGGCTTTACCTTCCAGAGTGGCCAAGAATATCTTCATCAAGCAATCTTCAGGAAAATCAACCTTCAACTTGCGAATATGCATGTGAAATCTAACCAGATGTAGAGCAGCGTCCTTCCTACCATCATCTTTAAATGTAGGCAAATTCCTTGACCAATCTACCTTCAGAATTTTATTTGGAAAACCAGGGATGTGATCTCGGCTCATGGGAGCATATCTTCTTGCAACCCGATCCATTTTGAAAAGCTCAAAGCTACTAATCTTCTTGCAGTGAAGTCACCATGAAGCATTGATCTCTGGAGTTTTCAGTGAAGGAGTCGCTTGTGAATGGTTTTAGCCTGGTCAGTGTCTGATCGTTGTCCACCATCAACAATCAGATCTGAACTTGATGCATGTACTGGGGTAATTAACAAGTTAAATGTCACGTTTACAAGCTAGACTAGAGATTGACTGAAGCAACGTTTATCTACTTCCGCTAATGCAAAGCAAAAGCGTTTCGAAGGCTACCTGGCATAACTTCAGGCTTCGTCTATAGCTTATAAAACAAATGACATCAACAAGTAAACCATTTTTTCATCCCCAGTATGGTCGCCAATATGTTAGCGCTCAAATTTGCCTCAGGCTGAGGAAGGCAGAATCCAAGGCAACATCAAACCACTTAGCCTTGTAGCTAGCCCTACGGGGACAGGAGAGGGCTCTCTCCGGGTCTATCTCAGCAAAAGGTCTTCAAAGGGCTGAGATGACCAATAAAGAAAACTGATTTTAGGCTAGTAAACTGATGGGGAAAGTTTTATTTCAAATTTTTAGGGTTTTGTTGGAAAACTGAGCACGGCAATTTTGGGTGCGGGGATGAGACACAGTTTTTGCAGAGGTCTTTTTGGGGCAAGGTAGGAGATTGTCTTGATGCCTTTGAAAGAAGTGAATGGATAGATATGACCGGTGAGGAGTCAAGGAGAGCAAGAAACCATCGAGAGTTCTCCTTAAACAGATGAAAACATAGATATTAAGCAAACTTAAAGGCAGAGCATAGAAACCATGAATTCTACCTTAACAATTCATTTACTTAATTTGCAGAAGAGAAGAGTAGGAAAATGATACACATAAAAAACTTACAAGTACATGAGAGAAACACACCATCAACACAAATCACCACAGGAATCCCAAATAGTGCTGCAAAACCCTGGTCTTTCCTTTGCCAAAATTGCAGAGATACAAAGAGTAATACAGTCTAAGCTTATCCCTCAAGAGTCCAACCTCTCTATCCATGAAAATGATTTAGAAAATACATAATATAGACCATGCCAACCCATTCCCTAGCCTCTAGGGGTCGAGCTCATCATCCTAGGAGCTGTTTCAACCAATTCTAAATTGAGCACTACAATCTAGGCAATCAAAACAACTTGCCTCTATAAGCTAGGAAACCAATTCATTCATTAAATTTTTGCCATTTTATGAATGAATCTTCTAGAATAGGTAAAAAGTGTCATGTTATCATGAAAATTACATTAATTACATCAAAGAGGGTGAAAAATCCCACCAAAAGTCAAAACTGGTCAAATGCTGCGTTTTCCTGAGCTGAAGGTGCAAAACTGGCAAATTTTCCCAACGCGTAGCGCGCCATTTCTCAACGCGTAGCGCGCATTTCAGGCCACTTTTGAGGCACTTCCCGGCATCAAAATGAGGCAAAAGTTGGCTTATTGGAAATGTATGGATGTCTACTCTCTAGGCCAAGTGGAATTTCTCAATTTGGTGGCCATTTTCCCCTCCAAAATTGCAATCTCCCAAGACTGCTTCCTGTGTGTCCAAAAAGTGGCAGAAGGTCATTTTTTGCTTGTTTTTTGACCTTTTGGGGGCTCAAATCTCCATGAAATGTCTTGGCAGTGGCTGAGAAAGTGTAATTTGTCATGAAAAATCCAAAAATTCTGAGTTTTTGTGAAATGGACCTCCCCAACTTAAGGGTAGCGCGCGGCGCGCTACGCGTTGAGCCAAAACCCTGACGCGTAGTGCGCTTGAGCCCTACGCGTAGCCCGACTTTCAGATGCTTTTTGGAGGCCTTCCTGGTGTCCAAATTGGGCACAGGATAACTCGTTGGAAAGGTCTTTGAGGCTACTTTCCAAGACAACTGGAATTTTTCAATTTGGAGTTCATTTTCCCTGTCAAAAATCAAATCTCCCAAGACTGGTCAAAATGTGCCAAATGAGGCTGCCTCAAGGCAGAGTGCTGTTGCTGTCAACCTTTGAATGCCTTCCTCACCTCCAAATTGAGATCATGATAGCTCATTGGAAATCTCTTTGTGTCTAGTTATCATTTGACTCATCAAGAAAGTCATTTGTCCTACCAAGCTAGGATAAAACTTGATTTTCCCAAGGTCACTTTAGAGGTGCATTCGATTCTCCTGAGGCAATGGTATTTTTGACATTTCTCTAAAACCATGACACCTGTGTAGAAAGTGAAGGATTTTTTTCTTCCTTGGCATGTTTTGGACAAAAACCTCTCTCAGTTTTCCCAAATTCATCTTTTATTGCTCATAACATCATTTGAGTAAAACCTACCCCGATGTGTGGAATCAAGAGATTTTGTCGAAATGAAGCGAAATGAAGGGGATAGGAGGCTTCCAAATTCTTGAGGAAATTTTTGGGAGTAGGGAGGGATGTTAGGAAGTAGGGGAAAGTGGAATCTCAGAGATTGAGTGAGGGGAAGGGGTCCAAAAGGGCAAAACACAGGCCCAACCTAGAAAATTGCCAGGTTGTAGCAAGAAACTAGGGTTTGTGAAAAAATGAGGAATTTGGGGAATCTGAGTGATGGGAAGTGTTTAATAAGGTACATGAAGGATAGGGGAAGGTGTATGAACATCTGGATACAAGTTTTTGACCCTCCAAGAGAATTTACCTCCAAAACCCTAGGAGAGGGAAATGGACCTTACCAAGGCGCAACTGAAGCATGAACAAGGTGTAAAATGACTCATTAGACACTGACATGATAATGACAACCCTATGAATGATGATAAACTCAGCAGAATGATGACATGGACCGACATTTGGACAACTTTAGAAGGAGTGAAAGCAAACCCTAGACCTAATACCTAGTGACCAAATTTTGCTTGAAGACTCACTGAAATGACAAAATTTGACCTTGACACCCTGAGACCACTTTGTAAGAGCATATTTGATCACTGGAGGAAGGTTGGAAATACTGACACTAACACATTCCACCTATGTCGCGGGAACCTCTCTATACACAATCTCCACCTCTGCAACCCTGTTAGGAACCATCCCCTCCGACACAAGAATAGCGACTGAAGAAATAGAAGTATATTTGATAGAGAAGCCTAGAGGGACCACCCATCGCAATGGCACCCAACTGGCCTCACTAATATCATTACTTCTTGGGTCGGGCCCACTCTAGGGGGAAGTACCAATCACGACCCTTCCGTAGTTAGGGAAAAATGAATAGTACCAGCCAATATTCCCTATAAATTTCCTAGTGGTCCTCAACCCTAATATGATTCCCTCCACTCTCCAGTTCACCCCACAATCATAGCCAGTTCATTCTCCGGCCTCCCATTCTGAGAATTCCATTGCCAGTGGCCTATCAATTCAACAAAATTTTCAATATCCCAACACAATGCAAATTGAGACCCTGTAGCACTAGTCATCGACGTAGATGTGCAAAGAGTCGAAAGGAGACACGATGACCTGGTCCGGGAACACGAAAAATAGAAGCAGCAACTACAGGAAGTTACAGAGGAAAGAGATCACCTGCGACAAGCAAATATTGATTTGCAAGCGCAGGTCGATCAGGTCACAGAAAAATTTCGGTCACTATGGACGACAATCACATATGTCAACTAGAAGCTCCAAAGGACATTGCAGCAACAATGAGTTGTTGTGATCACATTCAAGCAACATGCTCAAATCTCGTGGAAACAAACATTGATATGAAGAAGAAGCTAGAAATAGTAAGATCAACATTGCCAGACCCGGTAGAAATATATGCCCGAACGATAGATGAAAAAATCAGTGAAGTGGTAGCCAAGAAACAAGCACTCGTTGAAGCACTAGCAGATATATACGCCTTAATGGATAGAGTTCACGACTAGCGGGGAAGCCTCGCACTAAAGAATCAGCCAGTATATCCTATGAGGGAGAAACTCCAAATATTATTTTCCAACAGCATGGAATGTAAGGACTCCAACCAACTCCAAAATATCGACGAGAAAATCGTCATCATTCAAGCACATGTTGCTCAGATCGAAGAGGAATTGGTGAAAACCAAAAAGATAATCTGAGACCTGCCACCACTGGTCTAACTACAGGTTTTGGCTCTGAAGGAAGTCTGCAACAACAGTGAAGAACAGTGGGACTGCCCGCAGAGTCAAAGGCCTAACGTCCAACATATCAGAAGACTTTACCCAACAGGTTGATTCAATCATAATCACATGGGAAGCTGCCCTCCACAAATACAACAAATTTAGGTAGAGAACAACCACCATATTTCCTGAGTTGGGGCCTTCATTTCAGAAAGAAGGGCAACATGGAGAAGAAAGATAAGTTGGAGTAAAAACCACCCAGCCAATGATAAAGGATACAATGGGAGCAATAGCTCATTAGACGACAGAACCAACACAGCCACCAACAAAAGTATCTACAGAGAAACCAACAAGACCTACAACGCTTGAGATAGATTGACTTGGGGATGAGTCAAATAACTGTGGTTGGGGCCAGTTGGGGCCTTCATTTGAATTTTGAAATATTTTAGAGATATGAAGAAGAGGAAACAAGTTGCAGTAGCAACAGTCAGGTTGTGGAGAATACAGCTGGGGAGAAAAATAGGAACATGCAGTTGTGGGACATTCGTAGAAAGGTGTCAGTAGAAAGCAGGGGTAGCCGAGTGGACAAGGTGGACAAGAGGCAGTCGAGGAAAGAGACGATCGAGTAAGAACTGGAAGTGAAAATGGTAGAGGTGAATACAAAAGCAGAAGGCCACAAGGAGAGAGGGGTTGGTTGAGTAGTTCTGGTCATGGACGAGCAGCGAGGAGGATGTGGGCTACCAAAGAATCCGACCTGAAGACCAGAGCGGTAGCTGGGAAGCGGGGTTGAAGTCTTTCGCAGTAAGTCATGTTATGTAACCAGGTATTTCATGCAATTGTCTGTGCTTGAGGTCTAATGTATAATGTACTTCTATCATGTTGAATTATTATAAATGAAGAGTCAAACTGGTTACTTGGTATGATGTGGGTATTTTATTATGTTAGTTGGACCCACTAAAAATTTGAATGTGTTGCAATTCTATGTTCATGGTAGACTGATCCTCATGTTGATATATTGTTAGTTTGAATATATGTACAAGTCCACCTATAAAGTAATGGTTAAGATATCCCTAACCCTATATTGAACCCTTCTTAGTTTTGGTCACAACACGCCTCGGGTGAGAGTCCTTATCCCTTGGGGTAAGGTGAAAAAGCTAACATTGTCCTAGACTACAATGAACCAGCGTTGGCTCTTTGTGTTGAACCTAGGGTCCTTCCCTGATGTCATTTTTGTTCCAACAATGTGTAACGCCATTCCCTTACGCACCCTTCGAACATAAGAGTGAACAACCTACAAGCAACCTCCTCTCAATGAATATTGTGCTTCACGCAGAATTCAAGAAAACAAGTGGTGTCCTCAAAGAAGGTTGTTTCACCCTCACCATTGAATTTGAGATTTGACAAGTCATTAATGATTTCCACTGACACTTTTAATTTTGATTTTTTAGAAAAACATGTCGAGGCTAAGATATGGGAGGAAGCCATTAATGATTGCGGATAGTTAAAGCAGACTTCATGGGATCAACTTTTCATCTGACCCACCTTCTAAAGCCATAAATGTTGACGGTTCTGGACTCGCCAACATTCAAGGGATCTCCCTAATATGAAGTCCCAACTAGACCTCACGCCGTTTGGAGTGGGAGTCGCAATAGTGGGGTGTCAATGACATGCCTCAGCTGGGAATACGCATAGAGTGGTGCACAATGTATTTGGTTAGAAAAAGTGTGTGACCCTACGGAAAGTCAAGTATGATGCATGGAGGTTCCAACACACGAAGGGAAAAGGAAGTGAGCCCCTTAGAATCCTGCAATAGTATGCAACTTGAAAGGAGCACATGAGCATAATGACATAACAAGATAATATGCAAAATATTCCACAAGTTAACAGTGATGAATTAATACAACAACACACATTCAACAAGAATCATACAAATGCAAACAAAATAGTTAATAAGAATAATTGTAATTTAAATAACATACATTGCAAATACAACAAGAGTATTCCTACTATATTCACAACATATGCATGAAATCATGTCGGCTCTGAGATTTTATTAAAAGTGAAAGTTCCAATCATACATACACCATTGATGAACCACTAGCCCCAATAGTGGAACGTGAAGTCAACAACACCTTCTCCTCCAAAGAAGTATACTCCCTCTATGCTATGGAGAAGCCAAGGCTCTCACAAAAATCCCAAGCTCTTTCTAATCCTAAGCCTAGCCAAAAGATTGGCTCCCAAAATCCCTTTACATGAGTTATGAGGTTCTATTTATAACAAGAGGGGGTGACTCTTCAACTCCCCTTTGTGACTTTTGGACTACCCTCATGACTCTTCAACTTCTTTACAAAATAACTCATTACATTACATCATGACTCTTCACATTCCAATATTGACACTTGAAATTCCACTTACAAATTAATTACAAATAATATTACAATTTACACTCATACCTATATAAGACAAAATAGGGTAGAGCCAATTTGACAGCCTAATAAGGCAAAACACTATGATGCTTGAGTTTGGGGAAACTCTAGCTCAACAACTTCCACTTGATGTTTTTTGGTCACGTAGCAGTGCCAATCCTGGTATTATGTGATGACATCCTCAAATTGTGTGATGGTGTCTAGCTGGAAGCAAACTCTAGCCTCCATGGAATCTGGGTGCAATGATTTGGAACTAGTTTCTACTTCCTTCTTAAGCATGATCAACATTGTCTGCACTTGGACAAGGCTACCAATGTAGTTGTGCATGTTTTGTGTATTCACCTCCAAGTCCTCCTTGGTGGAAATATGTCTCAGCTACTCCAAGTATTCTTCTATCTCCTTCCTGACTTGGTTCCTAGGTTTTTCTTTAGTGAGTGAGCCCACTAATGGGATCTTGTGGGTCCTCAACCAGGAATCCAGACTATTTTGTATATGTGCATACGAGGCTTGAATTTTGCCAATGAATGAGGCGAGTTGTTTGTTGTTTTGGATCAACATATGCACTCTTGCTTTATCCAATTCTGTTTATGGCTTCATTTTTGTACCCAATTCAAGTGGTTCCCCTTTGTATCGCATTATCCATTCATTTATGCCAACGATTAAGCTTGCACATTTCTAAGAATTTTGACAAATTCTTTACACTGTTGCTGTAAGCCAAGCATGCAGACAACTGCATTATGCAAGGTAACGAGCTCGTCATTGAGATTCTGCATGGCCTCTCCAAGTGTTGATACTTCATTAAATATCGTTGCTTTCATTTCCTCCAAGTGGACCTGTGCAGAAGTTGTGTTTTGTGATGCTGCGTGGATTTATTCAACCTCTTGCCTGACAACCTACAAGTTCTTTACCAATTTCTTATTCTTGGCCATCAAACACTGAGTGTTTGACTTTTATGCACCTATGAATGCCAATTTGGCTGAGGAAATGGCTTCGGGATCTCTCCTAGTGTCGGCCACAGTTACCCTTTCTCTCATAAAAGCAGGAGATGCGAGATCATCCGAAAAATGCTTCTTTCGCACTTGTACAATATTCCTCTAGAGTTCATTGTATGACAGATTGTACATGTCCATAACTTGATCATAATCAAGAGGAAAAAATTCCCCTTCCTCATTTGGAGTTGAGTTTGCTGCCAAAGGTGGTGGAGACTAAATAGTGACCTGTTGTGTGTTAGGCATCAGATCAATATCTTGATTCTGCGACTCTGGTTCTGCCTTCGTGTCATCAATCTCTATCAATTGTTCAATTTGTTGAGAAAGCTCCTGATCCTAAATCTGTCTTCCCTCCTCCTCTGTTGGTTGTTGGTTTTGTTCTTTCTCTTCATCTTGTTTCGTGTTGTTTCTTCTATTATTGTGTGTTGCCTTTCTTCTTCTTCCTGCTTCTGCTTCTCTTCTTGTTTTTTCTTCTGCTTTTCTTCCTCTAATCTCCTTGTTGGCTTGAGGGGTCCTAACCCAAGTTCAGCGTTAGTTAGCCAAAAAAATCCCTACATGATTGGCCCTTTCGACAACAGCCCGCGGAGCGCGAACTGAAGTCTCACCCGAAGCAGTATGGGGGGATGCTGGAACCAAGTTTCCGCACCCTTGAGATGGTTGTGATGTTGGTTTATTCCAACTATACCTGCCTTCATGCAGGGTGCTTCGCGCTCTGGTTTATCCTTCGGTACCTTTTTTATCTATTACAATCAGCCTTCATGCAGCCCTAACCAGGGGCTGAAGTCCTTTCGTGCTGCTAGGGCAACGAACTGCACTATTTCTCAAACTAGACTAAGTATCTTACTTATCTTACTAACAGATCTTGATTATCTTCGCGTAAACAAATGTTCCTACTTGCATTCACTTAACCAATACAATTATACACATTCGCACATCATATAAGCATTAGAAGTGAAATTCATACCCAACAACAGATGCATAAACACGAAATAAAGATGCAGAAATGATAGAAACTTCTCTTTGTTAATACTTCCAGATGATTACAGACTTGACTTTCCCTGTGAACTCAGCTGCAGGGGTCTGCACACTCAGCTGCAGAGCCTCTACCTACGCTACAACCCAAAACTTATACTTACACTTTAGAGCTATCTCACATACATCATATCTTCATTATTCCATCTTGTATTAGATTAAATCCCTTTTTGACTACTTAGAGCTTCACTCTATTTATACAATCCCATGGTCCGTGGACCATGGGTAGATCTTCGACAGCCGACATTACTGTAGAAATTCTCATTGTAGATCACTTGATAATGCAATATACTAAAGAAAAATACTAGATCTAGATCTACAGTGAATATTCTCACTGTAGATCACCTGATAAGCCAATATACTAAAGCAAAATACTAGATCTACTTCTACAACAAACTTTGCGGAAGCTTAATCGAATATGAGCAAGATCAATTAGAACACATATAACTGAGAATGAGAAATCAATCACACATGAACACAGAAGAACAACCCGAGGAAAGCCTCAGCCTAAAACCTCAATCTCTGTATTATCATACAAGTGGAAATACGTTCAGATTACAAAAAGAATCAGCTCACAAGCTATCCTGCTCTCTCTGCAATCAAACAATGCTGCTCATAGACAGTCAAAGGCTTCTCCAAACCTTCTCCTCTACCCTCCAAGCCTCCTATTTCCTTGCGCAGTTTTCCTTGGGGTCCAGTGTTGCCACTTGTGTGAATTGGCCTCTTCACACACTCACTAACCTCTAATCTAACTGCGCAATCCTGAAGGAGTTGATTCTTTCTGCATGGATGAGTTTCCTATATAGGAAAAATCCTCCAACGAATAATACATTGTCCCTTCCTCTGATCTCAATTGGGTCTCTGACTGAACTAACATGCATGAGTCATTTATGAGAGAATATTCAGTTATCTGAAGTGCGGCAGTTACATGCATGCATGCATTAACTAACTGAACTCACAATTAGTTCAAAAAACTATTTGAACTAATCTAACTGGACTTGACTCAATTAACTGAGCCAACTAATTACAACTTAATATTACAACTCATCCTTATCTCTTTAACTAATGGATAAATTCCTCAATCAATGGAGAAACTGTTGCATGTCCCCACATAGACTTCATGTTTGATTTTCTACAACTAATTAACTCAAGATGAATTAACTAATTATTTTACAAACAGCTGCTAAGATCAAATCCAAATTTTTACTTCTCTATTTTAGTTTAGGGACTAACTAAAATAGGAAGGTATCCCGAAATGCTATTTATAGCAATTCTATATTTAGCACTTCCATTTTTCATTCCTTGTTGCTATGTCCAACACTAGTACCCAAACTGCTATTTATAGCAGTGATATTTTTAGCACTTCTATTTTTAGCATTTCTTGTTGTTATTTTCAACAATTACATTATCAAAATAAGGGTGTACAACCCTATGACTCTTTAACAACTACGCGCTCCGCACCCACAAAATGTGGAGTCTTTACATTGGAATTACAAAATTGGACCAAAATCTAGGCTCTAAGCCCCAAAACTACCCTTGGGGGATCCCGCGCCCAACAGGCCCCCAACACAAACATTGCGACTCGCCCTTGAGTCACTCTGTAGGTGTGGAGATCTTAGTGCGAAGACCTCCCATATTTGCTTGGATTGCTGCAACTTCGGCAATGCACTAAGCAGTTGCCTGCTGAACTTCCTCCACGCGTTGTTTGGTGATCGCTACTATTGAACTGCTGCCCTGAATCCTCTCCTGAGTTGCTTGTAGTTGCGCAAGCTTTGCTTCAATGGAGGCTGTAATTGTATACACCTCATCGATCCATGGTTGTAGGCACACTTTCAAGACTGCTTCCTTATGCCGAGCGGCATCCACCTGTTCCTTGAACACCTTTGCCTGCTACATCCTTGCAAGCCTCTCTGTAAGGGAAACCGTCTGCACGGTCCCTTTTTGATCCAAAATGGATCTTAAACGGCCCTTTTGAAAGTATTCAAATATGTTAAAACCACGGAAAGCAACATCGGGGTTAAATCGCAGCAATAAAGCATTTATATCGCATTGGAGAAAGCCAAGCAGTGTTAACGGGCCTTAGCCTTAAGAGAAATGTGATAGCAATACAAGAGAAACAATGTGAACCATTGATCAAGCATGCAGATCAATGGTCCATATCAACTACCAATATCGCATCGCATGGAACCAAAGGGAGGAGTTAACACATGATGGCAGGCTTAAGCGATATGTGATGCCCGCTTTATCGCATCACAATGAACCAAGGGAGAAGAATTGGCACCCATAACTTAAAGACTCACGACGAGCGCTTCCATCGTAGCCGTCAGATGGGCGAAAGAGATCAATAGTGGATATCGCATCACAGATTCTTAAATGGAGGACTTAACACAGGCAGACTCAAAGGAGTTATGAAATAAAACAGCGAAGGATTTGAGTTCTGTGGTAAGCGGTATTTCGAGCGAGCTTCAGGTGGTAAGCAGTATTGGAGAGGCTCTGCCCGATTCCATACACTAGCCGACACGTAGCACATGGCAGGAGAGAGAGAACCCCTTTTTTGGGCAGGTAATCTCCGTGCAAGTGGGCCATCCGAAATCGCTGTCATCCATCGGATTGGAGATCGCAGATCAATGGCAGAGATTGCATTGCAATATCGCCGAAGGGAGGACTTATCGAGGGCTTGAGGACTTACAATATGCGATCACGAATAGCGATATCGCATCGCAATATCACATCACAGCAGCGCATCGTGGCAATACAAAGGAGCAGCACTATGTGACATGCGACATGCGATAAAGCGAACCCGAAAGGATTATATACATAGTTTCATAAATTTTGAGTTCTGATAATCAGTTTTGTTGTCGGGATTTCTATGTATTTCTTTGTATTCCGATAATATTGTATATAGACCAAATATGCATTATATCAGGGATTTGTGTGGAGGAAGACGGAACGGTCAGTTTCACCGCGCCCATCGATCCTTCTATTTCTAAAAGGAGTTCTTTGTGCCTTAAGAATTTTGTTTTAACATAACATGTCCAACGCTAAAAAGGGAGATGAAGGGAAAACGGCCAGGAGGTAGATAGCCCAAAAAGGAAGGTGAACGGACAGGTTCGAGAGGCTCAAAAACCACTCAAGGTCAAAGACAGAGGAGAGAGAGAGAGTCAGAGAAAATGCACAGCTACAAACAATTGATCAAAGGCACTAAGAGGGATAGTTTGTGCACTCTTTAGACTGGAGGTTTTCGAGCGAAATCCCTATGTAATATCAATGTTTTTGTGTCATGGCTCTGATTGAGCTCACACCTGTAAACTATATTCTTGAAGACATAATATAGAGGTCGACACTGAAAGCTGGACCAGGAGACGTAGCCAGGGGGTCTGGTGAACTCCTTCATTATTTTTACTGTGTTGATGTGTGTGTATTATGTTTTATAATTTTCATTGTCTATGTTATTCGCAATATTTTCGATACATTGCACTAAATAATATAGGCATTCCTGCACATGAGTCTATAATACCTTTTTTCCTTAATTTAATATCCATTTTCGGATCAAGTGGTATCAGAGCATTTGGTTCTGTTAAGGTTAGACAAGCTTGTGCTGGATTTTGAATGCTAACTAGATTAAAGCTTAGACTAGGAGAAGGAGAACTTGTTGAGGCTAATCCAGAGATTGGAAGAGTCTATTCTCAAAGGAGAATGGCAGAAGAAGCTCCATTGGGATCAGAATCTCAATTTATAGAAATTTTTATGACAATATGAGCTATGGTGGAAGAGATGTATCTGGAGTTTAAGAAGGGTCAAGGTGAAAGCACTTCAACACCTAAACCAGACAAAGGAGCAAAGGAACCTTTTCTTTTTGCCCCTCTAGAAGGCAAATGGAAAGGGGAAATGCCTCCTCCACCATCTCCTCCATCATCACCTTCGTCATCCTCATCATCTTCTTCGCATAACACTAGCTCTTCTAAGAAGAAGAAGAAAACTTCCTTAATCAAATTAGATGTGAAGTTTGATTTGCCAATTTATGATGGAGAACTCAATGCAGAAAAGCTAGATAATTGGATAAGACAAATTGATGTATATTGCAGGGTACAGAATGTTGATTCAGAAAGGAAGAAGATTCAGCTGGCTAGCCTTCGACTTGGAGGAACTACACTAGTATGGTGGGAAGGCAAGACACAAGTTTATATGCAAAAACATGGTAAAATAATTTCTACCTAGAATGAATTTGTTTCTACTATCAAAAAGAAATTCTATCCTTTATTTTACATGCAGCAGGAAATGATGAGTTGGCAAATTCTTCGTCAGTAGAAGGGCCAGAGTGTACAGAGTTATACTCAGGAATTCAGAAAGAGAGCTTTAACTCTAGGTATATCATTAGATTCACCTGAGACTTTATTGAAGTATATACGTGGTCTTCATAGCTATTTAAAGCATACTATTCTCATGTTTAATCCCACTAGCTTAGATGATGTATCAGTTCAAGCCACACATCTAGAAGCTAGAGGTAAGAATGTGAACCGAGAGGTTGGGGGAACATCTAAATATTTTGTAAGCAAGAGCAAAGAAAATAAGAAACTGAAATGGAAGGAGAGGAAAGAAAACACTGTAAAGAAGGATAAACCGTCATGCACTCATTACAATAAAGAAGGACACGATGAGGCACACGGCTGGCTTTTGCATCCAGAATGGAAACCTAAGAATTTTGGTGGTAACGAGAGAAATAATGTTGTTGCTATTCAACAGGACTTGGGATTAGATGCAGGCAATGAAACAACCATTACAACCACAAGTATTAAAGGTAAAGATTCTGAAGCATCCACAAGTAATTCTACACAATCTGTTGATAATGAAAATAATGAGAGCGAAATAAATGAGATTTCTCGTATTAGAGTAATTTCCAAGCATAATAAGATTGATACTTTATTTGATTGTGGATCACAAGTAAATTTGATTTCTGAAAAAATTGTAAAGAAGTTGGGATTACAAACAAAACCTCATGAGAAGCCATATCCATTAGGTTGGGTGTGTGATAAAACAAATCTACAAGTAACGAGACAATGTAAACTTAGGTTTTCTATTGGATCAACATTTGTAGATGAGGTTGAGTTAGATATAGTTCCATTGGATATATGTGGTATTGTTTTGGGAAGTCCATACTTGTATCATAGGAAAGTTATTTTCTATAGAGCTGAGAATAAGTATCAACTCACTAAAAATGGAATAGAATACCTTGTAAGAGCTCATAAACTCAAAGGTAACTATTCTCTCATAAATTCAGGACAGATGAAAAGAATTGTGAATTCAAGTAAGCAATTTTTACTAATGGTTGTAAAGGCAAAGGATCCTAAAAAATCCAATGCATTTGAAGGATGTGATTCTAAACAGAAAGCTTATTTAGTTGAAGTTTTTCCAGAGTATGATGTTCTCTTTCAAGAACCAAAAGGTCTGCCACCCAAGTGAGAAATAGTACATGATATTTATTTGCAGCAAGATGCTCCATTACCTAACATTGGAATGTACAGGTTGTCAGCTTTAGAGAATTCAGAGATAAAGAAGCAGGTACAGGAGTTGCTCAATAAAGGGTTTATACGACCAAGCACATCACCATGTGGATCTCCAATCGTGCTGGTGAGAAAGAAAGATGGTTTGCGGAGAATATGCATTTATTATAGAGCACTAAATAAAATAACGATCAAGAATCATTATCCTCTTCCTCGTATTGATGATCTATTAGATCAATTAAAAGAAGCAGTTTACTTTTCTAAGTTAGACTTGCGAAGTGGTTATCATTAGGTCAGAGTTGCAGAACAAGATGCATGGAAGACTGCTTTCAAGACAAAGCAAGGACTGTATGAATGGTTGGTTATGCCTTTTGGCTTAACTAATGCTCCTGCTACATTTATGAGAGTCATGAATGATGTACTCAAACCATTTATTGATGATTTTGTAATTGTTTATTTAGATGACATTCTTGTTTTTAGTAAGACATGGGAAGACCATGTAAAGCATGTGAAGCAGACTTTAGATGTTTTAAAAAGAGAAAATCTCTATGTAAAACTGTCAAAATGTGAATTTGGAAGAACATCTTTAAATTATTTGGGTTATATTGTAGGGGGTGGTGAATTGAAGATAGATCCCTCTAAGGTTGAAGTCATTGTAAACTGACCTAAACCCAAATCTGCTACAGAGGTTAGGAGTTTCCTAGGGGCAGCACAATACTGGATAAAGTTTATTGCTAACTTTTCTTTGATTGCAGCTCCATTACATGATTTAACAGGATTGAAATAGGTGTTTAAGCGGGGAGGCAAACAGCAGAAAGCCTTTGACACCTTAAAAGAGAAAATCAGTACAGCACCAGTATTAGCACTGCCAGATCTTCAACATCCATTTGAGATTGAGACAGATGCCAGTGACTATGCCATGGGATCAGTGTTGATGCAACACGGAAAACCCATATGCTATCATTCTTGGAAATTTACTTCTGCAGTAGTTAATTATCCCACATATGATAAAGAATTGTATGCATTATTACAAAGTGTGAAAAAGTGGAAACATTACCTAATGGGTAAAGAAAAAATCATACATACAGATCACCAACCACTTCAATATTTTCACTCACAAACTACATTGTAGCAATCAAGACATTATAGATGGATGGAGTTTCTACAGCAATTTCATCTTGTCATCAGATATAAGAAGGGCATACACAATAAGGTTGCAGACATGTTATCAAGACCAATCATAAATGCATCTACTATACTTAAGCATAACTCAGTAATGCATGAAAGTTACATTGCACAATATGCTCAAGATGTAGATTTTAAAGATGTATATGCAACTTTAAGTCACGACAAGCAAGTAGAAGAATTGGATTATTATGTAAAGGACCAACTCTTATATCATTTGGGAAAGTTATGCATTCCATGAATTGAAAGAGTTAACATAATTCGAGAAGCACATACTTCTCTCATATCAGGTCATTTTGGTGTAAGTAAAATAGTTTCACAATTGCAAAGGTTCTATTATTAGCCAAGAATGCATGAGACAGTTTCTAGATATATCAAAGGGTGTACTATGTGTGCTACAAGCAAGCCCAGTAATAGAAAATTAGGCTTGTACACTCCACCTCCAATTCCTTCTCATTCTTGGGAAAGTGTTTCCATGGATTTTGTTGGGGGATTGCCAAAATCTAGGAAAGGTCATGATTATTTGTATGTTGTTGTGGATAGGTTCAGTAAAATGTGTATCTTAATACCATGTAACAAGCAAGTTACAGCTGAACAAATAGAAAATTTGTTCTTTCAAAATGTATGGGTTCATTTTGGGTTACCCACTTCTATTGTATCTGATCGAGACTCTCAATTTGTTGGGAAGTTTTGGTCAAATTTATGGGAGTTGATGGACACCAGGTTGAAGAAGAGCACAGCATTTCATCCACAAACAGATGGTCAGATAGAAGTGGTCAACAGGACAGTGATCCAGTTGCTCAAATGTTATTGTAGCAAGCATCCCAAGCTTTGGGATGAGCATTTGTGTTATGTGCAACATGCTTACAACCATGCCAAGCACTCTTCTACTCAGAGATCTCCTTTTGAGACTTGTTTTGGTTTTATACCAAAGTCTCCCTTGGATTTTATCTTTGGTAAAGACATAGCAATTGATGGACACAGTGATGTGAACAAAGCAACCAAGTTCATTGAACAAATCCAGGAAACTCACCAAGCAGTATAGGAATAGCTGGAAAGAAGTCAAGCCAAGTACAAGGCAAGACATGACAAGCATCGAGTTCAACATAGTTTTCAAGTTCGTGATCAGGTTTGGCTGTATATCAGCAAAGATAGAATGCAAGGTGAAGGTAAGAAGCTAAAACCAATAAGGTATGGACCTTTCAAGATACTTGATAAAATTGGTGAAAATGCTTTTCGCCTTGATTTGCCAGCTTATATGCAGATCTATTCAGTCGTTAATGTAGAAAACTTGAGATTGTATGAACCTTCATTGATTGAAGATCATGAAGAGCAAAGTCAGTTGCCTTGTATTAGGAATTTGTTGCCTGAGTATCTCAATGAGTTATAGGAGGACACAGTTCTAGACAAGAAGGTAAGAACTATGTGTTAAGGGGATGTTGAGTACCTAAGAGTAGGACTCAAAGGTTCAAATCCAAGCAAGGCACGATGGATAGAAATTCGACAAGTGAGGGAACTGTATCCTCACTTGATCGATGCCTAAAACCAACTTTTGGTGGTCCAAAATCTTTTCAGTGGGAAGGCGTGATCCAAAATGGATCTTATACAACCCTTTTGAAAGTTTGCAAATATGTTAAAACCACAGAAAATAGCATCCGAGTTAAATCGCAACAATAAATCATTGATATCACATCGGAGAAAGCCAAGCAGTGTTAACGGACCTTAGCCTTAAGAGAAATGCGATAACGATACAAGCGAAACAACGTGAACCATTGATCAAGCACACAGATCAACTGTCCAGATCAACTACCAATATCACATTGCATGGAACCAAAGGGAGGACTTAACACATGATGGCAAGCTTAAGTGATATGCAATGGCTGCTTTATCGCATCGCAATGAACCAAGGGAGAAGAATCAAGACCCATTACTTGAAGACTCGCAACGAGCACTTCCATCGTAGTCGTCGGATGGGTGAAAGAGATCAACGATGAATATCGCATCGCAGATTCTTAAAGGGAGGACTTAACACAGGTGGACCCAAAGGAGTTATGAAATAAAACAGCGAAGGATTTGAGTTCTGTGGTAATCGGTATTTCAGGCGAGCTTCAGGTGGTAAGCAGTATTGGAGAGGCTCCACCTGATTCCATACACTATCCGACACGTAGCATGCTACAAGAGAGAGAAAATCGCTTTTTTGGGCAGGTAATCTTTGTGCAAGTGGGCCATCCGAAATGATTTTCATCCATCGGATTGGAGATCGCAGATCAACGGCGGAGATTGCATCGAAATATCGCCAAAGGGAGGACTTATCAAGGGCTCGAGGACTTGCAATATGTGATCGCCGATAGTGATATCGCATCACAACAGCGCATTGAGACAATACAAAGGAGTGACACTATGCGACATGCGACATGCGATAAAGCGGACCCGAAAGGATTATATACATAGTTTCATAAATTTTGAGTTTCGATAATCAGTTTTGTTGTCATGATTTCTATGTATTTCTTTGTATTTCGATAATATTGTATATAGACCAAATATGCATTATATCAGGAATTTGTGCGGAGGAAGACCGAACGGTCGGTTTCATGCGTCCGCCAATCCTTCCATCTCTAAAAGGAGTTCTTTGTGCCTTAAGTGTTTTGTTTTAACATAACGTGTCCAACGCTGAAAAGGGATATGAAGGGACAAAGGCCGGGAGGTAGAGAGCCCGAAAAGGAAGGTGAACGGATAGGGCCGAGAGGCTCAAAAACCACTCAAGGTCAGAGACAGAGGAGAGACAGAGAGTCATAGAAAACACACAGCTATGAACAGTTGATCAGAGGCACTAAGAGGGAGATTTTGCGCACTCTTTAGACTCGAGGTTTTTGAGTGAAATCCCTGTGTAGTATCATTGTTGTTGTGTTATGGCTCTGATTGAGCTCACACCTGTAAACTATGTTCTTGAAGACATAATATAGAGGTCGACACTGAAAGCTGGACCAGGAGACGTAGCCAGGGGGTCTGGTGAACTCCTTCAATATTTTTACTGCGTTGATGTGTGTGTATTATGTTTTATAATTGTTCATTGTCTATGTTATTCACAATCTTTTCGATCTATTGCACTAAATAATATAGGCATTCCTGCACATGAGTTTGTAATACCTTTTCTCCTTAATTTAATATCCATTTTTGGATCACTTTTAATTCATCATACTTCTGTTGTAGCTTGCACGCCTATGTCTTTAAGCGCTCTACATTTGGGTCCTCCAGCAGGGTAGTTAGGACCTCGAATGACTACTCAAACAGCTGCATGGAGTCTGCCACTGCACTGTCAACTGCCGCTATTGCTACTGTAACAATAGTGGTTTGTTGTTCCGTGATTTCTGATAGAGTCAAAGGCTGAGCCTTCAACTGTAGTTCTATGATTTGCAGGTTCAACTCTAGCTGAACCTGAGCCATCTCTTCTCTAGCATCGCACACCCCTTGTGCCAATTTACGGACGTGCACCTCCATCGGTTCCTATGCTTGAATGGCCAACTCTGGGACCATTTGGCGGGCTTCCTTGATGACTTACATTATCTGTTTGTTCTTCTCTACTGCTTTGTTGCGCTGCAGGCTCAACTGCTCAATGCTGATGCACTGCTTGCTCATCACTTGTATAGTGTGACTCTCACTGGCTTGAAGTTCTGTGGCGACTCCATCTTGCAAGAGATAGAGTGTCTCCCAAGGGAGCGCAGCCATATTTAATTTAACGCCTTTCAAACTACTGACCGTGGCCCTGTCAGCCTCCTTCTCTATAGTGAGTTCCCCATCTGGTAGGACTATCATGTTGGTCACCCTAGTGCCCAACATTTCCTCGGCAGTTGAAGTGCCGATCGCGAGGCTGGTGGAGACTGTGCCACCCTGTGGAGTGTGCACCTGCAACCCCTGTATTTCTATCCATAGAGCCCCCAATACAAACTAGTGTTGTTCCTCTATTTGTTGGAGGGCCTCCACGATGACATCCCTCACCGTTTCTCCGATATCATATAAATACCCCTCAGTGAGGGTGATTGGGTCGAAAGAAGTCTTTTAGGATTTTGTCTTCTTTCGCGGCATGGTCTGCTCTCTCAGTCGTAGACGCTTGAGCTGGGTGGACGTCGTTTGCGGATCCGTGCCACCTTGTTCTATGTCGGTCTCTGATTCGGGCGAAGGTCACTTTTGTCCTTCACGCTCTTCTTCGCCTATTTTCTGTTGTTGTTCTGCCAACTTTGTAGCATCGTGCGCTACTTGGGTCCTAGCTGCTACTTCTTGTTTTCTACACTTTTCTATCAGCTACGCCATCCAAAGTTTTGTTTCTTCTTTCTTGTGCTATGCAGCAGACTTCTACGTTTCCACCGCGGAGCAAGATGGAGCGCGCCACTCCAGTGGCTAAGACTCAAGGACTGTGAATATCATATCATCAGTCACCAAATATAGTAAAGCATGCCACGTCTTTGTAGCATCCTTCCAAAGCTCTGCAAACTGTTGTAGACTATGGGCGATAACCGCTTCTTGTGTTTGATCCCCATCCTGATATTCATCTCCATGAGCGCCAAAAATATCTTGCTCTCTCTGATCTGCTGCATGTCCCTGGTCGCCCACAGTGAAGTGTACTTCGCTACATCTGGAAGGTCCTGCACGATCGAAGGGAACTGGCTATCTTCAGGCAACTCCCATGCCATCAGTACTATTGAAAATAGGAGTCATGCATAATGAAATGTTTTTCCCTGCTCCTGTAACTCACGGCAGTTCACAAGGAGCTCACCGCATAGGTAGTTCATCCAATTGAACTAGACCCCTTCTGCACATTGTGCCGCTAGTGCAACCACTGGCGCGGGCACCTCATCTGCGCGGCACTTCCACATCACCTTCCCTACCAATATTTGTGTTGCGACCTTGATTGCAGGGTTGTTGATTTTGGAGACGGCATACCCTCACTTCTTCTTCTCTAGCTTACAATTTTTCTCCATTGCATCCACGAGGGCCAAATCGCCACCTTTTCCCTTTGAAATGTTTGCTAGATACTCCCCTGAGCAAGGGAGCCATGTAATCCAGTGAATTAGATGGTCTTTGATGGGCCTGTGTTGTGGGGAAAAATGCCTATGCAGGATGATCCTATCCACCTAAGGTGTGACAATGCCTTAGCAACAAACAGAGACAGCTATTCTAGTATTCTTCCTTTATGAATTAAGAATGAAGAGAGAGATGGATGGACTAACCGGTGTCTTCCGTTTGTCCCTCGATCCAGCTTCCCTTATCTTGGAGAGTTCCCAGCTACTTGCCTTCTCGCTCGCCCAGCTTCAAGAGGTTTCTGCAAGATCACAAGAAGAGAACACTACACAAGACATGGATTCATATTCATAACTAGTTCAGGATTAGAAATAAACTAAACATACTAATGCAATCATACATCAAAAATACATCAGTATATAGGAGAAACCAAGATAGCTTTATTGATGAATAACAAGGTTCAGGAAGAGATACAACCCAGAGGGCTCTAATCCAGCATCTCCTTCCCAGCAAATGGAATTCCTATCTTCACCCCCTTCAAAGCATTAAACACCCAATGATTCCAATCTCAAACCAACAGCAATTCTTTGCAATAACAAAATTCCAGCCTCTAGATCTCATGGAGGAGAGATCCATATATAGATGTTTGGAGAGAGGATGAGTCAGCTTGAGATCTGACTAGTGTCCTCTCCCTCTGTCAGTTCTTGATTCCACTTGGAGGTTCTTGCTTCCACTTGGAGATTTGGAATCTCTTACTCATCACCAGTCGAATTCCCAGAGGCATGTGTCATTTTGGAAGCTTCCTGGGTTCTAACACCTTGAGAAATGAACTTGCCACATGTCCACTCTCGCTCAGCGCAGGTAGCCAGTGTTGCCTTTGACATTCGGCGTAGGTAGCCAATGTTGGCTTTGACATTCAGCGCAAACAGCTAGTGGAGCCACTGAAATGATCCTGAATTGACTTGTTTTTGAGCAGTTTCTGGTGGAGAACTTCTGTGAATTGCTGTGGTTTGTTAGCCTTGTTCCTCTAGGGGTAGGAACAACATGTTTAGGGACTTTGGATCCCTTAGATTATGGACATTTCATGCTCAATGTTGTAAGGCACAAAAATTTCTATAACAGTTGCCCCCTAAAGTATGAGGCCGTTTTATTGGGTGAAATGCTTTATCAGGGGGATCCGAAGTTCATCCAATGCTGGGAGGAGACCTGTAATAAGATACAATACAATACATTATTTTTCATACTGCTTTCATGATCTAGCTGAGGCGGGCATTCCCATGCTCAGCTTTATAAATTCATTTTTCTGTACATAGAACAGACAATCGTCTGATGGTAGACTGATAATTTTGATGAAATTATCATCCTTTGAGTAGGATGATTATCTGCTGCAATGATGTACATGTCAATGTCTTTATCTTTCCTGAATATATATCGCAGCCCGGATGGATGAAACTAGATCCGGGGTCTTCAAACTCGTTCGATCTTCACTCTAAGTACAAGTCGATCCATGTGAGAAATGTTCTGAAGTCGAACATGGAAAGACATCGCTTGATTACCGGTCAATGATGTAAACTGTTAACAAGCGCGAGAGGAATCACCGATAATGATAATGACCCTCAAGGTACTGCAGTACAATTCACGTGGTGTGAATAAAGGACTTGGCGTCAAACACCACGCAAAATCTTTCGGTCGAAGGTCATTGATGTATACCTGTCGCCGGAAGTGAGAAACTTGCCATTGAGGCATGCAAGCTTCAAAGTACTGAAAGGGTTGTTCCTAGATCAACTTCTTGGATAATGAGCTTATGTCAACAAGAAGCGACCCATCAAAGGAGGGCCTTAATGAATCCCACATCAGTGACACGGAATGGAGCTAATGATTTTAATGGAGGTGAAAACGATCTGTGACATATGATTCAGGGTGGCGGTCATGAAAGGATGAAGGGTAATGTATGGCAGTGGATGGGACACGGTTGACTTTTCTGAACGACTTCTCTTGAACATATGGCGACACTGATGCGATGGATTGGTAGCATTACCCCAAATATGGATGGTATGGCGAGACCATGGATGTGACCGGTGAATGAAACAACCCAACCCGATTGTGGTACGGAGGAAAAGTGTCGTGTTTAAGAGCGACTTGCTACCATCAAAGTTTTCTTTAGTTTCTCCCAATTTTTCCCCAGTCATTGTTGACCAATACCTCTTTATTTTTGTCAAGCTTGAGGAGGATAACATACGCTTGTTCTATAACCTGCCCTTCGGGCAAGCCCATCGTTATGTTTTAACGAGCCTAGCGATAGTGAAACCCGTTCTCGTCTAAAGACAAGTTTGTCGCTATTCAATGATTTTAACGAGTCTAGCGACAAGGATAACTCGGTCCTTTTCATTTTTAGAGAGCCTAAAAAGGTACATAAAGTTAACTCCAAAAGTCCTTTTTCGTCATCTAATCCCTTAAGTCCGAAAAAGTATAAAACAATACAGAAGGGATGAGTTTTCGATAGTTTTAACGAGCTGAATAAAACAAGCGCTCGATCTTTTTGTGCAATAATCCCTCAGGTCCAAAAAGATTAAAATCTAGAGGAGGGATAGCACTTCCTGTCCCTTTAACGAGCTGGAAGGCCAAGGACTCGGCAATCTTTTCATATTTTACGAGTCAGTTGAAAAGAGCTTAAAGAAGACTCGTCTTTTGAGGAACGAGTGATAAACAGGGTTAGCAGCTGATTCCAGGTACAGGTTGGAATTTTCCAATCACGGCAGTGTCACAAGGATGGCTAGGTGAAATCCCTCTTCGCAGCTGCTCCTCAAAATGGGTAAACAAACATATGGAGGTGAACAATCGACCAATGGAAAAGTGGAGGTGACGGGCAAACACGACCAAGGCTTTAATGGCTGATGATATTACATTCACAGTGGTTATTTACCGGGATAGTTCATTTTTTAACGAGCTTAAATGCGGGTGGAAACATTTGCTCGATCTTATGTTTATTTTTTAACGAGCATGAACTATGTGCTAAAACTGCTCGGATCTTGCGTTTATTTTTTAACGAGCATGAACTGTGTGCTAAAACTGCTCGATTACCCAGTCATATGATAAGAGTGTCTCATTGAGATTCTATTTTTTATGGAGCTTCATCTCACAAAGCTATGCCCCGCATCCTTTCTTTATGCAAGTTAGGAAATGGCTAACCCAAAAAACAGATAAATAACCGCTCTTTGCTTGCACTCCAAAAGGTTTGCATGCCCCCAGGTATAAAGTACGATTTCAAGGTTACCTCTACTTCTTTTCCTTCAAAACAATTGTTTTAAAGAGAGAGGCTTACCTCTTTCAGGTTACCCAAAGATTGTCTCGTTAATCTTTCAAACAAAACACTTCCTCAGCAATGTCTACCGAAATAGACAAAGGTGAGCGATGATGCCCGCCAACTCACATAACTTTGACAAAAGAATCTTATTCAAGAATAACCCTCTTCCAGCATGGGCGGGGTACAGACTAGTCATATTCTCCCGCGGAAACCTACCCTATACCCAAAGTTTTCTTGCCGAAGGAGACCAGGACACATGCCCCCTGGGTTCCAGTCCTATCCTCCCGGATTACTCGCGCTCATCAGGAGGACGGACCGTGGGTTGAGACACTTCTTGCGTGAATAGACCATTTAGGGATGGTACATGACTATTTGCGATGCGTGATCTGGGAAATGAAAGTTGGTCCACGAGCTTGACCACTCTTCCTTCATGCGGAAAACACATTACTCTAAAGAGTGAGGAGACGACGGCTCCCATGCAATATATATAGTCTCGTCCAAGGAGTAGGTTATAATCCAAGGGTCCTTGAACGACCATCACGTTCATTTGAACGGTCTTCCCTTTCAATGTTATGGGCACATTGGGGAGGATCCCTAAAGGTCGACTGGTTCCTTTATCAAAGCCTGATAGATTTCTCATTTCAGGCAAAAGCGCTGGCGAACCAAGCGCTTTCCAAGCAATAGAGGAAAGGATACTCACAGATGCCCCCTCATCAATGATAGTGCCAGCCATTACCATTCTGTATATTTGAACGATAATTCTGAATGGTATGCTTGCTGGCAACCGGGGTCTGCCTAGTTGGTTCCAGTCGAACGAGACAAATAGGTTGCTTGGTGGTGGGACCGAATAGATGGTCGGGTATGACTATGACGAAGTTCCTTCCTGTGATAAAGGAATGGGCAAATTGCCCCCTTATTCGTCGGAGCCTGTGTTGATGAAAAGAATTTGGACGGTGTCGTCTTTATTCTCCTATGTGATGGTATCATTCGAAGATAGAGCCTCTGAAGGCAAAACCGGGTCAACTGCCGCCTCAACCTTTTGACTTTCGTCAGGCATGGATCCAGACGGTTCATCTTCAATGATAGGTGCTTCGGCTGACCACCTGGGTGGGCCAGCCAGGTTCTCAACTAGTGAAGGACTTGGCAGGAGTTTTTGATATCCAGGAGGAAGTTGCGCTCGTAGAATCGGGCGATCTTCCAGAACTCTTTTAGCCTCATCTAAGAAGGGACAACGGTGGCTGGCGTGATCGCCTTCACATAGTTTACAGGGAAATCTAGCTTTCCCTCTCTGTCCTGGGACTTCACTTTCACTAGTTGACGGTGAGCTGTCAACATGGCTCTCAGAGGTCGACGCTACCGAATTGTGCAAACGGGGAGACCAGTCCCTTAGTATCCGAGGGATGCAGGGACAATCTCTGTGGAAGTGGTCTCCCTTGCATATGACACACGGCGATTTAGGCCTGGTCAGTGCTGTGTGTGGATTTTTGTCAGACGACACTTGTTTGCCCCCAGTCGCTTTTGGCTCCTTCTTCTTCTTCTCTTTCTTCTTCTTTTCCTTCTTCTCCTTAGGAACTTGGTTTTTTGTTTTACCAGTTCCGTCAAGCGAAGAGGAAGGAGGAGAGGAAGAATTAGATGAAGTAGAAGGCTGGTGGGCAACTCTTGTCTGGTCTAACTGTTGACTCGACCGTTCAGGAATAGTGGTGTTCTGAACGACATTGGTTGAAAAGAGCCAGACCGGCAGGCCAATTGTCAGTCCTGGAAGCGACAATGTGGCCATATGGGGCGCACCAACATCTCCCCAAGAGGAGAAGGGACTAGGATTTCCACCAAGGGGAATTCCTTGGTTGGTGTGCTCCATTTTTTCAACCTAAAGATCAACGCAGGAATAGGGGTGATTGTTTCATTTAAAATAAATTTTTAATGACGCTTAGACACAACTTGCTTTTTCAGTTTTAAAGAGTCGAGAAAAAGCTAAAGATGACTCTAGTCTCCTTCGATGTTTTAACGAGCCCGAAGTGACAAATGCTCGGATGGACTTTTTCCGTTATAGAGTCTGAAAAAGGCCAAAAGGAACTGCTCTAGAGTTCTAGGCAGAGGGTGTGCCAAAATTTTCGCAAAACCGCAGAATACTTTTTAGGGTATGGGCGGTCGATCTTCCTGAATGCTGTGTTCAGTGCATTGCGATCAGTAGGGCGGCCGACACGGCTTCCTAAGGATAAAGGTTTTATGCCTATAGGGGTCTCCCAATATATACGCGACGGTACGTGGGAGCACAATCCGTACTGGCGCTATCGTCCCTCGGGAGGAATCACCCACCATCCACGAGATCGACAGTCACCAGGCTTTACGACGCCGGAACACGTCTCTAGCCTAGACCTCTATGTTGTGCGTTATGTTGCAAAGCGTTGTTAAGTTCATTCAATTTATTTTAGGTTGATCTTCTTAGAAGTTTGCCTTTCAAGGTTCACCACGAGATGTATGATACAATTCCTAAATGCAGTCTAAAGATGATAAGCAAGCTTTATATCTTTTCAACTTTGAAAATCCTAGCTACTAAGGGAGAAGAAAGACACCATCTTTTCTCAAAGAGCAATCAGCACACTCTAATGCACTTTTCCTAAATCAAACATGCAAACTATCAAGATGCAAATGCACAATGCAGGTGTTTGTTTTCCGCTTTCTTAGTATTGATGCCTACAAAGAAAGCTTTTTGTACAACTTTGAATTTGCTTTTAAATGACAAGTACAAACAAGTTTACTTTTTCGAAATCAGAGAGGGTAGAAGAGATTACAACACTTAACAATTTTCGAAATGAATACTTGTTTTGACACTTAAGAGAGACAAACCCAAACCAAATGCAAAATTAAATGTATAATCAACTGCAAACAGCCAATGAACTCTCTCCTAAGATCACAATCAACAGATCTGAATCAAGGGCTACAGGATGATTATTTTACTCATGCAAAGGAAAACTGTAAATGACGCCACAAACACATAAAAACACTCACAGTCTTTTTGTACAAAAGGAGGCGGAATTTAAGCAGAGAAAAGGAGTTATCAGACTGGTACCTATGCTGGTTATAGGCTGCAAAAATCAGAGATCAAAACAAGGCAAAACAGAGCAGAGAACCCCAGCTGCACAAGGCCAAACTGGTTCAGCGCAACCTCAACACAGGGGTTTTGACATTCAGCGCAGGTAGCCTTCACGGGACCTGCGTTGAAATGCAGAATCCCTTCACTGGGTCTGCGCTGAAGGAGAAACTCTCGTTTCTCACTGGTTCTGGGTCACAGATTGCTATTTAATCTACTGTTTCAGGCCAAATAAAAGCAACAAGCAAGGTGTAATCAAAGGGATGCTTTGAGGGAGTACTAAGATCTATCACAAAGGATCATCAAATCATTTGTGAGTCCATTATTCAGATCATAGACAAGTCCAGTGATTGGATCAAAGCAGCAACTGTCTACTTTGCATCCGGGAATAACAGATGCAGTTCGATTGTTGCTGTCAAGTCTATGAAACAAACAATGATAGAAACACAAATAAAATGACTAAACAGATCTCCCCAGTGGAGTCGCCAATTTGTTGTGGGGAAAAATGCCTATGCAGGACGATCCTATCCACCTAAGGTGTGACAGTGCCTTAGCAACAAACGGAGACAGCTATTCTAGTATTCTTCCTTTATGAATTAAGAATGAAGAGAGAGATGGATGGACTAACCGGTGTCTTCCGTTTGTCCCTCGATCCGGCTTCCCTTCTCTTGGAGAGTTCCCAGCTACTTGCCTTCTCGCTCGCCCAGCTTCAAGAGGTTTCTGCAAGATCACAAGAAGAGAACACTACACAAGACATGGATTCATATTCATAACTAGTTCAGGATTAGAAATAAACTAAACATACTAATGAAATCATACATCAAAAATACATCAGTATATAGGAGAAACCAAGATAGCTTTATTGATGAATAACAAGGTTTAGGAAGAGATACAACCCAGAGGGCTCTAATCCAGCATCTCCTTCCCAGCAAATGTAATTCCTATCTTCACCCCCTTCAAAGCATTAAACATCCAATGATTCCAATCTCAAACCAACAGCAATTCTTTGCACTAACAAAATTCCAGCCTCTAGATCTCATGGAGGAGAGATCCATATATAGATGTTTGGAGAGAGGATGAGTCAGCTTGAGATTTGACTAGTGTCCTCTCCCTCTGTCAGTTCTTGATTCCACTTGGAGGTTCTTGCTTCCACTTGGAGATTTGGAACCTCTTACTCATCACCAATCGAATTCCCTGAGGCAAGTGTCATTTTGGAAGCTTCCTGGGTTCTGACACCTTGAGAAATGAACTTGCCACATGTCCACTCTCGCTCAGCGCATGTAGCCAGTGTTGCCTTTGACATTCAGTGCAGGTAGCCAGTGTTGGCTTTGACATTCAGCGCAAACAGCTAGTGGAGCCACTGAAATGATCCTGAATTGACTTGTTTTTGAGCAGTTTCTGGTGGAGAACTTCTGTGAATTGCTGTGGTTTGTTAGCCTTGTTCCTCTAGGGGTAGGAACAACATGTTTAGGGACTTTGGATCCCTTAGATTATGGACATTTCATGCTCAATGCTGTAAGGCACAAAAAATTCTATAACAGCATGGGCTCCTCCAGCCACAAGCACCCATCATGCACCAAGAAAAGCAGTTGCTTGATGATGAAGACGGTCACTGGGGCGTAGTGGTAATGCGGCACCTAGAGTAGGTTTAGCAACCCAGCCTTCTCTACACCTCTGAACCATTTGTGTGGCTCCAATTCAATCATTCCAGCCATCACGTCAATCTTCTGCCACATTAGCTTCTTAGTCTCTAAATGCAGGAACTTCTCGTCATCTGCGAGGTCCCAATCTTCAAATTTCAACACAAGAACCCACCCCAAGTGCAGTGCCTCAAAAATAATATCATCAGGGAGCAGTAAGGTTTGTAGAGAGATCTTGCTCTCATCTATATCCTTTGTAACGTGGGCTTTACCCTTTCACAAAGGAACATATTCTGACATCCTGGTGATAGGGTCTACACCCTGGGTTTCGACTTCCATCTCTACATCCTCCTCCTCCACTAGGATTTCTTCAAACTCTTCCTCCTCATCGGCCTCCAAATTAATGGCCTTCCCCTTTTCCTGCAATGTGAGCTTAGTCCTCAGTGTATTTTTGGGCAATACGCACACCGGGATCATGACCTGCTTATCCTTCTTAGCTCTCGATGTGCGCGGTGATTTAGGGACCTCAACGATTATTCCAAAAATCTCTAGGGCTTCCACTTCCGCAATTTCTTGTGCAGATGCCTCGGTTGTCACTACTCCATTTGGCCTCAAACCAACCATCAAATCATAAATAGTGAATTTAACGGTCACTTTCTAGCATACCTGTGTGCCAACACAGCTATCTTCACACTATCGTGGACCCTGTGACACTTCGCTACTGCACGCAGTCTTGACATCGCGCAGTTCCCGAGTAGAGTAGTTTATAGTCCCATGCCTCCTTTCAACTTCCTGGAGTGCTAAGATTGTGCCACTTTCATATAGTCACATCGTTGGATCATTGGTGTATGGCTTCAAGCAACTGCCATTCACCTTTCCTAGGAAGGGTTCTCCATTTAACTTGACCAACTGTATCACGCCTTCATCGTTAATCTCCTTAATAATATATGGCCCTAACTAGTGCATCCTGAACTTTCCTGGGAATTTATCAAACTTAATATCATACAACAACACCAAATCATTCACCTTAAATGTGCACAGCTTAATATGTCGATCGTTCCATGCCTTTTCACGTTGATTTTGGACATGCTGGTGAAATCTAGCCAAAAATCATTCTTCTTCAAGCTCATCCAACTGCGCGAGCCTGTCCTGCAGGGCTCTGTGATCCATCATACCTATGGGCGCTGCTATGCATATATTAGGCACAATGTATTCCATAGGCATTACAGCTTCCACTCCATAGACAAGCCTAAAAGGTGTTTGTCCTGTCAGTTTCTTGCATGTCGTTCGATAAGCCCATAACACTGCAGGTATGTGTAGGTCCCAATCACTTCGCTACACATTGCATACCTTGGTCAATGTGTTTTAAAGCATTTTGTTGAATGCCTCCACTATCCCGTTAGCCTGTGGGTGATAAGGTGTGCTCTTCTAGTGATACACTTGAAATTCCTCTGTTAGTGCATTAATCATCTCGTTCAGGAAGTGTGTACCATGATCACTCATCAAGATCTTCGGACATCCAAATCGCGTCAGTACGTGTTCAAATATAAACTTCACTGCAGTTGCACCCAGGAAATCCTTCACCGACCGTGCTTCTGCTCAATGAGTCAGATACTCCGACGCATTGATAATATAGCTCACGCCTGTCTTTCCTTGAGGTTTAATAGGTCCTACAAAATCTATTGCCCACTTTTCGAAAGTTTGCAACGTCATTTGTGGATTCAAAGGCATTTCATCCCTTCGCGATGGCCTTCTTGTCCGCTGACATACATCACATGCCTTGCAATATGCTTTTGAATCCTAATGAAGGGTTGGCCACCACAACCCTGCGCGTAGAATCTTCTGTGTGGTTTCTCTTCCTGCATAATGTCCTAGCACGACACCCCCATAAGCATCCACGAGGATGCTACTTCGTTCAAAATCAGGTACATACCTTCGCAATATTTAATCATTCCCCATATTGTATAAATTCCCAGCAATGACAGAGAAGTCTGTCGCGCGTACCACTAATTCCTTCTTTTGATGGACAGAGTATCCTTCCGGTGCAGTTCCAGTTGTGAGAAAGTATATTATATCTTCAAAATGTCCATCCACTACGCGCATAGGAAAGAGTTGCACGTCAAGTAATCCTTCCTCCAAAATAGTAGGTTCCTCCCCTGTCTCGATGTGTCACAGGTGATTTGGTCCCGCGTTCAATCGTCCAGGCTTCACAACAACTTCAAAATCGTATTCTTGGAACAATAAAATCCATCTGCAGATGCACCCCCCCAACACAGGCTTATTGACCAAGTACTTTAGCGCGGAGTGATCTATATACATCTTAAAGTGGCCTCCTAGCAAGTAGTGTTGATACTTTTGGAGCGCATATACCATAGCTAGTCCCTCGCGCTCAGTGGTGGAATAGTTCTTCTTTGCTTTGGATAATCTGCGACTTGCTAACGCGATAGGGTGATCTAAGACTTCTCCGCCATCCTGCGTCAGTACTTCCCACATCGCTATACATGACGCGTTGACATGTACATGGAGCTCTTTCCTCCAGTTCAGGAAGACTAGAATCAGCGCAGTAACCATCTTTTCTTTCAATATATCCAGGATTTTATTACAGTCATCGTTCCAACAGAATGTGACATCCTTCTTCAACAATTTTTCCATCGGTGCGGTGATCTAGGCATAGCCTTTGATAAACTTTCTGTAATATCTCGTATGTCCCAGAGTAGTGCGCAGCTGTTTCACATTTCTCAGTGCTTCCAAGTTCAGAATCACCGCAATCTTCACCGGGTCTACCATCAGCCCTTGTCTGCAAGCCACATGCCCCAATAGGTTCCCAAAAGGAATGAGAAATAGACACTTCTTGAGGTTGAGCGCAATTTGGTATCTTCGACAACTATCCAGCATCAAGCGCAAGCTCGCTACATGGCACTTAACCAGCCCAAATACAGTCCAGTCATCAAAATAGACCTCCAAGAACTTATGAATATACTCCTTGAATGTCGCAACAACCACGCGTGAAAAGATAGCAGGGGCATTCTTCAATCCAAACGGCATGACAGTATATTGAAAGCAACCCCACTTAGTCGCGAAGGTTGTCTTGCTCCTATCCTTCGGTGCGATTTTGATCTGGTGGTACCCTGAGAACCCATAAATGAAAGAATATGCTTCCTGACCTCCTACATTGTCCAACACTTCATCAGTGAACGGATTTGGGAATGGATCATGCACACAAGCGTCATTCAATTTTCTGAGATCCACGCATATCATTATCTCATCCTTTTGCTTCTTCTCTTGCACCACCATTGGGCTTACCCAATCGAATTCTTCGATAGGCTCAATGATGCTTGTTGCGAGCATTTTGTCTAGTTCTATGCCGACATTCTCCTTGTATTTCAGATTTAAGCGGTAAGGCCTCTGCTTAACTGGCTTCGCATCAGGTTTTAACGTGATTTTCATCACTCCTAGATCTCTGAGTATTCCTTTCAAATCCGTAAACTTGGTCGGGAATAAGTCCTAATATTCACAGAGTAGTTCAGCGACCTTATCCACCATCGCATCGTCCCAGTAGTCTTTGATCTTCACGAATTTGGGTTCTTCCTTCGTACAAATGTTCACCTACTTAGTTTTCACTGGTGCGGCTATATCAGGGTTCTCAATCTGTGGTCCTTGAACCTCACAGTGGCCTTCTATTTCTAGAATGTTAATATTCCACAGATCCTCATCCTCCTCTTTGGTAGTTACATTATAACATTCCAGCGTGTGACTCAACTGAGTATCCCATTCAAGCTGAATCAAGTCTACAGGCTCCTGTGGTATCCTAAAGATGGTTGCTTTCACCTCTTGTAGCGCTTCATTAATACTATCCCACCCATCCTCAAAACTAAAGATCATCATGAATCCTTCACACAGGATATCCCGTTCACCTGTCCCATGGCGGAGCTTTGTTCTATATACCACTTCATTGGTATAACATCTAGGGTATGACAGAACAGGTGCACCCACTCAGGTTGTGGCTTTTCTCCATAGGCCTACATCCACTTGGCCAGATGCACGCACGGATCATCCTGTCCATCATACTTGTCTGAAAATCATACCTTAAGCTTCCCAAATTGTACTCACATCATTCTCCAACATTCGTGCCAATCATCAAAGCTTCCTTTGTGCATACCCCACCATCTTGCGTGCGTAATGCACAGTACCTAGTCCAAGGCCTAGAAGCGTGGCTTTTCCAGCACCTCCCTTTCAAATGCATCCAAGAAGGTATCTACCTCATTTAGACAGTCATAAGTAGATATATCTCTTACTTCTGTCGACAAGCAGTGCAGCAACCGGGTTATCATGTTACAATTAAACGTAGTTACTTTGTGTAACCGATTCTGCCATCATTTTACTTCTTCGTCAGGATCCAAAGTGCAGGAACTATCGTGCTCCCATGTAATCTATCCATCCGTAGTGGGATTCACCCAGTCTTGGTCTCACGCTGTTATCTTGTAGATGCAATCCAGATCATCATCACTCTCATAGTCGCAAACTAGTTCCGTATAGCGCGATCCTTCAGCAGGGTCTAAGGGTATTATTATGCACAGTGACTTCTTCTCAAAGATCATCTTCCACTTCTTCAGATTAATTACCCCATTCATATCAGTGGCCCAGTCAATTCCCAAGAGCACGGGGTAGGGATTTTTGTCATCAACAATCTCTATTACTTCAAAATCTACCAGTGTGCTTTCTCCCTCAATATCCATAGTTATTCCCTACAATCACCCCTTGGTTATGGTTTTCTATTGGTTCGCCATTCTCAGCTGAATCGGAGACCATTGCAACCCGAGTCTTCCCATTCGCTCCCATGTATGCTTCGGTATAAAATTTGCATCTGATCCCAAATCCAGAATGACTTGATCCATCTCGTATTCTCTGATCTGCGCGGTGAGTCTCATTTCACGCCTCGTCCTTGTTTTATGTTTTCCGATCTTCTAGACAACGAGTATTTCTATTGGCGCGGTCCCAACACATCTGTTGATAAGTTCCTGTAACCCTTTCATAGCCTTACTATCATGTAGTAACTTCATACAAGTTTCCAAGAAAGTTGTGAGCATGGAGGGATCCATTTACAGCTCAGGCTGGTCTTTGCTTCCTGAAGTGGAGGTCTCAGCAAAGCTCTTCTTAGCTTACATGAAGGTTTCCCGAGCATGCTCCAAGTCAAACTCAGGGTCTTTCACTGGGGCTTTGCGAACCCAGGTACTGTCTTCCGGTTGTTTCCCCTTGTCATCTCCTGTCACGATTCCACTTAGAAGCACAATATTTACATTCGAATCTTCCTCCCACGGCTTAGACCTCATCATCTACGGGTTCTGAGTCGGGGGAGGGGGTAGTGCTCCTTTGTCATGAGTCCTATCTATCAGTGTAGGACAATCTTCTGTCTCATGATCAAACAGCATGCAATACTTGCATGACGGGCGCGTTGGATTAGTGCAATCACGGGCATAGTGTCGTGGCCCTCCGCAATTGTAGCAAATCAACTATCTGCGACCTCTACCAGGTCCTCCTTTGCCTCGACCTCTTTCGCACCCCTTAAATCCTATCCATGCCATTCCTGCATTCTGGTCAAGGGGTCATGTTTCAGCCTGAACTCTGTAGGCGGGAGTTCTATTCGTCATCAATTCATGGCTCCTACAAGTATGCTCGTCATGTCCCACTCACCTACAAAAGTTACAGAACAACTGTTGCGGAGTTTGTGTATACCTTTGTAACAAGTGGCAGTTATCCATGGCATGCTTTCCAGCTACTTGATAGATAGCGCACCACAAAGTAGGCACCGTGCTAGGTCCTGCTTGAGCTTCCAGCCTTAGAGGCATCAGTTCTCCTCCTGCAAGGTAATTTGTGAAGACCGGGTAGTGGTCTTTTTCATGACCTTGACTCTTGCATTTCACACACCGTACTTCTTCGCGCACTTCTGGTCAAACCGTCCTATCCTACTTCAAGATTTACATCTCAAAGCACAGATTCTTCAGCTGCACGTGAATCTGCTGAACTCCCATATTAGGATCTTGTATCTGGGTCTCATGTAGTCTCATGGTAATCTCTAGGGCCTTTGCCTGAGTTGTTATCTTCTGCTACGATAGCGCACTCCTTAGGAGTGGTAGTAGCAAAGCTACAAACTACTCGTGATGTTTTCCATCTGTCATATTCATATTTGCTTCACGAATCGTACATTTCAGCCTCTGATCTAGTTCCCAGGGCGTCTTGCTTGGTAGCATCATGATTTCTTTGAATCCAATAATCGATTGCGCTTCAAATTTAGGCCTGCTAAATTCCTATTTAGTGCTACTTCGATATCCACTACTCTCGCATTCAGGTTATCGTTGGAGTACTTAATATACCAGGTTAGCACACGATCCTACAGGGCGATAACCAGTGTTTCTTTCATTATATGGTCATTTGTGACACCTTGAGCTTCCCATACAGCCTTCACTATGAACCAGAATTGGTCTGAATCCTCACTTCCCAAGCCTTTGAACAAAGGCAACTTCCCTATGCTCATCATTCTGAATTGTAGTGGTGGTGGAGGTGGTACGAGTGAATATGGAGGTTAAACGAGTGGTGGTGTGGGCAGAGGTGGGATTTGCGGAATTCTTTGTCTTATCAAGTGAATAGAACTTCGTGGAGAGACCTTAGCGAGCTCTTCCTCGTCCCCTCGCGGAGGTGAAATCAAGGGGCTATTTTCTGGATCCTTATTTCCTTCGTTCCTATAAACTTTTCCCCTTCACATAGCCCCGAACATCAAGGTAACTACATAACCCACTTTTCACACAATAGCATTTTAATCCAAGTATTTAAATATTTTATGTACTTACCTCATGGTCCTTTGATAAAGCATTGCTCTGCCTCGTTATAGTTGATTGAGGTGTCAACCGCGAACTCAGAAACAAATCCTCCTATAATGTGATTGAGCCAACGATCGATGGTGCACGCGATCTTATCCTCCGACGCTTCCAACCTTCGCACTAGTTCTGGGGTCCACACAATAGGACTGTCAAGTTTCCACCTTCCTTGGCTATCTGCTAGCTTCACGATCCACTCATATAGCTCAGCAGGGAAGGATGCGAAAAATATTTCATGGATCTGCGTATATAGGTAGCTATCTAACCACTATTCTTTTGATAGTCGCGGGTTTTTGTTTTCCTATGTCGCGAACTCGTGAATTCTTTTGTCCAACCAACCTTCGATTTCTTTCTTAGTTGGATTCCAGTGATACGACATCACACATCTCTTATGCAGATTCTGGTCTCGTAAATGAAACCATTTGTTGGCTTGAGGGGGCCTGACCCAGGTTTAGCGTTAGTTAGCCAAACAAATCCCTACACTACTAGCCCTTTCAGCAAACCCGAAGCAGTATGGGGGGATGCTCGAACCAAGTTTCCACACCCTTGAGATGGTTGTGATGTCAGTTTATTCCAACTATACCTGCCTTCGCATAGGGTACTTCACGCTCTAGTCTATCCTTCAATACCTTTGCGATCTATTACAATTGGCATTCGCGCAGCCCTAACTAGGGGTTGAACTCCTTTCGCATTGCTAGGGCAGCGAACTGCGCTATTTCTCAAACTAGACTAAGTATCTTACATATATTACTGATAGATCTTAATTATCTTCACGTAAACAAATGTTCCTACTTGCGTTCACTTAACAAATACAGTTATACACATTCATGCATCATATAAGCATTAGAAGTGAAATTCATACCCAATATAAAAGATGCATAAACAGGAAATAAAGACGCAAAATTGATAGAAACTTCTCTTTATTAATACTTCTAGATGATTACAGACTCGACTCGCCCTGTGCACTCAACTACAAGGTCTATGCACTCAGATGCAGACTAATAGGCCTCTGTGCACTCAGCTGCAGAGCCTCTACCTATGCTATGACCCAAAACTTAGACTTACACTTCAAAACTATCTCGCATACATCATATCTTCATTATTCCATCTTGTATTAGATTATATCCCTTTTTGACTACTTAGAACTTCACTCTATTTATACAATCCCATGGTCTGCGGACCATGGGTAGATCTTCTACAACCAACATTACATTATCAAAATAAGGGCGGAAAACCCTATGACTCTTTAAAAACTACGTGCTCCGCGCCCACAAAATGTGGATTCTTTACATTGGAATTACAAAATTGGACCAAAATCTGGGCTCTAAGCCCCAAAACTACCCTTGGAGGATCCCGTGCCGAACGCTCCTCTGCTACTCTTCCCTCTCCCTTTATTATTCTCTCTACATCCTTTGTTTCCACGTTGCCTCAATTACTAAAGATACTTTCATAAAAATTGGATCTGCTCTCATCTTGCGGCTTCCTTCTCCCCCTAGACTGTGAGAAACCTTTCTCTTTCCTTTATCCTACAATTGGTTGCTCCCTTCTCCTGTCAATTCTTCTAGAGTTACTACCTTCTATGAAGTGACCTGTGAAGTTCCTGATATACTAACTGGCTCACAGGGTCTCGAGGCATTGTAGCAGTTCTTCCATGGATCCTCCTCCTTCCAATGAAATGTCTCGTTGAGCCATTGAAAGTGAATTCTTGTACAGTGGTTATTTCAAATACCACAGGGATCGTATGGATTAAAGTATTGAGTACTGAATGAAAAATTCTATATTTCCTTTCCTTCGGTATCTGCAAATTTCCAGATCTTTATCTCATACAATCCAATTTGCATAGAAAGATTCAGCCAAGGTGTTTTCTTCTTCCTGTGCAAAGCACTTGATAACCCTGTGGTGAGATGATACAACACTTCTAGCATGATAAGCTTATTGGTGGCATACCTTGGCAAAACATGTGATGACTTCTCTCCCCAGAACACCCTAAGGAAGGTGCCATCTTGTGAGGCAATCCAATCTATGATCTTTAATATTTCCTTCATCATCACAAGCGACATGCAAGGTGGTTCTTTCTCAAAGATCATCCTGTATAGAGGAACGAGGAAGTGGTCAGTTAGCTTCTCCATAACTCCTCGATGGCTATAATCTAAAAGTAGCTTGCAGTGGATGTGCATGGCAGGTTCTCGAGGTGACCAAGCCTAGTTCATACCAAGAAATGTGTTATGTGCACAAATTTCATGCAGTAAATATGCAGACATATAAAATCTCGCTTACCCGCCCTTGGGAGGATTCAGGGTGTTACTTACATGGATCCTTAAATGTTGAGCCAACAAATCTGACTAGTTGAGTGGCTTGCCATTGTTCATAATCTGGTTCAGAAGGACTGCCCACCCTTCCGAAAAGGTCTTTGTGTTCTGTTGACCATGAATTTTGCAAGCAAAGATGATCAACAACTGATAGGCCCTCCTGAGAGACGTTGTCTTATATGTGTCTATCGAAATTCTGATGGCTCATTCACCCAGATCTTAACAATATCCCTTGTGACCACATAGCTGTTGGTGGCATAGAAGAGTGTATCCATGCATGTTTCTGTCTCAGGCAAGTGGTACATATGTCGATAATCTGCTACCAGAAAAGTAGCAAGCCTATGTCCCCTGGCACTGCTCAAAGTCATGGTCTTCATGTCAATATGTGAGATAATCCAGTTGATGGCATCTGCACATGGGAAGGCTCGATATATACATGCAACCTTGTGTGGCCCTAAATTTTGGACACTAATATATACATTTCGGTCCCCTATATCTGTTGTGAATTCCTTTGCTGAAAAATCTTCATTAACTTTCTACCATGTAATATATGAGTCTTTTTCTACATACAGTTGAGTGTTTAAGTATACTGACAAATTTATTGGGGTTTTCTCAACTTCTTCCCCAATACTACTCTCAATGGTATATTTTGAAGCATTTCTCTTAGGTTCCATGGTAACAGTGATTGTTGGAGAGAAGTGCTCAACAACTATGGTACATGTGGGACAGAAAAGGAGCTCATGGCAAGAAAAAATTAGTCTTTTGCAAATCTATCTTCACAGCAAGATCATGCATCAAACTGGTGCACTGGTGAGAAAAATTCTGCAGTTCTCTTGAGCTAGTGAGGGATACTGGAAGTGGGAGTTGTGCATTGTGTGGTCCCAGCAGCCCAAGGTGGAGCCTGAGGCTTGAGACTACACAATGTGTAGTCCATCATGGGCAATGACTAGGAGAGACTGCGCATTGCGCATTCTCAATGGCCAAGGGGCAGACTGAGCCCTAAAATTGCACAATGCATAGTTAGGCAGCATGTACTACACACTACACAGTCTTAGAGGCCAAGCCTCAGCTTGAGCTTTTTTATTGTGCAATGGCCAACGTAGCAATGTGAAAACTAGGCAAGGAAAGTTTGGATCTACCCGGTGAAGGTGTGGGAAACAAGAATATCTAAGTGATGATGTGGGTTTGAGTGCATATCTAACTAAGTATAGATGAATCATTGTGAATCAAGTGCAGAAAATTAATAAAGGGAAGGAAAAATGTGTGAGGAGAGTCGCCGAAACAATGATTGTTGGTGTGAAAAAACAAGAAAATTAATGCGACACTTATGCAAGTCAAACGAAAAACTGAAACAATACTTCTAAAAGCTAATAAAAGTTAAAACATCAGCAAAAATGAAGAAAAACAAGAAAAACAACACTCATAGAAGCGAGACAACAAAAAGTGACAAAAAAAGCAACAAAAGACGACAATAGAAAAACTCACCCAGAAAAGTGATGACAACTCCATCGAAGGTTCCTTGATCTCCTCGGGAATGCTATAGCTCCAAGATCAAATGTACAAATGAGCTCTAGATTCATCTATTAAATAGATTTGAGTGAATTAGGATTTATGACGTGCATGCCTAAAGTAAAAGAAAAATCAACACTTGGCGAAAATTTCTAAAAATAGGGATTGTGCCACCTTCATGAAACTAATGGTGAATCCCTACTTTTTAGGGATTCATTTTTTTTCTTTTCTTTTCTTCTTTTTTCTTTTTTAGGAAAATTTCCATGCACACTCTCAGGAAATATTTCACAATTATGGGGAACTGGGCAACTTTTTGGCTCAGTGCACTACACAGTTTTTGAGCTCAGTGATGGATTGGGCAATTTTTGGGCTCATTGTTGGGTTTCCTTCCATGACTGCGTAGTTTTTGAGATCAAGATAGAAATTCCAGTATGGATTGCACAATTCCAAAAATCAAGGCTAACTCTCCCTCATGGATTGCGTAGTTTCTGGAGGCAAGCCCAAAACTGTTGTAAGGCCAATTCAGAAGGTTAGCTTGTGACTTAGAAAGATTAGCTAAGTGTAAAAACAAGTAAATGAAATCACATATGAAAGGGATAAGTCTCAATGAAAACATGAATACTTGATGACAATCAAATGTAAGCTCATGTCAACAGAAAGGAAGGCTCCAAAATCAAAGCATAGGCAAAATTTTGGAGGGTGGTTGTAGCCACTACAACAGTTGGATAATGTATCACGGGAAAATTTAACCTCCAATAATATTAAGAAGAGAAACATTCAGGGGCAATCATGGTGCATTCTTTGTAAGGCAGCAAAAGAAGATATCCCCCATCTCTTCAAGAAATTCTTGGTCACTTTCGCAATGTGGAAAAAATCCTTTGGAAAGGTTAGCTACATTGAGGAAATTCTTGAAAGCTGAACTGACATGTTTGAATCTTGGAAAATGAAACTTCCGTGGTTGAGGAAACCCTCTTCTTTATCAACGTGTTGGGGGGTGGCCCTTCCAAAATATATATGTTGGTTAGTCCAGTTAGCTTGAAGCAATGTAATATTTAATGGGGATTGACTAACCTCTACCTTTATGGAAATAAAGCATTAAATATTTTATTTGAAATTATCATGGCTTGTGATTTTAAAGAATTAGAACTGGAGGACGTAAATCCAAACAAAAAGGAATAGATATAGATAGGAAAGATTCCCTATCATGCTAGCAGCTTCAATCCCCGACTGGACTTAAATAAAAACCATTGTATAAGAATTGATCTAGTTGATTTCTTAGAATGGTGCTTGAGAAAATATTACTTATCGTTGTTCTTTGATGGAGCCTTGAAAGGAAGTCTAAGGTTGGCAAGAACGAGAGGGGTTGTTTTTCGCCCCAATGACCAAAAAGAGTCATAATTTGTGTGGGGATTGGGTACTTCAACCAACAATCAAGCATAATAATTGTCATTATGGAAATGTATTGGAATAGCTATGGTGAGAAGTATCTGCAGGTTACTAGTCTTTGGTGATTCAATGATAGTGATTCGATAGGTAAGGCAAGCTAAGGAAATCCTTTCCATTTCCCCCTCTCTTGTTCATCGAAGGATAGTATTTCAAATTAGACATTTCAAGGAGATTGAATTTTGTCACATGTATCAGCAACTAAACATCATGGTCGACACACTTCCGAATAAAGTAGAAACCTTGGATCAGGGAAGGATGGAGCAGGATAAATGCCCCACATTTCATTTACCTTTGCCATGAATTGTAGAAATAATTAATTTTTCAATGAATTTGAGCAAAATTACATCCATTTCCGTGGATTATTTGAATGGATAATTAAGTGGTGGATTAGAAATAAAACCCAACAATTACATATATCAACGATTTCCATTCATCTATTAAACTATTAAGTGGATTGGCAGTCTAATTACATCCATATAGGTTGTTTCCCATATGATTTAATAGAGGAGAATTGTAAGGTCGATGTCATGGATTTGGAGGATATGGAATTTATTGTCCTAGAATCATGAACTCGAGGAAGGAGTTGGACATCATATTTATGCATTGTTAATAAGGAAAGGAATGACTTAGTTCATAGTCTACATGTTCCAAGCAAAGAGGCAGGAAAGTATTATGAAATAGGTATTATCTGAAGTGTCTCGCTCTAAGAGAGATATGCAATGGCAGATAGTGGCCCACAATCCATTGAGCAGGCATAAAAGAGGATGAATAATCTGATGAAAAGACTGTCAAAGTCTATGGAGAACAAGTAATTTAGATGCCATGAGGTAAAGGAATGACATGGAAGATAGGGAAAGGAGGGTACATTTGGAATTGTTGGACAAAAAATGAGAATTTATATAACGGAAATTTGAGAGAATGCAAGTTTTCATGGAGAATGAATAGATTGTTTTGCATGATAGGCTACGAAAGAAGGAAGAAAACTTTCTTAGGGGAGCAAAGTGTCATCAAGATGACCCGGACATCAGCGAGGAGCCACCAAGGAAGAAGGAATGAAACATTGTTGATCGAGAAACAAAGGATAAGAATGACGTTGTCGAACAAATAAAAATGGACCCTGAAGTTGGAGCTTCAACTCACAGATAATTTGGACTATGCTCTTTCTTTTGTTGATGTTTTGCAAATTTACATTGTTGTTAGGAGTTTATTACAAGGTATATGGACAAAATTTGTATAATATAGTAGTAAAAAGTTATCATAGGTATCAAAAAGAAATTTTCTAGACATGGATAAGTAATACATCATTAAAGCAAGCTTAATTTTGTAAAGGTTCTGGCCTATAAACAACAATTTATTATAATAGCAATCTATAATCCATTTCTTTAATAAATAAATAAATATTTGTTGTAATAGCCAACTAAATTTCATCCTCGGTTGAAGTGGAAGTTTGCTTCCTAGCTACCTCTTTATCATACTTGTCCATTAGTTAAGAGAATTTTACATAGTTCATTATGAGGGAAAATGTGTTGCCTATATGGACAACCTTTAAAATTGGTAATCATATTTAAACTTTAAGGTGCATTTGAGTTGAGTAGTATTATTAGCTTCTTAAGTTAGGAAATTTTGTAACTATTCATTTTCATCATTTGATATATTTTTCACCTCAAACTCTTGCGACTTAATTATATTTTCATTTTTTTGCAGAACTTGGTCTACTAGATAGAAGTTTTCATGTGGACAAGGGAGGAAAGTTGGCATTGAATGGTATCCTTTATAAAATCCCAAATTTTACTTAATGTTAACCATTCATCTTATATTTTTCTTTGAGCCTCGTGATAAACTCTATTCCAGTAACTGTTCATGTTCGATTTCATATATCTTAGTTTTGCTCAAAAATCCTTATATTGTGTGGTTCATTTACTCTTTGTTATTGAATTTGTTTAATGAACTCAAGTTGGTCTTGAATTTTTTCTCAAATCTCTTTCCACATCACATTTTCTAAATACATAATAGATAATTATAAACTAAGTTGTTGTACTTGAACGAATTTTGCACAAAAAACTCTTTTAACCTACACATTAGCTTGATCTTCCTCTAAAACATGCTCTATGATGAATATAATCAAGCCCCATGCAAATTTATAGTGTGTTTAAAAGTATTCAAGTAGTGCAATTTTTATCTCAAGATTTTGTGCATTTTTTTCCTTAAAGCTTTCTCTAAGTGGCATGTGCATTGGATAATTCACTACGAGCAATTCTATTAGTCTAGCTCTTTTTTGTGTCAGTACTTGCTCTTCAGAGGTACTAATCACTATGTTATCCCGGTCAATCCTTCTTTCTCTTGAGTTTTTTTTTTAACAATGGTTTTCTCTATATTATTGTAAGCAATTAATTCCAAATCATATACTCTATCCACTAGATCTAATATACTATGTTCTCCATGATACAAGTTATTTTCTAAGCCATTAAGAGTAGCTACTTGTTTCATTGTTGTCTTTGTCTCTTAGAATGTCTTTCACTATAAATGTATTTTTTTGGATAACTATATCATCCATAATTAATTCAATAAAATTTTCGACAAAAGGTTGACCAATTTGAATTTGTTGTTGCCCAAGCTCAGGTTAGTTAGTGCCTTTTATTCTTGTCTATTTTTCATTTTTTGCAAACTCTTCTTTATATTTTTCTTCATTTAGTTTCCTCTCTCATTCAATGATTTCTTCAAATTACCTACTCTTTTTTTCCTCTTTCATATTTTACCTTTTGTTCTTTTGTTTTTATTCTTTCTTCCTCTTCCAATCTTTCTTTTTTTATTTCTACCTTCATTCTTTCTTTTATCTTTCTTTCTTAACTACTCATTATAAAATAATGTCTAATTAAACATTTCCACTTATTTCTTAGTTTGTTCCTCTAATATTGTGTTATGGATTTGGATCGTTATGGTTCAATATGTTTAGTACAACCTCCCATGAGCCGATATTTCTATAGGGTTGCCCATGCTCCTATTTCTCATGTGCGTATAGCCAAAAGATAGAAATATAAACATTGTATTTTTATACAAGCACTTTAGGATCATGTCTTCAAATTTTCCCTTGAGAAATCTTTGTTCAAGCATAGCATTTCCTTGTTGCCTAGCCTAGAATATATGTTCAAGCATAGAATTGGCCTCTTACCTAACCTATTTATAATTACTAAGCCCATAGTGACTAATATACATATTGTGGGAGATGAAGGTCTTCTTTTTTTCAATAATTTTCCAAAAAACATTAAAGCCTTGAAGAATGCTCTAATATGTTATTTATCCATATCCAAGCACTAACATGTTTAGCATGTAATTATAACAAATGAGCGAGGATTAAACTAATAATTTCTCAAATAAATGTGAGCTTTTAAAAACACAAATTTCGAATGCTCCTTAGCAGTGTCATGGCTTCTTCACATAATCTTGGGCATCCCTTGTAGAAAATCAGTTTGTGTAATGATTCTAAAAAGAAATAAATGATTGTGCAAAGCTTATTTTGTATTTATTTTCCCACAATATTTGACAACATAATTGGATTAGACTCTCAACTATGTTCTGGCTCTAATCCCATAAAGGGATTACTTGCACAGACGTTCTTTAATAGTTAAGAAATTATATAATATGTAGGGATAATTTCAATAACTAGATTATTTTCTCTTTCAATGGCTCCCTTCAAAGCATGAGATAGGGTGGTTTGCTAATTGAAAATTGAACTTCTTATAATAATAGTATGTACAACTAACACTCGTTGATCTTTGAAATGAATGCATTTGGTTTCTTTATATAATCTACACATTCAAACCACTACATAGATATAGTGGTTTATCAAATTAGTCATTGTATATACCCCATCACTTTTAGCAAAAAGGTATCTTATCTTCTACCTTTCATCCTATTAAAAGTTTTTTAATATCATTTTTTGGTGGATTTCTTTACAAAACCAATTATCATGTATTTCTCTGATTAATGAAATCTATAGTGTTTCTCTAACCTAGAACATTATGTTGAAAATTGTGAAAATTCCTCTCTCAACAAGGGAGATATAATCCAATCAGGGTCCCAATTATACCCCTATTTGTTTGGTGTGATGATACTCACCAAAATATGGGCCTAGTTGCATGTAATAATCTTAACCTAAAAAATGTTAAAAACTATTCTAAACTAGAGAAAATATATGACCCAAAATATTTTACAAATAAATATTACCTAATTTATAAAAACTGGTATGGTTTTAGATGGGCTTGCGTAATCCAATTGGCAGGGGTAAGGGATGTTGAATTTTGTGTAGCATCAAGAGTTATTCTCACATGCCAATAGGCCTCTCAAGGGAAAATTATGAAAAAATAAAATAAAATAAAATTTTAATTTTTGGGATTGATGTAGGCTCTAAATTGTCGAGTCATCCCCACCATGAAAGGGTGTGACCCTAGCCTAAATCCTCCACATTTGGAAATTATATATATAGCTATATATATATATATATATATATATATATATATATGACATACTCATTTCGATTAGCCATAACACACAACATTTTCTTCTAAAGAAATTGTAGAAATGAATAGCTAAGAGGATGAATTTGACTGAATTTTCTGAAGTTTGACTGAGTTTGACTTTAATCAAGTTGAATATTGACTGTAGTGCAGATTTGACCACAGATCATTGACCATAGGTCGAATTTGACTGCAAGTCTGAACTTGACCTGAGGTTGAATTTATGACCATTGACTAACATTGACTTCTCTGTTTTTGGGTGGTTTGACCAGCATTAACTAGTTGGCATTTAACCAAGTTTGACTAGTATTTTGACACAAAATTCTAGACAATTTTTGTAATTGTAAACCTTACAAAAGAATAATTTCTCTTAAGAAGAAAAGTTGATGGGTTTTTCCCAAGGTTGTGTATTCCCAAGGTAAATTTTTTCTCTCTATTGTTCATGGTTGTCTCTTTATGACCTTATTATTTTCATTGCATTACTATTGATAATTTTTGTTCATAATTGCTCAATGATAAATTGATTGGAAATAATTAGGAAATAATTATTAGATCAAAAAAGTGGCTCTACTAAGCATCCTTGTTGAAAATTCAACATGGTATCAAAGGGAGGTTGAGGGAGTAGCCACTATAGATAAGTGAGATGGACTTCACTTCTGGAGAAAGTTGAAGATCAGAAACTGGGGCCAAGAAGAACTTTGTTTTGGGTGTATTTTTGTGTTATTATATATGTTTATGGATCATTGTTCAACTTATCTTAGACCATGATTTCTGAGGTAAATAAGGTCTTGATTTGATGCCACATCTGAAACATTTCCAAATTCAAGAAGATTGAATTTTGTTTGATCTGTCAAGGGTTATTTTTTAGTTCAAGTATATTCCCATATCGAGCTCTATGTGGAGCTTGAGTTAGGTTAAATGATGAGTTGCAAAGCTGAGTTTAAGCATGTTTCAATTCATAGAGACAAGGGCACGTGCAAGGCTTGTTTAGGTCACATAGAGAGAACATATCAAGTTGTAGTTACACATTTGGTAGACTAAGTTTAGGCATGGTTAGGAAGCTTCAAAGGACAGTGTTGAGGCATGTTTAGGAAGCTATATAAAGGAAAAATCATAGGTGTTTTCATTAATAAGGCCTAGGTGAAGGCAATATAAAGCCTACTAAGGGGGGCTAGACTGAGTTTGATCCATACACTTGTGTTGAGGTCATTTCAAAACTTGAAGTGTGATGTGTCATATCAAAGTTTTTGTAGACATGTGCCGGGATATTTCCTTTGGATTTGTTGCATTATATTGTATATTATGTGTATAGAAGCAGAGTGTTGTTGCTAATTTGTGGTGTGGCTGAAGATATCTAAGCTCCTAGTATATTGATGTGATATATTGTCATGAACCTTGTACTGTTGTGGAAATATCTTGTATGGATGAGCGAGGGCCCTTGTCAAGTATGTGTAGAATATGCCTCGTATATGTTTCTAGTATCATATAGTATAGGTTATGATTGTATTGGTTGAGACATGTTGTTGGCCATTACTTGATTCTTGTTGTTGCTACAACAGATTGGTATATGTTAGAGGTTTTTCAAATCATTTGAATTTGTGGGTTGAAGGGATAAGCCAGACCTAAGAAGTTGATCAAGGAGTTTGTCAGGTGGGAAACAAGTTGATAGTGATAAAAAGGAGTTTATATTTGTGTGGGCATCAAAGGATAAGGACAACATGGTACAAAAGTTGAAATCCCTAGGGTTTGTGAGATGAAACCCTAGAGTAAGGCTTGGAATGGTGGATGAAACCTAATCCACGGGATGAAGAAACCCTAGCCCTTATAAATCATGCTAGAAAGGAAAGCAAGATGCATTAGTAGTTGATCTTGAGGACGAGGATGAACATCCACCTCAGAAGAAGACAAGGAATCTAATATTGATGAGACTACATATGGACTTCATTAATTTAAGGAAGGAGGCAAGGATCAAGTGGGGGTTAACAATTCCTTGCGACCCTAAGCAAGTTTCTAATTAAAAGATAGTTACTTCATATCTTATTCCCTTCATTATTATTCACTGGTTAGTATCTTGTCCTTGTAATTATTTCTCAATTATAATTTTTTCTTTCATGACCTCCTAAACGTGGTTTGCAGGTACATTGTGAAGGATTACAAGGCAATGATTTTGGCAGCAGATGGAAACATCAAGAAGAATGAAACAAAGTTTTTGGAAAGATGGTTCTCCAAGTAAGAGGGAGTACAAGGATATCTTTTCTCTAGTTTCCAAAAGGTTAAGTTCTTGACTTTAGCATAGACTCTGTGGGAGTGATTGGTGTTCGGTTGTACATATTGTTAAGATATCTAGTATTGTGCCAAATGACCAGAAGAGTTTCCAATTTAGAGGGAGAAAACAATCAAACAAAGTGGAAGGGGTAACCTTCCAATAGGATGTCATGGGTTGAGATTATCAATATGGTCAGAGATAGAAGGTCTCTAGGAGCAGTGTGCCTTCCTTGAGGAGACCATGGAAGAAGTAATTTCTTACATTATAGAGGGAGTAGCTATAGCAGAAGGACTTGCTTACATGATAGAGGGAGTATTAGTGGCAGGAGGAATCCCTTCCATGATAGAGGGAGAAGCTAGGACAGCCACAAAAATACCTTCTTCGGTGTCAGATGGAGTTGTCCTCGGAGATTGAAATAAAGGATTATGTCCAGATACAATATTTCCTAGGATTGGAGGTGTAGTTGAGATCGGATGAGACCTTCATTGTCCATATTTTGAGGAGACTCGTACGATGGATTGCAAGTCCATGACTACACCCATGATTTTCAATCTGAAGAAGTTGATTGATTTCACCTCAATATTAGATTTGGTGAATCCCATGACATACAACCAATTAATTGGATCCTAGATATTCTTGGTTAACTCCATGCCTGATATTTTCTTTATAGTGAGCACCCTAAACTAGGTTATGATTGATTTGAGGAATGTACTATGAATTGAAACAAAGCATGTGGTACCTGTGTTGTACAATTAGATGTGGTTTGAGATATGCCTCAGAAGGTGAAGTGAGGCTACAATAATTTACAAGTAGGGGCAGAGTATATCGCAATCAGTATCTTAAATCATGAAGTAGTGTGGCTTCAAAAGCAAGAAGGACATGGTTGGGTGACTTAATCAAAGAGATGGTGCAAAAAGGAGTAGTAGATCTCCAGTACATATCCATAGATGAGAAGATTGTGGACATACTTCAAATATGAGCATAGTATGATTCTGAATGTCTCCCTCATTGAAAGGGAATGATGGGGTCTTTGCAAGATTGGGTAGACCATATTCTAAAGCCATAAAGGACTTTGGTTGGGTCATGAAGGACTTTGACCAAGGAATATGAATACATTCACTTAAGAATCCAAAATGACTTGGCTAGGTCATATAGGAATTTGAATAGAAAGTTGAATCACCCAAGGCAATTACAAGGGAAATTATCGAATACACTCTTCTGAGAAGCCAGTAGGACTTTTCTCGGTCATAAAACACTTTGACCAAAGGTGGATGACCCAGGGAAATTACAGGATTTGACAGATATTCTCTTGAGAAACTAGAAGGACTTGGATAGGTCATGAAGGACTTTGACCAGAGGATATACATGTAATTCACCTTTAAAACTAGAAGGACTTGGATAGGTTATAAAATACTTTGACCAGAAAGGTGAATGGTCTAACGGGAGATTCTCTCCCAAGAATCTAGAAGGACTTGGCTAGGTCATAAAGGACTTTGATAGTAGGAGATTGATACATTTTCCTAACGATCCATAAAGGGATTTGGAAAAAATCCCTGGATACATTTCCCACTCCATGATGGATTTATCTTATAGACATGCATCAACATGGAAAGCTCATGAACTTTTCTTAGGGAAGGACAAACTTCAGCTCAAGGGGAAATATATTGTAGCCAAGGAGAATACCTCCCTCACTAACAGGGAGTGTTGATTTTTGTGTATCATTGAGAGGGATACCCGCACTCCAAGAGGCCTCCCAAGTCGGCCAAGAAACATTATGAAACTATAAAAATAATAGTTTAATTTTGGGGGTTCGTGTAGGTACAAATTATCAAGTCGACCTCATTATGCAAGGGTGTGACCCTTGGTCAAATCCTCCACATTTATATATACATATGACATACTCATTTCAATACCCCACAACACACAACATCTTCTTCTAAAGAAGTTGCAGAAAGGAACAGATAAGAGGACAAAGTTGACCAAGTTTTCTAAAGTTTGACCGAGTTTGACTTTGACCAAGCTAACTATTGACTACAATGTGGATTTGACGCAAATCGTTGATCGCAGGCCGAAGTTGACTGCAATTCTAAACTTGACCTCAGGTCGAATTTCTAACCATCGACCAACGTTGACTCTTTTTTTTTGGGTGGTTTGACTAGCATTAACTAGCTAGCATTTGACCAGGCTTGATTGGTGTTTTGGACTTGGATTTTGGCACATAATTCTAGACAATTTTTGTAATTGTAAACCTTGCTAAAGAATATTTGTTTACTAAAAAGAAAATTTGTTGGGTTTTACCAGGGTAAATTGATTGTATATATTGTGCGTCGTTGTCTCTTTATGATCCTACTATTTTCGTTGCATTAATGTTGAGATTATTTGTGCATAATTGTTGAATGATATAAGTGGCATCAAATAAATTGTTTGGAAATCATTAGGAAGTAATTATCAGATCATAAAATCAGTTTCTATTAAGCATCCTTGTAGAAAATTCAACAAGGGAAAGATTACCCAAGTGCATTATTTTAAGAGTTTTATAGTTGTTTGGGGTAGTAACCTTTCTAACTAATACATGGACTCTATCAGCCACCTAGGAAATCTGTGCTTTTGGTGGAGATCTTATACAAATTGTATTTTTGTGTTTTTTAACGTTTATAATCTACTTTGCAGAAGAAAAAAAAGCTATCTCAAAAGTGAGAGAAAGTCTCAAAAACTAACACGTGATTATCATATATTGAGAATAGATATATCCAAAGACTCAAAAATAATCTAAAATAGTTTGAATAATTCAATAAAACAACTACGTATTTTGTTTCAAAAGAACATAACAACACATTCTAATACACAAAAAGAGGAAGAAATTTAATGAATAAAATTTTGCCAAAAAAGAAATAAGAGATGCACATAAAATAATTAAAAAACGTACGATACTTCTATACATAGAGTAATTTGCCAATTTGGCTTTCATGTCTTCAATATTTAATCAGCAATATTTGATTACAAATAGAAAATTGTCTTGTAGTGCAACAATTTCCAACACTTTTTCCATTGAAAAGATTTATGTAACTAATAGAGAATGGGAAAAGAACAAGAAAGATATTCATCCAGTTTTCCTCAAATTGATTTCTAAATATAAAAATTCTATTATATTTTGAGAATGTTTCCTTGCAATTAAGTCTAAACATTTGATATTACTTCTTTCTGTTTCTTATTCTCCTCCTAAATTGTTGGGATTTAATTCCTTCTCTTTTCGATCAAAAATTACTTCTGTATCATTTTAAATTCACACATATTTATTAATCAAAACAAAAAATAAAAATAAAAAATGAAAAATGACAACCAAAATGTTTGCTAATATACAGTTTTTATCAAATTTTTAAGCATTTCCACTACTAACTTAACAAGAACAATTCTTCCAATATATTCATTGGGCTCTTAGCTTTCCAACAAACTAGTTTGTGTTTAATTTTGCCTTTTGAAACTCAATATATAGCCACCAAAAGAGAGTGCTCAGTAGTTGTTGATTTAATTCATGGGTTAATCTTGATTGTCGATCTACAATTTTAATACATTATCCCACATGCATTGTGGGAAGGCATTACGTGGTGTTTATATTATTTCATCCCATCATAAATTGTATAATGTATGGAAGGTAAAGAATGTGGAGGCCATACTAATGTTTTGCACACATGAATGTACATATCCATGTTCCTAAAAATCTGGCTAAATCTGTATATTTGGGAATTTAGGTGAAACCAATGTCCACATGTTCCTAAAAATCTGGCTCTGGGTGAACATGGAGAGGGGTTCCTATGCCAACTTGGACAAAATATTTCTTCTCCATGGGGTTTGAGGGACTTCTGCTGCGAGTTGTATTTTAGCCTCTGGATTGTGGCCCCTTTTTTAGCTTGATTGAGGCCTCTGAACCTATTGGTTTTGCTTTCATGGGATAGAGCCACAATACCTAGGGGGGTTCAGCATTGTGGAAATCGTCTGGGCCTGTGATGGTCAAAATTTAGGTATGTCCATCAGAAAACATGATGGGTGAGGTGGAGGGGAATCTAGGTGAAACCAATGTTCACAACTTTGAAACATCTGAATTCCTGGGTTCCTGGATATCCAAATCTAAATAAATTAAAATAATAAAATATAAATTATAATAAACATGCACACAAAATAAAATAAAATAAGAAATAAGATCAGATCATGGGAAATGGATTCATAGCCCACACTCTTTATGATCACGAACATTGTGACCATCCATGGAGCCATCTTTAGCTGGGGTCTTAAAAATTTTCAAGTCAAAGTTGAAGATTTGCATGTTATTACACAAGCAGATCAACTAGAGGGAAAATTAAATTAGAAGCCCTCATCTTTGGTTGTTTTTGTTTTGGTCTCCGAACTTCACACGCAACAATGGCTACTATATCTCACGAGGATTCTTAGACCGAGCGAGAATTTTGTCCTTCACAACCCTAATTCTACAAATCATGATGTTAAAGTAACCCTTTTTTCCCTAAAGCATGTTGTTTTGCTAGCGAGTTTCATTTTTTCAGTGGGCATCGATTGCAGTATTGACATGCTTGGGCCATTGGTGGGGAAGGGTTGGATTCCTACATGGGAAACCTTATCTTATTTTAAGCTTAAGAAGAAGGTTGTGAAGAATCCAAAAAATGAGGTAAAGGTTGTTTACAGAGGCACATTTGAAGAAAACCAACCTGCCACAATATCTAGTAAATTAGGGGAAACTTCTTTTGTCATAAGGTTCTCCATGCATCCAAGTTGAGGTCGTTGCTCTAGATATCTTAATATTCATGATCTTTGTGAGGCCAATCTCAAGGGATTCTTTTTGTATGTAGGTGAAAGCAGCAGATCTTGTCTCTTCACTCGAATCTAGAATTCGGGAATGGCCAGGAATCCCTTGGATTTATTCAGCTCCTTCATGGAGGTAAGTAGCTTCAAGAATAGAAATTGCTCAACAATTATGGCATCACCAAGGACACTTCAATATATTTACTCTCAATATTATACGGTGGATCAAAGGTTGGGGTGTTCCCTACTCCTCCCAATCCAAATACTTCAAGGATTCCGTAAATTCAAGGCTTTCACCTTCGACTCCCGAGAAACTCTCAAGGCCAACATTCATTATGGATCAACCAATAGGCACTCCAACTCTTGAATTGGATCATGATGTATCCAACATTTCTTCCATTGATTATTCATGACAGGCTATAATTTTCCGTTTTCATGGGTTTTGGCCATTGAAATATGTGCTTCGGGAATGGGTGCATCAAACTTGGTCCTCACATATGAATGCGATTTTTTGTTCGAAGGAATTATTTATGGTATTCTTAGAAAAAATAATGGAATCACATTCTCTGGTTATGGGTTAGACCTGGGTTTTCCTTTCAACCATGGTTTTCTAATTTTAATCCTCTTTCTATGGCTGCTCTAACCACTCCTATCTCGGTAAGGCTTCCTAACCTCCCCCTTCATCTGCTACATTCAAACATTTTAACCAATGTGGGAAACTTACTTGGATGTTTCATTGACATAGACACTAATAGGCTAGAGAAGGGTATTGTCACCTTTGCTCACATATGTGTTGAATTAGATCTCAACAAAGGGATACCTAATAAAATCCTCCTCAAGTGGATGGGTGGAGTTTAGTCACATCTTGTGGACTATGAGAATACTACGTTTCACTACAGGAGCTTTCAATAGCCCGATCATCTCCAAAATGCCTTCCCTTGTTCTCAAGGGCCCTATCCCCACCTAGGTGCTAAGAAAAAGAACCATGTATGGAAAAACCAAAAGACACAAAAGGATCTAAGAATTATTCGTCTCGTAAGTAGGACAACATAAAGCAACATAAGGCTCATTACCACAAAAAAAATTATTCATACAAATCTCAACCATATGTAGATCCATATCATCCCCCAGATGAAGGTGGACCCCTCAACTATAAAAATAGAGACTCAACCATAATTGTTTCTTTTTCAATGAGTGTGTATAAACATTTCCATAAATTTCATCACTCATATAGGGATAAGGAAACAAAAAATATTGTCGAACCCCTGATAATGGGATCATCTCAAATGCATGTAGTCATTGTCTCCTCTACATTTGTTCCTAAGAAGTCCTCAGAATGGATTGATGTCTATAAGAGAAAAGGAAAAAAAAAAAAACCCATGATCAATCTTGGGCTCTGAGCCTAGGACAGTGGTAAATGTATTGCCTTTTACTGTGTTGATCTATGATGGGTGGAATGTTGTATTTTGTTATTTCAAGGTAATACAATTTAACTTTATATATATATATATATATATATAGAGAGAGAGAGAGAGAGAGAGATATGAAAATCCGAGTGAAAATATATACAGATGTGAACTAATCTGGGATAAAATATATCCAGTTAAAATGTGTATGGGTGTGAACTAATCTACGATAAAATGTATGAAGGAAAATATGGATCCCTGGATGGATCTAAGTAAATAATAAGATAAAATCAAATTAAACACAAACACACACACACAATAAAATAAAATAAAAATCCATAAATAAAACATTAGGATATGAGACCCCTGGTACAAAACAATCCATGTGAAAACTAAAAAAAATCAAACATGAGACCCCATATGTTGGGTGTCGAAATGAATCTAAACCAATTTAGATTAAAAAAAAGGACATTTCATCATTCCACATCAGTTTCAATGGTAATTTGGTCATTAAAATAATTTTTCATGTGGATTTGGGGACACATCATCTTGCTTAGTCAACATACCACTTCATCATCCACATTAGTTATTGCATTACTTGTCATCTCAATGTGCCACTTCATCATCCACATTAGTTATTGCATTACTTGTCATCTCAATGTGCCACATCATAAAAAAAAACAACAATAATGCAAAATTTTTGAGGGCGATAACTTTCTATTAGGAACTCGAAATGAGAAAAGTTTTATATCACCAAAAAGATATTGAAGAGTAGAAGATGATGGAAATGACAAAAATAGGAAATGAAAAATAATAATAATAATACAATTAAAATTAAAAAAATTCCCCAATGGGACTGTTAATCGAGGAGAATGGTGGGCTTGGGGTTCGTGCCTGCCACCCTGCAAAGAAGAACAAATTAAATGGAGGGGTTGGTGTGGCCACCTCCATGCATGCATAAGCATGTGAGTATCTTTTAACTCGTCGACCATGGGATGCAATGTACAGAGGAGGAAAGGGGGTCGCTGAGTTCAGCTAAGATGCAGAGATGAGGGGAAATAGCTTGAAATTCTAGTGAAGGTGATATGGCTTGATGCTCGTTAGAATTTTGGGGTTGCTATAAGCAATTGGTTACAAACGAATTGAGAGAAATTTTATCTGTCGTCTCCAGGAGTATCTCTAGAGAGAACTGATGAAAGAGTGGCTTTGTAACTAGGTTGTGTGGGGCGAGGATTTGGAGTTGGTACTGTGGGGAACAAGGATACATAAGACCGCATGGAGAATTAGAAATTATCTGGACGAAGACCACAATGTCTTGGGTGCTCTCAAATAAATTATCATGCAGGGATCCTCTCTAGTTATTCACCCTTAGCACGCAAAGGTCACCACAACTTGAGTAACTCTAAACCCCTCTTGTTATTATCATCTAGATGCTTTCATTTTTCTTGGTTTTTTATGTTGGCATGCAGGTGATTTTACATGGTTTAGCGGTGTGGCATCAACACTATATCTTCCTCGTAGTTGTATCATTAGGTATTTGTCCCTACATTGTGCTATCTTTTCTTTCCAATTATCTAGTCCCCACATTTACCAATGTCTCCTTATCATCTGTTGTTGGATTTTCCCATTCTAAAGTTGGGCCATGTTCCTCTTAGGTTTCACTATTATTTTTTTGTCAACAACCTTGACTTTGTTTCAATTATGTAATCAAACCTTTGTTCATATTCAGTTTTGTGTTGAAATTGGGAGAAGAAGCTTGTTTGGTAATAAGAAACGCTAACAGATGAGAAGTCAGTTGGGGGGGAGGTCACAACACCCAAGGCCGAAACCAAGCCCAACAACAAGATCGGGAGGCTACTAAGACTTTTCATTTAGTTGTCCCCCCAAAAACCTAAAATGAAATTAGCCAATTGGAAACCTTGGTAGCTAGAGATAGGCATGCCTTCTTGGACTCAGAGATAATGGAAGAAGTTAGGCAATGGGTTCTTGACCTTGGTCATACTATGGGAAGGAGAAAGCAGTATTTTAATTCCATATCACTATCAAATGAAAACCTTGTTAGGCAGGGTCATAATGAAAAACCGAAAAGAAAGATATAATATCATTGCAAGCCTTGAATATGTCAAATGTATCCAGAGAAACCAGTGGGTATGTCTTGAAAGAATGGATGTTAGGTTGGATTCTATTGAGCACCACATTCAGTGTGTTTCTACTATCTCAGCTCCACCGGAATGAAGTTCCAAGGATCTAACACCTGCCACCTCATCAGACTCTTAATTTCTGAAATGCATGCCTACAATTTTTTGTTTTTTTAATTTGGCAGCATATATTTTAATTATGTTGGTTGAGGCAGAATTGAAATTAAGGAATAATAATTGCAGGAGCAGAGGAGAAAAAACATGCGGAACTAGGGTTTACAACAGGATTGCAGCGTTGGGCGCCATGGAAGAGTGAGAAGGGGGGAGCTCCACTCCCTCCTACATTCATGTTGTATCAAACCGCTTCAAGAAGCCCATGTAAGCAGAATCCGAGGGTACAGAAAGAGGAAAACAGGAAAACAGTAGAGCATAGAGGCAGGCAGAAACACAGGAGGAAGGTAGAAGAGAGAAATGTATAGGAATAGATAGTCAGAAAGTTGACCCCAATAGTCGGACAGGACCATGTAAACCTAAGGCATCCATCACACCCCAAGTGGTGTTAAGTGATCCAGTGCTACAGGCGCACTGGGAGCACATGGCGACTTATGCAGTGATATGTAAATTCATGGGGTTTTGGCCAATGGAGAAAGCCCTACATGTATGGATAAAGAACCATTGGAAACCTAAGGGAGAAATAGATCTTCACCTTGGATCCAAGGGTTTCTTCACAGTTGTGTTTACAAACCTAGTGGATAAAGACAGGGTGTTTGAAGGAGGACCTTACTTCTATGTGGCTGCAAGCCTCTATATGAGGCCATGGGTTATGAACTTTGTTCCGAAGCGAGAAACATTTATTTCAATGCTGGTATGGGTAAGACTATATTCCCTACCTCTAGATTACTGGTTGCCAGAATCATTAAAAGCCATAGGTAATAAACTAGGGCATTTTTTTAAAATATCAGAGGCCACATTGTGTAGAAAATATACTTCCTTTGCCAAAATATGCATGGAAATGGACCTTTCTGGGGCTTTTCCAGATGAAATAATTCTAGAAGTATATGATGAAGAATGGGTACAGGCGGTGGACTATGAGCATGTACCCTTCAGATGTCGCAAATTCCATGAACACAGGCACCTCTTCAGAGACTGCCCTTTAAGCAAAATGGAGACCAGTATCAAAGAAGCCTCAGGTAAAGAGACTGAAAGCTTTACCAAGGTGGGGGGAAGAGGAAAAGAAGGAAGGAAAAACCAAAAAAAAACCTATGAGGAAAAACAGCCTAGTCATAATAGGTTCAAGATATTAGAAGAAGAAGAGGGGGATGAAAGAATGGATAAAGTAATGAAGGACAATCCTGCAGAGAAGGAAAACGATGACAGCATGGAGGATAGACCTGATAAAATCCAGAAAAGGGAGGATTAGCCAAGCACTATGGAACTTGATAGGGATCAAGATATGACCCCAAGTGAAGTGGGAACGGAGGATCATGAACTGTTGGACATACTGGAAAGGGAGCATCTTGATCCAGAAAAGTTCATGGAGGAAGGAACAACCAAAGGAGTGGATTCGCTACCTCAAGATGAATTTAACAGAGTACAATAGTTGTTCCTCTGGAGAGCGCAGGCAAAGGGTGCAGGGGTCAAAAGAAACTATAACAGTCAGGATAATGGAGGGCTTAAAACTATGGAGGCAACAGGCAGACAAGCTCCCAAGAACCCAGGAAGGAAAAGAGGAAGAAAAAAAAGAATGAGCTGCTAATTGAATGTGGGAAACTCATGATCAAATCAGGTAAGATGAAAGACCTAACTAGTTACTAATTTACAAATCTTTCTTAATGAAGCTTACAACATGGAATATTAGGGGTCTAGGAAGCAAAAGGAAACAAAAAAATCTCAGTAATAGAATGAAAGAAGAAAAACTAGATACGATATTTATCTAGGAAACAAAATGGTCAATAGACAAAATAAGAGAAATACACAGCAAACTAGGAATCCCAGACGTTGAAGCATCCAGGAACTATCTATCAGTGGTTATCCAACCTTTGTGGGACAAGGAAGTTTATTTGATAACAAATGTTTATGGTCCACAAAAGCCTAAAGACAAACTCAGGCTTCTTACCTCACTGGAGGAATTAAGAGATAGACATTCGGGCATCCCCTGGATTTTGGGAGGGGAATTTAACATGATCAGGTCCCTTTACGAAAAAAAAGGTGGAACCAGATCACTAGGTAGAGATTCCATAGCATTTCAGAATTTTATAAATAACATGAGGCTAGTAGACACAGAGACAAGTAATGGTATCTTCACCTGGAATAATAAAAGGGGAGGAGAGTCTCAAGTGGCCTCAAAACTAGACAGATTTATTATCTCGAAGGACCTTATCCTTACAGGCCCTGACTTGTTAGCTATGATACTCCCTTTTGGTGGCTTGGATCATTGGCATGTTCAACTTGAAGCGTCCTTTATAGGAACTCCAAGAAACAGACCTTTCAGGTTTGAAAACATTTGGCTTACCCATCCTGACTTTATCAGCAATATTGAAAAATGGTGGACAGAGGATATGCAAGTTCAGGGCACTAAAATGTTCCTCCTGCATAAAAGATTGAAACACATCAAACTCAAGCTTAAAGATTGGAATAAGAATGAGTTTGGCAACATTTTTGAAGCCAAAAAAGTTGTTGAACGAAAGCTACAAGAAATTAACCAGATCCTCATCACAGATGGCTTCAACGAGGAAAGAAAGGAACAAGCTGACTATCATCAACAGGAATGGGAAGGATTATGCAAGCAAGAGGAGATATTCTGGAAACAAAAATCAAGGGTACAATGGTTAAAAGAAGGAGAAAGGAATACAAGGTTTTTTCACAAATCTACCATGGATCACAGGTCTCATAACAGGATTTCAAAAATCAAAGATTCTCAAGGAAATCAACTCAATACCCACAAAGAAATAGAAGTTGCTCTGGTTCAACATTTCCAAGGCATAGCTGAGGAACCTCTCTTAGACAGATCACAATTCATCAATGACTTTACAAAGCACATTCCTAAGCTTGTGACAAGAGAAGACAATTATAATCTAAACAGGCCAGTGAATGAAGAGGAGGTCAGCGAAGTCATCAAAGAGATGCAAAATGGGAAAGCGCCAGGTCTGAATGGTTTTAATGTTGACTTATTTAAAACATTTTGGGTAATAGTCAAGCACAATATCATCGATGTGGTGGAGGATTCAAGGAAAAACAAAATTGTTTTGAAGGCACTCAATACCTCTTTCATATCCTTGATTTTAAAGCAGGATAATGCTATGACACCAGATAGATTTAGACCAATAGCATTATGCAATATGGTGTACAAAATTATTTCCAAAATAATTGCCAACAGGCTTAAGCCCCTTCTTCCAACTCTCATGTCTGAGGTGCAAACTGGATATGTGGAAGGCATGCAAATTCTCAACAACATCATTCCAGCTCACGAGGAGGTTCACTCACTTAAGAGCAATAGGCAGGGAGGAATGATTATGCAACTAGACCTAGAAAAGGCTTATGATAAGCTAAGTTGGGCTTACATCAGGAAAGTTCTTATAGCATATGGCTTTGACCATAATTGGGTACAATAGGTAATGGCCCTTGTAACTACCTCCAGTTTTTCAATCTTGTTAAATGGTTCACCATCCAAAACCTTTAAACCTTCGAGAGGACTCAAACAAGGAGATCCACTCTCACCCTTCCTCTTTATTCTCATGATGGAAGGGCTAGGAAATGCTATCAAATCTGCCAAAGCAAAAGGCAAAATCCAGGGTCTCAAACTCACCATGAATGGAGATGCTTTGACCCATCAACAATTTGTGGACGATACCATGCTGCAAGGTACACCCACGGTCAAGGAAGCTCTAGCCTACAAACAAATCCTAAAAGACTTTGCAATGGTTGCAGGCACAGAGGTAAGCCTTACCAAATCAAAGATTTTCTTTTTTAATACTGACATTGCTATTCAGAGAAATATATCTAGAATTCTAGGCTTTCAAAGAGATATGCTACCCTCCAAATATTTGGGAGTACCGCTAACAGACAAACCTCTGAGAAAGACAGTTTGGGAGCTTGTGACTAATAAGCTCCAGGAAAAAAATTGGAAATGGACAAACAGGTCTTTGAATTTAGCAGGACGACTAGTGCTCACAAAATTTGTCCTACAAACTGTCCCCATATTTATGTTTTTAGCCCTTCCAGCTCCTAAAGGAGTTATGCAACAATGCAGAAATATCCAAAGAGATTTTCTTTGGGGCAAGGGGGGAGAGAAAAAAATGGGCCTTGGTAGCCTGGGAAAAGATCTATAAACCTAAGACACATGGAGGTTTGGGACTTGATGACCTTGAAATGCTAAACAAATTTTTGGGGGCAAAACTATGGATGGTTGAAAGATTCGGCTTCCCCTTGGGCCAAAATTTGGAAACAGAAATATGCAAACAATTGGTAATAAAGAGATCATATTAGAATGTCTGGGCTCATCAAAGGCTCCCACATTTGGAACGAAGCTTAGGAGAATAGAGCCATTGTTCAAAAACATAGTTTCTGGGAAATCAGAGATGGAAACCTTGCTTGGTTTTTGGAAGATAATTGGCAATGGGAACCTAAACTGTTAAAAGAAGAATTTGCAAATCTCAAGAATGATATTGACAACAAAGGGTTACTCAGAGTAAATGACTTCTGGGATTAGGAAAGAAGTGAGGGAAAATGGAGAACATGGAAGAAACTAGTATACAGTGATGACTCCCCGTTGAAGGCATAGGCAGAAGCTTTAACAACCATCCTAGAACAGAGAAAGATTCTAACATCAACAGATTCAGACCAGCTAATATGGGGAAAAAACAATGAAGGCACCTTCAACCTTAAAGAGGCCAAGTGCATAGCCCTTGGGCTTGACTTTCCAAACCCTGATTTGGTATGGAAGGACCTATGGAAGAACCAAAGTTGGATGAAAATCAAACTGTTCACCTAGTTCGTGCAGCATAAAAAAAATTCTGACCTGGGAAAACATTAGGAAAATAGGGGTATCCAGTCCATCTAGATTCCAACTATGTGAATTACAAGAAGAAACTATAGTCACCTACTCAACCTCTGCCTATTCACATCCACCTTGTGGAATTGGATAGCTTTAATATTCAGACAAACGGACAGGGACATGGGCAGCACTACTAGCACTTTGAAGAAGTGGAGGAAAAATTTCTCTGATAATGAAATAGTCAACAAAGCCTGGGCTTTAGTTCTAGGCTTTCTAATCTGGGATGTCTGGAAAGAATGCAACAACATAATTTTCAAGAACAGGAAAGGTTCTTCCCAGAGCATCATGGCTCAAATTTTAAGACAGCTCAATGAGACGGTAGGAACCCTCATTAAAAACCCCCCTGAGGACCAACCTAAAGATACGGATGTGCAGATACTACTACATTTGGGTCTTCAGGGGCTTGTCCTACAGGGCAAAAACAAGAATGCAAGTCATATAATAGCTGATAAGGATTTTTGGCAACCTCCCCCTCAAGGTTTTATGAAATGCAATATAGATGGGGCATCAAAAGGAAACCCGAGCATGGTTGGGTATGGAGGAGTAATAAGAGATGATAAGGGTTTCATAAAAACCATCTTTCATAGTCATTTGGGGAAATCCACTAATAATATGGCAGAGCTCATGGCCCTTGAGCAATGCTTAGAAATCTTGAGGGACTCAAATCTTCATAATACCATAATTGAAGCTGATTCCGAATTGATTATTAATTCAGTAATGAGAATTTGCTATGGCTCAGCTCTGGACAAAGTATCGAGACATTGGCGGCTTCTGCAAGTTTATCAACGGATTCAATCCCACCTGCAAAACATGAGAACCCTTAGTTTTACTCATGTGCACCGAACAGCCAACAAATTAGCAGATATCTTAGCTAATGAAGGCGTACTCTATGCTAAAAGCAATAAAAAATATGACTGGATAGAGACCCCCCCGGTAGATTGAGGGAAGAATGTCTCAGATAGGTGAACGTAGACAAGAAGTTCTATCATAGTAGGGGAAACTAGCAGGATGTAGACTAATGGAAACAGAGGAACTATACGGTGCAGCAATTCTTGGATATATACGAACAGGATGTTCGATCTTCAAGCGGGAAGATGTACCGAGAACTCTACAAACCCAAGGTTCTCGGGTGGGTTTCAATATATAGAACAAGACTTTACATGAATACGAATTACACTAAAGATCACCTTTTCGTTAGCTATGAAAGGAGCTTAGTTAACGGGCGGGCAGATAGGCAAAATAGAGGCAATCCTATGAATTTCGCTTGGCAAATAGCAAGGTGGTTACCATGCCAAACAGACCCGAAATTAACTTTAGCAGTGGCTTTATTAGGCTTCGGGTCCGAAAGTGTTGTTAAACACCGGGCAAGTTACTCAGCTTGGTTTGGATCGCTCGCATTCGGTGGATTTCAGGCTGATTACATGCACGAGGGTTATCCTCCCAAGCGGACCCGAAATTTTTATATTGTTATCTCTATATGCTTATCGGGTTCGATACAATGATTAAAGGGTTTGCATGTTAGCTTTCCGAAATTGATTCTCGACCGTTAGATCTCTGGTGGCAGATCGCATGGTCTTGGCGAAAGTTTGAATTTTGGAGGTCACAACGTAATGTTTTGTGGGCCCTTGGCCCGGATTGTGGGCCTTTGGCTCGGTTTCCAAGGCTATGTGGGGCTCGATAAAGTTATGGCCCACATCTCCTTTGGGTTTTTTGTACATTATGTAATGTGTTTTTATAATATAGTTGAATAGAAGGACCGACGCTTAATTCGGCAAAAATATATTTTAATTATGTTAAAGTTTTTAATACAGATAGAATTTTGGACAAATTATTCATTAGGTAGGTGGTTAAAAATATATAGTTTCTTGTTGGGCAGAGTAAGACCATTTACTAAAAAACATGCTTAAGATGATTGGATGACTGATGTGCTTGATTAACATGATTTTGTGAGGCAATACAATATTAACTTACAAAAATAATAATAATATAGAATTAAAAAAAAATCAATCATAAAAGCATAGAAAACCAAATAAAATAAAAAGAGATAAACAATCCACAAGGATCGAAAATCAAGAAAGGTAGGATCAAATGATAACAAAAATATATTATTTTTCTTTAATTGAATGGGAGACCCATTGTTTTTTTTTAAATTAAAAGGAGTTGTTGAGGACTCAACAAGTCATTGCATGTTGATCGAAGTAGTTACCTTTGTTATTGGTGTAATAGAGCTTATGTTTATTAAAAATCAAATAATATGTTTCACAAAATTATTAAATATTGTACAAGATTTCATGGGTCTCACGTGAGATATATTTAATAGTACAAAATCAAAAATTGTGAGTACTTAATATTTACTCTATTTTTAAACAATGAATCCAAAATAAGTAAATTTAATTTATATTATTCTCCTACTATTGAATAAAAAAGGTACGTCTATGGAATTTTATGATAAGCAAACATCTATTAGGTACATAATCTACCTCTTTTTCTTAACATCGTTTTGCTACTTGTGAGCATCCATAGTCCCAATGAAGGTGTCATAGTATCATACAAGCATAGGCCCACTGTCAGTGAGTGACCATAGCCCCAACAAGTTTACTTGTACTTCCCACACTTTGTAGTGCTTTCAACTCTCTTACTTTAAATTTCACCCTTTAGATTTAATTTGTATAAAATTGCAGTATGCAATTAGGTGAAGAGAGTGGGGTGGTATAAGAGATGATAGTATTTTAAATAATAGATGAGATACTTTTAAAAGTTTGACCCCAAAAGCTTCCCTTAAACTATAAATGTAGAAAAAACTATTTAATGTAGTGGGATGAGGTGATCTAAAGAAAATATTGATATAGACTCTTTCCTCTACTTAAAGACAACCATTATCATTTGAAATATATCTTAGTGTTTTTCCATAGTCACTAATAAATGAAAAATAACTTAAACTTGATGTAGATGTTTTCGGATAAATAAAACCCCATAATGAAATATGGATCTTACTTGTGTAGCCTTGAAAAGTTTCCCCATACAAAAACTTGGAAACACATTAAACTTAAAACTTGAAACCAAATCAAAAAGTGAAACAAAAGAAAATGTACATTACTTATCTTTACCAGAATTAGGCCCAAAGCATACTTAAACATATCCCAAAAGATATCAAAGAAATTATAATATGATAGGTGCAATTTATCATACCTTTTATTGAGATATAAAGAAAAAATAAACAAAGGGTTTTCATGAAACGGAAAAATATAACCTAAACCAATAAGATAAAACTTTAAATATACCAACATCCCAATCAAGGAAAAAAAGTGTAAGCCAATAACTTAAATCAAAATGGAAAGGAGGAACTCGATTATGAGGGATATGTTGAATTATAAATATGAACTTGTGTCCCTATTAGATCCTTCAATTACTATGTTTCCATTGAATTAATATTGAGATAGATAAAAGTTCTTTTATTAATGTAGGAGATGTTGAGATATTTAGGGTTTTTTTATTGAAATGAAGCAAGAAAAATGAATCTAAAATAAAAATTTGAATAATCCTAAAAATAATTTCCAAACTAAATGTGGATTTATGATATGAATGTTAAGGTCTTCATTAATCTAGTTACATCAATTTGTTCTCTTAAGATTATTCTTGCTTCATAATATTAAAAACTAATTGCACTAAACATTTCATAACTAAGTCCTATTAATTCTTAAATGATAATGAAAAGTGAAAGGTAAGACTTCAACATAAATGTTTAACAAATGTAATTATGAGCTAGATGATAAATAACTGAGATGAAAAAGTAAAGTAAACATCCCTGAAAGCATCTTGATGATGGTTCATCATTAGCTTGATACACTAATTCATACTATCAAGAGTGTCATTGGTTTCTAAAAAAAGAAAAATATAATAAGGAATTGATGCAACACCAATGTTCTTGATAATATTGCAATTAATATTTCGAATAATAAGGAACTGAAATGATTCCAAAGTCGCCACTTCATCTTTCTCATTTGTAAATTGTATATCATTGATAGCTAGCTTATCATAAGAATAACCAGTACAATTATTTGCACATGAGAAATATCATTTCCTCAAAAGAAATATCATTTCCTAAATCATTATTAGTTATTAATGCATTATTCAAAAACTTTGATCTAGGAAATACAGTAACGTCGTCAAACTTATCAAAATCAACGCTACTTTCTCTTAAACAAGATTAAAAAAAAAATGTCTAATATCATGTACATCTGAAAAAACTTCTTCTGCTAATTGAATAGTGTTTTCCCTATCCTATTTTAATACATTGGAATTCAAAAAATTATTTATGTCAAGATTCTTATTCCCAATTAGTTAAAGAGCATAGAGGCATATCATCAAAATTTTCAAAATAAGAAGGTCTGAGAAACATCTTAAAAAGACAGTCATTAGAGAGATCCGTGAGTATAACTTCAAAAATTTCATCTTCACTTGCTATCATCAAAACAAAAGAAGATTATTCTAAATGACCATTTTGATCACAAGAGAATTATTTTCCCTCAATTTTTCCTAAATGACTGTTAAATTTTCAAAAAGGTGACATCTTTCTTGGTTCTTTAGGTGGATATTTCTCCTCCATCTATTTTCCCTTTGATCATACAGATAAAGGTGAATTATGAGAGGCTCACATCACCATTGGTTGGAACTAAAGTGTCTCAACATCAACATGGATTAATTTCCAGAACAATTTCTTCTAGAGGGATCTAAACAAACAAGTATCTCAAACTTTTTACATAAGAGATCTCTTTTCTATCAGCAGGAAATGTAGGTGAATAAATAAGATAAGAATTATCTTATGAATAACATTTGAATTCATCATTAACATTAAAATATGATATTAACTCAACAATATCTAACTAATCTTGTTCAAAAGAAAGAGAATTGAGATGTAGAAAATGTTCAATAGGTTGAATCGGGGAAAGTTTATCAATTAAAGGAAATTTATGACAAATCAATAGAAATCATTAGTCAATTCATCTTCTCCTTTTCAAAGATATTGGATGTGTTCTGAAGATTTAAAAAGATAATTCATACAGCATGTTTACAAAAAAAAATATATTAGAATATAAACATGCTAAAACTATTAAAACAAAGAGTAACTAATCTACTCCTAAACATATTCTATGCTATACTAGCTAAAAATGAATTAGGTAAAATCATAATGCCAATGTATCCATCCAAGTAATTATGACTTTGCAATCACATGTACATAAGTAGCTATTAGTAGAAATTAGAGTATTCTAATATCAAAAAATAATAGAATATGATTACCTAGCTTTGTATTCATCTGGTGAAAAAAACAACAATATTATTTACAAGGAATTTTTCCTGGAAATATTCCTCCAACCATGTTTCAATTCTATCTTGAAATTTATTTTTTTAAACAAGAAATTGTTGAAGGAAAAATATAAATGGATTAGGTATCTATTGAGAATCATCTAAAGTGTTTTTCAGCACTATATTTTGTACAAATCAATTAGTATTTACAACATTTACATCAATCAAAGAATTAACATTATTATACAATAATAACTTCTTCAAGAATGTTTTCGGCAATCAAATGTCAAGTGGGTCATACAAGAATGTTTTCGGCAATCAAATGTCAAGTGGGTCATACAAATTAAGTTGAAAAGCTATTAATGATTGTGAAGAATTCATGGATAGCTAGTAAGAATCTTGTGAAGCAATTTCAAGTGTTGAAGCTTGTGGAAGAATATAAAAATTATTGATATTATTAATTCTAAAAGATAAAGCAAAATGATGAGGCATTATTTGAAATTGGAATGTTTCATTTGTAATACCCCTAATAATAAGAAATAATATAATATTAAAACATAAGTAAATAAATAATAAAAAATAAAGAAAATATAATAATAGTAAAGAAATAATAAACAATAAAGAAAAGATAATAATAGTAAATAAATAATAAATAATGAAAGTGAATATAATAATAATAATTAATAAATAAATAAATAGTAAATAATAAATTGAAGTTCTAAATAAATATTTATATATAAAAGTAAATTATAAAAATAGTAAGAATAAGTAAAGTTAAAGAACGGTGACCTAGCTCTGCAACAGCGCGAGTGCTCCTGTGAGGAGTTTGGGTAGTGTTGAAGGACGCGACCACCTGCCGCAGATCGGCTTGGCTAGGCCTTACTCGAGGTCGCTCGCCTCCATGGAGGTGTTGGGCTCTCCTTAGGGGCCTCCCATCTCTCCTCCTCCACCTTCTGCCTCTGAAGCTTTCATCTCTCTGCTCGCATCCTTGCTAAAGAAGAAGAAAGGCGAAGCTGCAAAGTTTGTGAAGAAACTGGAGGACATCCTCGAGATTTCTCTCCCGCCAGATGGGCCGATCCAAGTTGCTTTGTCTCTAGCAGATCGTGACCTCGTTGGCCAGTTCACAGGGCTTTGGCCATCCCCTAAATCCACAGAGATCTGGGTCGCCAAGAACTGGGAACCCTTGATCAAAAACAGAGTAACCTCATACTTTCTCGGGAGAGGCTACTTTCTGTTCGAGTTCACTGCAAAAGAGGACAAGGACAAAATTTTCCAAAATGGACCTTACTTCATGAGCCCTAAGGGATTGTATCTGAATAAATGGACACCAGACTTCGGTCCGGCAGTGGATGTTCCCACAGTGGTCCCGGTGTGGGTGAGACTCCCTAATCTCCCAGTGCATTGTTGGAATTGAGATTCGTTGAAGCACACAGGCAACAACCTAGGTAAATTTATAGATCGGGCTAATAAGAAAGACCAGTACGATTGTGCCAGAATCTGCGTGGAGGTAGATCTACAGGTGGGGCTCTCGAAAGCCATCAAAATCATCGTAGGTCCCTGGACTCATGTGAAAAAACTCGACTACGAGCAGCTGCCCTTCAAATGCCAGAAATGACACATCTACAACCATTTTACCAGAGGTTGTCCGTCCAATGGGGTGGAAGAGAAAGGGAAAGAAGAAGGTTGGAACCAGGTCAAGTGCACCAAGACCTCTCACAAGAAGACTGCAACTGCAAATGATAAAGGCCCTCAGATGGCCCCTGTTCAGCAATCAACCATGGAAGGCCAAGAGAAAAAATTCGAGCTCCTAAGATCTGAAACCGTGGCCTCCCAAGAGGTTGAGATCCCAAAGGAAATTTCTCCTGCCAAAGCTCCCCCCTCCATCTCGACCAAAGGTGGAAGTGCCACAGAGAGATCCAAAGGAAAGCTCTCAGAAGAGGAGGAGGAAGTCCAAGAATCTGAGGAGTCAGAAGAAGAAGGAGAAATAGGAGACTCTCAATCCTCTCCCAGAAGATCCACAAGAAGACACAAGTCTTCCAGGGAAAAAGAGAGCAGGAAACCTACAAAGACAAGCTTCAGGGCAGCCAGCCAACCCTTGAGAAGCTATTGGCAAAAACTCCGAAGATGACGAGGAATCAAACTCAGGGTTCCAAGGGAGCCCACCATAACAAAATTAAATGATGAAAATCGTCTCCTGGAACTATAGGGGTATGGGCACTAGAGCCAAGGAAGAAGCAATGAAAATCTTCACAAGATTGGAAGCCTCGGATATCCTCCTCATCCAAGAGACCAAAATGGAGGATACAATTTTCCTCCAAGCAAGTAAAAAATTTTGGAATAAAAGCGAAGCGCAAGCTATCTCTGCTTGTGGAGCCTCGGGAGGACTTGGCTCCCTCTGGAATGCCAACAAGTTCTCAATAATCTTTGAGACTTTTAACACCCACTGGATCTTCTTAAAGATGCAGCATCTTGATACCAAAGAGATCATATGTCTTTTCAATGTGTATGTCCCTAACAATGTCGGGGAGAAGAAGATTTGTTGGGACTCCATAAAAAATCTGGCAAATCTAGAGAACCTGGAAAACATCATCATCGCTGGAGATCTTGACCTCACCCTTCTTTCGTCAGAAAAAAGAGGAGGCTGCATAGTAAGGGATCCGGCAAGGGAATGGGTGAAGGATCTCATGCAGGACTGGGACCTGCTAGACATCAAGCCTTCTTCCGGTAAGTACACTTGGTCAAATAAAAGAGTCGGTCCTGGTCATATAGCTGCAAGACTAGATAGATTTCTTGTTCAAAGTTCTTTTCTTCTTCTCGGTCTAGAGGCTAGAATGCACATCCTCCACAGCAGTGTTTCAGATCACAAGCCCATTAGACTTGAGTTGCTAGCTCTCAAGGATCTGGGCCCTATTCCTTTCAGATTCAGTCCTCTATGGATCAAAGAGGCAGATTTCATGCAAAAGGTTAGGGATTGCTGGAAGGAGCCAGTCAAGGGTTCCCCCTTTTTTGTTTGGGAAGAAAAACTCAGAAGAGTAAAAGTGATGTTGAAAAGTTGGGCCAAGACTTTTCCCAACACTGCAACTGAAAGAAAAAAAATTCAAAGTTCCTTAGAACTGCATCATCTTCAACTGGAAGAAACTGAAATCACAAAAGAAGGCCTGGACAAGGGGATGCAGCTTCAGCAGAAATTGCACAAGGCTTGCTTGGCCAAGGAAGAATACTAGAGGCTTAAATCCAGGAGCCTTTGGCTCAAAGCAGGGGATAGAAACTCCTCCTTCTTTCATAAGCAAGCCCAAGCCAAGAAATACTCTAACTCCATCTCTGAAATTAAAGAAGAGAAGTACATCCTAAAGGATATAGCCAGCATCAAAAAGGCAGCTTCCAACCATTTTAGGAATCTGTACAGTGAGGGAATGGAGGTTGGACATAGTTCTAAACTCCTAGATGTAGTTCCCCACCTAATCACTGCTAGGATGAACCATCTGTTAGAAGCTAAAGTCAACAAAAATGAAGTAAAGGATGCCCTCTTTGATATGGACCCCAACAAAGCCCCGCAACCAGACGAATTCGCAGCCAGATTCCTTTAGTCCTATTGGCAGATTGTGGAGAAGGAATTCCTCAAAATGATCCTAAAATCCCAAGATTGCTAGAAAATTGGAGGTTGCACAAATTCAGCATTCCTCGCCCTTATCCCCAAGGAAAAAGGAGCAAACTCCTTCAACAGATTCTGCCCAATAATAAATATCCTTGTGAAATATTGGATACAAAGTGATAACCAAAGTAATAGCGAATATATTGAGGAACATCCTCCCCAAAATCATCCCAGAGAACCAAGGAGGATTCATTCATGGCAAACAGATCGTGGATAATTTCATTTTGGTTCAAGAGGTGATCCACTCTAGCATGCATTGAAAAGAAAAAGGTATGGTGGTCAAGCTCGACCTAGAAAATGCTTTTGATCGAGTTAGACATAGTTTTTTGTTGGATTTTCTGCACAAGATGGGATTTGGATTAAGTTTTATAAACTAGATTCGGGCTTGTATATCGGAGCCCTGGATTACTCCCTTGGTAAATGGTAGGGTTGCAGATTTCTTCAAAGCCTCTAGAGGGTTGAGGCAGGGTGCCCCCTCTCACCCCTACTCTTTGTGCTGCAGGCTTCTATCCTCAGCTTTTATCTAGACAAGAAGCAACAAGACCAAGAGATAGTTGGGCTAAGCATAGCAAGAGGGGTAAAAAACATCAATCATGCCCTCTTTGCCAATGACACCTTGTTGCTGGGGGCTGCAACTCCACTCTCAGCTGCCAAATTTAAAGAAGTGCTGGATGAATTCTGTGAAGTCTCGGGCAGCAAATTAAACAATGGGAAGTGTCATATTTATTGCTGGAATATTTCTCCATCTTCCCTAAATTCCATTGCTAGATGCCTAGGCTTTGCAGCCTCTTCAAATTGGACCTATTTCAAATATCTTGGCCTTCCTGTCTTCCTCAAGAGGGCCTTGAGCAAAGATTGGAACCCTCAGCTAGAGAAATTCAAAACTAAAATTTAGGCCTGGGGCTCCTCCTAGCTCAATATTGCAGGCAAAGCAGTACTCATCAAAGCAATTCTCAGCAGTCTTCCATTATTCCAATTCTTTGTTCTCTTAGCACCTGTGGGTATTCTCAAGAAGATGGAGGACCTTATTAGGAAGTTTTTCTGGAAGGGAGGCAAGCAAAATGAAAATAAAATCCCACTTGTCAACTGGGAAATTGTTTCCAAGACTCTACAGGAGGGAGGACTTAATTTTGAAAACCTTTGTGCTCAAAATTTAGCCATGGGAGCGAAAGTGATTTGGAGAATTATAGCTCCCAATCCAAGCTGGGTGCATTTAGCATTATGGAAAAAATACTTCAGAGGAAGGCGTCTTCGCTACTTGGATAAGCCCAAATCCCAATTCAGATCTCCCTTCAGCATTCTAAGTATCAAAGCAACTCCTTTGGTGAATGCGTAGGCTTATTGGATCCCTGGGAATGGTCAATCCATTAATCTATGGGAAGACCGAATTATGAGCAGGCCCCCGCTGGCTGAAACTCGCTCCTTGCATTTACTGTGGACATGGATGATGGACGTACACATTAAATCGTTGTGGGATATGTCATGTTGGATTGGGCATCGCTGGGCAGGCTAGAAGCAGCTCCCGGTCCCTCCTTCTCTCCAAAGCGACTGTGCAGAGCTCTATAATCTTCTGCACGGGTTGGCTCCCATTCACGTTCAAAGAAAATATGCCCAGGCATGGGGTCTGCAGCGCAAAGGCTACTCGGTGGCACAAGGGTATGTTAAATGCTTGGAAAGGCCATACGTACAGCCAGATCCTGCTCCCTGGAATGGGATATGGAAGTTCCCCTCCATCTCGAAAATTGATCATTTCTGTTGGTTGCTCTACCATAAAAAAAAATTAACGAATGATAGGTTGCAGAAGAGGTGGTTTTTTGACCCTTCTAGATGCATGCTATGTAAAGATAAGCCAGAATCTGCCCTTCACCTAATGCTGGAGTGTAGATATGCCGTCCAAATCTAGCAAGAGCTCTTAGGAGCATGGAAATCTAGCTTCACTCTCCCAAGCATTATCCTGAATCTGTTTGCTAGTTGGTTGTCCAGATACCCAGGTCCAACCCCAAAAAATAAATTAATCATAGCAGCTTGGACTGCTCTTCCCAAAATTATTAGTTGGCAGATTTGGTTAGAGAAGAATAGAAGGATATTCAGAAACAAAGAGCAGGATTTCAGTCTCGTTGCAATCACAGTCAAATGTCAGCTAAATGAATGCGTAAGAGATAGAATCCAGATGATTCAAGCCTACACCAACAAGACATCGAGTTGGGTGTTGCACTCAGTCTCCAATTCCAAAAATCGATTATCATCCCCATTCCTCCCAAAGAATGGAAAATCAGAAAAAATGAAGAAGACTTTCAGTCCTGGATTTCCAAGCAAACAATCTCCGCTCTCTTATTTGACAGGGAAGCCAAGGGAAATCCAGGAATCGCTGGTGCAGGAGGTCTCATAATAAATATAGAAGGAACTCTTATCCACAAATTTTCTTGGGGACTGGGTCACTCCTCTAGCATGCAAGCTGAAGCATTGGCTCTTTTCCAAGGGATCAAACTACTCAAAGAATTGGGATTCAGGGAGGTTAATGTCTTTGGTGATTCACAGGTCATCATCAAAACAATGGTGACAAACTCTATTCCAACAGATTTGTGTCTTGCAAGGACGATCACAAGAGTCAAAGCAATGGAAAAGTCCTTGAAATTGGAATTTTCCCATGTGCTGAGAATAAACAACAAAGAGGCGGATATTGAAGCAAACAAGGCAGCCCAGTTACCTGCTGGGGCTATTCTTAGAGACAAAGAAACATCGTGGGATCCAATTCCTTAATCCCCTATCTTCCATGTTTTACTGCATTTTATTGAAGCAATTTGTATGCATTCACAAGCTCAAGCAAATTACAGAAATAGAGTTCATTGTAAAATGTAAGAAGAGATAAATCATAAGCGTATGTGCCTTGATCCTCTTGTTGGAGAGGTGCTCAGAAATCACCTCCAATATCTGTAATTTGTGTTGTGGCTTTATGCCAAGTATCTAATGCAATCCTATAATCGTTCTTATAAAAAAAAAAAAAAAAAAGTAAAGTTAACAAAAAGTGAGAAGGAATAAAATAAGAAAGAGTTAAAATAAGAGAAATATTAAACTAAGTAAAATTTAAAATAAAGAAATAAAAGTTGGCATGTTGATAGATGGAATGTGTGCATGCAGATTCCTTTCCATTTTTTGGTCTATTTAATGGACGATGAGAAGGATGAGATGATCCATTCCTTCATCCATTCTCTTGGGAGACAAGTGTTGTGAGACAAAGGATTTCCTGGCAGTAGTACATTGATTGAGGACTTGGAGGTGGCTAACTGTAGAAATATTATGTTTCGCTGAGTCTACGGTTAGGTGGAGATTTGTCCTCAAAACTTTGTTGCGGTTAGCAGGATTCAAATAGTGTTCAACTCTGAAATCACAAGTAAGGAAAATCGTTGCTACAGGTAAGTCGTCTTTGCTCATGTTTTTCAAAATTCTATGCTAATTAGTTAAATAATTGTGTGTTTATTCTTAATTGCATAATAAATGTGTGTTGATTCTTAATTGCATAAATTGATGTAATTAGTTGTAAATTTTAATTTCGGGTTATTACATATGGTATCAAAACTAGTTACAACTTTGACGTTTATGAGTCTTGACATATAGTTTTAGATAAGATCTATATGCAAAGAATACTATTAAGCTTGTTAAGCTTGTATCTGAGTAGGATTCAACTCTATGTGACCTCTATATAAAAGTGAAGGAAAAATACTTACTTAAATTTATCAACAATTTTACCTTTAATAATGTTTAAAAAAAATCAGCCAAATTAGATTTGAAAAAATAAATACAATAATCTAAGTTTTCTTTGTTTAAATTATTTTTACATTTATTCTACCAGGCATCCAAAATATTATATAATTATATACATGCATAAAATTATGATATTGATTTAAATAATTCTATTACATATAAATTGTAGATTATATTACATTTACTTTCTATGCATCTCATTACATTCCTACACTTTCATGGTTATTATGTGATTAAATACATTGCTTCAACACATCTCTCCTCTTTATCTTTCACTCATTATAAAGATGTCAGGCACAATGGAAAACATACGTAATAAACCTCAAGCTTGCCGGAATTGTCCTATCAACAAAAGAAGATAGGTTCATTTCGTTCAGTGGCCCTCAACAAGGAAAGGTCATTGTACATGAGTCCTATTGGATCATCCACCAGCCCTCAAAACAGGTCCCTTTTTTTTCTTGGCTAGCTCGAGCCTAGAAATGCAATTTTCCGCACAAACTCAAATGATTCTCATAGTTGGTGGTCCACAACAGGATCTTGACATGGGAAGTCCTTATCAAGGGAGGCTATGAGGGCCCAAATTGGTGTTGTCTTTGTTCATCTGCTGGAGAGGACGCCAACCACCTCTTTCTTCACTATCCCTTTTCCTTTTCTATTTGGACTTGTGTGCTACATCTGATTAACTCACTTGTTGATTGGGACCGTTATAATATTGTCTCTTATCTTAGTAGTTGGACTTTCGAACATTGATCTCATAGCACTCTTGCCTTCTTCATCATCTGGGGCATTTGGAGGACTAGAAATGCCCTCATTTTTTACCATGTGTTTCCTAACATCTAGCTCTCCAGTTATAGAATTATCTCCTTCTATCTAGAACACCCTGCCAACCCCACCTCCTAGTAACATCTAGTCTAACTTTTTGGTTGGATTTTTTTATGGGGCCTCCTCCTTTAGACTATGTGGTTGCGGAATGGCCATCCATCTTGGGCCTGGGACTTTTTACAAATTCCACTAGCACTATGGAAAGGGATCCAACACTAGAGATGAATTACTTGCACTCTAGGAGTTTTGTACTATGCTTTTTGGCTCAGCCTCACTTATCTTTAAGTTTTTGGAGATTCCAAATCTATCATCGACTAGGAAAAAGACAGAGGCTTTCTAAACTCTCCAAATCTTGATGCCTGGAAATGCAAAACTCGGTGTTTGATCAAATATTTTCACTCTATCACTATTTCTCATATCTACCATATCCAAAATGGAGAAGTAGATTGTCTATCTAAGGAAGTTTGATGCTCGGAGCCTGCAAGAATTGCTCTCTACAGGGGATTGAACATTTTATGATATAATTGTTGACTGCTAACGCCATCTGCCGAACTTTGTTTTCTTTTTGTATCTTCCTCCTCTGTTTCATTTATAAGACTCTCTTCAAATTCATTTTTGGCCCTTGGACCACAGAGATGTGCATCATGTCTCCTCTTTGTTAGGATTGTATTAGATATGGAGGGATACCATTGAGATCGAGTCTATTTCTCTCAGCAGGCTCCATCTCCCACTCTGTTTTGTTGACAGATATGTGCACCTAGCTTCTTCTCTAATATGATGGATATGACTGATATGGTTAGTCTACAAGTTTGTATTTGGATCTTGGATTGCACATATGTGCATTCTTTACATCCTCTTTGTTTGTATCCACTATTTTGGCTGAGGTGAAGAACAAACACAGAGATTGAACCAATATTTTTTGCATTAACGACATAGAACTTAGAATTTATAATCTCTAGATTATGTATGTATTGAATTATATTTTTTCTCAAACATTGTACTTTCATTATAATCAATGAAAAGCATTTTTCTATTTTTGAAAAAAACCTGTAGATACCTCTAGTTAACATGCATTAATTATATGCATACTCGGAATATACTATCATAATTCTTTTATAATTAAAATATATAAGCATTTACTTCACCTTTTCGATGGCATTCACTTCAAGTAATTCACAAGAAGCACTTGCCTTTTTTATTAAGTGGGGCAAATCCATTCCTTTATGATTCGATAACACTAATTCTAGACCATCGACATATTTCTCATATGGGCATCCCAATCACAATGATCGAACACATTTTTTTTAGAAAAAAAAAGGTATTAAATAGCACCTAGTGGAATTCTAGCCACACTTCTTACATGTCTTTTATGAATAGGCATAAAAGACAAAAACTTGGATCAACGCCAAGTAATAGAGCATGTTATGATTGGACCAATGTTTTCTCGTTAATTGATGAGCCTTAACGATAATGCATTTTATAAATCTTTGTTTATTTTTTGTTTGTTAGGGTAGTCATCATTGTTTTTACAAAAGATGCTACTAGTAGGGATTAGGTTTCAATGACAACGCATGGACGTCTTGCAGCTGTAACAATTTGGATCCATCGAGGCCTTGTAGCCTGAAATTATTTATACTGTAACAATGGTGGCCGTCGCTGAAGGTCGTGGAGGCGGCGTAGTGGTAAGGTCGACCTCGTCATGACGGACCGGTCTTGTGTTCGATACCGAGCAAGGTCGGTGCTCGTCGTGCGAAAAGTAACCGAACCGGGCCAAGCCCACTACCTTTTAAAGGTCGTGGAGGCGGCGTAGTGGTAAAGTCGGCCTCGTCATGACGGACCGGTCTTGTGTTCGATCCCAAGCAAGGTCGTAGCTCGTCGTGCGAGTAGTTAGTCTAAACCAGGCCAAGCCCACTACCTTTTAAGGTCGTGGAGGCGGCGTAGTGGTAAGGTCGACCTCGTTATGACGGACCGGTCTTGTGTTCGATCCCGAGCAAGGTTGGTGCTCGTCGTGCGAAAAGGTAACCGAACCGTGGCCAAGCCCACTACCTTTCGTGCAGTGATGTGTGGTTTAACGGTAAGTCAAACGGGCGAAGCTCGGGAGACCAAAGTTCAAATCTCATGGAGTACAGTGACCTGCTGTGGTGGCGGCTAGAGGGGCGGACCCCCCCTGACCGCTGGGTCTGCTCTTGCTAAAATCATAGGATCTTAGCATACCCGACTTGCAGGTGGTTGGTTATGCTCTTGGTGTTATAGTGGCAGCGATGAGGTTTGATCCTGGGTCTCCCGTGGATTAAACTTGATAGTTACCGATTCACCATGTGGTTAAAAAAAAACAATGGTGGCCGCCGCCAATATCCTTTTAGACGACGCAATTAAATCATTGTGCGGACGCGGCACTGTCCGACAATTTCAAATTTGAAATATTGTATAACCACCCACCCTTCCTCGTCTTTCTCCCACCTGCATCTCTCTGCTTGCTTCAATATTCTGGGTGGGGGAGCATTATATTATACTGTAGGAGTAGTTTAACTTTAACCTAGAAAATTTTCGTTTATTCGTTTTATTAAGTCTCACCAAAAGCCAAATAAAGCTATGGCATCATCGTTAAATCTGTTAATTTTTATTATTTTTTATAATCTATACTCAATGTAAATGTCGTCAACTTAGTAAACAAATTGTTAGTGTATATTAATTACAAGGTATTCGCATACACAAAAATATTTATATGACGATCTAGTTCAGGTAAGATGTATATATATATATATATCTCAACAAATTTAATTTCAAGTTTACAAAAGATTTTTGGCCAAGATCACATGAAATTTAATTTCTAAAAATACAAAATTAGAATCATATTTATTTAACCGCTCACTAGATTATGAGCAATAATGTAATGAGGGGAAAGAACTATAAGAACTATTTATATTTATATGTGTAATTTGATTTGTATAGGTATAAATAGTTATTCTCTATGAAGTTGATTTTTGGAGTAAATTTGGTTGCAGTTTCTTTTTTCTTCTATAGTGATAATTGGGAATGTTGTGCACAAACTAATTTTATATTTATTATTGTTATACAATTTTATATATTGATACATGAAATTAGGTTTAAGATAGATTGATTATTTTAATTAGCTATTATAGTAAGCTAGGTACTACCAAATTTGATGTTTTACATTGGTTAGATTATAATTATGTTTTCCCTTGTCAAACAAATGAATATCACATTTTAGTTCATGGGAAAATATGCTCATACAAAAGCACATTATTTGATCAATTGAAGTGGTTGTTAAACATAATATCTCAACTACACCTAAAACTAAGAGCTAAAACTAACTAATTAACAATCATTATATGTTGATGAATATCACACAATAGGCACTGAGACAAGTAGGACTTAATATCTCCAACCCCCTACCTTAACAAGTATTTGCCTTGATCTCTAATCTTTGTCTGATTGAGTCTTCATCAACATCTTTATCCACTTTGAAATCGACTCAGTTCCATCGCAACCATCTATACTGAGCTATACTTCCACTTGATCCCTTAAAAGATACAACTACTTTAGACCGTTAATTCATTGTTTGTAATGACTAAAGTATTAATTATTCTATTGATATCTGCTGAAATACATAGCCTACCATTGTATTCATTATTTATCTAGGAAAGTGGTATATATATTGAATGTATCTAAATTCAATTTTAAGACATGGCCTTCATCTATATTCATCATCATTTGTTTATTTCATTTACTAATATAAAAGTTTGTGAACGCATTAATGAATCCATCCATATTTCTCAGTGTTCTTAGTGTGTTTCCTAAACTTCCCAACATACTCTATCTTACATGCAAAACTATTATACTCTCACATGTCTCATAGTCCTCGACCCTCCCATGAGGAAGTTACACCCAAAGCTACCAAATCTCATACCAACTTGGAAATAGTGTACACAAATTATATTCTACATATATTATTATCACACAATCTCATATATTTATACATGAAACTAAGCCTAATATGGATTGACTATCTTAGCTAGCCGATCTAGTTACTTGAGATAATACCTCAACTACACCTAAAACTATGAGTTAAATCCAACTAATTAACATTCATTATATGATGATGAATATCACACAATAAGCACAACACAAGTAGGAGTTAATATCTCCAACAATAATACTATAGTAAATTTAAATAAGATCCAAATCTTGTTAACTGGATTTAGTTATGGTAGTTGGGAGAAATGTTGTTTATTATTCTTGCTACTTAAATTCAATCCCACAAGTGATGTGATAAGTCATCAATCACTATATTGTTATAATAACTTCAAATCTAGTTAGTTGAAAAGTTTAAAGTTTGTCTTAAATATAATCTTGAAAATAAAAGAAAATGTTAACTAATTTTTCATAAACATATAATTTTAAAAATGAAAAATCGAATTTTAATAATAATAATAAATAAATAAATAATCATAACAAACTAATTCCTTAAAATAAATTATAAATTAGAATTTCTTATTATATGAATAACTAATTCTTTTTAAAAGATAATTTATGGCAAATAAAATAATTATTTTTAGAATTTAAGATGAGTTATAGCAAGTAAAACAAGTGATCTAACATTAGGGAGTGCTTGTAATATTTAAATTATTTCCTTACCCACCAAACCAAGGAAGAAATTTCCCTTTCCAAGTCTAAGTGTGCATGTGACCTTCTTCACCACTTTCACATGGAATATTGTGAACCAACCCCATCTCCATATGGAGTCAAACTTGATACAACCTTGACTAGACCTAAAATAAATGCCACTTTGTATCATTAGTTAGTTGGTATCCTTTCATATTTTACTCATGCATGTCCTAATGTTTTATTTTTTGTTGGTTGCATTATTTAGTATATGCAAGTGCCTCATGGCAACCATTGCAAAGTTGCATCAATGATAGTTTCATATATACAAGGTACAATTCAATTTGGTATACATTACAATTTATGGGGGGGTTCCTTTGTTGGATAGTTTCATTGATTATAATTGGGATGTTGACCCTGATGATGAAATTTCTACTACGTGCTATGTTTTTAGTCTTGGTTTTAAACTTGTCACTTGGGCTTGGAATATGCAATAAGTTCTTGGTCTTTCTTCAATAGAAGTAGTATCAAGACAAAGTTACTGCAACTCAAGAAGCATTGTGGCTTTGAAAAATTATATTATAATTTGGATTCCAATAGAAACATTTGACCACACTTTGGTGTGACAAGCAAAGTGTCATTAATCACGTTGAAGATCTAGTTCAAAATTAGTGAAACAAACACGTTGAGATACACAAGCACTTCATGATTCATAAATCTTATCCAAAATCACATTTTTGAAGTGTTCTTTTTCTCTACAAATGATCAAGTTATATATATTTTCACAAATTCTCTTACATAAGTGAAGTCTTCTAAACTTCAATATATATTAAGAGTTCAAAAAAAATCATTAAGGGGAGATAGGCTCTAATGCCTCCTTCCTTCTCTTATAGTGTCACCTTTGTAAATCCTTCAATCATATCCCAAATTATTGATAAAGGTTGATGCTAGTATATTTATACACTTAAGATTTAGTTAAGATCAACTTGGTCTAGTGTGTCTTTAGGTAAAGTGTGTTTCTTTATTGTACATTAATATACATTTGTATCTATCTAATATGATGGTCACAATATGTTCTAGACATAAAGTGATATGTCAGTTCATCTTCTCCTCAATTCTCCTAGCTATATTGATCCACTGGTTAACTATTGATTAGTCCATGATCTCTATTTAAATATAATGGAGGATTATTTGTTGATGATCAACTGTGAGAAACTCATATGTAAATTTATTTCCCTTTTCCATTAATATATTGCTTGAAGTGGTTACAATGGCTAGATTTGTGGACTATTTCCTTCTTTGAGGGTCTTAACCATGCAATATACTGGTGTCACCTAAAACCAATACAGGGCTAGTAATTAACACCTAGGAACTAATTCATATAGTAAATCAACACCAACCATACAAATATGAAACTATTGATGTTCACAATTGTAGGAAATGTAATCCATAAAAGAAACTCCATAGCGAATATTGGAGTAGAATTTGCTAACTCTAGCATGTAGAATGAGTGAGACTTTTGTTACATAATTATTCTATACCAACCATAGATCCTTTTTTGTATCACCTTATTCATCATATTCATCTCACTAATAACTAATATAAAGAATAAAAAAACACCATTATCATATATGCAAGGAGGAAGTAGTATCCCATAAAAGGAACTCTGCAACAACACTAAATCAAAGAGCATTGCTTGTATGATGCCAGTATTTATAAAGGTCAGTATTATGTGATCACAATGAATAACTAATCAAAGATTACCTCTTTCACCAACATATAAACCCATGAAATTTTGTGAATTATACCTAAAATGTATCTAAAAGATTGTTCATTATTGCCACAAACAACACATATGATAAAGAACCCACCATAGCACTCGTTTTTACTCATATATCAACTCAAGGAAATGACATCTTCAAAAAATACATCAACAAGACACATGGATTATGTAAAACTTGGCATATTTGGCTCTAAAAATAAATGTTGCCATATTCCAACAAAAAGGGTCATGAAGTGGCTAGTTTCGTTAACTTAATCTTATAACAAACTATAACACCCCCATTTTTATTTCGTTGGCATGGAAATGTAAACTTGTGCAAGAGTCGTTGTAAGTATTAGCCTGGATCATTGGTTGATTTTTAAGTTTAAATGGATACATTATGAACAATCTAAATGTATTTTATTATTAAAGGATTTTTTCCCATAATTGACTTAAAGGGTGGAGCACTTGCATTGACTATGATGCCACGAATTAGAATGGTTGAGGGGGTTGCAGTAATTAACCATGTTTGTAGTGCTAGAAAATCCCATCAAAGCTTTGTGCTAAAATTTAAATTTAAAAATGTTGCCTTAACTTTTCTCCTTCAACCCAAAATATAAATGAATGAATAACTTGGTAGCTGAAGCAATTAGCTACCACAATTAGTGGTTGAAGAATTATTTTAGACTTCAATGGGAAGCATAGAAAAGTACCCATCTCAAATTTTGAGAGTTGATCCATGAATATTGTGGGGGAATGGAAAACGTTGAGTGAAACAATCACCTAATGGGGGATTTAGACACCCACATAGAGAATAGGGTCACAAAGGCATATAGAGGAGTAAAATCAAGAGTGGAATGTTTGTTTAATTTTCTGGGTGACTAGAGCTCGATTTGACTGCCCAACTTCATCCATAAAAGTGTTATTCGTGAATTAGATGTGTGATGATGCATTTTGGGATTGTAAAGACCCATTTTTGCATGGTAAATTCTTATAGAAGAACCTTGAATTTGAGTTAAGTGAAAGGGATATGAATTAATGCAAGTTGGAGTGACACTAAGAAGGAAGAATGATGAGGGACTACCTAAGTAGTGAAGGAGCCCCCTCATGTTATTTACCTCCAATTGGAGAGGTATTTGAAAGTTCATGGAAGGCCTATGCTTAGTGGGAAAGAGGGACTTATGCTGTAAAATTATTGTGAAGGAGAGTAGCCCTCATTTTCATCCTTTTCCTCAGTGAATTAGAGTTACCTTGGTGGTATCATGGTTTGGCTAAGTTGTGGTCGATTTTTAGAGATATAAAGGAAAAATTGACCTATAGTTAGGTGGAAAAGATATCGCCATTATTCATTTGTAGGCATTTAATTATCTGGATAATTGTTCTCTCTTCTATTCTAATGTTCATCATCTGTAATTTGGTTGATGATTTACTAGTTGAATGTGTAATGTTTTCTCATTTTAAATTCTATGGTAAATTAATTGTAAACGATATTGATGGTTTTAATGGGAAGTTGTTTTCTTTATCTATAGGACATCTTGGTTGGTAGAGCCTTAGCAGATCCTTGGGTTTAGATTTGTAGTTTGTAGGATTGGGCGTATGGCCTTCATTTATTGAAAACCAAGAATGCTTGTTGCTAAAAATACCATGATTGGCCTCTCATTGGTGTATTAGAAAGGGGCCCTAGGAAAGCTTATCCAAGGGTAGTGTTGTATCCTCCTCAAACTTCCTTTGATTTTTCATATAGTAGAAGGATCAAGGTGCAAATAATAGCAAAGTTTGCAGCCATTTTTTTAGGTAGTAAATGAGATCAAACATTACATCATACCCACTCATCTAAAAAGTGGTGTGGAAGATATTTCTAATGGTATAAAGAAGTATTCCAATGGCCTCTTGGATCAAAAGATAGAGGCAATCAAAGTTGGGCCTATAAAGGTCAAAATCCCAAAACCCCAGAATCCCATAACTATTTCTCATTAAATATTAAAAATATCAATGCTTTCAGGGACAACGGAGTGTCAAATTATGGCGACGGAAAGAACTTTTCATTCCATGGATCTATTAAGCGATATAATCCCATGACATAAGTTGGAGCTCAGAATCACATATTCTCTTAACAATTTCCAATTACATTTCAAAAAGAGTTGGGATTCCAGGGACCAGTGCACTAGGGCTTCCAGATTCCATCTCAACACGGTGAAAGTCTTAGGTAAGTCATACCCAAAAGGTGAAGAGCCCAAGAAGGAGTCTTGTGGAGTGGGCCAATAAGGGAGCATTATTTTTAGTGCATAGGAGTGTCCAGGTGGTAGTGGGCCTCCCCCCACTTTCCAAATGTAAATGGTTAAATATAGGCCACCTAGGGGTGTTGATCCCCATCCATCTCGAAGTGGCATCACCCAGGAGAAGCTCATGCAAGGTAACAAATGCGGTTGTTAAGCCAACACTTACCCCTTGAAAGTCAGAGTCAATAAAGTGAATCTTGTAGATCAACAACTATTAGAAAATTATATATTACAAAGCAATGGAACACATCAAATATTGCACAAACACAAACATAGAATGCGCATAAAATAAGAGAGAGACACAAATATACGTGGTTCACTCAATTTTGGCTACATCCACAGAGAAATAGGTAGTCCTTCCTTTTATATTATCCAACAAAATGAAGAGATACAACCTATAGTAGATCCGTTGTAATTCCCTCTTCGCTCTCACACACTCTCCTCTCCCTTTCACGCTTAGAATACACATATATCCAGCCGCAATACAATTCCCTCATATATAGCGAGGGTTTTCCTTCTAGGGAAAAAAACCCTAAATTAAACATAACTTCTACCATCAAATCACCTGCCTAATGAACGGCTCAAATTGACTATGAAATTACAATATTTTACAAGGAAATTTTACATCTATTTTTTTCTTTGATGGCGTTTCTCCTGAACCCCCACTAGGGGGGCTCATAAAATCGTCGTCTTCCTCCCCCTCCTAGACCCCCCTAATGGTGATTAAATGATGAGCAGTGTTGTCGCCTCGTTACGAACTATGGTCCAACGCAGTGATATTGTTAATAAGAATTCTTCATGAATGTGTACGAAAAGAAACTACTTTAGGTTTTGGATGAAAAACAACCCTAACAATAAAAATGGTTGTTAAATAGTGTAGATCTACATCAAATGATAGAAACAAAACCTTCCAAAACCTGATCTATGCCACAGACATAGTTAAACAGCAAAATGGAATAGTAAAATAAGTGCAAATAACTCCAATAATCCAATGGAAACCAGATATATAAAGAATATATTTTATTAAACAACACCTGTGAAGGGAACAAATAATGTTACCAGTCCCCCTCTATGGGATGGGTTCTTGGTTATCCTCAATGTCTTCATTTTTTGTCACGTCTCTCTCCTCTATAATGTGTAAAACCCAGCAAACAAAATGTTTGAACTGGGGAACTAGTAGAAAACTAGTCAATGGATAGAATCGTGGAGCTGTGGATCCTGTCTGAAAAGGGTTAGGGTTTTTTTTTGCAGTCGATCGCCACGACTGCACCCTACCCACCCTACCTACCCTAGTTGTTGTTGTTTTCTTCCCTCTGGCTGCATCAACTACAGTTGTTCCCGTATCCCATCGAGGCCCTCCGTAATAGTGCAGCTAAACCATCCTCCTCCTCGATTACTACATACTCACTGATTTCCGACACTCTCAACACGGCAACAGTTACGATGGTCCTGGAGGCAGCTGGCGAAGAACATCTCGGAACAGGTATGGAGCTTGACCTAGTAGACTATTCGGAGGACCCGTTGGAGAATGTCAATATCTGGCAAACCCCTCACTCCGCCGCAAATGAACTCCTACCCTTCTGTTGCGATCTATTGGCTACCATTGCGGGTCTACCTTCGATCTCGGGACCTTCCTACTCCACAGTGACTTTCTCGGAGCCTCCTCCGATTTGGTCGTTTCCTCCCTCGCCGCCACAGTCACCCTTGGGTACAACTTTCGTATCTGCCTACCTCCACCCTAACCCTGAGGCTGCAAGCTCACAAACCCCCCTCTCCTCCCACCCTATTGGATCTTCAAGCAACCCCCCGAGACACCTCAACCCAGCCCAGGGAAGCCCACAAGCTGCAGTACCTGAGGCGCCTCCATCGGGTAGCTACACGATGGTAACCCTGCTTTCGGAACCAATTCCAGCGGCTGACCATCCCTGCCCCAAAAACCCTGCTACAAACCCTAACTAGCTAGAGGATAGTTCGGATGCCCCTGAAGAACCGACGTGACCGAGAAAAAAGAGGAAGTGCTTCAAAGCTAGAGGCGAAGACATTATTCTCATACTCGGGGAGGATATACAGTGGGCCGACACCATGGACACGGCGGACCGGGTGTTGGTTGGAAGGATTTGCGGCTGAAGCTACACAGCGGCTAGGCTTAAGCTGTGGACCTCTGAGGTATGGCGGCAGCACCTAGTGGATCTCCCAATTGTACAAACATTTGTTAGGGGTTGGTTTGCTCTACGCTTTGCCAGAGCCGAGCACACAAATTGGGTCCTGTCGTCCTTCTGGCATTTCGAGAATTCACCAGTTCTTCTCCGGTGTTGGAACTTTTTGATCTGGAAAAAGAATAGATAGGAGTTGGGCCTATTTGGGTTCGGCTACCTGGACTACCCCTTCAATTCTGGTCAGAGGATATATTATGGCACATCGGCAACACTCTAGGAACCCATCTCAAACATGATAGGTCATATCTATCTTCCAGCATGATGGCACATGCTATGATTCTTGTTTATCTGGATACTCGGGGTGACCTTCAGGAGCATATCACCTTACAGTGGAAAACCTTCTCCTGAAATCAAATCCTAGATTATGAAGGTGTCCCTTTTCGCTGGAGACGTTGCCACAAAGTGGGACACTTGTTGAAAGATTGTCCTCTAAATAAGAAGGTGAGGGAGGGAGCTAAGGGGAAGGAAACACCACAGAAAAACCCACAAGCACAGGGTAGCCCTCCAGTGGTGGAAGAGGTAGCAAATTTGGCACATTCAGAAGCAGTACCCACACCTACAAAGGAGACTAGAAAGAAGTAGGGAAAGGCACCAATTGGTGCACCCTCTCCTCCTATAACTAGAGGAAGGGTGGTTGTTGAGGCTGCATTCTCTACGGGTATGTCGAATAAAAAATCCTCCTCTGTTTACTCTAATGTTTCTCCGCACTGCATTGATACAAGTTCTGTTCAATTCTATTCAGTTCAGTCCCTTGCTCACACCTTCAACCCTCCCATAACCGTGGATTGCCCTATCAAGCCCTCCTCCCCCACCATCTCCTACACTCAGCCATCCTTTCCCAATGAACCTCTTCCCAATTCCCTTAACCATGCTCCCCCCCCCCATTCCAGCCCTCCATCCTTCAGATACCCCACCCGATCTCGGCTTTGATCACAGGCCCCTGACACCCTGGGTATCAACCTGATTACCTCTCCCCCTCCACTAAAGATGACTAGAGGCAGACCCTCCTCCCTATCCAAAGCTAAGCTACAAGCTGGGGAAGATATTGCTGCGGGCAAGCAACACTCCATCGATTGGGTACTTAGAGCAGTGAATACCCATGAGCTCCCTCCTCCATGAAATTTCTCTCCTTCAATTGTAGAGCATTGGCTAGCCCTGATAAAAAACTAGCCATGAGAAGATTGCTCTCATGTGAACCCTTTGATATCCTATTTCTTCAAGAAACCCTAGGTCAAGGTTGTGTCGTTACCCACCTCCTTGAATCATGGCTACCTGGTTGGAAATTTTACACCCTAGATGCAACAGGGCGTTCTGGGGGTCTCACTTTGGGTGTAAACAATCGTTCCATCGGAATCTGTAATACTTGGGGGAGATCGGGTGACCTAGGAGCTAACATTTACTCCTCAGAGCTCGATTCTGAGCTTAGGTTTATCAACATATATGGCCCCTGTCACAATAGGGAAGGATTTTGGAGTAGACTTTTAGACTCACACATCCTTCAAAAGGACAAGCTCATTTTGGTGGGGGGGGGGGGGGGGGGTTGCTAAATTTCTCCATAGGTTTTGCAAAATCATGGGGGCACAATGCACAAAGAGATAACCTCTCAAAAATTTTCGAGACCATTCTAGAGGATCATAATCTCATAGATATCCCCTCTTCAAAGATCTTGCCTACTTGGAGAAATAACATATCATAGGTGGACAGTCTCTCCAGAAAACTAGATAGATTCCTCATCAAGGAGCAACTACTAAACTTGGGGCAGGGAATCAAACAGTGGGTGGGCTCAGGGGGAATATCGGACCATAGGCTGATCTATTTGGAAATTAGAGGGGGTATGAACAAACCAAAAGGTCCCTTCAAATTTAATGCTACATGGCTGAGAGATGCTGATTATATCCGTCTAGTAACTAATTTCTGGAGGGCTCATCCCCCTGTGGCAGAAAGGACTATCTCGGAAGGATTTGCAAAAAACCTAAAAGAACTAAAAAACCTCTCCAAAAAATGGGCACATAAGAAGAGAACACAGGAAGATCATATACTCAAATTGACTGAAGAAGCCATAGAGGATTATGAGAATGAATATGGGGGGATCTTCTCTTCCCCAAATCACAAAGAGCAGATAACCTCTCTTTTGGCTAAGAGAAACCATATTCTTAAGGATAGAGAGGAGAGTTGGAGATTGAGAAGTAGAGCCATTTGGCTCAAAGAAGGAGATGACAATACCAATTTCTATCACAAATTTGCGAATGGGCGCAAAGCTATAAATACTATTTGGCAGCTAGTAGATGAACAAGGAGAACCAGTGAACACCTTCCCCTGACTAGCAGCTATGGCCACTGCCCACTTCAGGAACATCTGTAAGACTCCCCCAGATGCCACCCTAGCTGAAATCATGAGGATTGCTCAATTATTTCCAAGGTTTTTTTAACAAGAAGAAGGCTTGGAATTGATAAAGGAGGTCTCCATGGGAGAACTGGAAAACACCCTTAAATGGTTTAAGTGAGACAAAAGCCCTGGCCCGAATGGCTCGAATGTGGAATTCTACCTGGCCTTTTTTGATACCCTGGGTGGGGACCTTCTACAAGTTATAGAAGAATGCAGATCCTCTGGAAGAATGTATGAGGCCTACAACTCAACTTTTATCTCACTCATACCCAAATCGGACAATCCCACCTCCTTCAATGACATCTAACCCATCTTCTTGTGCAATTGCATCTATAAGATCATCTCCAAGATAATATCCAATCACCTCCGGCCGATTCTATCAAACCACATCTCAACTAAACAAATTGCCTTCCTACAAAATAGACAAATTCATGAAACGGTCGGAACTACTCAAAATTCTACATTCTATTCAGACCTAGAAGCTCAAAGGTATGGTCCTAAAAGTTGACCTCTCGAAATATTTTGACAGAGTAAATTGGCTATACATTAGAATGATATTAACACACTTGGGTTTTCCATATGAATTCATAAGATGGATTATGTGTTGTATTACTAATGTAACATTCAGTGTTCTTATAAATGGTGCGGCCTCTCCTTTCTTCCACTCCGAAAGAGGTCTCAGGCAAGGATGCACACTGTCCCCACTTCTCTTCTTACTCATCATGGAAGGACTCAGTCATATAATAAAGGAGGAACACCGACGAGGCAGGATTAAGGGGATACGCATCACAAAAGGATGCACATTGACACACTTGCTATTTGTAGACGATGTGTTGCTTTTCCTAAATGGGAGTATTGGTGACGTGACTGCTCTTCTCAACTCCTTCACTATCTTTCTAGCAACCATAGGCATGTTTGTTAATGATGAAAAGTCCACTATAAGAGCTATAGGATGCTCACCATACGAGATTTAGTATGCCCTGCGAAGATTCCCTTATACCCTACCGCACCTGGATGAGGGACTAAAATACTTGGGCTATAGATTAAAGCCCCTTGGATATAAGAATGCTAATTGGATCTGGCTTATAACCAAAATGGAAAAAAGGCTAAACATCTAGTACCACAAATATTTATCAAGAGCAGGAAGGTTGATACTCATAAAAGCAGTTCTGGAAGCAACCCCTGTATATTGGATGTCTTTAGCATGGATACCAAGGGGAATACTGGCCAGAATAAAAAATCTATGCTGCAGATTCCTGTGGAAAGGGAAACAGTTGGGAAGGATATTTGCCTGGACCAAATGGGAATCTTGGCACTCCCAAAGAAATGGGGAGGTTGGGGAATAAAAAGCCTTGGTACTTTCTCCACAGCCCTGGCGGCAAAACTAAGGTGGCAGATAGTCACATCGCACAGCCTATGGAATAAGGTGGCTATCTCTAAATACATAGCTCCTTCAAACCTCATGGATTGGCTTCAACAACCCTAGTGGATATAAGCCGAAAGATCAAACATATGGAAAGCAGTCCTGCAAGAAATTCCCCTTATCAGGGATGGCCTTACATGGAGAATAAAGTAGGGAGATGCTTTCAGAATATGGATTGAATCCTGGATTGGATGTGGGAATGCTCACAGACTCCCACATGAGCTTAGAACATACCTTACTACTAAAGGGATCTCTCATCTTACTCATATAGTGGACAATGATCACTCCACTTTTCTACAACAAGAATGGAAATCCAGGAGGGCATTATAGATCCCTCATCCATGGCAACAACACTGGAAAGAATACACGAAGGCCCTCACGGAATCCCATATCAAGATACAGGAAAGGGAGGATGAGGTAATATGGGCACATGTGAAGCATGGGATATATACTCCAAAAGTGGGTTATATAACTCTTATGAACCCATTGAAACCTCTATTGTGTGAACCTTGGTGGCGAATTTTATGGAAATTAAAAGCACTCCCCAAGTCGAGACCCCTCATGTGGACCATTCTGAGATACAAAATCCTAACAGGAGAAAATCTTATCAAAAGATCTTTTCATGGACCCTTTTGGTGCGAACTATGTAAATTCCGACAAACAATGGATCATCTCTTCCTTACATGCCTATCCATAAAAGAGTTATGGACTACTATTCACATACATATACCCTCGCTCCCACTTTAGCAGGGCGCAACTGTTTGGGAAGCCTGGGAGGAATGGTGGTCCACTGTATCCTCAGGAAAATCTAAGAACCTCCCTTTACTTAATTGCTGGGCCATATGGATTGCCAGGAATAGAATTATTTTTCAGAACTCCCTCCCTCGTTGGTCGGCCATCATGGCCCAAATCTTAGCTGACTGTCAACTAATCCTAGATGAGAAACCAAACTCCAACCCCAGGCATATCATATCTGAGAGTATAAACCAATCTCACCCCTGGGCATACTTTGACAACTCAGCACAAGACATAGGATGTGGGGGGGTGTTGTCCTACATCTTACAACAAATCATTATTACAAAATCCAAATGGGACTGGGCAGAGGGACGAACAATTTTGCTGAGCTTTCAGTGGCAAAATACACCATATATTTTGCACTGGAAAAACATTGCAGAAACTTACAACTTTTTGGAGATTCAAAAACAGTATGCAATTGGATAAACAAAATTACAAATTGTAATGCTTATACTTTGAGACACATCATGGAAGAAATCCATAGACTCATAAATTTATTTGACGCATTTATTTGTCAACATATATATAGGGAGCGGAACACAATAGCGGATCTACTATCCAAGGAAGCAGTGCACATGTCTATAGGAACATCGAACATACTAGAGAAAATAGATGGAACCTTCCATCAGTATTATCATCGACCTTTTACAGACATATCATAATAGCTAAGCTCTAAAGGAGCTTGATACATAGTTTTTGTTTTATTTTGTCTTTATATAATGTTATATAATCACATCATCAAGTAGTCTTATACATGACAGTTATTTTTTGATACTCTCTGCATAGAGTGAGTACATATTTTATATTGAAAATCACATAACAGAGTAGTGTCTCCTTGCGTGGAGTACACCTCAATTTTTGAACTCTCAACAGGGTAGGCTTCTAGCCCAAAGTACAGTATATGACATAGGCATCTACAAAATGTAATTTTCCTCATTAATGAAAATTATGACTTTTTTCTAGGGAAAAAAAAATGTTTGAGCTCAATGAGAACTCAAATGAAAAAGAAGATGGTGTGCGACAGTGATAATAATCACAATTACAACAGTGAGTGCAACAATGAAAATGATCGAAAATGAAGAATGAATGAAAAACCCTTCTATTTATAACAAAATATTAGGTTGTCCTCGAATAATGAGCAATAATAAAATATTATTAACCCCATTCTAGAATTAACCATTTGGAATATTTTATTATATTTGGTTTGGAGAGAAAAAGTATTTAAACTTTTATTTAGAAATAATAAATAAATAAATTATTTATTTATCATCTCAAGAAATATGGTTAAGGAATAATAAACAAATAATGATTTATTTAATTATTCCTAAGGGATTTGGTTGAACCTGACAAGGAGTATTAACTAATTAGTGATTAATTAATTATTCCTAGAGAAAAATAAGATAATTAATTATTTATCTGTTTATTTCTCATAATTGAGTCAAATGTGACAAGGAATATTAATTAAAAAATGGATTAATTAATTATTCCTAGAAGATAATTAAATAAATAGTGATTTATTTAATTATTTTTCATGGGTTTAATAATAAATGACTGAACAAATGTGGTTTATTAAGTAATTTCTCATAGTGGAAGCAATTTTACTATGGTAAAATTGGCCTTACATGGTGTACTTTGATCCATCTAGTAAATTATGGCTAGATGATCATTTTTTTTTGACAATAGATTTCCCCCCAACGTACAAGTATTAGGAGAAAAACGTATGACCGAAGTACATTGTAAGGACACAATCACTAGACAACGAAGTGAAGTCACAGAGAGAGGGTGAGACCAAAGGAGCTGAAGCGAAAGAGGATAGTGACAGAGGGGGCGAGACCAATACAAGTCTCCTTTTATGTTGTGGTACAAGATCTTAGTGAGGCGAGGGAGGCATACCTATACCCATCGAGATAGCTTAGTACAAAAATAATGATGTGCCCAGAAACATGAAACTGAGCAATAAAATACATGTTGAATGGTACATGACATGTTGGCATAAACAAGCCAGAAATTAATACAATGTGTCCCATATACATAATGCACCTGGAAAAAACATGAATCAAGACTGAATATAATAACATCTGAGTACATGAGATATAAGGGCCCTTCCCTCAAAAAATGGGTGGGAGGGAGGGTAGAACAACCAAAGAAGCCCTACCGAACAGGAAAGGGATCTGCAAAACTGAACAGATCATCTGAAGGAGACATGCATGTTATGAATGCTACAAGTGACAAGAACCAAACCCATCAAATATGCGGAACTGCATCTAAGGTTGTAGCATAATGGAAAGGCATCCGAGAATGTGGGGGGCTATCTGAAGGGACACCCCCTCATGAGGTTTGAAACATATCACACACCTAGGAATCACTGGTACAATCTAATGCATCACTAGATCATCAAGTGTATGAATCACGAACATGAAACAGTCAAGTCAAAGGGAAATGATGATTCCCTTTGCTTGTTCTGAGGCACTGAACAAGAGTGGAAGATGGAACTAAGATACACTACCCTCTAGGTCGTTCTTTTGGAATAGATATGCTGATGCCGACAAAATAAGGGCCCGCCATAGGTGAGGCAATGAGGATCCTCAACTAAGGAACGAGGGAAATAGTAATGTGACTTGTGAACTGACACCAGGGAAAATGGGACTGAGGGAAAAATGGACGACTTCCCTTGTTAAAGCATAAAGTGCATGGTTGACCTGGCAGTGACTAACTCGACTCCGGAGGGGATGGTGGATAGTATAACTGAAGGAAAAAATGGGCAACACGAGAGGAATGGTATGCCAAGATGGATGGAATACTGTGACATGATATAATGGGACACAAAACAAACTCCATGGATGCAAAGCTCATCATGGATGCTCTAAACAAGGGTGACAGATGATGTTGCCACATAGAATAGGCCCGGTGGGGACCATGCAAACATGATAAAATGATGGTTTCTCATGAAGAAAATCGACATGTGAGATGAAAAGCACTAAGGGGAGGTGGTCCCCAAAGTACAAGTGACTCATTTGAAGAAATTTGATTTTAGGAGGTGGTAAAGTAATGCTTCATGGAAAAAATGGCTTCCACCTGAAGTGTCAAATGTCCAAAAACTGAAAGAAACCCATTAGAGTACTCGGTGGGAGTTTTCCAATGGTGTTGACGGTTTTTCAACGGAGCTATGGTCTGGTCGCAATCTGCGACAAAAAAATTGTGGGTTTTCCTATAAATGGGCGTTTTCCCTCCAATTTGAGAGGAGGAGAAGGCCCTATATCTTGTGGATATCATAGCGGAAAAAATGACCATTGGAATCAGGGTTTGTGACTTTTAGGCAAGTGGCCTTACTTGTCTAAAGAGAGCCTTAATGCTTCTTGGAATGATGGTTCCTGGTGAAGAATTAAGGGAAGAGGAAAATGAGAATGGACTAGTAAAGGAGGTCTAGAATCATCCTCACCCACTAATTCAAACATGGGAACTATGTGGTAAATGTGGTATTACATAGAGTAGAATATTTGAAAATATGGTATCAAACGTCTATGACATGCGATGTTAATATGGCTCACTGGAAAGGCTGGTAGGAAAAACTATCCAAGGAATGAGAGGATAATCGAACATACATAGATGCGGTGGGATCTAGGTTGAGACTTATGTTAATCAATTGAGAAGATGGCCAGGGGAAAACCATCATGCTCCCAAGCATTGGATACTTCCCGCAAGCATATGTGATGGAGGGGACTGATCTGGTATGAAAAGGTGGGAATGATGCCCCTAGCAAGAGGGGTAGTCATGGCTTCCATGATATCCTCATCAAAATGGAAGATGGGTGGATGGGAGGAATATTGACTACATGATGCAGCAGTAGTACCTGGTGCACCATCCTGAGAAAGAAGGTTCACATACGCATCATCTGAAATGGGAGACGACAAGCTAGTAGATGGAAAATCTACTGATGTTGAGACCTGGGTTTCCGACGAAGGAGGTTCAATAGAAGCGCGCGCAGAAACCTCAGAGAGGTTTTCCTGCGAGGAACTCAAGGATGACGACAGGTAAAGGATATGGACTATGGAGTTCGTCATCTCGGCATTGAGGGGAGGGATCATGATGTTGGGACCAGAGTCCCCATGTTCTGGTGTACTAGTGGTACCAGAATCCACAGGTGGAGGAGTAGATGATCCACTACGAGTGGCCTCGAAGTTACGAAGCACTTGGAGGCAATCATGAAATTCGTCGAGACGAGGGCAACAATGGGAATAATTACCATAATGATCACACAAGGCACAAAGGTGATTTGCGCGCAACGTTTTAATTATTTTGGTTGAATCTGGTAAGGTAACTTGGACCTCATGGATATTAGACTCAAGGAACATTTCATGAACTAAGGGTTTGAGACAAGGAAGTTCAGGACATTTATTGGTGGCATGCCCAACAACCTCATACATAGTGCATGGAGGTGTCGGATTTGGAGCTTTGGGAGATGGAGGTGCTTGGGGAGCCTTGTCCTTAGGTTCCTTCTTCTTGGCTTTGCCCCCATGTCTGGATTCTTTCGCAACATGAGTGGGTTCCTATTGGGGTTGAGGTGGAATTGTGGCAGTGACAGGGGTCATAAGAACCGGTTGAACTGGGGACAAATCATGATATGGTTTGAGTTGACCAAGCGGAGTGTTCACTGGAGGATCAATGTACCACACTGGGATCCCCAAAGTCATATTAGGGAGAATCAACAAAACCATGACAGGCACAGAAAATATTCCAAGAGGAGGAAACAAGAAAGGTATATGTCCAACAAGGGAATGTCTCGACAGAAAAAATCCTGGATGGTTGAGACCTAGAGGAATAGTTCCAAGTGGGAACAAAGGAGAGGCACCCACAAAAGGAGGAGGTCCTGGGGGGGTAAATCTGTATGGCTCGGTTGAAATGGTAACAGCAGGGTGCTGAACAACTGGTTGTTGATCAGATGTACCAGATTACTTTTGAGCAGCTTGTGACGCTTGTAACATGCAAACACTCAACAAGTTAGGCTCAAAGATGGGAGGGGGAGGACCAGGGAAAGCACCCAACAATGAGAAATATTTGTAGACTCCGGGTGAAGCATCGGTGAGAGGGGTAGAAGACTACTTGTCGGACATCAATGAGATAATGGACTCAGGGGAGGTCAAGGATGACAGCTTGCAGTATGTCAATTGATCGATAGTGATGATCTTCCCTTATTAGGGGAAACACATCTTGCGGAAAACCGCAGACGAGACGACTGACATGGCATAAGTGTAACTATGACCCAATAAAAAATTTAAAAGTGTCAATATTAGAAGTTGTGAATACTTATAATTAGTGAGAAGTGGCAAATGATAAAATATGAAAATGTTTCAAGGATAATGGTTGTGTAACTTTTGAAAAAGGAAATAAAGTATGAGAAAACATTGGGCATGAAGTGTAGGAATAAACATTGTTGAAATTCTAAAATGAGACCTTGAGAAGGATTGCGTATATATTGACCAAAGAAGTGAGAAACAACTAATAGAGATTGTACTCGATGGTTTTGCACTCAATGTTCAATGAGGGGGTTGCATCTATACTATAACTTCACATAGAGCAACTTATCATGTTTTGTTCCCTTAGCATTAAAAGAAGTTGTTGCCACATAACACCACACATTTAAAACATTTCATAAACAATAATGGTAGTAGTGTTTCTAAGTATTTCCAATTCCAAACAAAACATATTATTTAATGAGGAAAAATTGGAATGGAATAATCTCTTGTCCAACTTGGAGAAGGGTGAATCTATGATAAGAACTTGAGAAGGTAAGAAAATATTTTAAAGGTGAAAAAAAAATAAGTACCAAGTGATGGATAAATCACCAAGGATGAACCATCCTTTGTGCAAGAGAATTAATCATGATAGAAATTAAACCATGATGACCTAGTGTTTATATATGATTTCATACAATAGTCTTGGAATTGGTAATCCAAAAGTGTTTGATGTAAAATCAAAGGATTTTAGTTTTGATATTGATGATTTAAATAATGACTATGGAACCAATAATATCTTAGTGGTGAATTTCACTAAATTTCCTTGAGGAATGAAGAACACATGACGAGAGATTATGGCTCAAGATGATGAGGCTCATTTAAATTTTAACGATACACTTAAAATGAGTATACCTATGGTGTAAATGGTCAAATTCCTAGTTGAAATAAGTGGAAACATTTATCAAAAAAAGAATTGGTATCTTGATGAAAACATGACACTAATCATATTGGTGAGATAGCCTAGATCCGAGAGGGATGTTAAATAATCTTATTTCATAGTTGGTATTCATTTTTTTTTGTAAAGTTAAGCAGATTATATTAGTTTTGATGGATAAAAATACATAGATTCCTGGGAGTCAATGTGACCTCCCGGAGATATTGCTTCCAATGGATATATTTGCTGAATATTTTCGTGTCCAGAGACCGATGTGACCCGGATTTACGATCCTCGACAGCTGAGCTGCGGTGGCTGAATTTAATACTCCGTGACTTCTCATAACTTCATTAATATTCGAAGGAGAATCATTTCTCTGCAAAGGTAGGCACTCAGAGTAATGTTGAACAGGTGTTGCAATTTCTGACTCCACCCCTCCTGTCCTCGAAAAGCTGAAGTTGATCACGTCTGAGATGCCATTGAGATTATCATTAGAATCCTCTAGATTTTCATTTTTGTTCTCTGTACATGTAGCTGAACGGACCAGAATCAGCTCGCCCTTTGATTCTCCTGGAGAAAAACAGGGATGAGGAAGAATGCAGATATGAACTAAATAAATAAATGCATTCTTCCTCTTGGAAATAAACAGGGATGCTGCTTGATTTTTCCCAATCCTGTTGGCTATGATCTCCCTTGGGCGTGAATTTCTCATAATCAATCGGGCCTGGATTGAGTTTTCCATGGTTTTCTGTAACGAGGACCCCTTGTGGCCTAGGCTTGTGCTTGCAGATCCGTTTGATGGATATTGTGGCAGTTGGCTCTGAGATCTCCCTCCTCCTGATCTTGCCAAAGGTTGTGGTACTCTGCCAGATTGGAGTCGATACCTTCATTTGCCAATGCATCAGCTAGCTTGTTTTCTTTCCTTCGAACGGCTTGGAAGGTGATCCCTTTCATGTTGCAGAGTTGGCCTTGGAGATCTTTTAGTATTGTTGACAGTCTCCAGCTTGGGGTTACTTTGTGCACCTGTGTGCCCATCTGGAGTTTCCTGATCAGCCTTATTATTATCTCTGAGTCGCCCTCCACTATCAAAGGTAGGAGTTTGTATCGACCAACCAGTGTGAGGCCTTGGAGGAGAGCGATTAGTTCTGCTGCGTTATTGGTGTTCACTCTGAGATTGTCGTGATAGATGAGATGAATTGCTCCTGTGTGATCCCGTACTTCTCCCCCATAGCCTGCCATGCCCGGGTTTTGTCTTGAAGCCCCGTCGAAGTTGAGTTTGAATGTGTTAAAGGGGGGCAGGGTCCATTTGTCCTGTGTCATTCCTGTTGAGGTCTGGTTCTTTCCAGCAGAGTTGGTCCTTGTTTGAAGATGCAGGATCTGTATTATTCTTGCCTCGTTTGGAGATGTGTTGCCCTCTATCTTCTGTATGCCCATGGCATTGACTGTTTCTTTGATTAGCAGTCGAACTTTCCTTATCAGTATATGAACTCCTATGGCTATGTTTTTGAATATTCTTGTGTTTCGCTCTTTCCATAGGATCCAAACTAATGCGCCCGGAACTAGATTCCAGGCACTGTTGACCAGGGGATTGGAGGATATGGAAGATCTCCACTGGCTTAGGGAAATTTGGATGGAGTTTTTGTCTCTATCTGATTGTCTGAAGACCATGGCCATGTCATCCCACAGAGAGCAAGTCGTGGGACAGGTATTGAGCAGGTGATTGAGCGTTTCTGAACCATTCTCGCTGAGCATACATCGAGATGGGCCTACAAACCTCGTTTCTAAAGGTTGTCCCATGTGAGAGCTCTGTTATGCAGGACTAGCCAAGAGAAAAGTGTGATTTTTGGCCAAGTTCCTCTGCTCCACAGGGTTTGCCATTTGTGGTCTGATTGCTGATTCGGGGAGGCCGCCAAGAGCTTATAAGCTTCTTTGAGATTGAACGTTCCTTTGGGGTTTCTTCCCCATCTTAGGATGTCCTCTTTGTTGGATCTGAGTATTCTTATTTTGTCCAAGTCTTGTAGAAAAAGGTCTACATTCCTTGGGCCTGCTGGGGCATGCCATTCTTCTCTGGAAATCCAATTCTGCCATATGGTTGCTTCGCTTGTCGGTTGCCAGTAGTCTGCTACCGTGATCTTGCCTTTCTCTTGCATGGCTCTTTTGAGAGTGTTCCAATCTGGGTGTTCCAAGGTTGGAAGCTGTTGCCAGGCATCTTCCCAGAATAGGGCTGTGTTGCCTTGGTGTACTTCCCAGAAGCTATGTTGCTTAACAATATGTCTATTTTCCTAGGCTTTGTTCCAGATTGGGGATCCTTGAGTGGTGCCTGTGAGCCGGATGAGGTCTTTGTCCCTGATTTGGGTTGTATACTTCGCTTTACACAGGGCTCCCCAGAGGGAGTCAGGATTTTCAACCCATCTCCACCAGATTTTCGCTGCTACGGCCTTGCTTAAAATCTCAGGGTCTCGGAGGCCCAAACCTCCCTCCATTTTTGTTTTGTCGATGTCTGTCCATTTGAGGAGGGCCCATTTGGATTTCTTAGAGGGTCCATTCCAGAGAAAGGAGCGTTGAATGTTTCGGATGGTCTTGTAAGCCACCTTAGGGGCTGCCAGTGCTGAGAACATGTAGGCTGGCATGGTTTGAAGGATGGACTTTATCAGTATCAATCTGCTAGCCATGTTTAGCACCCGGTGGGTCCAGTTGCTCGATCTGTAGGCATGTTCCGAAAGCGGTATACCAAGGTATTTGGTTGGAAGGGAGTTCTTTTGAATATTCATAATTCTGCTGAGATTTCTCTGCACAGGAATGGATGTGTTGAAGAAAAAAAGTTTGGATTTGGTTAGATTGATTTCCATACCTGAGGCTTCCGAGAAGGTTTTTAACACCTTGTTGATGGTGCGAGCTTCTTGTACTGTGGGGGCGCCCATGAGCATGGTATCATCCACGAATTGTTGATGCGTTATAGTGGGCCCTTGGTGTACCGGTTTGATGCCTTTGAGTTGGTTCTGCTGCTTTTCCTTGGTTAAGGATCTTCCTAGCCCTTCTGCCATTATGATGAAGAGAAAAGGAGACAGGGGGTCTCCTTGTCTTATACCTCTGGATGGACTGAAGGGTTGTAGGGGTCCTCCATTTAGCATAATAGAGAAGAAGGCACCTGAAACCAATTCCATTATCCAGTTTGTCCATAGCTGACTGAATCCAAAAGCTTGGAGGATTGCTTTCATATATTGCCAGCTGATTCTATCAAAGGCTTTGGACAGATCAAGCTGGATTAACATGCCTGGAGATCTGTTTGTTTTGAGAGAGTGCAATACTTCCTGGGTGAGGATTATGTTGTCAGTGATCTGACTTCCTTCGACGTAGCCAGTTTTCTCTTGAGAAACGATTGATGGGAGGATGGATTTAAGTCTGTCGGCCATTAATTTGGAAAGGATTTTATAGAGGACATTGCAAAGGGCTATGGGGCGGAAGTTGTCAGGGGAGTCAGCCTAGTTCGATTTGGGAATTAAGGTAAGGAAAGTGGCATTGATGGTAGGAAGGAATTTCTTGGTTCTGTGAAAGTTTCTTACAAGAATAAGAAGGTCAGCTTTAATAATGGGCCAGCACACCTTGAAGAATTCAATTGTAAATCTGTCAGGTCCGGGGGCCTTGTTCGTGGCCATGGAGAAGACGGTTTCTTCAATTTCCTGATCAGTAAACTCTCTTAGAAGCAGGGCATTTTGATCCTCTGTAACTAAGCTGGGTATTGCCCCCAAAATTTCTTTTATGGCTTGGGATCGATCTTGAAGGGGTTCGCTGAGAAGAGAGGTGAAATAGGAGTTGAGCTCAGGTCCGATGTGATCCCTTGAGAAGACTTGATCGCCATCTGCAGTCTTGAGGGATAGGATGTGATTAAAAGCTCTATTATGGATGGTGGACTTGTGAAAGAAGCTGGTGTTGCACTCGCCCTGTTTTAACAATTGCACTCTCGATTTCTGTCTCCACAGTAGCTCTTCCTGTTTTAGTCTTTCTTCCCATTGCCTTTGCAGAATCAATTCTTGAGTGTTCCGCTCCTCATTGGGCCCTTCTGTGATCAAAGTTTGCTGGAGGTTCACCATTTTTACCTCAATTTCTTTTTTGGCTTGCATTATGTCGCCAAAGATATCTTTGTTCCATTGTTTGAGGTTGGTCTTTATGGTTTTGAGCTTCTGCTGGATTATGTACATGATGTTGTCGCTCCTTATGGTGGTTTGAGTCCACCAGTTTTGTATATTCTGCATGAATGATGGGTGCTCTGTCCAAAAGGCCTCAAATCTGAAAGGTCTGTTTTGGGGTTTATCCAAATTGGTGAAGTGGATCTGCACTGGCCAGTGATCAAATCCTCCTATGGGCAGAATGTTGGCCTCCATGTCTATGTTTTGCAACAGAATGGATTCTGACATGAGGAATCTGTCAAGCCTTGAAGCTATCTGTCGGTTTCCTCCTTGCTTATTGTTCCAGGTATGTAGACCATTGACGGTGGGGATGTCAATGAGTTTGGAAGCAGCAATAAAAGTGTTGAATGCTTCTGAGTCCTTATCCAGTCTTCGTAGTCCTCCCTTTTTCTCTGCTAGATTGGTAATCATATTATAGTCTCCTCCTAAAATCCAGTGATCTGCCCCATGGTGTTGTCTGACTTCATCCAGGTCTAGCAGCATCTCCGGCTTTTCCTGAAGTTGTTGGGGTCCATATACATTGGTAACGCAGATCGATTGCCCTGAATCTGGCATGTTAAAAATCACCGATAGAGAGTGCTTGGTGGACAAAGCATTTTTTACTATGAATTTTCTCTTGTTCCAGAATGTGATCAACCCTCCTGCTTGCCGGATTGTGTCTATGCTGATGCATTGATGACTATTGGAAACAAGTTTTTTGAGAGTTTCCGTGCTCTTGGAAGAGCATTTGGATTCTTGCAGTAGGACAATGTCTGGGTGCTGCGTGAATAGGCGATTTTTCAGGATCCTTCTTTTGGAGGTGTCGTTGAGCCCCCTGATGTTCCAGGTTGTGATTTTCATTGAGCAGTCTTTGGAGCAGAAAGGACCAATGCCCTGATTTTCCCCTCATTGATTAGGCGTCTGCCTAGCTCTTGTATCTGTTGTCTTGTGGATTTGCGCCCTCTTTTTCTGCCTGGTCCCTGTGGTTTATATTGATCCAGATCCATATTGGCTTGTATTCCTATTTGGCTGCTATTTCCCCATTGCCTTTTGGCTGCATTCTGGTTGATGTATTCCAGCTGCAAGTAGGCCATTTCTATCTTCTCCAAATGGTCTTGAGGAATGGCATCGACTCCTAATTTGGACCATTGCTCGTTGACCTTTTGAAGATCTAGATCACCAAGGATCTCCTCCAGAGGATTGCTTGAGGGGGTTGTGGAGGGTTTATCTAAATGCATTTCTATGCGTTGCTGGGTTTGCTTTAGGGTTTGGCTGGTGATAATCTGGAGGGAAGAGGAGTCCTGATGGTGTTTCGGTGCCTGGGCATGGGTTGGGTCAGAGATTGCTTAGGGCTTCAGTGGTAGGCGTGGGTTGGCTTGAATCTGTTAGATTATGATCAGTGGGGGCCTGAGGAGCTGTTGGGTGCTCCAATGAGTCAAGATTGCCCAGAATTTCAAAGCTATTTTGCTGGGTGGGGGTCTTATTGGTGGGGGTAGTGTTGGTGGGTTGTTTTGGAGCCTTTTTGCTTCTCTTCTCTTTATTCTTTCTTGAAGTGGGGGTGAAGCCAGGTGCTGGAGTTTCCCCTTGTTCCTGTTGTGCTTTGGGCTGTGATTGATTGACAGGGCATCCGTGGCTGAGATGTCCATGCTGGCGGCAGGTTCGGCATCTGAATGGGATATTTTCATAGTCAATGGTTTGCTTCCAGTGCACTCCTCTGTGGATCAGCTCCATATGGCCTGGGAGGGGTCCTGAAATATCCAGGTAAACACAGATTCTAGCATAAGCCGTGTACTTACCTTATGATGTTAGATCTGAGGCTTTGATGAAGACTCCCAGCTTGTTTCCTATGGCCTCCAAGATTCGCTTGTTCCAGTAATCCATAGGCATAGAGTGAAGGCGAACCCATACTAGAACCTTTTTGAAATCCTCCTATTCTGGAGCGAAGTTTGGCCTCCAGTACGTGATGTATAGTCCGGCAGAGTTGTAGAAATATGGTCCTCCTTCGAAGATACGATCTCGGTCTTCCCTGTGGGCGAAGATGATGGTGAAAAAGCTTCTCGATCCCAGCTGGAGCTCGAAATCCCCTTTGGGTTTCCATTTCTGGTTTATCCACCAGCATAGAGCCTTTTCGTTCAGTCGAACCCCCATGAATCTGCAGATCAGGGCGTGTTTGCTCATGTGGTCTCTATATTCATCTATCCATGGATCTTCAATGATTAGTCTTGGTATTTCCTTCGAGATGGGCTTGCATGGGGTCGATTCTTGCTCGCTATGTCGCTTGGGATTGTGCCCCGCTGATGCAGTTCCTTTTGGCTCCGATTCGTGGCTGATTCCCTCAGATCTGGAGCTGGTAGGGAAGTTGGGGGTTTCCATAGGGATGCTGCCGAAAATGAAAGGCGTAAAAGAAGGGGGGGTCGAACCCCCCCCCCGGAGTTGTGCATGGAGCGGATCAGGTGAGATCTTCGTTGCAGGACTATCTTGTATTGGTCGATGTTGCAGGCTAGCTTGCCGAGCCGAGCTCAGGGTTCTGCAGGGTTTCAATCCTGTCATCGCTCTTCAGAGGCGCGCGCGCAAAATTATGAACAAGCAGGACCCCCTGCTAATAAGATCCATAGTCGGTATTCATTGTTTATATAAGAAAATGAAATTGATTCATGATAAGAATACTTATAGTGTATTATTTCTCTATAATTAATGTGTATTGAGATGATTCTCATATTAATGATGTTTCATGATGTGATGGTTCGTGGTAAGTGGATATAGTTTTGATGAAAAGTTAATGATGCATATCTGGTGCTTATTTATTTATTTGTTATGATATTGATGTTAAATGCTCATGATGGATATGATATGCGTAGGGATCATGATGCTATGATATGATGTATATTGACATGTGATTCATTTATTATGTGATGATATGTCTTTAATGTTGATATGTTGATGTTATAATTTAGATGATATTATGATGTGAAACGTGTGGTAATTATATATAGATTTATGACATGTAGAATTTTGTGATAACAATGATGTTATGTTCTCATGATGACATGCAAGAGTTGGCATATGTGTTATCTTCTATGATGTTATAATTATAACTCATGTTGTGGCGATTAACAGGAAATCCACAATTAGGCTGAGAGGGTCGGTTTATTTGATGATCTTGTGGGAGCCCATACCTGTGAGGGAGAATATGTAACACCATGTGGGCTCGGGAAAAACTCAATCAACATTACATATGTTAGTGGTTCCTTTGTTTTGTATAGCCCTTGATGGATATCTCTTGAGGGGTTGTGGGACCATCTTGAGGAGGAAAAATGCTTAATATTGGATTGGGATGTCATAGTTTAATGGGGGTGTAAGGACTTCGATGCCTGGGGTTGTGCACCTTAGTGAGTGTGGAGGAAGTGGGCTAGCCTTGCGAGATGCTCGGAGTCATTGAGTACTGGGACCGGATGCCTGACTTGGGGTAGATGATGTCTAAGCCTCAGTGCGAGCCTTGGGGCTTGCCATAGGCTATAATATAGGCCTAGTTCTGAAAGTTGGGAAAAAGGACAAAAATTCCTTGAGATTTCTCGGGTGTTGTGGAAAATTTCGATGTTTGTTGGTTATATAGTTCAACATAGGGTGTGGGGTAAACGTGAAGTAATAAATAACTAAATAAAATAAATTGTTAAATGATTCAACTTATCTTTGGGATGAAGTTCCTTAAAGAGGGGGAGTATGTAATACCCCCTAATAATAAATAAATAATATAATATAATATTAAAATATAAGTAAATAAATAATAAACAAATAAATATAATAATAGTAAATAAATATTAAACAATAAAGAAATAATAGTAAATAATAAAGAAAAGATAATAATCGTAAATAAATAATGAAAAGAATATAATAATAATAAATAAATAAAATAGTAAATAGTAAACTGGAGTTCTAAATAAATATATATATAAGTAAACTATAAAAATATTAAGAATAATTAAAGTTGACAAAAAGTAAAAAGGAATCAAATAAGAAATAGTTAAATTAAAAGAAATATTAAATTAAGTAAAACTTAAAATAAAGAAATAAAAGTTGGCATGTTGAGACATGGAATGTGTGAATGCAGATCTCTTTCCATTTTTTTGGTCTATTTAATGGACCATGAGGAGGATGATATGATTCATTCTTTCATCCATTATCTTGGGAGGAAAGTGTTGTGAGATAAATGATTCCTTAGAAATGGTATGTTAAATGAGGGTTCGAGAGTGGCCAGCTGTAGAAATATTATGTGCAGCTGAGCCTACGGTTGGGTGGAGAGTCGTCTCCAAAACTTTGTTGCAGTTAGCGGGATTCAAATAGTGTACAAGTAATTCGTCTTTGCTCATGTTTTTCAGAATTCTATGCTAATTAGTGAATAAATTTGTGTTGATTCTTAATTGCATAAATTGATGTAATTAGTTGTAAATTTTAATTATTGGTTATTACATCATTCTTTTCATAGATCCTCTCATGTTCATTTTTTAGATTTCCAAAAAATTGGAAAGAATTAGTTAGACGAGATAATGTATCATCTTTCACTAATTTATAATGTATACAATCAATACTTAAAAAAATATCATACCAGTGTTTTGTGAAATTTAAGCATTTATTTACAAAAAATACATAATCATCAAGAGGCTATGGAAATTGTTTCAAAGAGATTTTTTCAAAACGAGTTTCCAATGAAATATTAAAATGAACATCTTTGAATACTTGTAATTAATTTTGAGGAACAAAGCATATGTCATCAGAACATTGAATTGTAATTTCAGAATTGTGCTTAATAGGTGAAAATGTTTATTTTAGAGGGAAATCATTATTTCAAGAATGAGAATTTTGTATATCTAACTCTGAATATCGATGTATCTCACTTTTCATTACATGATATTTCTCGTGTTCATTTTTTAGATTTCCAAAAAATTGGAAAGAATTAGTTAGACAAGATAATGTATCATCTTTCACTAATTTATAAGGTATACAATCAATACTTAAAAAAATAGCATACCAGTGTTTTGTGAAATTTAAGCGTTTATTTACAAAAAATACATAATCATCCAGAGGCTATGGAAATTGTTTCAAAGAGATTTTTTCAAAACAAGTTTCCAATGAAATATTAAAATGAACATCTTTGGATACTTGTAATTAATTTTGAGGAACAAAGCATATGTCATCAGAACATTGAATTGTAATTTCAAAATTGTGCTTAATAGGTTAAAATGTTTATTTTAGAGGGAAATCATTATTTCAAGAATGAGAATTTTGTATGTCTAACTCTGAATATTGATGTATCTCACTTTTCATTACATGATATTTTAGTTTGTATTTGATAACATGCGAACATGGCATAACCATTACCATAGGATGAAGTGCTTCAATGTCATTAATACTAAGATAAATATAAAAATAACTTCCCTTTCCTCCTAGTCATAAAGAAAATTAGAATTATCAAACATTATTAAATGAATTAAATAAATATGAATGATGTTCATGATCGATGTCAGTAGGAAGACCATTTATAGCATCGTCATCCTAAACTAGTTTAAAATAAACCTCACTAGTTCTTTGATTTTCAAAATTTTTATTTTCTCTCAAACATGAATTAGTCCAAATAGGAGTTTTAACATGAATATCAATAGAGTTATCATTGTATAAATCATACTTGGAAAACAAATCTGGATACACAAAATAATAACTTTCAGAGTATAAATAGTTAGATGTTCCTCTTTGGATAAATTGATTTTCATCATCATGTATTAAAGAATTATTTATAACATTATTGCACAAACTTTGTTTGAAAGATAAATCTTGTGTTAAAACAATAGAAACTAATTCTAAATTAGTTTCTAAAGAACAAGCATTATTGACATGTCCATCTATTAGGTTTTATATTTGAATGACGTCTATCAAATCTATTTCTACCAAATTTCCTTCCACACAAGAGGCATTAATGGGAGTTCCAAAAATATTTTCAACTATAAGATTTGAATCCAAAGAATGATTCATAAACCTAATGTGTGTGATTGTGAAGCAATTTCGACATTGGCTTGATAACATTAGATATAAAACTAATATTAACTAATGGATCAATGTCTTTAGTAACATGCATATCTTGGGAAAGATCCATTTCATATCTATTATATTACTCTTGATCATGTGAATTAGTATTATAAACGTGAGTATGAAACCATTCTACCACATCTTCCTCAGAGGGTAGATATTCAATGTGGAATTTGTAGCAAAGTAAGATAAATCTTGAAGAGAACTAGTCAACAAATTCATTTTCATGCATACAAAGATTATACATTGCTAAACATAATTCATTATAATTATAATTTTGATGAGCAATAGAAATACTACCATGAATTTGTTCCATGAATGAATAAATTTTACTAGTAATTTTGAGAACCAACTCTTGAAATATTTATTGGAAAGTGAAAGTGAATAACCTATATGATTTATTGTCATTAGATATTCTAAAAGATTTACATTTACAAATAAATTAACAAATATGATCAATAGAAAAAATTATACTTTTACCATCGAATTTTAACCTTGGCGAGGAATTGATTGTCCTTCTGGGAATTCTTCCAGTAGGCCAACATTAACTAACAGCCACAAGGACAACTTGGCCCTCCTTCTAGATTCAAATTGTGGACAGACAAAAATTTCTTCTACAACAGGGGAGATATCACCCAATTAGGGTTCCAATTAGACCCTGATTCATTTAACTAACAGCCACAAGGACAACTTGGCCCTCCTTCTAGATTCAAATTGTGGACAGACAAAAATTTCTTCTACAACAGGGGAGATATCACCCAATTAGGGTTCCAATTAGACCCTGATTCATTTGGTGTGGCGATATTCAGTTTGGTTGATTGTATTAATATTAACCTAAAAAATGATAAAAAGTAATTTAACGTAGAAAAAATATATGACCTAAAATAGTTACAAATAAATATTACCCAATTTATACAAATTGTTGTGGTTTTAGGTGGGCTTGTGTAATCCAATCTGCATGGGTGATGGAAATATTACCCAAGTGCAATCCTTTAAAAGTTATGCAGTTGTTTTTGGATAGTAACCTTTCTTATTGATATGTGGGCTTAGTTTTACATCTAATAAATTTGCACTCTTAGTGAGAGAGATTATACAACCTATATATTTTTGGTTTTTTTTAAGGTTTATTTGAATACAATGGTTAACCTACTTTACATAAAAATAAAGCTATTTCAAGAGTGAGAGAAAGTCTAAAGAATTACATGTGAATATCATATATTGAGAATTGATATATCCAAAGACTCAAAAAGAATCTAAAATACTTCGAATAATTCAATAAAATAATTGTGTATTTTATTTCAAAATAACAGAAAATTGGAAAAGAGGAATCAATTTAATGAGAAAAATTATGCAAAAATAGAAATAAGAGACATAAAAGAATTATCAAACATATCAAGAGTGAGAGAAAGTCTAAAAAATTACATGTGAATATCATATATTGAGAATTGATATATCCAAAGACTCAAAAAGAATCTAAAATACTTCGAATAATTCAATAAAATAATTGTGTATTTTGTTTCAGAATAACAGAAAATTGGAAAAGAGAAATCAATTTAATGAGAAAAATTATGCAAAAATAGAAATAAGAGACATAAAAGAATTATCAAACATACCATACGCGGAATAATTCGCCAAATTGACTTCCAAGTCTTCAATAATTAAACTACTGATTATAGATATATGTTTTTCATGTAGTGCAAAAATTTCCAACACTTTCTCTATTGAAAAGAATCGGAGAATACGAAAATAACAAAAAAAAAAAAAATTCTTCCCATTTTCCTAGAACATCTCATCTCAACATATGATCTTCTACGTTATTGCTTCTTTTTGTTGCTTATTCTCCTGGTGAATTGCTGGAATTTGGTTCATTCTCTTTTCCCTTGAAAATAACTTTTTTATTATTTTAAATCGCACCTATTTATTAATTAAAAACACAAACAGAAAATTTATTTTTTTATTATTTTAAATCCACACTTATTTATTAATTAAAACCAACCAAAAAAATAAAGATAAAGATAAATAAAAATAAAAAATAACAACCAAAACGTTTATTGATTTTTTCCAAATTTTTCAAGCATCTTCAATGAGCTATTTCGCACTCAATCTGGCCTTCTAAAACTCAAGATATGGTCACAGAAAAAGCGAAAACAATCGTTGATTTAATTCGTGAGTTAATTTTAATTGTTGATCTACAAATTAATTCATTATCCCATACAAATTAATTCATTATCCCACATTCATTATGGAAAATTATTTTAAGTTATTTATAATGTTATTTCTCACATAAAGAATTGTATAAGTAGTTATGGGAGGTGTAGAATGTGAACCCTGTATAACAATCCTGTACGCATTGTATAAGAAGTTATGGGTGGTGTAGACTGTGAACCCTATGTTACTATTTTGCAAATGTCATATTCATGTTCTTAAAAATGTTACACGCATGCGTCCATGTCATCAATGTTCATATTCTTAAAAATGTTAGGAATTCTGCAAATGTCATATTCATGTTCTTAAAAATGTTACACGCATGCGTGCATGTCATCAATGGTCATGTTCATATTCTTAAAATGTTCTTAAAAATGTTACACGCATGCGTCCACGTCATCAATGGTCATATTCATGTTCATATTCCATGTTCTTAAAAATGTTACACGCATGCGTCCATGTCATCAATGTTCATATTCTTAAAAATGTTAGGAATTCTGCAAATGTCATATTCATGTTCTTAAAAATGTTACACGCATGCGTGCATGTCATCAATGGTCATGTTCATATTCTTAAAATGTTCTTAAAAATGTTACACGCATGCGTCCATGTCATCAATGGTCATATTCATGTTCATATTCTTAAAAATGTTAGGAATTTCGGCGAAACCAATGTTTTCTCACACGCAATTAAATTAAATTAAAAAATTATTCATGTTCACGCAATTAAATTAAATTAAAAAATTATTCATGTTCTTAAAAATGCTAGGAATTTAGGCGAAACCAATGTTCTCTCACATATCATATTCATGTTCCTAAAAATGTTAGGCGAAACCAATGTTCTCTCACATGTCATATTCATGTTCTTAAAAATGTTACACATTCTCTCACATATCATATTCATGTTCCTAAAAATGTTAGGCGAAACCAATGTTCTCTCACATGTCATATTCATGTTCTTAAAAATGTTACACGCATGAGTCCATGTCATATTCATGTTCTTAAAAATGTTAGGAATTTAGGCGAAACCAATGTTCTCTCACACGCAATTAAATTAAAGTAAAAAATTATTCATGTTCTTAAAAATGCTAGGAATTTAGGCGAAACCAATGTTCTCTCACATATCATATTCATGTTCCTAAAAATGTTAGGCGAAACCAATGTTCTCTCACATGTCATATTCATGTTCTTAAACATGTTACACATTCTCTCACTATCATATTCATGTTCCTAAAAATGTTAGGCGAAACCAATGTTCTCTCACATGTCATATTCATGTTCTTAAAAATGTTACACGCATGAGTCCATGTCATATTCATGTTCTTAAAAATGTTAGGAATTTAGGCGAAACCAATGTTCTCTCACACGCAATTAAATTAAAGTAAAAAATTATTCATATTCTTAAAAATGCTAGGAATTTAGGCGAAACCAATGTTCTCTCACATGTCATATTCATGTTTTTAAAAATGTTAGGAATTTAGGCGAAACCAATGTTCTCTCACACGTAATTAAATTAAATTAAAAAATTATTCATGTTCTTAAAAATGCTAGGAATTTAGGCGAAACCAATGTTCTCTCACATGCAATTAAATTAAAAAATTATAAATAATGTATAAATGCAAATTTTGGTGAAAGTAAACTATTTATGTCCTTAAAAATGCTAGGAATTTAGGCGAAACCAATGTCCTCTCACACGCAATTAAATTAAATTAAAAAATTGTTCTCTCACACGCAATTAAATTAAATTAAAAAATTATAAATAATGTACAAATGCAAATTCTGGTGAAAGTAAACTACAATGTAAATATATCCGAGTAAGAAACTCGGGTAGGAGCTAATAAACTAATTTGGAAACTAATATGGGAAAAAATATATCTAAATAAAAACCAGCTCAGGTATGAACTAATAAAATAGCTCGGGTATGAACTAATAAAATATATTAATCCGGGATAAAACATATCCGAGTACGAACCAACTCGGAGTTAAAATGTATTTGGGTGTGAACTAATCCAGGATAAAACATATGAGGTAAATCTAAATATTTGAATAGATCTAAAAATAAAAAACTAAATTTCCATAAATATCACATAGTTAAAATGTATTTGGGTGTGAACTAATCCGGGATAAAACATATGAAGTAAATCTAAAAACTTACAATCTAGAATAAAATGTAAATATATCTTAGTAAGAACCAACTCGGGTATGAGCTAATAAACTAATTTGGAAACTCATATGGGAAAAAATATATCTAAGTAAGAACCAACTCAGGTATAAAGTAATAAAATATATCTAGTTAAAATGTATTTGGGTGTGAACTAATCTGGGATAAAACATAGTTAAAATGTATTTGGGTGTGAACTAATCCGGGATAAAACATAGTTAAAATGTATTTGGGTGTGAACTAATCCGGGATAAAACATATGAGGTAAATCTAAAAACTTACAATCTGGAATAAAATGTAAATATATCCAAAAACCAACTCGGAGTTAAAATGTATTTGGGTGTGAACTAATCCAGAATAAAACATATGAGGTAAATCTAAATATTTGAATGGATCTAAAAATAAAAATAAAAAACTAAAATTCCATAAATATCACATCAGGACATGAGCCTTTGGTGAAAAACAATTTAGGTGAAAATTTAAAAAAATCAAACTTGAGACCTTGGATGTTGCATATATGGATCTAAACCAATTCAAATAATAGTAATACAAAAAATTGAAAGGACATGTCAGAAGTCCATATCATCTGCCATATCAAATGTCATGTTAATTTGTTCATTAGAATGATTCATCACGAGGATTTGGGTACACATCACATGCTTAGTCAACATGCCAATTCATCATTCACATTAAATGCCATGTTATTTTTCATTTCAGAATGACACATAATAAAAAAACAACCAATAATGCAAAACTTCTTAGGGTCATAACTTTTAATTCAAAATTCGAAATGAGAAAAAAATTAAATCACCGGAAAGTTGGCCAAGATTAAAAGATGATGGAAACTTATTATAGATATATAAATATATAGAGGGAGAATAAAACAACAAAACAATCCAAAAGAACCAAAAATCAAGAAAGGTAGGATCAAATGATAACCAAAATATTATTTACTTATTTTTTAAATTGAATAGAGGACTTTTTATTTTTTCTAAAAATTAAGGAGAGTTGTTGAGGGCTCAACACATTGAAAGAAAGAAATGCACCTACCTTGGCCTTTATTGATAATCTTGTTGTAGTATTATTTTTCTTTTTAACCAATTCTATAGCTCCAAAACATGATAATCTTGTTGTAGTATTAGTTTGCTTTTCAACCAATTCTATAGCTCCAAAACATGGTATTACACGGGTTTTAATAGCTAGAGTGTATAGATGAGATATACTTGTGTTGGAAAATACAAAATCATTTAACAATTTTTATCATGTCTTCTCTAAAATTTCTATAAATACTCCCTCACCCCGCTGAAAGGTTATGTAAGGACCTAATGGATATGGGCATCCAATGCCATGTTTTGCTAACTTAATTATAAGCATGAACGGTTATAGAGTTGTTTTTGTATTGCCAACTATTTTCTTTGTAGATTCAACAATTAGTTTTTCCCCTTGTGGACATTGTTTTGGAGTTTTTGAGGTGAACTTGGTAGGAGGCATAACATTTGAGATCAAAAGATGGCTTTCAAAATTATCTTTATAAAATATATTTTTCTGTTAAATCCATTTTATTTAAATGTTTATTTTAATGAAACAAAGCTATCATAATTTGACTTAAATGGAAAAATTAATTTGATTTTATCTATAAACAACAAAATTCAATAAAATAAGTAAACAAAAAGAGTTATATTGATATTTATAATGTTTGGCAATTATTAAAAAATTCATTATCCTAGAAAAGTTGGGGTTCAACTAGGTGTTCATCCAATGGATCAAAGCCTACATTGGGTCCCCATGGATAACACCTTTAATAAATGGTAGTTCTGCGCCCTTTTTCTCGGCCTCAATAGGACTAAGACAAAGGTTACCACTCTCCCCTCTGTTGTACATCATTATGGCAGAAAGTCTTAGTAGAAACTTGGAAGCAGCTAGAATAGAGAAGAAGATTCTTGGTCTGAGTATAGCCCGAAATGTTAAAGAAATAAATCATTGCAATTTGTAGATAATTATCTCCTTATGGGAGGAGACTAAAAAATAATAGCCACCTGGTTCAAGAGCATTTTGGACCTATACCGGCTCTTATCAGGTGGGGTTGTCAATAAGCACAAAAGACAAATTTAAGGATGGAACTGTAATGAGTCCAGCTTGCAAGAAATTTCAACTAGGATTATCAGTGGCAAAAGATTGGAAATCCTTTACTTATCTTGGCATCCCTATTTATTTTGGGTCTACAACAGGAGAGGATTGGTAGGCAGTAATACAAAAGATTCATTTCATGGGGAGTGCAATGATTAAACGTGGCAGGGAAGACGATGCTTATAAAGTCAGTTATTTCCTTTCTTCTAATCCACATAGGCTTTGGTCTTTTAGCTTCCAAAGGAATTATACTTCGAATTTGGTAGCATGATATGGAAGTTTTTGTGGTAGGGTTGGAAGAAGAACAAGCATTGCTTCCACCTAGTGAACTGGAATATAGTGAGACTCCAAAAAAATCTCGGAGGACTAGTTACTAAGGATCTAGAATATATGAACCTGGCACTAGGTACAAAGTTAGTTTGGAGGCTCCTGTCGAAATCCAAGGAATGGTGGAAACATGTGTTGTTGAGGAAGTATTTCCACAAAAATCAAATCCTTAGACCGAAAGAGGAATGTTGGGAAGCTTAGGTATCTAAGTTATGGGAATTATGCAAATATACAGCTCCAATAGTGGTGGATCATCTAGGATGGCACTACGTAAATGGAAGGTGAATCCATTTATGGAAGGATGGGATCCCGTCCTCCTCAATCACCTTAGTGGGAAATGGAATCCCCGAGTTGTTTCAAATGGATGCAAATATTTCATGTTGGGATGAGGATGGACTTTGGAAAGGCTAGCTTCTCCCCCCTCCCAGCTCCTCCCTCCTCTCATTGGGATGCTCTGATTAAATCACTCAGGGGATTCTTCCCAATTGAAACCAATATAATAGATCATAGAATATGGAGTTGGGGGAAAAAGGCCAATTACACGGTTAATGAAGGCTATGAATCCTTAATCTCCCAGATACAACACCCCCTTTCCTCAAGCACTTAGGGGAAAATATGGCATAAGGATGGCCTCCCCAAAGTCAATACCTTATGTTGGGAATCAATGCATGGAAAGATCCTAATGGTGGAAAACCTTAGGAAAAGGAAGATCCAAGGTCCATCGAGATGTTTTCTTTACGAAGCCACATAGGAAGAAATTCAACACATATTCTATCATTTCCCCTTCTCCATAGAAATTTGGAGATTGGTGATGAGTCCAATTAAACGCATCCAATCCATCCTGCCAAACTGGACAAAAATGTTTAAATCTTGGAAGCAACACTATCTAGTGCCCTTAAAGACAAACTCGGTTCCCATCAAATGTTGGGATGCAATCCCCAAATACATTTGCTGGTCAATATGGCTTACTCATAACCATGCAATTTTCAAGAACATCAAACTAGATTTGGTTCACCAGTCATCATAGCAACTCAACTCTTGGTTAAAGTTGTAACTTCCAATGGATTTGATCCTGCAGAGATTGAGAACCTCTCAAAAGAAGAATCGGTTTGGCTTCAATTAAATAAAGTTCCTCATCATGCTGGAAGCTTCAATCCTCACACCATATCCCCTTCATTTTCAATTAAAATGGATAAAGAGAAATTTATATAGTGTTGACTCTCTCTAAATCAATATCAGTTATTTTTTTATGGAGTGTCAAAATGAAATCCTGGGGAGGCTGGAGCAGGAGGGGTAATATATCACCTCGAAGGAGAAATACCATCGAAATTTGCCTAGGGACTTGGCTGGACAACAAACAACCAATCAAAAACCTAGTTATACCTACGAATGATGCCTCTCAATGTGCTTCCTTTATCTGTTGTCAAATCTACAAAGGTTTACTTGATGTACGTGTGGAAAGAAACCCTAAAACAGTCTCATTCACCTGGTTGTCTTTTCCTTCTTCATAGGTTGGGGAGGCCTTATAGTCCTTGTTTCTTAGCCCAAAGCCAAGATACTTGTCACTGTGATTTATTGTTGTAATGACCGCAAGAATCCTCCTTTATCTTCGCACGTGTGTCTGTAGAAACCCTATAAACTATATTCTTACCTTCGTTGTTAAGTTATCCTTATCCCACTTCCCTTGTAGACCTGTTCCTTGGATTTTTGCGTCCTTCTAGTCTTCTTTACTTTCTACGGATTTCATAGCACAAGTGTTGTCAAATGAGGATTGGACAACCTCTACAAATATGGGTATGTCCCTTCTCTTTAGGTCGACTTGATTGTCCATTAGGACGACTTTATAATTCATCTTTTATATATCATTTTGTTACATAGAGACTTAGTTGAGGCTAGGAGAGGATTTGACTATGCTTGGAGGTGTTCCCATGACCTTGTATGTTGACATATATGATGTAACATGCCCTCAAAGGGTCTCATCATAATTACATTTTGACTTTGACTTTCTAGAAGCACTTTAAAATGTGTTTGACCTATTTTCAATGAGAAAGAAACTCATTGACAAATAATATAAAAATAATTTCTCTTTTCTTGAATAAATAAAAATATCAAAATTACATTTATGAAGACCGAACCTAGTTACATTTCCTTCAACACTCCCTCTTAACTAGGGAGGTATTCATACAACATTACAAGGTGTTTGGAAATTTTCAATCTTGAAGAATTCACATAAGAGAAACTGGATTAGAAATACATCTGTTATAGCATCATATCCATCAGCATTGTCATAGTGCAAGGCCTTGACTAACAGCTCCATCTCTTTACGAGACCATGAGCTACAATGTTTGCGAGACCAATGATTTATAGACACTTTCATCATTGTCTCTCAAGGTACATACCCACCCATGTGTTCTCCGAGTATGACCTTCTAGTACTATTCTTATCTTGGGTTCCCAACCCTCAAAGAATATTGGTCCTCTTTCCTACTCTTGTCTTGCATGCCCTACACATCCTCAAAGAGTATCGGATGTCAGATGATTACCCAATCCTCCCATTCTTTCTTCCAAGTGAAGACAAGAATGTTGTGTCTATCTTGTGTTCTACATTTCCATTCATGGCCTTCATCTAGACTTACAATTGTTAGTTTTGGTCTAGTGCATGACCCATGAAATGGAAAACATAGTTGTCACTCCTTTGTAATTAGGGGTGATCCAAAACTCCCTCTTGATTAGGGACCTATTAGAGATCCCTCTTAACTGGAGACTCTTTCCTTCATCAGCAGCTTCTTCCTCGTGGGTCCTCCAGCTACTTGATCTCCTTCATTTCTTGATGTCATGAATTCTTTGTTTGAACTTATTCTATGTAGGGCACCATCCATCGATCACTTTCCTTCGTTGATTGTCATGTCTTGCTTCCTTCATGGAAAGTGGTTTTCTTGTCATTCATCAGGTTTTCTTGTCATCTTGGCTACTCTTTTGTCATCTTGTCCATGCTTCGGAATATTATTCTCATGGATGCTTCGATGTACTTGTTAGGTTACATGATTTTACCTAGTAGCCCATCATGACTTCATCGTGATATTTCTTCAACATTGCTTTTTCTTTTGTTGGATGGCTTCTTCATCATGACATCTCTGAAGAGTAGAATCAGTTATCTACATCTTTTGTATCTCCAAGGCCTTCATAGATGTCAAGGGTCCTTTCTTCCTTTATCATAGTTTTCATGCCTTCTTTTGAGAGATGTCCTCAAGGAATTTTTTCATATAGTGATTCTCAGTGATCATGGTGTTCTTCACATGCTTGATCTCTTTCTTCATTTTCTTCTTCTCATATAGATAGGTCAACCATCTAATGCTTCTTGTGAGAGTGTTCCTTCATTGCTTTCTTTCTGGACTTGTCAACATTTCTTCTTGCTTCATAGTCAAAAATCTTATGCTCCTTATGTGAGCATGTTATTTTGTTGACCTTCATTGCATTGTGGTACATTCCTTTCGGCATATTCTTAGTGAAAGAGATTCTTTTATGCTTGATCATGTTATAGAACTATACCCATGACTCAATAATATACAAATGATAACATGACTTAAAATTTGATGCATACATACCTCATCTTGATTCTCCTTTGATCATCCTTTGGTGTGGCCCTTCTTGCTTCATCTTAGCTTGCCTGCATATCATCCTTTTTTGAAACCCATGAATGGGATTCCCAATGAGATATCTGCTTTGGTCCATGAACCTTCTTTTGAAGATTCCATCATAGGATCTTAAATATCCTTGCCTTGCAAATGTTTCCTTTATTTTGATGATGTAGGTATTCTAAGATTCTTATCATGATCAATTTTCTTTCATCATGTATGAGGTCCTATACTAGGTATGCTTTTTCTACATGAATATCTTGAGCTATATCTGTCATGCTCCTATATTCTAGAAGGTATTTCTACTTATGCACTTTTGTTATTATCATAAATGCTACATCTACATGAGTATCTAGAACTCTATGTACATCATGTTGCTAGATTGTAGAGGATGTTTCTAGCCATGCAAATTCAATTTATTCCTACATGATCCTAATCTACCCAAAACTTTGAAACAAGTCTAGAAGTAAATAGTTTTACCTATTCATAGTATAGATATGGAGGATCTTCCTTCTTTTGCTTCTTTCCTTCTTCTTTCATCTCTTGAGTTATGTGAGCTTATTCCCTATTCCTTTTGTTGTTGTCCTTTTTAAGATTTGGACAATTCCTTTTCTAGTCTCCATATTCTTGGCATCCAAAACATTGGATCTTATACATGTCTTTGTTGTTTATTCTTCGTGGACCAAACTTGCCAAATTTACCCTTTATTTTGGCCATAGTAGCAAATTTTTGCTCCTTTGATCTGACATCTTCTTTTGCCTTGAGTCTGGTTTCCTTTGTTCTGCATAGAGACCACATTTCACTAAGAGTGGTTGCTTCCTTCTTGGCATATATGCTTGATGTGAAGTTTCCCCACTCCTCAAGTAGATCATTGAGTACTACAATTGTCATCTCTTTGCCAGACATGACTTCTCCAAGATCTTGAATTTGATCTTCATTTCAGAGATTTTCATGAAGTAGGAAGTTATTCCTTCTGTTGTTATCTTCATCTTGTATAATTCATTTCTCAGAGATATAACTTCTCTGGTTGTGGATACCGAGAATAGCTCTACTAGCTTATCATAAAAAAAAAAAAATTCTATGTCTCAAACTTGGAGACATAAGGAATGAGAGAGTTTTTGATTGATTTTATTAGAATCCTTTGAGCTCTTGTCTCATCCTTGTTGCACTTGACTAAGGCTTGAGTCTGTTCCTTAGTAGGGATAGTGATATTCCCTTTGAAAAGTTCTAGGAGTTCCTTCTCCTTGAGTAGTAGATCAGTCCTCTTGTTCCATGCAAGAAAGTTATTTGTGCCTACCAATTTATTGCTTTCCTTGAAAAAATACATTGATGTATATTCAGAAGGGTACATGTACTTACTTGATATATTTTGAGAGGTAGTGTATTTGCTTCCTCCTTGAAGGCTTGATGGCTTGTTTTCCTTGGATCTTGATGTTCTTCAAGTTGCCTTCTCCAAGTCAACTTGCTTGATAATGGGATTTTCTTGAAGACTTGTAGCTTGATGTAGGTCCTGCTTCAATCTACTTTTCTTTGTAGGTGCCTTTATGTAAGGCTCTTCTTGTAGCTTTTTAGACCTCCTTGATGAATGATAGATTGTAGACCCTTATTGTTCTTGAAGTGATTGAGACTTCTAGTCTTGATGCTTAAACTTTGTAGATGCTTCCCCTTGAAGAGTATTCTTGAGTTTCCCTTTCCTTAATGTGTCACCTTAGCTCTAATACCATGTTGAAGAATCTAAGGCAAAGTAGTGTGGTGTGATTCTTCGTTACTTGAAGACAATTTGTGGAGTCTTTTTACTTTTATTGTTAGCTTATGCTTCTTCTTCTTCTTGTTAGTGCATATGTGTGTACTTCTTCAAACTTCTACCAAAACAAAATAACAAGAACACAAAGTTTGGCTCTCTTCCAGGGACAAAACCTCTCCACTCTTGAAAGGAAAACCCTTGGTAATTTTTCTCTTGTTGAAGCTTCTTATTTGAACAACTTCCAAACCCTAGACCCTTGACTAGGATATCCTCCAAGCATAGTCAAATCCTTCCTCTTTCTGCACTATAAATTTCGGCACATGGACCTCTTCCTTCTCGCACTTTGCTCCTTAGTATTTCATCCTTCTCCTGTTGTTTGATTAAGTCATATTTATTTTCTTCTTTGGAGAAACCCTAGAACATTAACGCTTCTTTACTTTTCTATAGGGAGAACCTTCTTCGCTTTCCTTATAGACCTTGTAGACCTAGTTATACCTCTGAATGATGCCTCTCATTGTGTTTCCATTATCTGTTGTCAAATCTGCAAAGGTTTACTTGTTATACATGTGCAAAGAAACCCTAAAATAGTCTCCTTCTCCTCGTTGTCTTTTCCTTCTTCTTCTCAGGTTGGGGAGGCCTTAGAGTCCTTGTTTCTTACCCCAAAACCAAGATACTTGTCACTGTGATTTACTATTGTAATGACCACAGGAAGCCTCCTTTATCTTCGCATGTGTGGCTGCAGAAACCATAGAAAATGTCTTCTTACCTTCATTTTTCTTTCTCCTTATCTTGTTTCCCTTGTAGACATCTTTCTTGGAGTTTTGCGTCCTTCTAGTCTTCTTTTCTTCCTACAGATTTTCAAGCACAAGTGTTGTCAAATGAGGAGTGGACATCCTCTATAAATAGAGGTTTGTCCCTCCTCTTTAGGCTGACTTCATTGTCCATTACGCCGACTTGATAATTCATCTTTTATTTATCATTTTGCTTCTTGGAGACTTCGTTGAGGCTATGAGAGGATTTGACTATGCTTGGAGGTGTAACCATGACCTTTTATGTTGACATATATGATGTAACACGCCCTCAAAGGGTCTCATCATAATTAAATTTTGACTTTGACTTTCTAGAAGTACTTTAAAATGTGTTTGACGTATTTTAAATGAGCAAGAAACTCATTGAAAAATAATATAAAAATAATTATTTCTATTTTCTTGAATAAATACAAATATCAAAATTAAATTTATGAAGACCGAAGCTAGTTACATTTCGTTCAACATTTGTATGGTCTGGTTATATCTAATCTCAGTTTCTCCATAATCACTTTGGCCATGAGGTTATGTGAAGCACTAGAATCTAGCATGGCATTGTGCAAAATGAAATCATGAATGTTAAGACTAACATAAAAAGGTGGAAAATTACCATCTTGTGATTTTCCCTCAACTTTTGGTCCAAAAACTATTTTGCTTGGTCATCACTTAATTTCACAGTATCTTTTCCCTCCTCTATCTTTAGTGCTTTTATAACTTGACTTCTATACACATCCTTTTTCACCAATTCAATTAGAGGAACAGAAATTTTAACCTTTGATAACTCATTTTCAATGTTGAAAGAAGGTTGAGGCTTATCTACCTCTTTCTAAGTTGTATATTGTTTTTGAGGAGTTTCCTTTGGAAGATCAACCTTTGTTTGACTTGTAGAAGGTGTACCAATTTGGATCTTTTTAGAAGGATTTGTTGCAAATTTTTTATTTCTCATATTATATTATTTGTGCACTTCCATAATAGCATTTGATAACCCCTTTTGTAATCCTCTGATTGTATAGGCATGACATCTTGTTGTGCTAACAAGAACAAATATTGTTCCTCTTTGGTCAAGAAAACATTATCTATTTCTCCTTCACCAAAAAGATTAATCTGATTCTCTTCTCGCTCATATGTTGTCTCATTTTCTTCATCTGCATAATTTTCCTAAAAAGGAGGTCTAATTTGTTGTTGATATGTTGGGTTTCTTGGATATCTTTTTTTAATTTGGGGTTGGTTCCTTCTAAAAATTGGACTCCTAATCTGAGGACCCCCTTGTGGTGCTCTTGGTGGATCTCTATTTGTCAAAGTCATTCTTTCCATCATTCTCTCTATAGTTTTAACCAAAGTGTCTAGCTTCACATCTGATGATGAAGAAGGTTCTTCTTTAATAGGCACTTTATTTTCAACCCTTAGTTTGGATTTTTTGGCAAACATATTGGCCTCTACACTAACATCATTCTTTTGCATATCTTCTAAAGTGGTTGTATTTCTGTCTCTCAACTGATTGGCCATGTCAGCATTAAAACCATCTAGATATCAAAGTAAATCTAATCTTGAAGGAGGATTTATTTATATTGGAATAGAATTATAAAGGTTGTTGAATCTATCTAAACAATTTTGAGCTGACTCTCCTGGAGCTAGTCTTAAACTTTCATATTCTACAAGAATATGAAGTGGATTCTTCTTAACCTCCCAACGAGAAAGAAAAACTTGATGAAATTGTTGTAAGTTGGAAATACTACTTGTTGTTAATCCCCTATACCATTTTCTTGCTTCGCCAATCAAACTTTGAGAAAACAACCTTATTCAAACATTATCATAATCAACCTCTTCTAGGTCTACAAAATCATTCATATTATCGATGTGTTGTTGAGTTGTAGTGGGCCCAGTTCCATTAAAGGTTGTTGAATCTATCTGAATAATCTTGAACTAAATCTCATGTATCTCTTCTTAAACTTTCATATTCTGCTAGAATATGAAGTGGATTCTTCTTAACCTCCCAACAAGAAATAAAAACTTGATGAAATTGTTGTAAGTTGGCAATATTGCTTGCTGATAATCCACTATACCATTTTCTTGCTTCACTATTCAAACTTTGAGCAAACAACGTTATTCGAACATCAACATAATCAACCTCTTCTAGGTCTACAAAATCATTCATATTATCGATGTGTTACTGAGTTGTAGTGGGCCTAGTGCCATTAAATTCCGGTATACGTTGTGAATAATTTAGTGGCATAGAATTTAGTGGTTATTTCGAAACCAAAGGGCATAACGAGTTGCCATGATTGGAACATGAGAGGAGGATGAAACTATAGTTGTGATTGATGTTAGGGGTGGTAAAGGAGGTGGAACTGTGACTTGATGAGTTGCTATAAAAGGAGTACGAATGAGAGATGAAATGGGAATAGTGGAAAAAGGGAAACCACACTGGAGGTAAATGATGCAGTAGAATAAGAAATGGTAGTTTGTTGAACTACAAATGGTTTTTGAGCACCTTGATTCAATTGGGTTACTATATTTTCAAGCTTTTCAAATTGTTGTACAACATCTTTATCAGAATCTAAAATGACAGGCTTATGTGCTGAGATATGAGGTTTCAAAATGAATTCATCAAAGGCTATTTTAGGGACGAAGCTTTCTGATTTGTTTCTAAAAATACTATGCTCAAAGGGTAAATCAAACTCAATATCCTCAACTGTTATAAAACTTTCTGGGAGTGAATTAGATCTTGGCAAAGGATTATTGCTTTCTTGACTTAAAACTTTTTGAGAGTGAATTAGATCTCGGCAAAGGATTATTGCTTGCTTGACTTTATGTAAAGCTCTTTTTTCTAATCAACCTCTCGGGATTATTTACAACTTTGGGAGGATTAGGATCTAGATGGGATCAGGTGTAAATATTTCTAGGATCCAGATATTCAAAGAAATTATTTACAGCTAGGTATATATAACTTATTGGTGAAGAATTCAGCCTAAAGATTTCCTAACTCACTGTCACCCACAGGAAATAGGTTTAATATTTTGTAATTAAAGTTTACTAGGGAATAATTCCCCAGTATGGTCGCCATAATGTTAGCACTCTGTAGTTTTCCTAGGATAAAAAGGAAACTGCAGAGGTAACCACAAACCACTTTTAAAGCTGGGATCTAGCCCTTCCAGCTTCAGAGAGGGCTCTCTCTGTATGATTTTTAATCTTAGTGTTTATATTTTAGGCTAGGTATGAAAGGACAAGATAGATTTTTTAAAGTTTTGGTTGTAAAATGGAAGAGAATTCCATTGGGCATGGAGTCATAAGGTCTTCAGTAATCAATTAAAATAAATAGAGGAGCAGAAAACAGGGCGAGGTAGGCAAACTCCTGGATCTCGTAGAGTTGTTGTGGTGTGGATGAGATGAATAAGAATTAGGATCAATTAAATATAGAGCATACATAGATGAATTATATACTTAATATCAAAAAGAAAACATTAAGATTTCTTAACAAGCCAGAGCAGAGTATTGAAAGTAGATTATGCCCTTAATCTTCTTGTAAACAATTTAAGAAGGAAAAAATTCATGTGAAACTTGAAAGGAAAATAGGTTTACAAAGAGGAGAAAATCACCATTTGCTTGACACAGAAATCCTAAAACCAAACTACCTTTGTATTACCGAATTGATTACTTCAAAAATATATTTCACTTCTTACAATAATAGAAAAATATTTTCTTCTTGCATAATCCAACCTTTACTAAGTATTTTTACAAAATATTTATAGATTTGGTCTTGAATTGATTTGGACTTCAAATAAAATTTATTACAAAATAATATCTACTAAAAACATGTAGATATTTCCAAAATAGAACTAAGTAATAGGAAATCTAAACTATTTTTTATTCTTTTTTCAAACTTTGAGGTGAACTGTTCATGATTGTATCTACTTTTGTGCTTCTTTTGTTTGCCTACTCCCCAAAACTGTAGGATTTCTATTTGTCTTTATTCAACTAGCTCCAGCAACTTATCCCATCGCTCTTCACTAGGAATTGAAAAATTTACCATGCTCTGAAATCTCTCATCTAATTCTGTGTATGTTTGGAAAGTTGGTTTGTTTAAAAATAGATGATGGATTTGATGTTGAATGAAGAGATCATGTTGTAGGCCTTCCATGAAATCTTCTCCACTTATAGTTCCTCTTACTTTAGTAAACTTGGATGCATCTACAACTATATTACATAATTGATCTTGATAATTTTCTAATGGAATCAATTTTCCATTAGAAGCTCTTAAGGCTGGGAGCCCTTTCTCCTGCAATACATTAATTTTTTGTTAAATCTTTTTACCTGTAACTCCAATTCTTTGCACTTATTCTCCAACTGTATCATGAGATTCCTCTTTGTTAATACCCTTTTTACTTCCATCATTGTGCATGTTTTGTCTTGAACTTGAAGCTCTTCAAGCTCTTCCTTAGTTTTAAAATTCAGTATTCTCATAATTCTATTTTCTTATGTTGGCATGTGCTCTATTTCAATATTTGTTTGTTCAATTGCTACCTTGACATTATGTACTAACTCTTCCTGCTCAAATATGATTTGAATGAATGACCATAATTCTATGATGTTTCCATTTATGTTATGCCATATATATTTTTTGCCTCTGTCAACATCTGAGATGTTAGAGACTAATTCTCATACTTTTGAATTTGTTGTATCAATTTGTAGTTCTTTTGCACCTCTACTAGGTATGCATTATCTACTTTTATCTTGCTTTCCTCCATCTTTGTGAGTGTTGTTTTTAAATTCTCAATTTCCTTATTTGTTAATGATAATTCTCCTAAAGCTTGAACTAACTTCTTAGAAGAATCTAAAGTTGATGCTTGTGTTATTTGTTGTACTTCCTGTTGTGTTGATGTACCTGTTGCTTCCAATTGTTCCTTTTCCTTCAACAGTGCTTCCATGTCCTTTTCCATCTTATGGATTTGAACATTCTGTTCAACTATTATTTTGAATAACTTTTCTTTTTCCATTTCCAGATTGGTTACTTTTTTGCCTGAGGGTGCTCTATGGTTGGAAGCTTAAGTTGTTTCTTGAGGGCTTGAATATCTTCATTTTCGTTTTTAATTATATCCTCGACTGCACTAACATCACGAGGATCATGTCCTAGTTTTATTATTAAATCTTCTAAAGTTTTAATTCTAGTGCCTTTGGCTAGAGAAGACATTCGTTCTATCTTCAACTGTGAATGCATATTATTCATCGAATCTTGCAACTTTGAGGCAACCATGATTGAACTTGTCAATGTTGAATAAATCATCTCATCTTCTTGCTTATGCAAATCGATTTAATCGATTAGATGAACTTTTTTGGTATCAACAGAAAATATTGAAGCTTTGTAGTCTTCTGCACTTCTGGGGGCTGGAACTATAGGTTCCAAAAAGGCCATTTGGAACTGCCCCTTTTCTGTATCAAATGCAGACAACAACCTATATTGAGTGGTGGAATGTTTCTTCCAAAAATCTGAATATGTTGAAGCCTTCAATGCTTCATTCTTCCTCTTGATCTCCTTGTATCTTGTAAAAATATTATGTTGTGCTAGAATATGAGATGTAGAAGAGATAGGTGACTCAGTTGTCTCCTCAACATATGGGAATGAAGTGGTGGGAATACCTGTAAAAACCATTGTACTTTTCTTATGTGAATCCTTTTCTTCTAAGGATTCTTCTTGAACATTTATTACATCAGGATCACTCTTAGTATTCGTATTTGGACCCTTTTTTCTCCTCTTGAAGACATAGAATTTTTCAACTTGTGATTTTGAATCTATAGGGGGCATACTTTCCCTTGGTCTCTTCATTTCTTTATCTTTTGGAATAGGAGTTTGCTGTTAGGATATTCCGACACATAGGAAATAGTTAAGTACAACTTGGTCTAGTTTAGAGTTAGGTATAGAGTTAGGTAAAGTGTGTTTCTTTACCGTTGTACATATTGTAACTTACAATCCGACGGTCACGATATGTAGTGATCCGACGGTTCATTCTCTCCTCGGTATTACCGACACTTGATCTGTGGCTTGACACCCGATTGGTCCATGAGTTCTATTTAAAGCGCATGGAGGGTCATTGTTCGGGTAATCCGTGCATGAGAGAAGCTTATGTAAATTTTCATTCTTTGATTAATAAATTGCCTGTAGTAGCCACGTTGGCGCAGGCCGTGGACTGTTTCCCTCTTTGAGGGTTTTAACCACGTCAAAAATACTGGTGTATTGATCTGTGATCTGGTTGTGAGCGGTGTCCTTTTGGTGTTCTTTCTGAGGAACTTACCCTGTAAATTCCTACATGGTATCAGAGCTATTTGAGGGCCGCGTCCGTTGGTGATCTAAATCTGAAGCCGGTAGAACTGCATGCAGCTGTCGTTTCCTAGATCTGCTGTTTCTGACTGCTTTCGGGCCGAGAGGACTGCTCTGTTGCGTTCGGAGCATCTGTTCCAGTGAGGAACCCCTTTCGTTTCACGCGAAAAGGTTTCCGGTAGCCCTAGCTGCGTCATTTTTCAGATCGGGAGGTATACAGTGTTTTTGCAGTTTACTGTTATTTTCTCTCTGCTTATTTCGGTTTCGGTTTATTTACCCCTTTTTTTTAACCGGATCTATACCTTTCATTTCTGCGTATGCTCTTTGCCCTACGACTCTGTGCGATCTGGGCAAATCAGAAACAGAAAGGAAGGATTTTTCTCATGCGTATGCTCTTTTCCCTGCACCTTAGTGTGATCTCGGAAAATCAGAAACATTGAGAAAAATATTTAGTTTTTCGGCTAAAGCTAACTTTGAGATTTTTTTTTAAAATATCTAGTTTTTTGGCTAAAGCTAACTTCGAGCCGCAAGGTTCGTTTTTCTTTGCATATTCATGTTGGGTTTTGTGTTTTGTGTTTTGTAGGGAAAAAGAGCTTTCTCAAGGCAAGCACGCAAACCGAGGCCCCCCCCCTCTCTCTCTCTCTCTCTCTCTCTCTCTCTCAAATTTTTTGTATAGATCAATTGGTTCAAAGCTATTTTAAGAGAGTAGAGGTCTTGGGTTCAAGTCTCCATTTTTTGGGGGCGGATTTTTTTCATTCCCGCACATTCGCGCACTTTGCCGGCAACTTCAACAATTTTTTTTCAAAAAGCCATAACTTCTTCATCCGGAAGCCTTTTTCAGAGCCGTTTTTTTTTAAAACAGCCTAATTTTTCGAGATCTATCCATTGGAACACTTACTTTCAGCATCTTCAGCTTCAGTTTTAAAAAAAAAAAAATGGAAAGTCCATGCCAAGTCATTCTTGACAGCACTAACTACTTCCAATGGATAGCCTACATGGAAGATTTACTTAGAAGTAAAGGTCTCTACAGAATAGCCACAGACCAAGAGAAGAAACCAAAAGATGAAGACAAGGCTGCAAAATGGGAAAATAGACAAGATCAAGCATGTGGTTTGATAGGGATGTCTATTTCTCCTGATCTTAGATTCCATATTGCAGAACTTGAGACTCTCATGAAGCATTGGAAAAAATCGCTAAAGTTTTTGGGATTAAAAATGAAATTAGAGCCCATCAACTTGAAAATGAGTTGCTTACTTTGGATCCTAATAATTTTTCTTGCATTGAAGATTTCTTGTCCAAATTCAAGACCCTTAGATATCTCTTGGAAGGTGTTAAGGTTAAGAAAGAAGATGGTAACCTTATTTATTCCATCCTTACTAAGTTGGGACCAGCCTACTCTGTATTTGTTTCCACTTTCCATTCTACAAGGGAAGCTTTCATTTGTCAAGGAAAAGACTACAAGGCCCCTTCCTTTGACTCCTTTTGTGATTCCTTAATAAGAGAACAAGAAAAACTCTTACACCTTGGTCTTCTTAATCTTGGAAACTCTTCCACGAAAGCGTTAGCCGCCCAGCAGCAACCAAATTCAAAGAATCCTAAGAAGTCATATCCTCAAAAGAATGGTCCTAAACCAACTCAGCCTCAAAATGAAAGATCATTTCAGCAAAATGATAAGACCAATAAAAACAAATGGAAGAAGACTGATAGACATTGTAACTTTTGTAATCGAGATGGCCACTTAGAATCTAAATGCTTTAAGAAGATGGAAGCCTTGGAAGCCGCAATGAAGAAACATAACATCCATGTGGAGCCTACTTCAACTTCAACTTCCGGAATGGCACTTTCTGCATGTCGTTGTCAATCATCTCAGTCTGGTTATGCATTAAATGTATCTTCTTCCTCTCCTTCTCATGAGTGGCTCATTGATTCTGGAGCCTCTTATCACATGGCCAAAAACCAAGCCATGTTTTCTTCTTTAAATGATTGTAACACCAAAAATATATATGTTGGTGATTATAGATCTCTTAATGTTGTCGGGACTGGAACTGTTCATCTAGACAATGGTCAGTTTAATGATGTATTATGTGTTCCAACCTTATCCTGCAACCTTCTATCTGTATATCAGATAACTCATTCAGGTGAAGGTAAAATTGTTGAATTTTCACCTCATGATGTTGTAATCAAGGATCTAAGAGATCCTAAACAGATTCTAGCTACTGGTATTGCTGATGATTCCACAAGGTTGTATAAGTTTCACAACTTTGGGTCATCAAATCTTCCCTCAGTATTTGTTGCTCATAATGATGAAGTGAGCAAACTTTGGCATGAGCGATTTGGTCACTTAAACTATCGCTCCCTTCAGCATCTATGTAAAGAAAATATGGTGACAGGTCTTCCTATGGTATCTTGCAGAGATGGTGTTTGTTCCGGATGTGTACTCGGAAAACATCATCGGGACAGTTTTGACAAACGTGCCTCTTGGCACGCCTCAGCCCCTTTACAGCTTGTGCACAGTGATTTATGTGGTCCTCTTCCTGTTGCTTCATTCTCTGGCTGCAAGTATTTCTTAACTTTCATTGATGATTTCTCCAGACGCACTTGGGTATACTTCTTAAAACTCAAGAGCGAAGTATTTAACACATTTTTGGCCTTCAAAGCCTTTGTTGAAAAGCAATCTGGACATCAAATTCTTAAGCTAAGAACTGATAATGGTGGAGAATATGTTAAAAACACATTCATCAACTTTTGCACCGAAAATGGAATTCAAATGCAACATACTGTTCCATACACTCCACAACAAAATGGTGTAGCTGAAAGAAAAAATCGCACCTTAAAGGAAATGGCTAATTGTATGCTGCAATCTAAAGGACTCAGTCTTAGTTTTTGGGCCGAAGCAATTAATTGTGCAAATTATATAATCAATCGCACTCCTACTAAGGTTCTAGAGAATATCACTCTAGAAGAAGCTTAGAGTTCCATTAAACCAGATGTAAGTCACTTTCGTGTTTTTGGAAGTGAAGCATGGGCCCATATTCCAGATGAAAAGCATAAAGCTTTAGAACCTAAGAGTGAGAAATGCACTTTTGTTGGATATTCTGAAGATGTAAAAGGTTATAGACTTATTCCATTTAAGTCCAAAAATGTTATCATTAGAAGAGATGTAAAATTTGATGAAAATAAATCGGCCTGCGAGCCTAGTCCGGCGGATGTGCCACCTCTTCCTATCTCTTCTACTTTTGAAAACATTTCTTCTTCAGATGATGAAAGTGAGGATGATAATCCTCCCCCACCTTCTCAGGATCCTCAACTTCCAAGATGGGTCCGTGCTACTCGGGATGCAGCAGGTGATCTTGCCGGTGATCCTACAGATCAGCGACGTACACGTTCTCAGTTTGAAAGAGCCTCTTCTTTACTCGCTCAAGCTCCAGTAAATCATGATCCTGACACTTTTGCAGAAGCTTCAGGCCATCCACATTGGGAAGCAGCTATGAATGAAGAATATCATTCGTTGTTGGCAAATGATACATGGGATCTTGTTCCTCTACCAAAGAGACGCAAACTTGTTAGATGTAAATGGGTTTACAGAACCAAGTATGGACCAGATGGGAAAGTTGATAAACATAAAGCTCGTCTTGTTGCTAAGGGATTTTCACAGGTTGAAGGCATTGACTACACTGAAACCTTCTCCCCTGTTTCCAAAATGAACTCTATCCGCCTTGTTCTTTCCCTTGCTGCCTCTTTAAAATGGGAAGTCCATCAGATGGATGTTAAATCTGCCTTCTTGCATGGGGACTTGCAGGAAGAAATCTATATGGAACAACCCATTGGCTTCATACAAACAGACTCCAGCCTTGTTTGTCGACTTAAGAAATCCCTTTATGGTCTCAAGCAAGCTCCTCGGGCTTGGTATGCCAAAATGGATAGCTTTCTTTTAGAATCTGGCTTTTCTAGGTGTTATTCTGACAATACTGTCTACACCAAGAAAGTGGGCAACTCTCTTATCATCCTTGTTCTTTATGTTGATGATCTTATTCTTACTGGTAGTGATCCCAACCTTATAAACCATGTGAAGTCCAGCCTTAAAAAGAAATTTGAAATGACAGACTTAGGACACTTACACTATTTTCTCGGTCTTCAAGTCTTGCAATCCAAGGAGGGTATTTTCCTTTCCCAGTCCAAGTATGCTTGTGATATTCTTCGTCATTTTCACATGGAAGACTATAAGCCAGCCCCTTCTCCCTTTCAGTCTGGAGTCAAACTTTCAGTCTCTTGTACTTCTCCTGAAGTTGATGCTACCTTATACCGTCAACTTGTAGGAAAACTCTTGTATTTAACCCATACTCGTCCTGACCTTTCCTTTGTTGTTGGCCTTGTTGCTCGTTTTATGCAAAACCCCCGTGAAAGTCATTGGAAAGCAGCTAAAAGAATACTTCGTTATGTTCGAGGTACAGTACAGTTTGGGATTCATTACAGTGCCAAAGCAGCTCCTCTATTAGTCGGTTTCACTGATTCTGATTGGGCTGGTGACCCTGATGATCGAAAGTCTACTACCAGTTATGTCTTCACTCTTGGTTCAGGACCTATTACATGGGCTTGTAAGAAACAGGCTGCCATTTCTCTTTCGTCAGCAGAAGCAGAGTATCGTGGTGCCGTGGAAGCTAGTAAGGAAACCTTGTGGCTTCGTCAGATCCTATCAGAGTTTGGCTTTGAGCAGCAGCATCCAACCACACTTTGGTGTGATAATCAAAGTGCCATTCAGCTATGCAAAGATCCAGTCCAGCATCAGCGCAGCAAACACATTGAACTACACATGCACTTCATCAGAAAGCTCATTCATGACCATGTTCTTGAAGTGCAATATTGTTCAACAGATGATCAGGTTGCAGACATCTTCACAAAGGCTCTCACAGAGGCGAAGTTCACTAAACTTCGATATATGCTTGGAGTTCAGGAAGTTGTCACTAAGGGGGGATAGGCTCTAGTGCCTCCTTCCTTCTCCTATTGTGTCATATTTGTAAATCCTTCAATCCTATCCCAATTTGTTCTTAAGGGGGGATGTTAGGATATTCCGACACATAGGAAATAGTTAAGTACAACTTGGTCTAGTTTAGAGTTAGGTATAGAGTTAGGTAAAGTGTGTTTCTTTACCGTTGTACATATTGTAACTTACAATCCGACGGTCACGATATGTAGTGATCCGACGGTTCATTCTCTCCTCGGTATTACCGACACTTGATCCGTGGCTTGACACCCGATTGGTCCATGAGTTCTATTTAAAGCGCATGGAGGGTCATTGTTCGGGTAATCCGTGCATGAGAGAAGCTTATGTAAATTTTCATTCTTTGATTAATAAATTGCCTGTAGTAGCCACGTTGGCGCAAGTCGTGGACTGTTTCCCTCTTTGAGGGTTTTAACCACGTCAAAAATACTGGTGTATTGATCTGTGATCTGGTTGTGAGCGGTGTCCTTTTGGTGTTCTTTCTGAGGAACTTACCCTGTAAATTCCTACATTTGCAGATATGATTGACTGACAATTTGTTCTTCAGCCTCCTAAAGTGTGTTCTCTATCCACTGCTCCTGATTAGCATACTTCTCTATCTTTGGCCTAGGTGTATGTGCATATGGAGTGGTCTTCTTCTCAACTCTCATCTTTGAAATTATCCCTAATGGATCATAAGACCATGTGAAGCTTAGTTTAAATTTCATTTGCTTTAATATTTCCTCCACTTCCTTTGTTGTTGCTCTGGTATTTACAATATAAGGCCCAACATGTGCCTTTAATTTAAACTGTGCTTTCTTTTTATTTGATACAAAATGTAATTCATCCATGTTTAACATATGTCTAGTGTATTCCAAATCGAAAATCCTCACTGGCACATTAACTGGTAATTTATAGGCAGAAAGCTCACACCCATAGATTTAAATCTTTGTATAGTTCTGGTAGAGATACCAGTCTCCAACTTTAACCTGTTCTGAAAGGTGCAAAACTTTCTTGATCTCTGGTGAAATCCTTGGTATAGCATCACTACTAAAAACTGATCCACAAAATCAGTTAATGAATAATCTTCTGAATTTTTTCTAACTAAAGAAGTTGAGTGAATGATTGGTAATGGACTTCCCTAATCATCCATCTTCTGTAACTGGAACCTCACCCTGTCTACATGATAGAATAATACCAAATATACTAACATTGATTGGTGTTTGAATACACCTTCAACTTTAAACTTGAGAAAAACTCATGTATAACATCTAATAAGTACCGATTGTAATTAACAATGAGTGATTGTTTCTAACTAACTGAAAATAATAATAAAAACCCTAACATGGCCTCATCTACCCATTGTTATATATGATAACCTAAAAAGAAAGTAACCATGGAAATTACTTGTCTTGACATCTCAGGGAAAATAGAAGCAGAGTATGGGGGATTTGTTCTAGGAAATTTGGAATTTTCAGGAAGAAAACATTCAAAAAAATGGGCTCGTTGGGGGGGAAGTAAGATTTTTGTATATATCCATGCATTCATCAGTAGAAAATGGATGTAACGAGGTTTGAGTATTAATCTAAATGGCTTGACAAATGGCTTCTGGGGTAATTAAGATTAGGATATCATTGTTCTGAGCAATTACAGCTTTCTGGCTGGGAAGGTACCTAAGATGACACTAAGTAGCAAATTCTGGGAAAATATAGTTTTAGGAAAGGTAAATTGAGGTAGAAATGATTCCCAGATATTTAAATTATCACTCTGGTCTAAATACTTTTTTTTTGCCCAATTATGAAGCTCATACAAATCAAACTCACATTGAGTTTATGTTAGCTTGTACTAGGTATCAAACATAAGGGAACTATCTAAATCAGGGACAGTAGGTACCATAGGATTCTCATCAGGCATCCTTCCTTTTCCTTTGTGGAAAGACGTTTTAATTTCAATGTGAAATTCAAAAAAAAAACAAAACAAAACAAACCAAAACAAAACAAAACACAAAAAATAAAACAAAACAAAAAAACAAAAGACAAAAAAAACAATGTTACCAGGTCGCAATTTGATTGGTTGCAGAAGGGGAAACTTTGTAGAGGGCGCTAGCGAGCTTGAAAATATTTCAATATAATCCTACATGGATAAAATAAATAGCAAAAGGGGATAATATAGGTTGATACAAGATTTTATAAATGGAATTGAGGGCGATCAACGAGATTATTATTGTTTTGGAGCGTAGCATTTATGAGTTTTTAGATGTTGGCGAGAGAAAATTTAATGGCTAACAACTATATGACTATTGGCAGGAGATTTGAATGCTAACAATTATGCTTACATCACGTGGATCATGAGTGTCGTGGATGGATGGGTGATGTGGACGGAGTGACGGATGATGGTTGTCGAGGATGGAGTGGGAGCAAGCAGGTAGAAGGAGCGTTGAAAGGTGGTTTTTCGGGGGGTAGGAGTGGTAGGCAGTAAAGGGAAGGGACCCCCCCAAACAGACGTGGAGCCGCTACATTACCTTATGTGGTTTATTGTAAAAGATATTTCGGACACCCCCCCCCCCCTCGTTAAGTCCCGAAAGGTCGAGGGGGTCTGAACATTGTCCCCCGCAGTTGATCTGGGCGGGGACGATCTTAGCCACTCAAAGGTGAAAACGCTTTATGGAAAGCGACAAACAATCAAATCACCTTTATTTCAAACTTTTAAAACAAAATTTAATATAATTTGATAAATTGGCGGCATTTGTACTAGCGCGCCCTTTGGGGTTTTATTATTTTATTTATTATTTTTCTTTTCCCCTTTAATTTTTATTTTTTCTCCTTTCTATTTTTTATTTTTCTTTATTTTCTATTTTTCTTTTTATAGGCTAGACAATCTTAAAATGAAAAATAATTTACAATATCCCAATGGGATAAATGGCTAGATAACCATACCTTGACTACTATTTTTTATTTTTATTTTTTTTTATTTATTTTTTTATTTTTTTTCCAGCTGGTTCACGTATCCTGGTCAGTTGATCCGCTACTCCAGGTTCGATAAATCTGGGTGGACCCCACCCGAAGGGGGTCCACCCCTCGGTCACCACAGACCTAACCCCAAGAGCTTTCGGGTTTCGACCCTGTGACCTCCCATTGGCGAGGCCCCGACTTGACCGATTGAGCTAACCCTTGGGGCTATACCTTGACTACTATATTTATAGGACCCTAACAATTTCCTCCATGCGAAGCACGTTTGATATATTTTCAAACTGGGTTCTCAATTTGCTCAACATGAGAAACCCAACAGCACCATTGTTTTGCACACAAAATTTGAATCAAACTCTTACCCGAAGGAGGGAAAATCTTATCTTCTTCTCAGAACAAACTCTACTCTCAAACACAACAAGAGTTGCCAATTCTCTGCTACAGACAACACATAAATTATGAATCTTTTCCTCAACTCTATCTCTTATTACTACATACATTCTCTTATATAACTCTACAAAACTATGTGAGCAATTGTTGCAATATTTATTGACTCTCAATGCCCTCACAATGGCATTCTCTCATACTCTCAAGACAACCAACCAAATAGACTTAAAGCCTTCCTCTATTTATCATTTGTTTGTGATGATTAACTCAGTAAATGCTACAGGTTATGAACCACTCAACAATTCTTTTTCAAAGAACTGAGTTTTCTTGGATCTAGCTCCTTGACTTGATAATTCCACTCTCTCCACTACTTTATGGATATTCTCAAGTTTAACCAACCTCTAGAAGCTCCATTACCTTTTCCGACCATATACTGAAATTTTTTTACCAAGAACATTGCCACAATACAAAAAATAATTGAAATGCACGAGGAATCCAGAGAAAACCTCAATTTAAGCCTCAATTGTAGGCACAACACTAGCTAATTTCAACTGGACTCATGCACAAGCATGCTTCCCAGTGAATGGAGCCTCTCAGTCTCATGCACAACCCTGCAAGGGAGCGACTAGGGCATAGGATGGAAGAAACTCAATCAAATCAACTCAGAATTTGACCAAACTTATTCTAGAGCTTGATCAACATCAAATAGACCTTAGGAAGCCATTATCACCTCTGCAACACTTCACCAAGCCACTACCACATCACCAACATCATCACAAGTCAAATTAGGTTGACTTGGATGCCAACCAACAACCAATCTAACACCTGGGCCATCAACCTGTTCCACAACAACTCTGCCATGAATATGAAACTCCATAATACTTCAGACATCCTCAAACACCTGTACAAACAACTCAAGCATCTTCTGAAACTTGTAGATCCTCTCCAAGTCCTATGTATCATACCATAAACATGAATACCAAATCTAGAACATGGAGAACTAATCTTCCAAACTCCTCAACTCTAAATCTTGTAGCAACATCATGAACAAAGAGTAATACCTATAACAGCATCATGAACAAGGAGTTTTATGGGCCATTTTGTCACATTTGATCAGTGAGCCTCCTGATGGGATCAATCAACATCTTATTCCCCCTTATCACCATCTTGCAGAAATCCCTAAGCATGCTCCCTTCATCCCCGAGAGTTTCAACCCTAAACTGCTTCATATGAGCCATCTTGAGGACCAATGCTCCCTGTAAGCCTACTAGGGTGCATTCACCGGCATTTTTCTCCATTATGGCTGGCATTGGTCACCAACAGGTTGCTCCCCTTTGCACCTGCGTTGGTTCTAGAAATCTGGGAGAATGATCAAGATTCTGGAAGCTTCCCCTTCTAGGAGTTTCCAAAATTTGTTTCAACTACTTACCTTGGATAAAACATTCAGATCCTATCCTTCCCTACTTTGGAGTTTTCACCACTTATCCTTTGATCCTATCCCTCCATCAAAGGTGGATCTCTTACCCTATATTGGTAATTGGATAAGAACTCCCAACTTACCCTACTTCTCTATATATTCCCAGCCTTTTATGTGGTTGGGGGTTGACTTTTGGAGAGTGATTCTACCCTTATGTTTTTGTAGTGAGTAGTCATCATCTCATGCATTTAGGGTGATTAGAGGTGAATATTGTGACAAGGAAAGGACAAGTCAACAACTTGAAGGAGCTCTTCTATAATATCAACTGATACTTAGGGTTGTAATCTCTTTCCATTTATATTAATGCTGAGAATTCATTTTTTTCCTATATCTGATGTTGTTATTTCACTTATTTCAATACCATGTTGATCTATTGAATGAAGTACTTAGATGATATTGCATAGATCTCGTAGTTTCTTGGCTTGTGTTATCTAACTGTGCAGGTTCTAATTTTTTCATTCAGAGCTGGAATTGGAGCTTCCAAGCTAAACAAGGAGCGAAGTGTGTGAAGTATTCCAGGTAGGCCTCATTCCGTCATCTATTTACTTTAAGGAAAAGCATTTTGTTCCTTGTCTCTTTGTTGTTCTAGGTTAGCCACCGACCTAGGGGAGATACTTTTGTCTGCAATCATAAATCCTGTATAACAAATTGGCGACCATACTAGGGAATGGACCACTCCCTTGGCGGTTTCCTTGTCCGTTGTGTTTGATTACATCCTTGACAGATCTTTGTTGTATCATCCAACCAAGAGCATACCTAGGAAGTGATTTCATTGAGCCTTTTTTGCAATTTTTGTGCCGGAATTCTCTTTCCCAAGCCCAATGCACCCCCTATGCCTTTGACAGAGCATATCACCTCATCTGTCCCACTTTGCACCAGCGTTGCAACACACTAGTGTCTCTTCTGCACCAGCATTGGCCCCTATTTTTTTTATGAATTTTGCCTTGGTTCTTGAGCCTATCTTTGGTCAGCTTACTTATAGTTGAGCTTCTCTTGGTCTTCAGTGTCTTGTGGTCTCTCTAAAGCCTCTATTTGGTTTTCACTTATGTTGTTTTCCTTTGGTAAGAATTGATTTTAATTTATCTTTGTTCGTATCATTTGGTTGCTTGCAAACTGATTTAGTTTGATTGTTGGTTGCTTGGATGAATTTGTGTTCTAGTCCTCACTCTTAAAAGTGTAATTGAATCAGTAGTTGAACATTTGCATCTTAGTTTTCTTCATTTCAAAAATTAAGTGTAGTGAAAAGAAAAATTTTGCATTGGCATTTAGGGTTTTTCATGTGCGTTATCATACTAGGAACACTTGCATTAGAAAGAAAATTGTGTCTTGCATCTTGTTTGTTGCATATTGTGTGTTGAACCTTGATTGTTTCTTCCCTTCCTTAGCTAGATTTCCATTGAAAGAGAAAGGATTTCTATTTTCTCATGCTATATTTGCATTTTAGTCTATTCAGGTGACATCCATGGTGAGCCCCAAAAATTAAACATAATCAAAGATAAACAGTAAAATTTATTGAATCAACCTAAGGCGCACTTGTAACATTAACACAAATATATAGAGATCTAGGCTAGAGACATGTTTCGGTGTTGTTAAACGTAGGATTTTTGTTTTTTTTCCAGTGTTGCATCCTAGGGGTGAAATATCGTTCCATGTACTTAAGTGTATAGGATTGTTCTCCACGTACCCACAGATATATTGGATGACGTTCCACGCATGAAAATTATATGGGAACGCTCTCATCGAATGGTTACACATTAGACAACACTATTATGAACTGCACTCCCACGTACCATCGAGTATATTTTGGGAGTCCTCTATAGGTTTCTATCCATCCATAGGTAACCGAGTCAGTCGTCTTGTATATCGTGATACATCGAACACAACATTCAAGAAGATTGCTTACACGTACGTTAAGTCCTTGGTTCCCCAAGGTGTATATTGCAGTTCACGGTTTCTTGGTAAACCTTTATGCCTAGCTACCCCTTTTGTTTTGTTTGCATCTTTGATTTCTAAAATTAATTAATTGACCGCGGAACAACAATCATCCCCTTGGAACAACTCCTTGGGATTTTAGGTTGAGACTGATGGCAACAGTACTGGATTCTACTAATCAAGGGAACCCCTCTGACGGGAATCCTGTTCCTTTTCCTTATTTTGGAAATATTGGTGTTCCTTATATGGAAACATTGTCCCTTCTCGGATTTACCATTAGTTCGTCAATTTGGTTATTTTCGACCCCTATGGTTTTGAATGTCCAAACTACTTCTCAACCAAGTTCTCCTCCACCTAAACAACATCAACCTCATGTTGATCCTAAAGTTGGCCCTTTTCCTTCTTTACCTATTGCTTCTTCATCATTTTCTTCCTCTTCGCCTAGTGCAAGTCTTGATTCTAGTAACCAACAAGCTAAGAAGAAGAATAAAAGGACAAAGAAGAAGAAGAAAAATAAGCAGGGGGCCAACTAAGCAACCATTGCTACGGACACAACTAGTATGGACAAATCTTCCAATCAGCCTCGTAAAGTTAAATTCCCTTGTATGTTATGTACGGGTGATCACATTCTTGGAGATTTTCCTGGTATTCCCAAGGTATTATAAGCGTGGTCCAGAGGTTCACATTGACCTTTTTCATTGGCTTCTAGAGAAAGGTCCATGGGAAAAAGGGTAAAGGTAAATTTCCTTGTAAGTTATGTGAAGAGAATCATCCTATTCACCTTTGTCCTTATATGGATGAAGCCTCAAAAGTGTTTTAAAACCTTACAGCTTCTCAGCCACGACTTCCAGCTAGTTACTGAAAGCTTTCACCCAACCCTCTACTAGTTGATGAAGTGATTGATCAGAATCTATCTTCCCCCAATACCACTCTCTCTGAACGTGAACCTCATGAGTCTATTCCCTACCAACCATTAGTTGAGAAAACAGTTGACTCGATTCAACCTTCTGTTGACCATACCTTTCTCGTAGAGAGTGAGTCTCATACCACTCAGGTTCTTCTCGTTTCTTCAGATTCCAATGAACTGGGGGGGAATCCTCATGTTCCAATGGCAAGGGGGGGAATCCTCATGTTCCAATGGCAAGGGGGGGAATCCTCACATTCCCATAGCACTAGGAGGCAGTTCTCCCATTCCCATGGAACCCCATCTAAGTAGTATGGTCACTTCCTTTGATTGGAGTAGACTAATAGGATATCGTCTTCCTCCTTACGTGCCCTTCCAGATCATAGTACAGGATTATAATGTGTCCATACCTGGCACAACTATAGATGAAGGTGCATTTGTTAGTATTATGTCCTAAACTACTTGGAAATATTTATGTTTTCCCTAGCTTGTGCCCATTGCCCAGAATCTATTGCCTTTTAATAGAGGAACAAGTCGATCATTAGGGATCCTTCCTGAGTTGCCTATTAATTTGGGAGCAAAGAATATTTATATCGATGTGATGGTAGTCCAAGGCCCTTTGGATTTTAATTTACTCTTTGGGCACGACTACGTGTATGTCGTGGGAGCTCTTGTCTCTTCACTCTTTCGTGTGATGTGTTTCCTGCATGAAGGAAGAATCGTGACTATTGACAAGCTTTCATTTGTTGGTCCTAATTTGAATCCCAATCAACCAGCATCCCTAAATGGTCCTTATATGCAAGTGGTATCCCCCTCACCATAGATTAATTATGTGGCAACTTGTTCCATGCTCGCATCTATTGATGATTCGTAGGTGATGTGGTGAATCATTTACTAGGGGAATTTGAGTTTGATCTTTCATTGGATCCTTTGATCCCTTCCAGAGCATTCTTCTCCCATCTTATGAGAACCTCTTGGAAGCCATGGTCTCTTGGAGGGCATGATCTGATTTCGGAGCAGAGTTCTTTTTCAGTTGTTGAGCTCCTTAAAAAATGAAGCAAGGTTCAGAGCAAAGTCATTTTTCTTGTGTCAAGCTCCTTAAAAAATGAAACAAGGCCCAGAGCAAAGTTACTTTTCTTGTGTCAAGCTCGTTAAAAAAAGAAACAAGCTCTGATGAGGATAGTTCTTTTACTATGTAAACCTCGTTAAAAAAATGAAATAGGTTCCCATGAGCATAGTTCTTTTCCTGTGTCAAGCTCGTTAAAAATTGAAACAAATCCCCTTTCAATTAGAGCCTTTGGTTAGATCTCATAAATTCCCAATCGATTCTTTCACTTGATCTCGTAAATGAACCTTCATTCCATCCACCTGTTAGTACCTAGTAGTCTACTTAGGTGCATGAAAATAATTTTGGGGGGCATGTACCTCGAATTGAGTCATTATGATGGGGGCATGCAAACTTATTTTAAGCACAGTTTTTCCTGTATTTCAAGATTGTGTAAAAATGAAACCAATTTCAAGCATAGTTTCCCATGTTTCAAGATTTTGTAAAAATGAAACCATTCCCATTTTATCCCTTGTGATTGTCATTTTTATCAGCCTATTTTTCCCATATGAGCCTTGGTTTTCTCATTCCATCATCACCATCTGCTTGAAAGTCATACGCTTTCACTTGGTTGTTTTACCCTTTCTTGAGGAACCGCTGCAATGAGTGGTCTTATTATCCAACCTCTTGACCTTTGTGTGTTTTGAGAAGTTCCATCATCATCGGAACAAGTTGCTGCCTTTTATACCACTCGTTCCTCTAGGAGGAGTCCTCTTTCAGCTCTTTTCAGACTCCCAAAATATGAAAATATTGTCGATCACTTGTCTTTTTGAACTCGTAAAAGTAAATGAAAATACATCTACTCAGTATAAGTTTAACCCTTTTCTGGATTGAGATAGACTAGCTACGAAAAAGGAATATGTTATGAAACCAGCTCACAAAAAGATAGAAAAGAGAGATCCACGCCTTAGAATTCAGCCTCTTCGAGGGGGCAACCTCCTTTACATTACATAAATGAACAATTCTTGGATGATACAAATGACAAAACCTCCTTTCTATATATAGGAGTCTAAGGAGTCACAATATAGTCTAGCCGACCTAACAATAATAATATAAAGCCACAAAAATAACAATAGAGGGATTCTATGGGGCACAGAAGTAACAATATGGGGGTAATAGGGGCACAACAATATAAATAAGGGGTATAACTACAATATTAATGGGGTAATCACTAGTAGTATAGGGGCCTAACATGCCCCTCTCCTTCAAAAAGCTTTGTCCTCAACGCTTGAGTAGTTCTTGATGCTTCTGTATAAAATTCTTGTCCTACCATGTGGAATATTCAGCGGGTAAGTTCTTCCACTTGATGAGATACTCTGAAATTGATTGATTTCGTAGCTGTCGGGTTCTTGTTTCTGTGACTGCTCCAGGGTCCAATATGATTTTTCCTTCCTTTTCAATATCTGGCAATATTGTTTGAATTGGGATCTTTTGCAAGTTTTGAATAAGTGGCCATACTTCTTTGTCCTTCTTCCATTCATCCCTTGCTTCGTTTATCCAATCTGGTTGGATAATAGAAATAGCACAAAACAATGCTTCCACATGCTCATCCTTGAAGAGTCTTCCCATTCGGTAAGGTCGCCATTTTTTAAGTGCATGTGGTATTGCCAACATTTCCTTCTCATAAATAGCTTGCTTTAGATGTAGCAGTAAAAATACCCAATCGCTTACATCAAAACATTTTTCACTGTGATGTTGATCTACCTGTTGTTTCATTTGATTTTGCACCGAAGTGGCACTATCCTTTAAAAGTTGGAGAACTTGTTGTTGATGCTCGATGTGATCTTTCACTGCTTGAACCTTTTTCTTCTTGATATGTCCTTCTATCTTTAGATTTTTAGGAGTGGTAATTTCTTCCAATCCTTTACAAGATATGGTCGGATTCATTTCTTGACGCTCGATGTGATCTTTCACTTCTTGAACATTTTTCTTCTTGATATGTCCTTCTGTCTCGCTAGTTTGAGGAGTGGTAATTTCGACCAGTGAATTACAAGATATGGTTGGATTCATTTCTTCTTTCTTGATGTGATCTTTCACTTCTTGCACCTTTTTCTTCTTGATATTTCCTTCTATCTTGAGAGTTTGAGGAGTGGTCATTCTTGCCAATAGTTTACAAGATATGTTCTGATTCATTTCTTCTTTCTCTGGGGTCGGGTCCTGGCATATATCCTCTTCTTTTGATGTTTCTTGATCCTTTTCTTCCTCCTCTTCATACTCTATGTAAAATAATTTCTTCTCAGCACACTTATGACCTTTAGTGCATTTGCTATCACAATTGTAACAAAGCCCCTTTTCTCTTTTTTCTTCCAATTGTTGTGGTGTAACCCTTGTAGGTTGTGGAAGGCTAGGAGGAACAACACGTCCATCTTTATAGTTGTGAGGGGTAGACTTCCTTGTTTCCATAATTTTACTTTCAAATATGTCACAAAGCCCTTTTACTCTTTCCAATTGTTGTGGTGTTGCTCTAAAGAAGGTGTTGCTCTTTGTATCCTCATAATGTGCTATCATTTCCTCCGTGAGAATTGACCACGTAACAAGTTTTTTACGAGAACAAAGCCCTTTATACCATAAAAACTGATCCGGTTCTAAATATGAAGATGTAATACATACCTTTTGTAACATTTGTACACCATGTAGATCAAAATATTGCTCCATCTGAAGTATCCAATTTACCGGATCCTTGCCATCAAACTTCCTCATCTTCCTTTTTCTTGATTTTAGGACCTCGAACTTGAAATGACTGTAACTCTGTACTTACGGATATTTAAGTTCTGAACTTGCTACCTGTAGTAGCCCTCTGTGTCCTCTTTCCAATGCCACCAGTCTGATCCAAATTGGATTCCCCAAAAAAGAGTTATGCACAATCTCCCAAGATGACCTGATTATAGACCTTTCCAGAAGAGAAAACTTGTATGAAGTGCCACGTGTCAATTTTTCGACCTTTGACTCTGAAAAATATATAAAAGAAAACTACAGTCCGTCCTCTTTCTGTACCTTCTTACGAAATTTCAATCCGATGCTCAGAAAGAAAGTTATGACGATTTTCCCTATGTCACCTGTTTTGAGTGTAATTCAGGAGTCTACAAAAAGACCAACTTCCTCAGATCATATCTCTGAAAATATCGTGCGAAAAGCTCTGAAATTCGGACCCAAGGTTCAGCGCGATTTCTTCTCAAATGGGTTTTTTTTGCGACTTCTGAAACGTCACAGAAAAAAAAGTTATAGCGAAAATGCCACGATGACCTGTTTGGAGAAGCGAAACCCTAGAATCCAAAGCTCTGATACCAAATGTTATGAAACCAGCTCACAAAAAGATAGAAAAGAGAGATCCACGCCTTAGAATTCAGCCTCTTCGAGGGGGAAACCTCCTTTACATTACATAAATAAACAATTCTTGGATGATACAAATGAAAAAACCTCCTTTCTATATATAGGAGTCTAAGGAGTCACAATATAGTCTAGCCGACCTAACAATAATAATATAAAGCCACAAAAATAACAATAGAGGGATTCTATGGGGCACAGAAGTAACAATATGGGGGTAATAGGGGCACAACAATATAAATAAGGGTATAACTACAATATTAATGGGGTAATCACTAGTAGTATAGAGGCCTAACAGAATACCTTAGTTGAACATGGCTAAGAGGTTCTCTTGGGTATTTTTTTCTAGCTTTTCATACCTAAGGGACTACCTACGAAATGGAACATCTGGATTTTTCTCTTTTACCTCTTTTTCAAACTCTCTAAACATGAAAAAGATGTCGAGTTTTACCTTCATTGGACTCATAAAAACATCAAATAGTGATGGACTCATCGATCATGACGGGGCCGAACCACTCCTTCTTAGGGTTCGTTAAATATACTCAGAGGGATTCATCTGAAGGATGAACTTATAGATCAAGCATATGTTATCCTCCTCAAACTTGTTAAAAAATAAAGAGGTATTGACCAGTATGGTTGGGGAAATTGGGAAAACAAGGGATTCCATTTTGCTAATGGCAGTGAGTCTCTCTTGAACATGACACTCTTCCACTTCATGTCCTTTGTTGTTGGGTTGGGTAATCTGCTTGTCTTTTGGTTATCATACCTTTTTCAGAGCCTCCATTTTAGTTTTGGGTCAATGTTTCCAACTCCATTCAGTGTAGTTGGTGTGTTCAAGAGAAGTCATTAAGTTGATCTCTGTTACAGTATTCTTAAGCCTCCATTTCATGTCTGCCTTTCCTGATCTAGTTCCATGTCAGCATCATTCTGGTTATTTTGTCTCAATCATGATACATGTTTCATGTCATTGATGGGGGATACATCAAGTCCCTCCTGCGATGGGTCACTTCCTGTTGACATCATCACATCATCCAAGAAGTTGACTTAGAAACACACCTTTGGTACCTTGGTGTGTGCGTGCATCAATGGTATGTTTCCTTTCTCTCGGTGACAGGTTTACATCAATGTCTTTTGACAAAAGATTCTATGTGGTGTTCGAAATCGACTCATTCATTCACACCATATAGATTGTAATATAGTACCTTGAGAGCCATTAACATCATCGATGGTTTCTCTCACGTCTGTTAATGGCTTACATCATTGTTCGGTAATCAGAGGGTGTCTACCATGTTTGACTCCATCTCATTGATTCACATGGTTAGACTCGTACATTGGTTGGTCGTGTGAACAAGATAGAATACCCCAGATCTAGTTTCATCCATCTGGCCTGTGATTTTAGGAGTTATACAAAGATCACAATGTATGCTGGTCATGATCATATAGACAGTCATAGAGTCATGGGTCTACTAGTTCCACCTGTGGATGTGTCTTTTGATAATTGTACGTGTTATGTTAGCTTATGAGCTGAGTATGGGTATGCCACCCTTAAAAAACAAAGATGTTGTGTTGTAAATGTATTCTAACAGATGAATCTCGTTGTTTTTCCTTGATCCCAACTTGTTACAAGGTAAAGCACTTCAGTCATCATTCATCATCTCTAACTTTTCACTTAAGGGGGAATTCTGTTATAGCCCATTTTGTCTCATATGATCAGTGAGCCTCCTAATGGGATCAATCAACATCATATTCCCTCTTGTCACCATCTTGCACAAATCCCTAATCATGTTCCCTTCATCCCCCAAAGCTTCAACCCTAAACTATTTCATCTGAGCCAGTTTAAGGACCAACGTTCCTTGTAAGCCTACTAGGGTGCGTTCACCAACAGTTTTCTCCACTATGGCATGCATTGGTCACCAGCAAGTTGCTCCCCTTTACCTACGTTGGTTCTAGAAATCTGAGAGAATGATCTGGATTCCGGAAGCTTCCCCTTCTAGGAGTTTCCAGAATTTGTTTCAACTACTTACCTTGGATAAAACATTTGGATCTTATCCTTCCCTACTTTGGATTTTTCACCACTTATCCTTTGAGCATATCCCTCCATCAAAGGTAGATCTCTCACCCTAGATGGTACTTGGATAAGAACTCCCAACTTACCCTACTTATCTATATATTCACATCCTTCTATGTGGTTTGGGGTTGGCTTTTAGAGATTGATTCTACCCTTATGTTGTTGTTGTGAGTGTTCATTATATCATGCATTTAGGGTGATTGGAGGTGCATATTGTGACAAGGAAAGGACAAGTCAACAACTTAGGGGATCTCTTGTGACAATATCAACTACTAATGGTTGTAATCTCATTCCATTTATATTAATGCAAAGAAATCATTGTTTTCCTATATGTGATGTTGCTATTTCACTTATTTCAATACCATGTTGATCTATTTAATGAACTACTTATATGATACTGCATAGATCTCATAGTTTCTTCGCTTATGTTATCTGACTGTGCAGGTTCTAATTTTGGCATTCGGAACTAGACTTGGAGCTTCCAAGCTAAAGAAGGAGCGAATCGTGTTAGATGATCCAAAAATAAAATATTATCATAGGTTATAAATTTGGAATAAAATAATTATTAATTTAAGATATTAAATTAATAATTATTATTATAGAATATTTAATTATTTAATGGAGACATTTAGAATTAGTATATTGTTGTAACAAGATATGACTCTCCAAATGTGTCATATCTTAGGCTCTATTTTAGGAGATTTGTTAGCTAGTTGTTTTGAATAGCATTTATTGTAAATGGACACTTGTTATTTAATAAGTGATCCATAATTAGAGGTAGTTAGGGCATTGAGATTATAAATAGCTCATTGCAAGAATGTTTGGTTGTTTGGGTGTAAACTCTTGCAAAATCAAATATATAATTGTTTTTTTTCTGATTAATAAAATTGTGTGTCTGAGGACACTTCTGCCATTATTGTGGTATCAGAGCTCCAGTAATGCTGCAGTTGATGTGAGGAGGAGATTCTAGCTCTACAAGTTTTTGGAAAACTCCATTAAATTGATCAGCGAATGATTGGTATGAAAATTGCAATTTTTTGTTCAAAAGAAAAGAAATTTTATTATTTTATTGATTTTAGAATTTTAAATTTGAAAATCAATTTTTTGTATTATTATCAAAAATTGTTGTGTCTCAAATTTCTATTATTTTCTCCACTCCAACTTCTGCCATGATTGTCGAGTTGGCTTTCAATACGGCAAGACAACAGTAAGACAATTTGTCTTGGTTTTTCCCTTCTGAATATATTCTCTGAATGCTAACTACGTCTCCCACAATTCTCAGAGTACACCCCGTACTTTGTGTTGTATTTTGAGTTGTAAAAATATGGATTTTCTTTGAAAAATGCACAGTGAACTATGTATTATCTACAAACTTGTTTAGAAGTTCATAGGCGTCGCTGCTGGGAGAAGTGATAACAGGGAAGGGAATCCTGTCGTAGCTAAATTTGGAGACAGGAATTCCTATATACGAGGCAGAGCCTCTGTTGCTCATCTTTATTCTCTTCACTCTGTTGGGAGCCATCGGAGCTTTGGGCGACAGAGGAACGTTTGTGGACGATCCGACTCCCACTACAGGCCTGGGGAGGGCCGTTATACCGCCCAAAAAGGGCTTCAGATCCATTGTGGGGATCTCCGAAAGCGCCTGTCTATCGCTTTCCTATTCAACATCTCTGAAAGTCTAAACTGCAGAAACGAAAACGCAAATTGCTAAGGCCAAGAGCGAGGCAACTGGATATCAAAAGCTCCTTGCTTCAAGATTGAAAGAGAAACGTGATCGCAGGAGTGAGAGTTTAAAAAAAAAGGAGAGCATCTCGTGTTTCAACTGGATCAAAACCATCAGTTGCTTAGTATTATGTGTTTATTTATCTGTACTGAGTGCAATTTTAAAAACGGCAAGTAATGATTTGCTTATTGAGTATTGTTTAAGAATATATAGTCTTGGTATATTTTGATGAAGGCTCAGACTGCAGGATTTTGAATATATGTTAGAAAATGTACTTCAAAAGCATTTTTTGCAGCTTTGACCAAAAGCAAAGTACCTTTTATTTTTAAATAGTGATTTCAGAACTGTGCACTAAAGCCTCCTCGAAGCTCAGACAAACCACCATCTACTCCAAGCAGCAGACAGCTTCAACAAGTGTAAAGCAAAATTCGATCGCTCCTCCAAAGTAATGACTCCTCCAAAATGTCTTTCTTCTTGCTTTCTAGTGTAATCAAATTTGTAAATTTTGTGGAGAAATAAGGAATATTGTATTTTGGAGAGATTTGGTGACTTTTTAATTTTGGGAATTTATTGTTTGTGGAGTAATAAGCTAATTTGTAAATTTTTGGAGTAATAAGGGCATTTTAATTGTATTCTTTTTTTTGGAGGGATAAGTGTAACATTGTAACTCAAAGTAATTTTACTTTGAGGGGGGGTAAAAAAAATTTACCAAGTTCTGCAAGAGCATCGTTGTAAAAGTCAAATTTTGAAAGTTACCTTGTAATTTTTTGAGAAATTGACTAAAGTCAAGTGCAAATCTCAGTCATTTTTCTCCTACTTCAACGACTATACGAGGGTCAAGGCCAAGCCTGGATAGATCGTGTTTTTTGCATGGTGTGTTGCATGTTGTTTTGCCCATCTTGACATTTTTGTTCTAATTCTTGGCGTGAAGCTTCAACACTACAATGTCCAAGTTAATTAATTTGTTCTCTGATTCCGACAAACTTGAAGGTACAACATCCTATAAAACATGACACCGCCTCATCGAAATCACTCTCATTTACAATGAATTATGGCAGAGTATATGTGATGGTGATATTAAGCCAAATAAACCCACAAATGTCGTTGCACTAGCAAAATGGGAAGTTAAGAATGCCAAATCCTTAGCTCTTATTAAATCTTCTGTCAATGATGAAATGTATGTCCATATAGAAAATGCTACAGATGCATGGTCTGCTTTGAAAACTTTTAAAGACCTCTTTGATACTCAGCCTGAATCAAAGAAATTTGATCTACAATTAAAATTGTTGCAACAAAAATTGACTGAAGGAGGTGATATTCTTGAATATATCTCAAGACTTAAGAATATTAGGCAGGAAATCATTAATGTTGGTTTTCCAGCAATAGATGATAGCTTTATGGTCACAATTGTAATTGTTGGACTTCCTTCTTCCTACATGCATTTTTTGGAGACTCTACAATTAATTGGGAAATTAGAGAAACTAAAGTTTGATGAGCTCTGTGAAATGTTGACCCAACATGATAAAACCTTTGGGAAGAAGAAGAAAGTTGGTGAAGATGTTTTTTTCACAGAGGCCAGCACTAGTAAATCATCAGCTAACAGTTCTCGAGGCAGAGGTAGAGGGAATTTCAATCAGAATCAAGCAGCACATAATGTACAAAGTCGAGGTCGAAGCCAAAGCAGAGGAAACAACTTTAATAGAGGCAACAGTTCAGGAAGGAGTAATTTTCAAGGTAGAGGAAACAACCAAGGAAGAGGCAATTTTCAAGGACAAGGAAATAATAATCAAGGTAGAGGACAATCTCAAAATAGAAGTCAAAGCAGAGGCAGAGGACAATCTTCAGGAAGAGGAAGAGACTTAAGTCAAGTTGTGTGTCGAAGATGTAACGAAATTGGACATTATGCTGAAGATTGTCGAACTTCTCTTAATAAAATTCCCAAGTTTCAGCAACACTCAGCACAATTTGCAAATGATCAAGATGATGATAACTCAGAATATGTTTTTACTTCCTCTCCAGCATCACAACTTTCATCCCATCTTAGAAGTGATTATGAAGATGCCTAGATCTTGGATTCAGGGGCAACTCAGCACATGACTTGTCGACGTGATTTTTTTTGGAATTTTCAAGATTGCCAACTTAATTCCATTTTTCTTGCAGACAATACAAAACATACTCCTTATGGACAAGGAGCAGTTAAAGTTTTTCTCCCTAGCATTGGAGAAAAAATGATTTCCAATGTATGGTATGTACCACCTTTTAAGGAAAATTTGCTCTCTTTAGTCACGATTCAATAAGCAGGACATCAGGTAATTATGGAAGATGGCTTAGTTAAGATTAATTCAGTCAAACAGAGCTTGAAAACAGTGATGACAGGTTACGAAGATGGAAAATTGTTAAGGATGAAAGGGACAGTTATTCCAAGGCATTCTGATTTTGCAGGGGCAATGACTACAGGTATTTCACCTATAAGACTATGGTATGTAAGATATGGACATTTAAATTTTGAGTGTCTTTCTCAATTGTAGAAATAAGGGATGGTTAAGGGACTGCCAACTTTCAAAAAGGAAAATGCAAAATGTGAAGCTTGCATTTACGGCAAACAAAGTCGAGAAATTTTTCCAACAAGTTCATGGTGTGCAAATAGATGGCTACAACTAGTTCACAGTGATGTTTGTGGACCACTACAAACTTCATTTGGTGGTTGCAAATATTTCTTACTATTCATTGATAATTTCAGCAGAATGACTTGGGTTTACTTCTTGAAGAACAAGTCAGAAGCATTTGAGAAGTTTAAAATTTTTCGCCCAACTTGTTGAAAATGAAGTCAAAGAAAAGATAGGTACTCTCAGGACAGATAATGGGGGAGAATTCACTTCAAATTAATTCAAAACTTATTGCAGTGAAAATGGCATAAGACGACATCTTACAAATGTTTACACTCCACAACAAAATGGAGTAGTTGAAAGAATGAATCGCACCTTGTTAGGAATGGCGAGATCCATGTTAACTTTCAAGAGGTTAAGTCCAACATATTGGGAAGAAGCAGCACATACAGCTGTCTACTTAAGAAACAGGTCTCCAACTGCTTCTTTAGACGGAATCACAGCTTATGAAGCTTGGTTTGGTTTCAAGTGAATTCAAAACTTATTGCAGTGAAAATGGCATAAGACGACATCTTACAAATGTTTACACTCCACAGCAAAATGGAGTAGTTGAAAGAATGAATCGCACCTTGTTAGGAATGGCGAGATCCATGTTAACTTTCAAGAGGTTAAGTCCAACATATTGGGAAGAAGCAACACATACAGCTGTCTACTTAAGAAACAGGTCTCCAACTGCTTCTTTAGACGGAATCACAGCTTATGAAGCTTGGTTTGGTTTCAAGTGAATTCAAAACTTATTGCAGTGAAAATGGCATAAGACAACATCTTACAAATGTTTACACTCCACAGCAAAATGGAGTAGTTGAAAGAATGAATCGCACCTTGTTAGGAATGGCGAGATCCATGTTAACTTTCAAGAGGTTAAGTCCAACATATTTCGAAGAAGCAATACATACCGATATCTACTTAAGAAACAGGTCTCCAACTGCTTCTTTAGATGGAATCACACCTTATGAAGCTTGGTTTGGATTAGTATGTTTTGCCTTAGTTCCAAAAGAAAAACAAACTAAGCTTGACTCAAGAAGTCTACAATGATTGGCTATTCGGATGAGAAGAAAGGGTACCTTCTTTTGACCAATGGAAAATTTATTGTGAGCAGGGATGTAATTTTTTATGAAACAGAGAGTAAGAGTGCTGAAGAAATCAAAATTATTCTTCAAAAGTTAGAAACTAAAGGTAGTCGAAGAAAAGGAAATACACAAAGTCAACCAAATTCACCAAATTGGTATGAACTTGATTTTCCTTCATCTGAAGATCATTCATCTAGTCCATCTACTTCAACAACACCATCTGGATCTTCTAGCAGTTCATCCACATCTCCAAGCAGCAGCAGTTCTTCTGACAGTGATTCTCCAAACTCTTCACCTGAACGAAGAACATCAATTTATATTAATCCTCTTTACAATGATGGAGACTTTTCAGAATCTCAAACAACTGAGTATCAACTACCAAAATGGGCAATTCAACTTTTGAAAGATGTAAAACCTGATGAGCAGAACAAAATAGGCACCAAACAGTCACATAGAAGTGAAGGCAATTTTGCCTTGATAGCAAATGATTTTACTGAACCTTCCACATACAAAGAAGCAGTAAAACATAAAGAATGGCAACAGGCTATGGTTGAAGAATATCAAGCAGTAACTGAAAACAACACTTGGAAACTTGTTGATTGTCCACAAAACGTTAAACCCATAGGATGCAAATGGGTTTATAGAATTAAGTATAATCAAAAGGGAGAACTTGAAAAGTATAAAGCACGACTTGTCACAAAAGGTTTTGCGCGGCAGGAAGGCATTGATTATGAGGAAACTTTTTCTCCTACAGCTAAATGGAACACCATCCGATTAACCCTTGCATTGGCTGCTCAGAAAGGATGGAAAGTTCATCAAATGGATGTGAAAAGTGCTTTTCTCAATGGGGATTTACAGGAAGAAGTGTATATGACACAACCACCAAGTTTTGAAATTGAAGGGCAAGAACATAAAGTTTGCAAATTGATCAAGGCTTTATATGGATTAAAACAAGCTCCCCGAGCTTGGTATGCAAAGATGGATGAATACCTTAAGAAAGTTTGTTTTCAACGAAGTGAATATGATGATACTTTGTATGTGCGACAACATGGAAAATATCTGGTAATTCTTGTTATGTATGTAGATGATTTGATCATTACTGGCAACCATGATGATCATATTGCACAAGTGAAAAAGGAGTTACATGCAGGTTTTAAGGTGACAGATTTGGGATTACTTCACTACTATCTTGGAGTTGAATTCTTCCAACATCCACATCATATTTTCATTTCTTAGAGTAAGTATGTAGTATAGGTTCTTCAACGATTTGGCATGCGAGATTGCAAGCCCGTTCTCACCCCCATGGAATGCAGCCAAAAGAGTTCTTTGATATATCCAAGGAATGAAAGATTTTGGTCTTCTTTACACAAAGACTAAAAACTTTGTACTTGGTGGATATTCAGATGCCAACTTTGCTGGAAGTATTGATGATCGAGCATCAACATCAGGTTATTTAATGAACATGGGGTCAAGAGTAGTGTCTTGGAGTTGTAGGAAACAAGCTACAATGGCCACTTCTTCAGTAGAAGCAGAGTACATTTCAGCATGGGAAGCAGCATGTGAAATTGTTTGGTTGCGCAGAATTTTGCAGGACTTGGGCATTTCTCAGGCAGAAGCTACATCATTATTCATTGATAACCAGTCAGCCATCAAACTTGCCAAGAACCCAATTTTTCATTCAAAGACAAAGCATGTGGACACCAAGTATCATCATATCAAATCTCTCATTGCCAAAGATGTCCTCAAGCTAGTTTATTGTCCTTCCAAAGATCAGATCTCCGACATTTTCACGAAACCGCGTGGCAGAATAAAATTTACTAAGTTCAGGGATGAACTTGGTATCTGTTGTAATGTATCTTTGGATCATAGGGGGGAATGTTAGATGATCCAAAAATAAAATATTATCATAGGTTATAAAGTTGGAATAAAATAATTATTAATTTAAGATATTAAATTAATAATTATTATTCTAGAATATTTAATTATTTAATGGAGACATTTAGAATTAGTATATTGTTGTAACAAGATATGACTCTCCAAATGTGTCATATCTTAGGCTCTATTTTAGGAGATTTGTTAGCTAGTTGTTTTGAATAGCATTTATTGTAAATGGACACTTGTTATTTAATAAGTGATCCATAATTAGAGGTAGTTAGGACATTGAGCTTATAAATAGCTCATTGCAAGAGTGTTTGGTTGTTCGGGTGTAAATTCTTGCAAAATCAAATATGTAATTTTTTTTTTTCTGATTAATAAAATTATGTGTCTGAGGACACTTCTGCCATTAAATTGTGCGAAGTATTCCAGGTAGGCCTCACTCTGTCATCTATTTACTTTAAGGAAAATAATTTTGTTACTTGTCTCTCTATTGTTCCAGGTTAGCCACCGACCTAGGGGAGATACTTTTGTCTGCAATCATAAATATCGTATAACGAGGAGATCATCACATCTCTAACACAACTCTACTAAAACATGCAACACCGTTGCATAACTGACCATAGCGGAAAAACATCCAAACTAGTGCAACACACCACCACCCAACTCCATGCAATAACATGATCATGAGGACCATGACATCCTCTACTCAACTTTGTGATGACAACAACGTGATCATGAGGACCATGACATTGTTTGTTCAATTTTGTATGCAACACCTGCAAATAACATCTCCATCCTCAGATATCCATGCCAGTGGCTATGCCAAAAAAATGCAACACATCATCCATGTACAAGCCACCTACAACCAAACATTTATGTGCTAACCAAATCTACTGCAACCCATGCTACCAGGTTGACATCAATTCCAACCAACAATACATATGCAACACACATCAATGCGAAAAATGGAAATCATTTCTTAATTGCATGTAGTATAGCTAATATTTATTTTTCATAGAAGGGTTTGAGTAATTTCTTTCCTTTAAATTTGTTATTTTCAAAGGAAATGGGTCTTCCTTATGGCATCAAAATTGCACCAATGCCATGGCTTGAGGCATCACACTCAACAATAAATATTTTTGTGAAATCAGGTGTTGCCAAGATGGGGGTTGTACACATAGCCTTTTTAAGTTCTTCAAATGCTTTGGTTGCTTCTTTAGTCTAATAAAATTCTTCGTTATTCAATAATTTTGTTAGAGGTGTTGTTATTTGACCACAAATTTTAACAAATGTGTGGCAATATCTTGTCAATCCTAAGAATCCTATGAGTTTCTTCAAGGTATTTGGGATTAGCTATTCCCTCATAGCTTTGATTTTATTAGGATCCACCTTGACACCATCGTGTGATACAATACACTTCTTGAACCCCATAGGAACACTTGGAAGGCTTTGCATATAGTTGTTTCTCTTCCAGTGTCATGATCGTGTCAACATGTTGTACATGCTCTTCCCAAGATTTGTTGTAAATTATTATGTCATCAAAAAATACTAGCACAAATCTTCTAAGGAATGGTTTGAAATTAGAATTCATCAAGCTTTGAAATGTTGAAGGTGTATTTGTAAGTCCAATAGGCATAACCAAAAACTAAAAATGGCCTTCATGTGTTATAAAGGTTGTTTTGGGAATGACTTATTGCCTCATTATGATTTAATGATATCAAGAACAAAGATATAACTTAGAAAAGAAAATTTCTCCATGCAATTCATCTAACATTTCATAAATGAAAATCTTTGATTGTCATTTTCTTAAGCTATTTGTAGTCTGGACACATATGCCACAAACAGTATTTTTTTATAACCGTCACCATAGGTGAGGAGGAAGCATTGTAGTTAGGTTGATAGAAAGCCTAACTTCCTTGGAGCATATATATGAAAATGCAGTGAACCAAGGTCTGAAACTTGGATCAGATGTTCACCACCATTTCACCTCAACGTGGGTGAAGTTTCATAGCCTGAAGCCTCATAGAAAAAAAAGTTGTAGTGAAAATTCAAAACTAACCTATTTGAGACAGAATTTAGGATCATTCTGAAACCCTAACTTCCTTGGACCATATCTCTTAACATATAGAAAACCAGATCTGAAACTTGAAACAGATATTTCTTAGGATCTCTTCTCAATATTCTCCAAGTTTCATCATCTTAAACCTCATAGAAAAAAAATTATAAAAAAAAATGTCATGATGACCAATTTGAAGCAAAAAAACCATAGCATCAAGAGCTCTGATACCAAATGTTATGATCCTTGCGCCTTTAAAATGATAAGAAACCAATAATTATAGTCCACTTCGAGGGGAAAACATCCTTATATAATAAATACAATGAACAATGCAATATTTGATGATCCTAATACTAGGTCTCCTTAGTATATATATATGAGATAAAGGATACAATTATAATAAAATGGGACCACAAGGGGTTCTAGCATACATAACAATATAACAGTAAAAATGTAATCACTCAATATCTAGGGATTAATAAAGGGGTTTGGGTTAACATGGGGCTTATATATGGCTTAACAACATGAGAATCAATGGAAATAAGGAGGATCATAGAGGAAACCTTAGGAAGCAGTGAAGGGGTCTGCCTTTGTGTTGTGAAGGCCCATGTTGGCCATACCTTGTTGTGCAAATAACCTAGTTGTGTAAGATGAGAAAACCAGTGAGGAACCCTCAAACTATTTCACGTAGACTAAAAATAAGCCACTTTTATAATTTTGATAAAGATGGAGGATCGTGAAGGTAATCATAACTCTTGTTTTTGTAAGTGAAGAAGAACAACCTTCATACCCTATACCCTGGATTGAAACTTCGGTGAAATTACTTGAGTGAAGCATCATTCAAACATTGGATCTAGCTCAATGGTAGCCAGCTGCAATAAATTTGCAGTGCAATTATGCCTACATTTGGTTCGAGAGTGGGAGTCCCTTCTTCAATTTCCAGCAAAAGAATATAAGTGTATATTCCTTCCTTCTGAATGAGATATTAATGTTGTTCAATGCTTTATGTTTTTATTCTATGATGGATTTATCGTGTATGTATGTAATAGTGGGTTGAAGGTCGTTGCAAGGTTATATTGAATAGGTATGAAGAATAGTGAGTTGAGAAATTAAACTAGCTTGCTTGAATGTTGAATGAAAATTTTGTTATGAATATGTATATTGTATGTTATGGAATCCCTCTTGTCAGACCCTCAAAGGTAAATGCCCATGCACACCTCAAATGAAATTGGGATGGTGAGCGCAGTGGAATGCCCATCACAAGAAAAGGACAAAAAAATGATGTTTGGGGTTTCCACCCAAAGTCGATAGTGACTCACCAGTAGCGCGAGAGAAGAGCATTAAGTTGGGAGTCAAGCAATATGGGAACTAACAAGCCGAGTGCATTGTGATGGATTGAGAAAGTGGCATGAGTTGAATGAGTGCACCCACACTACATGGGTCGGCACAAGAGGGACCGCACGGCGTCACACATAAGGGAAGTATGGGAATTGGGGTGTGTTGGCCAAGCCGAGAGAGGAACAAGTGAATTTGACCAAGGGACCACATGACAAAGGGTTGTGGGAGTTATGGCGGCCCATGGTTTGGCCCAAGTATTCAAGCGGTCACAACCCATCAAATACCCTCATGCACAGATGATAAATATGTATGAAAGTTGAGTCTTGGAGAGTAAACACACTATATTGATGGAGCAACACATGTGAATGGTGAACTAAACTCAGTCGAGTAAGAGATGGGAAAAACCAAAGTCACGGGATTGGAGTATTGCATAATCTAAAATAGGTCACTTGGAGAGTAGTCCAACCTACTGACCATAGGGTTAGATGAACGTTGCAAATAGGAATAGATGATACGGGTGATTGGTTTGCGTATTTTCCAAGGTTGTGACCAAGTTGCAAGTCAAAACCGAGTAGAGAGGAATAAAACCCAATGGGGGAGACTCGTAGGGTCGGTTGGACCCAAAGTGACCTGAAGTGACCCAAGGCATAACCGAAGGTGGTTCTTTGGGTTGGTTTTTTGTGCATTGTGGAAAGGATGGGTAGGAGAGAACCCATGCATCATCCTCATTGATGTAACATTTTTATACTTGAATATTTGGATTGTAGTAATAGATTTAAAGGTTATGGCCCTCCACCCTATATTTGTGTATTGTTACATTATTGTGTGTGTGTGTATAATTTCATGAAGATTATGCATATATGATGATGTAATGTGAAATTGTACTTATGAATGCTTACATGTTATTATTCCACAATTATAATGATAAGTAATCACATAGATAGAAGTATAAATGTAGAGGTGTATCCCGATGTAGTACTCACAGATGGTAATGTCATTTCCACGAAACCAAGTTGATGTCACACACTAAGAGGTCACAACGTTCCTGGACTCATGGGAACGCTTTGTAGGCGTGATAGTTGGTATCAAAGCATATTTTGTGGTGGGATCATTATCACCAATGGAGTTAGTATCAAATAATTTTATGTGGCGGGCCCCACACCACCAGGAGGGGAGGAATATCATAGCTTATTTTGGAGGCTATATTAGAGGTCATTTTGTAACATATTTATTGACGCAAATACTCTTCTTCATTAGTGAGATAGTATTAGAGGAGGAATATTATCTAATAGGAGGTTTATCACATGATTAGGAGATTTATAGGGCTTGCGGGTTGGAAGATTTTTGTTGTCTGGGGTGATCATTAGAGAAATTTTAAGGTCTTAAATGGGCCTCCTAAGAAATATTATAAAATAATAGTGGAAATTATAAAATAAGATTATATTACATCATCAAATTTTGGAGGGAAAAAAAGAAAAAACTACATTTTCAACTCATATTTTCAACTTATCTCCCTACGGTTTTACTCAAATTTCAAGCAGGAGCACTTTTTGGATGCGGAATTTAATTCCTCATCCAAGGAGTACCCATGTTGCATACTTTTGATGGACATTTCTACATGAAAAATGAGAAATACATGAAAAATGTGCTTGTAATCATGTTCTTCATGTATTTCTCATTTTTCGTGTAGCAGGGTCCATTGAAAGTATGCAATATGGATACTCCTTGGATGAGGAATTAAATTTTGCATCCAACGAGTGCTCCTGCTCAAAATTTTAGTAAAACAGTAGGGAGATAAGTTGAAAATACGAGTTGAAAAAGTAGTTTTTTTTTTAATCTTTTTACTTCTTTACTCCAAGAATGGTGAATCGTCCCCCATGGTTGACATAATCATCTTGAATCCTATTGGTCCATATAAAGTTTATTTTGGTTGTACATTTTTTTAGACCCATTTTAGACCTCAAAATTTCTCTAATGTTGGGGTATATCTATGATCGACTGTGAGAAGTGAAAAGACTATGTTAGCTTCTAGTTTTATTGGGTTTGGTTAGCAAGGAATTTGGGCAAGGTTGATGACTATATTATTTATAGAATGGAGATCGCTAGTTCACATGCTGAGAGCAGTGGTTTAGCTAGACATAGCTTGAGTGAAATGATTCTCCACAAAGGACCATATGGCTAACATCGGAGAAAACTTAGGAAAAATCTCAAGAGACTTTGTGGAAATGAAGGGTCAGATGAAGACCATGAGTGACATGTTTTCTCGAGGGATCAAATAACTTGATAGGATCTCTATTTCTGTTGAGAAGATTCATCGTGATGAGAGAGAGGATGAATCTACTTGAATAAAATGTGAATGATCTTGTTGATTTGGTCAATGAGTTGTTCGTGACAATTGCGTTATTGAAGGTGGTTGTGGGGCAAAAATAGTCTAGCACTTCAATAAAAGTGAAAGCCAAAGAATGAGAAGCATGTGATGGTACTAGGAGTGAAAATGTACTAGGAAGTTTCTATTGGGATATGGAGTAGTATTTGGGTCAAATAAGTGGATGCTCAAATGATTCAAGCAAAATTTGGAAGTACTGCTACATATTTGAAAATGGTAGCAAAGATTTGGTGAAGATCCAAGATTGAAGAATTTGCAATTTGTTGTAGTGTTGAAAGTGTCACTACGTGGGGAAAAAATAAGGAAGCTTTATATGTGTAGTTTGAACCATGGAACGAGTCATATATCACAAAGAATAGGATGAGTCATCTAAAAAAGACAAGGGAATTCAAGCCTACATCAAATAATTTTTATTGCTCATGTTGGATATTAAGGATATATTAGAGGAGGATTGGTTGCTCAGTTTTATGGTTGGATTACAACCATGGAAATAATTTGATCTAAGATGACATAATGAATAGATGATTGCAACAACTGTCACCACAATAGATAACCTTTTGGATTTCTAGAATGGTGGGAAGACAAATGGATGAGAGCATGACAGTAGAAAAGGCTTGTGATAAACTCCTCTTGCTCCTGCATGTGCTCCTCATGTAAACCATTGATAGATGGGGTCACTATCTGTTGCTCGGGATAGTGAGTCCTTGATGTGAGAGTGCCTTAAGGTACTTTCTTCATGAGCAGTGTTGATGAGAAGGATGTCTGGATGATGATTTGATATGAGGGTGTTTTCACTTGTATGGGATGATTTGCATCTTGTGGATTTGGTTCATTGATCAAATTAGCTACCTAATTAGCTAGAGACACAGAGGTGTCCAACACATGATAGCATGCAGGGGCATTCATATATTGATGAAATGAAATATCAAAGATGAGCACCTTCGTCATGATGCACTGGTATCTTTGGTGATGGTCAGAATGTTGAAGAGGGGTTTTTTTGTCGAGGATGAAAAAAAATTATTATTGGGGGAGGATTTCATACCCTAAGAGGAGAACATCCATGTGTGCCTTGAATGACTTTGGGACAGTGAGAACAATGGAACATCCATCACAAGAAATATGACAAAAGGGAGCCATTTGGGGTTTCTTCCCAAATTCGAGGGTGAACCACCCATCATGAGGAGCATCAAGTTGGTAGTGGGGCGACATGAGCACCAATGAGCCAAAAGCACTACAATGGACCAAGTGAGTGGCACAAGCTAAAAGAATGAGCCCAAGGGGACACCCCCACACTACATGAGTTGGAACAAGTGGGACTACACGGTGTTGCAAATAGCAAAGTATGGGCACCCGAGTGTGTCGGTTGAGTTGAGAGTAAAATGAGCGTGTTTAACTAAGCGATCACATGATGAAGTATTGTGGGAGTTTTGACAAACCATGTGTTGACTTGAGTAGCCAAGGGGTCATAACCCCTCAACTACCCTCATGCATGGATGGTATATATATGAGAGTCAAGCCTTGGAGAGGGAAAACACAACAACAACAAAGCAAAACAACAATTGAACGGTGAATAGAACTCAATCGAGTGAGAGATGGGAAAAATTGAAGGCATGAGATTAGAGTATCACATGATGTAACCAAGGTTTCTTAGAGAGTAGTCCATACTATTGAGTGTAGGGTCAGACAAAGGTTGTGAAGGAGAAGAGGTTGGGAAGGGTGATCGGTTTGCATGTTGTTTGAGGTGTAGGCTAATTTTGCAACCAGGTTGCAAGTCTAAACCAAGTACAGAAGACTACAACTTGATAGGGGAGACGGTAGGGTCAATAGGACCCAAAGTGACCTGAGGCATAATTGAAGGTCGTTTTGTGATCTGGTTTGTTGTGTATTATGGAGAGGATGGGTAGGAGGACCCAATCTTCCTCCTTATTGATTTAACATTTGTATACTTGAATAGTTGGATTGTAATAAGAAATTTAGAGGTTACAACCCTCCAACTTATATATGTGTATTGTTACATTATTATGTGTATGTGAAATTTCATAAATATTAATGAATTATGCATAGATGATGAAGTAAATGTGTAATTGTACTTGTGAATGGTTATGTTTTCTTATTCCACAACCACATTGATAACTAATCACACATATAGAAATATAATTGTAGAGGTATAGTCCAGGTGTAGTACTCACAAGTTGGTCATGCCATTGTTGGGGAACCACGATGGTGTTGCACACTTAGAGGTCATGACACACCTTGACTCATGGGAATGCTTTGGGGGAATGACATCTTCCCTTATGTTGTGTGGGATATTGTATGTTGCAAGCTTCTGAATGGAGAGAATTTACATGTTTATGAAATTGTTGTGATGAGACACTGTTTTCCACAATGGCAAAGTGAAGCTAGTATGTTGGTCGGAGCTAAGGATTTATATGTCTCTTTAGATAAGCCTACAGGTGAGCCTTTCTCTAGTTTCAGTGATAGAGAGGAGGAACTTTGAAGTTTTCTAGTTAAAGACAATGCATGGTTTTGATTGGGAGTGTTAGGAAGCTCGATGTTGTCGAAAGGAGATGGGTAAAAATTCCCTAGTCTTCCTTAGACATTTTGAGTTTGCGGGCCCCAACCTTAGCTCCTAGTCACATGCACTAATGGGAGCTAGGATCAGGAGCCATTCAAAGAGAGATTATTGGAATATCATCCCTTCGACAAATGAATAACTGCTTACGGAAATACCTTAACATACCATGGCCCTAAGTGCAAAACCATCGTATGACGACCCTTCCATTTACCAAGTCAGTCAACTATGATCTTGAAGTATCATATTTTTTGAAGAATGATGTGACAGTGTCATGTATGTGACATATGTCACACATATTTGTCCCATTTGGGTATTTTAGTTGTACGAATATGAGTGACGTGTGGAACACATCAAAAAATGACACTTTGAATGGACACATCATCCCTTGCCATGTGTCAGGAGGTGATTGGACATTGGATGTATGAGGTGGCATGTATAGTTAGCCATTGGCCTATCAGCCATTAAGAGTTTGTAAGTTTTTTACCATTATAAAAAAAATCAAGAAACCAGTACCTTGGCCTATAGGAACAGTGAGTATTGGCCATATTGGCATATCAGCATGGTGCTCTATATTGGTATATTGGATATTGGAACGCCAGAGGCTTTGGACGAGACATATATGGAAAATTGCCACTATGACAAGGTCCTGATATGACCAACAAGCTAAGGATGTGGACTCACGTGGGAGTGATATGTGGCCAAGATTTGTCACGTGACAACCATGTGGAGGCATGGATAATAAAGTGGCCCTTTAAAAGGTTGAAACTTCAAATAGGCATAACTTTGTACCCGTAGCTCAATATGAGATGAATTTATGTTTTTGGAAAGTTCTTGACAAGTAGAATTGGTGGAAATATTAAAAAAATGATTTGAAGTGATGGATTAATGTAAATATTTGATAGCCTTATCTTCATTATCAACCTTGAAGGTCGAGTCTAGTTACACTTCACAACCTTAATACAGTATTGAGGGGTTGGGTGTGTTACTCAATCTAAAAACTAAGACTACAATGGTGATTGATCCATGGATACAAATCCCATGGGCCATGGCACATGTTATAGGCTACAACTTGAGTTATGGTTCATGGTAAAGACTACATCATACAACTTGGAAAATGGGTTACTGAAAACCCACTATGGGCCATGGAAAAACCCCTAGAAGCTAGCCACAACAAATGGCAATAATCTTACAGGTTGCAACAAAGGGAGTCTTTGTAGGTCATTGGCCATCAACCTAACAAGTGTATGATCCCTCTAGTAATGGTAAGGGAGGTTCGAGTTTGCACTAGGCAGAGATTCAAGACTATAGTTGGCATCAAGTAGTCATAGGGTCAAGTGTACCTATTAGCAAGGTCAAGGGTATTAGTTAACAATGTCGAGGATCGATAGAAATGGGAGGGTCGAAAACATGAGTAAAGAGGTAAGTCAATTGAGTGAGTGTACAAAAAAGTGAAGAGGATTCTAAGTTAACAACTTTGGCGTTAGAAAATATATATAATGAAAAAAAATGCGCGTTTTCATTTAGGTTCAAATTCAATGTGGTTCAACAAACCAAAAAAAAACCTAAGAAATTTTGTTAGCTTCACCAAATTTAGAACCTCAAGGTTGAAGTTCAACAAACCTTCTGACATATTTCATTCCAATGATTATGCCTAGATGACAAAAAATAGATGAATATATCACATAGAAATAAGGATGTGTTAAGTACTTGCAGATGATCACAAAAAATGCCTCTAGGTAAATTGATAATTCCCCGTACATCTAAGTGGTCCTTATATCTTCTCTCAACTCCATAGCATACATGACATATTGTTTCGAATAATCATAAAACAAAAATATGTTCAGCAAACCTTGTGACATGATTCATAATGACAATTACGCCTAAATGAAAGAGGAAAAATGAATATATCACATAGAAATAACGATGTGTTAAGTACTAGTATATAATCACAAAAAAACACCTCACTCTAAGTAGATCCACAAATACCCTTACCATTTTTGTAGCTAAGGTTGGTCTTCATAATTGATATTTTGGCCCTCCAAATATATGTAATACATGCTCTTCATGTTGAATTTAAAAAGAGGGAATTTTGAATTTCTAATATTGAATTCTTGGCTCCAAAAACACAAAGTTGGCCCTCCAAGAAGTTAGGTTGGCCAACCCCAATGACACACCCTTTTAAGCTAATTCATCCACTATATAAAGAAAATTTTGTCCGCTTCCTCAAGCAAGCAACTCAAATATTTTATATACAAGCAAAGGAGAAGAAGGGAGGTCAAGTTTCTTTGAGGCAGATCCATTCTAGGCAAAAGGCTGAATTATATGAGGTGGATCAATTCTAGGAAAATGTTGAATTCTGGGCAGCAGGCCGAACTTTGGAGAAAACTAAAATTTTGAGCAGACCTGTCTCTGGACAGAAGTTTTACTAGGTGTGATCAAGGCTATGTTACTAGTCAGTTTGACTTTATGTTTGACTTGAAGAATTAGATGTATCTTTGTTGAACTAAATAATTTCTTTAAGGAAAAGGTTGATGGGTTTTTCCCCCGTGTTGGTTTTCCCAGAGTAAAATTCTTGTGTCTCTTGTTTGGCTATCTCTTTATGATCCCACTATAGTTCATGTTCTACTATTGAAAATGCTCTATGTAGTTTCTTAATGATGAATTTAAATACAAGAGAACTTAAAGAAAAAATCATTAGAAGTAATTATCAGCGATAAGACCTACGAAAAATTGAGTATCGAGCCTTGGGTGAAAGAGCGGCCTTGACAAGCAAGCATGTTTTGAAGGAAAAGAATCCTCAGACATCTAACATCTATGTTAAAGGAGTATGTCAATTTACTTATCTCATTCTGCGCCACAAGAAGTTCTAGTCTGAATCTTTGTAAGAAGAAAAAGAGTCGAAGACCTAGTTTAAGGTCGAAGTTTCATTTTTATTGTTGGAAGAGAAAACTATGATCCACTCTTGCATCTGTGAGAGGATCAAAGTCCTCAATTTATGTTGAATATAGGCTGAAATGCCTTAGTCTATTTCAGTAGGCCGAGGGATCCTCAGAGTTTGTGACAGAGGGTTGAGAAGGCCTTAGGGTCTATTTGCAGGGAGCTGAAAAACCTCAAATGAAAGATACAAAGGTTGAAGAATCTCAAAAGGTCACATATTTGACTAACTTACTACCTAAGACCAGTTTATCATGTCAACAAAAAGGCATTATAATTTTGAAGCATACCGAGTTTGTTTGATGACATCAACTTAACAATAAGGAGAAACCATGTTAATAGAAGCATGAACTTGTGATGGACAGTGCTCTGTCTTGTACTAATGTGATGGTACTAGAGATATAAGCCTCTATGACTAAATGTCAAGGAGTCTCGGGAAGAAGTCAAAAGAAGTCTAAAATTATCTTTGTCTAAGACACTATACATAGGAGAAGGGTTGATGCTTTAATTGCAAGGTTGAAGTGCTTCATGTACTTCATACTTAGTTCTCCTTGAAGATCTATTCTGGATACCATATCTGATTAAGGAAACAAATCATATTGTTTGAAACGCATTGTTTCCATGGAAGCACATTGCAGTGATGAGATGTTTAAAGACAAGTATGAGGCATGGGAATATATACCTATAAAGAGACCAGCAAAGATATAAGTCTATGATTTGATGTTGTGAATAAAAGGTATGTATCATCGCTCACAGTGATTTAGATTGAGATCAAAGGAAACCTTAGCTATAGGAAATATCACCAAATAGCTTTTTCAATAAATATGCTCGGTTGAAAATACTTACATCAAAGTTATTTTCATAAGAAACTAAATAGGATTGTGATCTGCCATTTGTTGTCACGGATCTTGCATGGTTAAGTAAAGGCCCTCAAAAATGCATTGTATATGTTGACAATAAGGTATGTCCTGTGTTGTAAATATGAAATATAGATGACCAACCCGGCCATCCTTAAGTTGATTGCAGATTCCCGGAATATTCTGGGATCTGACGGACATGATTGACCGCGCCCATGTCCGTCGGATCCCAGAGTATTCCGGGAATCTGCAATCGACTTAAGCTCACCAGACCAATCCTAGATTCTATTCTCTGGGTAGTCAAAATTCAGAATAAGTAATAATATCACTATCACTAATTTATACTGGAAGAAAGCATACCTTGATGGAACAAGTTCATTGGGCATTGCAAGCTTATAATGAAAAATATGTTGAGTCCCCTTTCAAGTTTGGAGACCAAATCCCTCTCAAGAAAGATGAGTCATTGGAAGAACTTGATGTGTCCTTATTATTACCACTACTATCATATGAAGGATAAGCTCTTATGTTGAAAAAGTCAATATCAATTTTATCTAAGAATACATATTTGCAAGAGTTTCATTGCAAGTAATGTTGAAGCAGTAACCAAGTATGCTCTCTTGAGAAAGACATCTCCTTAATATCTACCTAAGTCTGTTATCAAGATGGAATATCCTTGATTGTTTGTTGAGGCATGGGGACTCTATCACATTTGATATGAAAATGAGAACTTGCACATTATAAAGTCTATTGGACTTGAAAAAGATATAAAATGAGTTTTTAAAAACTAGGGTTTGTAAATCCTAGAAGATTGTAAGTCTTAGATGAGAAAAACCTAGGGTTTGTGGATAAAACCCTAGATATGGACCTAGATTAATGTTTCCGTTGAAAGAAGAAAACCTAGCTCATTCAAAAAATGAATGACATCATGCTGATAATAAAGACGAGGTTGATAAATTTGCAAGATGATGCAAGAAGACAAGGATTAAGAGGGAGCTGATAAAATCCCCTCCAATCCTCAAAGATAAGTCACTTTATATCTTTCCTCCTTAATTGTTATTGTTTTATTTTTTGTCAACCTTTCGTCTTTATATCCTTTTGCTTGGCTATAATTGTTCTTCCATGGCTTTCGAATGATATTTGCAGTTATATTATGAAGACTTCCAAGACTCTGGAAACAGATGAAAGAACTAGGAAGAAGTAAGAAAATTCTATGGCAAGAGGATTCTCCTAGGACAAAGTACAAACTCAGCTTGTGTGATTTGTGTTCAAGAGGGAGAAATGGATCAATACATCTAGAATCATGACAGATGACCAGAAGAGCTTCCAGTTAAGAGGGAGCAAATAAGTTAGCAAGCTTGAAGGATGTCATGATGAAGGGAAGTGTGTTGAAAGTCTTAAAGGGAAGTCAGTGGTGACTTACAAATGGATCTACAAGATCTAGCATACAACAAATGGCAACATAGACAATTACAAATAGAGGCTTAGGACTAGACAATTCTCCCAGTAAGAGGGAGAGGATCATGAAAATACATTTTCTCTAATTGTCGAAGGGAGAAGTTGTGGAAGAAATATTTGAATCTGTAACAGAGGGAGAAATCAAGGAGACTTACTTTAGCTTCAAATGGATTTGACCTTTGCGTTCGAGATGAAATTCCTAGATTTGATGTGTTACCTAATTGAAACATACTATTGAGATCCCTTAGATATTTTTGGGATGATAGACTATCATTAAGATTTATATTATGATACAGTGACTAGAAGGTTGCAGTGGCAGAGCAAGCAACCAAGATTGCCAAAACATGATCTGTTTCAGAAAGAGCACCCAATTAAGGTAACAGGAAAGTATCCAATCAACTTATAGTCGAGCCAAGGCATATGCCTCAACATGTGTTGAAGTACTAGCATGGTAAAATTGGTTATGGAACATCCAGTTATGAGATATGTGTCAAATAGTGAAGTATAGTTGCATGGATATACAAATTCAAATTGGGAAGAGAGTGCAAAAGACAAAGAGTTTATCAAGATATTGCTTCAGTTTTGGCTCTGTCGTGATTTCTTGGATGAGCAAGAAGCAGGCATTTGTCACACTCAGTACTACAAAGGTCGAGTACATTGCAACTTGGTTGGAAAGTTGAGAAGAAGTATGACTCGGAAACTACTTGCAGGATTGTTTGATCAAGTGTAGGTGACGATCATAATGACATGTCAAATCACAGTGAGATCTAGTACCAAAACATGGTACAAAAGGAAGCAGTGTGGCTTCAGTACTATTCTACAATCAAGAATATTGTTGAGAAAGCCTTTATTCTACAATCCAGAGTGGTTGAGAATATTTTCCTCGATTAGAGGGAGCGGTGATGTTGTTGGATCAAGGGGAAGACATTCTCCCTAGGTTATAATACAAATAGGTCAAAGTATTGACCAGGGGCCGCAAAATGTGGCTAGGGAGAATGGCCCAGAGAGATTCAAGGATTAGAGTGCTCCCCGAGTGAGCAAGTGAGTGCCTCTAACATCAAGCAGAAGAGTTATTATTCAATTATCATGCAAGGATGGAAATAGCCCATGGTTTCACCTTAAGTCAGAGGTGTTGACAAGGTTCCAAATGATGACTTGGATAATTGGTGAATTTCTCCAAGTGACCACTTGTTGAGCATGATGTTGATGCATAATGCTTTCCACAGGTAGTGGATTGACACATCAACATAGCTAGCTCATTCAAAATAGTCACTTTCTCTATGTCAAGTATGTTGGCTAGGATGAGGGAGAATGGTCTGGCATAGGACATTCCTTCCTATATCAAGTATGTTGACTAGAATTAAGAAGAATGATCCTAGAGGCCCATAATCACTCAATTGAGTGGGTTCCTTTCAGCGTCAAGCTCAGACTCTCCAGATAGGTTGAGTGAGCACATTTAGCATCAGGGATAGTCATTCTCCCTAGTATTAAGAAGAATGGTCCTAGTGGCCAAGAATGAGGCCTTTGGGGTTTCACCATGAGTCAGGGAGATTGACCAAGATGATGGTGAACCAGGACTAGTCTATATACCATGGGTTAGAGGCGCCGACTAGAATCAAGGTGACTAATGGATGCTAATGATGCACCATAGGTCAGAAGTACCAACCAGAATTATGGTCAGAAGTACTGACCAGAGCTATGGTGACTAGTTGATGTTGTTGATTTACCATAGGTCAAAGTTTCTAACTAGGATTATGGTAATTGAATGATGATGATGATAATGATGAATTGTTATAACCTTTTTCTTAAGGAAATTTGTCAACAAGAGAACATTTGGATAGTCATTATGGATAACTCCATAGCTAAGAGGGAGTGTTGAATTTTTGTAGCCATGGTCAGTATTCATAACTAATATTTTGGCCCTCCAAATATATGTAAGACATGTTCTTCATGTTAGCTTTAAAAAGAGGGAATTTTGAATTTCTAATATTGAATTTGTTGGCTCCAAAAACATAAAGTCATCCCTCTAAGAAGTCAAGTCATCTGGCCCCACAGACACCCTTTCAAGCTCATTTTTTAACTATATAAAGAACATTTCATCCTCCCCCTAAAGCAAACAAATCTAATATTTTGTATACAAGTGAAGGAGAAGGGGGTTGAGTTCCTCTGAGGCAAATCCATTATGGGTAGAAGGCTGAAATATTGATCAGACTTATCTCTCATTAGAAGTATGATCAGGTTTTACCATGTCTATATCACTAGTCAGTTTGACTTTATGTTTGACTTGAAGAATTAGATGTATCTCTATTGAATTAAATAAATTCTCTAAGGAAAATGTTGTTGTATTTTTCCCCCATGTGGGTTTCCCAGGGTATTGATGAGCTTTGGTAAGACAACAAGAATGTTGCAACTCCCAAGGCTACTACCTTTAATTTATCAAGTTGGGATTCGCACGAACTTAAGATGTGACAGTGTTGTATGCACAGTAAGAACAGTTCTACCTAAGCTACTATGAGGTAATGAATCAAACCAAGGTTTATAGAGAACATTTTTCAAACTGAATCTAATTTTCCAAAAAGGAAAAATATTTCTTGTCCTATTGCATAAGAGAAAACTTCTAATCTAATTGCAAGGAAAGAAATGCTTGGAAATGAAACCCTAATCTATTGTAGGAAACAAATGAGGGGAAATAAACCTAGTCTAGCTGCATAAAGTAAATAGCATGAAATCAACCCTAAACTATTGCATCCAAAATAAATCCTATTCTAATTTCAAGCCTCAATAAATGCTTCAAGAAATAACAATGTAAACTATTCATGTGCTATTGAATTCATGATCTCAACAACTAACCCTAATTGCATAAAAAAATTGCAGTGGTGAAAAGAAGAGCTCTAAGTGGTCTCTGGTCTTCCTTAAGATTGTTTCCAAGGCGTAGAAGACATTGTGAACGGTTAAGAAGCAAAAATTAGGCTTAAAGAGAAATTCTTGTCAAGTTTTGATGGATTCTACACGATGCTACAAGATGCTACAAGATGCGCTGTATTGCTATAGAATTGCATCCAAGAGCACTCCAAGGGCTTAAAAAGTGACCTGAAGGTGAGGAAAGATGGTATAAGATTGGAGAAGGGTATGGGAGGCCTTTCCAAGCTTAGTACTCCTTAGGAGCCCATTTTGCACAAGGGGGAAATGAAAACAAATAGCCTCTAGTAAATCTGTGATATAATTTTTGTGTGTAGGTCGTGTAGAAGGGTGGATGAGAATGGAAGGAGGGTGATAATGATAGGATTACAAATGAAAATGATGGTTCTTTTCCATACAATCCAATAGTATCACATGCACATAAGAAGGTTATTAAAAGTATAAAAACATCAAATTATAAGGAATGTCAAAAATACTAATTGCAGAAAATTTAAATTGTAAAGGAATGGATTAGTTGAATTTTAATCAAGATCTAACTACTGCATCAAGAGAAAAATATATTTTGTGCTTGCCATCACAAGACCTATAACCATGCTTTCCAAGAGTAATGATTGATAAATCTGCAGAGTCAAACTTTTTACATAAATAGATCTTGCAAAAAGAAAACATTGTTAAACTAAGCGCATAAATGAAAATGCATAACAAAAATCTACAAGGAAGAGAAACTGGAGTGCTTGGGTTGGGCCCTAACCCAAGGGAACTCATCCCTCCAAAACACACCCAGACTGAAGGGAACAAAATACTTTTCATCGATCTCAGAAAGTGTTCAAATACATGACATGGGAATTTAAATGACAAGTAACAAGCTCTAGCTCTAGTAGACACTATGCTCCTATAAAAATTCAAGTCCTACTAAGCTCTTGGGATACTTTATTTATACAAAATGAGTGAGGGGGTAACCTCCTTGGAAGGACGGTTGCTTTCCTCCAAAATCCCTATAAAAGTGGATCTAGTCTCATAAGATCCTCGCAACTATTGAGTGTAGGAACTTCCCAATAGCCACCCGAGTTGTTGGTGAGTTAACGCAGGGAACAAGCCTCCTACATTGCCTCCAATTGGTCTCCAACATACTTTTGCACAATAAATGTTCCTTTTCCTTCACATTCAGCATGTTAGGCTACAAGAAATGAAAAATATTTTGTAATCTCCCTAATAAACAAATTATAGTCAAAGAAGGTGTCATTAAATGCAAAGAACAAGGTAAATATATGTTGAAGGATGGTCAAATGGGCCTTGATTTGAACCTATTTAGGAGGCCCGTCGGGTATAATTCTCGTGTCTATTGTTTGGTTGTCTATTTATGATCATACTGCCATTCTTGTTCTATTGTTGAAGATCTTTTATGTAATTGCTTAATGATGGATGTAAATACAAGAAAACTTAAAAGTAAAAATCATAAGAAGTAATTATTGGCTAGAAGACTCCCGGATCCGGGTGGCATCACCGACTCCACCGTTTTCCATGCAAGAAGTTAATGCCCAGTACTGCCAGCTGCAGAGCAGCGTGGCCTCCTGGGACGTAAACTCATGCGAGCAGGGAAAGAGTATTAATGCTGGATCGGGTGGCGGATCCGCATTTAAGTTCTGCGTTGATCGTCGCAACATTCCTTCTGTTATAATCATGCCGCTCCACTGTTCTCTCACCAAGCCTTGTGCTCAGTCGCGCGGTAATGGAACCTGGTTTGCGGAGGCTGTGGGTGATGGTTTGAATTTGGTTCACTGCCGCGAGCTCCAAGCCAACTCCATCAAGGGTAATTTCTCCCCTATTCTAGATTCATGCTCTGTGTTATCGTCTGCAATTTTTGTGGTTGTATGTAAGCTCTGTTACATTGTTGTATCGGTCGCAAGATCTGTTGGGCATCCCTCTTGCCTCAATCGACTCCGTCCTGTTGGTCATCCTGTCCATAATCCACTTGTGCCCTACCTCCTGTCTGTCATCATGGTCCGCTCGGGCAAGAGGCACCGTTCAGGGGGGCGTCGTGACAGTCGTTTGCATCCTCCAGTCGGTCATGCCATGGAAACGGCGTCGGAACCTTTCAATCCCTCCCCCGTCCATGAAGCTGGGCCTTCTGTAGGTTCTGGTCGTAAACCTATTCCTAACAGTGCTTTCCAAACCACGCACTTTAAATTTCAGAGTAATCTGCATAGGCCCCTGGTCACTGCTCATATCACCATTATCCTCTCGGAAGAGGAAAACCTTGTCTCCCCTTTGGCCTGCATCGCCCTTGACCCTTCTACAAGCAGTCCGCATTCCTCGGACAAAGACAGCATGGAGAATTGGAAAAAAGAGAAAGTTGAACAAGAGGATTTTCTCAAAAATCTTCCTCCCCTTGAAGATATTGGACCTGCAGCTGAGGACAGGACTCATGTAGAGGCAGACCATGCCATAGCAATCCCTGACAGCGATCTAAGCGGCAATGAAGGTCTGAAGACTGGTGATATAGGTCTGGATGAGAAGGACCATGGCCCAGCAAAGGAAAAGTAGCGCCACTGGGGTCTGTCTCTTTTTGTTTCAGCTTCTGTTGCAGGCTCGTGGTCAAGTTTCTATGCAATTGTCATATTGTTTTTTGACTCCCATATGGGTATTTGGTGACTCTTTATATGTTGGGTTGCAATGTTTTTTGTGTTTCTATGCTGGCTCAGTTCTCCTTCTCGGCAACACATGTCTCTCTCTATGTCTGATATCTGGTTTCTTGCATGTTGTAACTGGTTTCCCCAGCTTATGTCTGTAATGGGGCAGTTCTGTTCTGTCGAGTGCTTCCATGCCTCGATAATATGTAAAAATATTTTGCTTTTCAGTTAATAGAAGTTAGTATTTGCAGAGAAAAAAAAAAATTATTGGCTAGAATACCTACAAAAAATCAACATCAACTTCATATCATACATGACATATTTTTTCAAATAATCATAAACTACAACTACAAAGTTATTCACCTCTACTAATCATGTCATTTATAATCACAATAAACCAAAAAGCAACTATATAAATTCAAAAATGAAGTATCATAAACTAGTTCTACTACATATAAACATTTTCATTGCCAAGTGTCTAACTCAAACAAGGAAGCCTACAAAATTTTATGATAAATTAAGTGTTCTAATAATCCTAGCTCTTGTAAACATATCAAATATTTAGACAATATATGTCTAAAAAAGAAGCCTATAGAATTTATGTTGAATAAGGTGTTCCAATAGTCATAGCTCACGGAAACAAGTCAAATGTTTAGAGCATGTATGTTTAATGTATGTTTCTCCTCATCATCTAATCAACATGTAAATGCCTTCCTTTTCAAACCAATTCAATCAGCCCTATTGATTCTGGTTAATTCACAACTTCCAAGGAATTATCCAAGAAAATAACCCTCATAGTGTCCTAATTTAAGGCAAAAAAAAACCTCTTTAAATCAAATGGTTATGTGAATTGTTCAACAATTATTCTTGTTCTAAAAGATGTTTCCATCCAATTTTAATATTTCAAAACCTAAATCGTCGGAAACACATTGCCCCCCCACCACGGTTGTAGCAAGCGTGTTTTACTATGGAAAAGTTGAAACATGCTTGAAACACATTTGAAGCATCATATAGCATGTCACGTTGGCTATGCAAAACATATCAACGTCCGTACAATGTATGTGAGCTCATATCATGAATTCGCCTAGTCCATTTTTCCCAAGGACCCATTAAAAATGTTTTAAATATAATTTTATTTATTTATGTTTTAATAATAATAAAAAAATGGAAATTCCTAGAAATTATTAGAAACCAAAAAATTCTTTAAAATAGATTGCCCTTTCATTTCTCCTCACATTGTTTGAAGCATGACTAAGCATGACTAAGGAATAATTGCGCAACCAACCCAAAAAAATTGAGCAAGGGTGATTGCAAAAAGGATTTGAGAAAGAGTGACTTCAACGAGAAAGGATTTACATTATTAAGTTTCTACATTCATCCAGTTGTTTTATGGTGATTGCAAAAAGGATTTGAGAAAGAGTGACTTCAACGAGAAAGGATTTACATTATTAAGTTTCTACATTCATCCAGTTGTTTTATGGTGCTTTGGGTAGCTATAGCCATAGCTTTTTGTTGTTTTGTGGTGTTTTGGGAAATGACAACCATAGCTTTTGGTTGTTCTATGATGCTTTTGGACAACGACCGCCATATTAATTTTTCTGTGGTGCTTATATTTTGGTTGTTTTGTGGTGCTTTTGGATAGCGACCGCCATATTAATTTTTTTGTGGTGCTTATATTTTGGTTGTTTTGTGGTACTTTTGGATAGCTACAACCATCCTTGTTGTTTTGTGATGTTTTGGGCAATTACCTCCATAATTTTTTGTTGTTTTGTGGTGCTTTTGGTAAACTACAACCATCATTGGGTTCTATTTGGTGGTGTTTTTAACAACGTCAACAACAAAAAACATATTTTGGTTAGAAGCTAATAATTTTTAATTTATTTATTTTTTTCTAATAATGTATTTATAAGGGTTTTCTAGATAAATAATTAACCTTATTAATTATTTCTTTATTTTATTTATTGCATATTTGTTTTTGTATTTTTTTTGCACTTGCAGCAATAATGGCTTTTGATCAAAGTGCTTCTAGTGCCCAAGAGAAACACTAGGACTAACTTTTATCCTCATTGGAGGCATGTAACAAAGGTTTCTAGAATTGCTAGTGATGGTGCATGGAAATGGATATGCAATCTGTGTCAAAACCCTTATAAGGGTTCTTATTAAGAGTGGAGAAATTTTTTGTAGGATAAGGGAAAGGATGTGGATGTTTACCCAAAGACAATTAGCCCACAAGAATGCAGTATGAGATTGAGCAAGAAGAAGTTGATGGGCTTAAAAAAAATACATGCTCATCTTGTCAACGTTGCTCCTCAGGATTCAAATTTGAGCCAGATTGAACAAGAAGAGGTTGATAAGCTTAAAAAAAATACATGATCATCTTGTTAACGCTACTCCTGAGGATCCAAACATTGAGCCAAGAATTGTGCTTGAAGCAAGGAAGAGGAGAGTAATTTAGGAACAACATGAACAACTACCATCAAAAAATGTTAGGAGTCCATCAATTCAAAAGTGTAGACTAGCAAAAATGATCAATGCTCGAGGGAGAGAGAGCCAAATCAAGAGTGGCAAGAGCCATCTATGCTTGTGGTATCCATTTCAATGTTGTTTGGTCTCCTTGTTGGCAATGACTTGTTAAAGGTAATTAACATGGTTCCTCAAGTGCGCAAGAGGCCTAACAATTGAGACAACCTTCAAGCTTATACTGTCCAGTTCTACTTAAGAATATTCTTGCAATGGGTTCTTGTGATTTCATCGACGCATTAAAAGTAAATGTTTTTCCTCGGTAACCCTCAAATATACAAGTATAATTCCTTGTGGTCCAGCTCATCCAATCAATCCTATATTTGAGGATCACGGTTTCATACACGAACCCTTCAGCAATGGTATTGTACAATTATTTTGCCTATCATAAGCAATCACATGAACACCAAGACATGCTAAAACAATGCAAGGAGAGAACACAAAACATATATGACAGGATTACAGGCACAACAATAAAAAATGTAAATAGCCTTCTACAAGATTGGCAACTGAATGATTCCAGAGGGTCAGTGGAATGGTAGAAAACTATTGGATTACTAGAAATTGGGAGATTTGTCCGTACAACAAAGAAACATATATGCTCAAACTTGCATGGAATAACAGTCCTTGCTTATAAACCATTCTAAAGTGTCAGTAAGGTATGAATTCCATTTACTCCAGCTAGCTACAATTAGCCCTGTAATAGAATAAGTTACATTGAAAAACTCCACCACTGCAAGGAGTGAAAAAAACAATTGAATAACTACAGTATTGTACAAAAGTTTTGCAAACTGGGTCTCCACTATGTGGTTGTGGGATAGACTGTTATCCTCCCCAGTCTGGTTCTATTCCCGCAAGGGGCATGTTGAGCTCATAATGAGTGTATTGACATAACAGCTTTGAACCCTGTTGTTAACCTGGCCTTGTGTTCTGGAGAATCTAGGGCTTACTATGGTTATCATCATCAGAATGAGGGTAAGTGCACAGGATGTTACCAAGATACATTACCTGGAAAAAAAAATTATTGTACAAAAGTATAGGAGCCTAAGACCTAACTACAATGTTGTGCCAAGAGGACAAGACTGAAATAAATATAAATTATTTTGTACCACTGAATATTTCCTAGGGCAGACAGCATGCTGTACACAATAGATATCGTCAATTTCCATACATAACAGATCTAACAACAAAAGGAACAACAATTTTCACTGTCATGACAGCCATCTCACAGACCTAACTACAAGGTTGTGCCAAGAGGACAAGACTGAAATAAATATAAATTATTTTGTACCACTGAGTATTTCCTAGGGCAGACAGCATGCTGTACACAATAGATATCGTCAATTTTCATACATAACAGATCTAACAACAAAAGGAATAACAATTTTCAATGTCATGACAGCCATCTCACAGTTACCAGGAGTCAAAATTAAATAACACTTCCCTTTGGCAATGGTTTGTAAAAAATATTTAGTCATCTTGTAGTTATAGGCTTCCTGAAACTAAAATCTAGCACTAGTACCTCGTAAATCAATACTCAATGAATCCTCTTGAACACGTCAGTCTATCACAAAATGGTGCCAGAGATAAAAATAAAAGCAACTGAAATAAATATAAATTATTTTGTACCACTGAGTATTTCCTAGGGCAGACAGCATGCTGTACACAATAGATATCGTCAATTTTCATACATAACAGATCTAACAACAAAAGGAATAACAATTTTCAATGTCATGACAGCCATCTCACAGTTACCAGGAGTCAAAATTAAATAACACTTCCCTTTGGCAATGGTTTGTAAAAAATATTTAGTCATCTTGTAGTTATAGGCTTCCTGAAACTAAAATCTAGCACTAGTACCTCGTAAATCAATACTCAATGAATCCTCTTGAACACGTCAGTCTATCACAAAATGGTGCCAGAGATAAAAATAAAAGCAACTATATCAAAATAATCTGAAAATTCATTAGCCATCACCTCCCTCAACCATAAGAAAATAATCTGCAAATCCATTAGCCATCATCTTCCTCGACCGTAAGTCCAATCAAAGCTTGGAAACAAAAAAAACATACATAAAAATTGAGGTTTACCTTCCATCTAACACAACAATGAAGGTATCAAAATCTGAATAGAACACTTTAGTCCATCTTCAAGAGGTGGATAACATTTACATATTTACTCCAGCATTTAAATAGATGAGACTTCTCATTTACCTATATTTCTCTAACATTAATAATAAATCAGTCTTTATGTACCCGCATTATTGAACATTGCCTTGTGACAATCAGTACCTCAAACTCATCTGAGAAAATTCAATGTAACATTAGAGCATCTCAAATCAATGTCCAAAATTCATATCCTAAAAATAAACCTGGCCTGCAAAAAAACTATCTGCAGGCAAGGATGAAATATCCACTGGTAGCACTGCCTAAGCCTTCAATTTACCAAAAATCTTGGCCTTCTCCTGGATTGTCTGGAACCGCCCATGTCCAAACTTAGAGGATGTATCAATGAATTTCAACTTGATTTCCTCCAAGGCAGTACGTGAGGTCTGTTTCAGCAATGACTGTCGCAAAGTAACAACCCGCTTCTTGGTGCCCATACAACATCCTCTGATCATAATGTAATCATCTTTTACAATACCATAGTGAGGAAACCCACCCATTGGTGTTATATCCTTTTCAGTCCTATCAAATTCAGTCATTGCATTGTGAGATTCTTGATCTTTCTTCCCAATCTTGTAGATCTTCTTATTCATCTCAGTACGATGATGGTAACCATTCTGACCAGCCCTGGCAACAGTAAAGGAAACCCTGGCTGGATGCCATGCACCAATACAAGCAACCTTTCGCAAACCCCTGTGAGTTTTTCGAGGTAGTCTTGTAACACCCCACCTGGTTACAACACCTTCGTACCCTTTTCCCTTAGTTACACCAATAACATCAATCATTTCATCTTTCTGGAAAAGAGCATCGATAGGAACCTGTTTCTCAAAGAAGTTATATGCATAATCTACCTTCTGGGGAATTGTTCCCCCATTTACTTGGATTTCCATAAGGTGGGCCTTTTTCTGCTTCAATCCTTTCATCTTCTTAATCTAAAAATGTGACATAGAAAGCCGGATATTAATAGACTATAAAATACCTTCATACAAAAACAATTACCAAGAACATTATTTTATATAAACATGTCTTGATAACTTACAACGACTCAATTTTAAAAGAAGAAACACACGATAACTAAGGAATCGGTATCCAACTTCGATACAATACAAGGCAACTTATTTTGTACATTTTCCTAGCTCCTAGACTAATTGCATCGGTGAAAACTTACAAAATATTATGGAAGTAGTAACAATTGTAACCATGCACTATTTCTACAAGTAAATTTTCATAATCAAATTCATTTCATGTCAACCCTGACTGAAAAATGCAGACAAACCATCCATACAGGCATACACGATAACTAAGGAATCGGTATTCAAATTTGATATAATACAAGGCAATTTATTTTGTACATTTTCCTAGCTCCTAGACTAATTGCATCGGTGAAAACTTACAAAATATTATGGAAGTAGTGACAAACCATCCATACAGGCATTTAGTGTACATACTTTTTCCACTTCTTGCAGTATCCATCTTTCTAACCAGCCACAAATAAATATGATGAATAAAAGGAAAGAAACAATATAAACGAAAAATTGTTTTTATGTTGTTGGACAAGACGTGTTGAAAACCATACAAGGAGACAATGTCGATGTTAAACTGAAACACTTCGGTTCCAGGGAGTTACTATAGAACTGATAAAATGAGTATAGACATCACAAAAGCAAAAAGCCATACAATGCAAAAATACTGTTAAATTATTAGAGAGAACATCATAGTTACAATTTTATGAAATAAAACTTAGTTACAAATTTGTGAAATAAAACTATCAAGCAAAAAGCACTATGTGCCAAGTCTAAATAAGGTTTGTTGCAACAATGCTTACTATCCATGAATTTGCCTTTACGAACAATACATTAGATTTCTCAAATGAGTTCATCTGTTTCAACTTTCCACATATTCAGAGTTCCTTGAGGAGTTAAGAGACCAACCAACTGTAGTTATGGGTTCTCAACAAAACTAGCAGCGTACGGCATTCAGCAAGATACCCACACTAAACCAGAGAGAGAGAATCGAATCGAAATTGGGAAAATGACAAAAGTTTACTTGGGAGATTATGTATTAATAATGATTCAGAAAAACCATATATTTTTCATTGATATGAAAGTTCACCATATCCAAGATGCAAACTTTTCATAATAATTATAGATTCATTAGTGAAATGTAACAATCGATGACCTGCAGAAGCATAGTCAGAGCAGCGCATTCGACAAGGAACACGAATTAAACCAGGGAATAAAAAATTAATCGGATTTGAGAAAAAGTAGGGAGTTTTCTCGCGAAGTTAAGGGAAAAAATTGTTTTCAGGAAAATAATATAATCCTCGTTAACATGAGAATGGATGGTCTGCATAGACATAGCATACATACCTGGGTGTGCGCAAGAACCCTGATGACGGTGGCATACTTCTTCATTTTCTCAAGCTCGGCCTGGATTTCCTTCTTACCCTCCTCGGAGTCATATTTTTTGGCGTATTTGGTGAAAGCCTTTTTCTTGGCCCTGTACCAGTTCTTGTAAAACCGCCTTCGCACCTCCTCGCTGAGGTGCTGAGCCCAAACTGTGTTAAGGGTTCGAAGACCTCTGGGAGTCTTTATATAACCCACCACGCCCACGATCACCATTGGCGGGGTCTCAATTACCGTCACGGCTTCACAGGTCTCCTTCTTGTGAAGCTCTGCAGACACAAAATCCAATCGATAAACTAACTAAAACGAGAGCATATGGTACTGGTTGTGATTTAAAGAAAGAAAGAGACGGGGCGCTCACTGGATCCGGGCTTCTCGACTTCTCTGACAATGTGGGTCATGCCAGCCTTGTAGCCCAGGAAGGCCGTCAGCTTGCAAGGCTTTGATGGGTCATCCCTGGGGAATGACTTCACTGCATTTAACATTACACCAAAAAAGCATACATACAGACGAGGATTAGTGTTTAGCAATCGAGGAGTTACAGAAAACAAAGAGATTGAGATTGGTTTACTTCACCTTTTCCTCTATGTCGACGAGCCCTCTTACGAGGGAGAAAGCCCAAAGAGCCATGCCGAGGATGCTCGAACTTCCTGTGACTCATCTCTTCTGCTCTGCTGCTGCTGCCGCTGCTGCACCACCCCCTCCCCTTCCTCCGGTGGTGTTGAGAACTTTGAAAGGATTGAAGACTTCTCACCCAAATACCCTAATGCCAATCCAAAACCCTAGCAATTTCATAACAACCCTTTTTACTTCGCTAAATTTTCATTTTGTTTTTCTTTAATTTCACGAGGGTCGGGGACTCCTATATATTTATATGTTAATAGAAAGAAAAAGAAAATAAGGAAAAAAAAAAATCTTGTTAGCATTCCCTAGTTTCAACGAGTGATCCAAGTAGGGTGATGTAATTGGATGGGGTAAATAACTTGGTTTCTATTTTATTAATTACGCTTAAGGCGTTTTCTTTATAGTATTTGGTGTGCACACATTTTTCATTGCAGCGAATCAGTGAGCTTATATTTCGTCTTCCCTCATCCTATTACAATATGACATGTGGATGAATGTCTTGCTTTCATGTGGCCAGCATTGATGGGTTTGTACACATTGCTCTTCCAGCATGGACTCCCGCTTCGATAAAGTCGGCTCTCAACACATGTGTGTTGTGCAATTACACATTCACTACAGCAGCGTCTTCGCTGGCCTATTCACCAACAGCGATCTTTCTCCTTACGCCTTGTCGAAACACGTCTTTCTTTATGTGAGTGCACATGCTCCGTCTAGTGGAGAGAATAGAACAAAACAATGTAAATGATAACAGCCACTTGGTTTCCCCTCTGCGGCTACAAAATGTGTGAATCGAGTTATTGACTCAAAGGCTCTGATCTTTCTCCTTGCATTTCAAACTTGAGACATTCACTACTTGATGCAAACTCCCCCTTTAAAAGGATATTTTAGTTCGACGTGATTTAGTTTGCTGCTCTCCACTAAGCACCCTCATTATTTCAAAGAATCCAAATGCCTTCATTGTCGCGATGATTAGGAGCCATGCTAGAATTTTTCTCTCATATTTTATGCAATGGGGGACTACACCATGGAAGGATGGTTGCACACGATACATCCCAAGTGCTTGAGATTGCATTCTTCTTACAATAAGTATTTTATGCTACACAGGAATACTCTCATTTGCTTCAAGTCCCCACCCACAGACAGCAAAAAGGAACATGTAGAAACAATGCATATCAGCCCCCGCATACGAGTTGTAGACAATGGAAGAGAGAACATTCACAGAAAAGTCCTATTTGTTTTCACTTTATATGATTCCTCTAATCATGATGATAACCTTAAGTTGGGAGCAGGGAATTCAGAAAAGGCTGCCAGGTGGATGCATTTTTTAAAAGAAGCTTCTTTACAGGCCCAACCCTATCAAGAAGACAGGCTTTTAATTTATTCTAAGAACAAGAGGCTCTCTTCTAGGTCTAGTACCAGAAAGGAGTTTGCCCTCCTCAAAACAACTGTTGATTTGCGAGATTGGACTGGATGGATGTCTATAATGCAGCGAACAGCTGATGTTGTTGCACCTTCACCATGAAGAATTTTTGGTTGTGATAATGGATTGTGATTATTTGAAGAGGCAGGAGATGGATAATTTAAAAGCAAGTGTGTTATGCAGCCAGCTCACAAAATAGAAGAAAGATAGATAAACGTCTTCAAAATCAGCCTCTTCGAGGGGGCAACCTCCTTTACATTACACAAATGAACAATTCTTGGATGATACAAATGACAAAACCTCCTTTCTATATATAGGAGTCTAACGGGTCACAATATAATCAAAGGCGACATAACAATAATAATATAAGGGCACAACAATAACAATAAGGGTTACAATGACAATAGTAATGGGGGAATCACTAGTATTATAGGGACCTAACATGCCCCTCTCCTTCAAAAAAGTGTTGTCCTCAACGCTTGAGTAGTTTTGGATGCTTCTGTATAAAATTCTCACCCTCCCATGTGGAATCTTCAGCGAGTAAGTTCTTCCACTTGATGAGATACTCTGAAATTGATCGATTTCGTAGTTGTCGAGTTCTTGTTTCTATGACTGCTTCAGATTCCAATATGATTTTTCCTTCCTCGTCAAGTTCTGGCAATATTGTTTGAACTGGGAGTTTGTCACCTATAACCTTCTTTAAGCATGAAACATGGAAAATTGGGTGCACTCGAGAAGCTGCAGGAAGCTCCAATTTGTATGCCATAGTACCAATCTTGTTGAAAATTGCAACAAGAAATGCTAAAAATAGCATTGCTATAAATAGCATTTCAGGACATACTCCAACTCCATTGGAAATAGCAAAAAATAGCATTGCTATAAATAGCATTTCAGGATATATTCCAATTTTAATTAGTCCCTAAATTAAAATTGAGAATTAAAATTCGAATTTAGTCTCACTAGCTGTTTGAAAAATAATTAATTAATTCATCTTGAGTTAATTAGTTGGAGAAAATCAAACATGAAGTCTTTGTGAAGACATGCAACAGTTATCCCTTTGATTGAGGAAGTTATCCCTTAATTAAATAGATAAGGATGAGTTGTATTTGAGTTGTAATTAGTTAGCTCAGTTAACTGAGTTAAGTCCAGTTAAATTAGTTCCAAACAGTTGGAGGAACTAATTGTGAGTTCAGTCAGTTAATGCATGCATGCATGCAACTAGTGTTCTCCAGATAACTGAATATTCTCTCATAAATAACTCATGCATGTCAGTTCAGAGAAAGACCCAGTTGATATTAAAGGAAGGGATGGTGTACTATCAGTTGGAGGAATTTTCCTATATAAGAAACTCGTCCATGCAGAAGGAATTAACTCTTTCAGGATTGCGTAGTTATTTCAGAGGTCAGTGTTGTGTGTGAGGTGAGAATCACACAAGTTGTAGCTGGAGGACCCAGGAGAAATTACGCAAGGAAATAAGAGGCTTAGAGGACTGAAGGAAGGCATATGTGTTGTCTATTCTGTCTATGAGCGGCAATGAGGGATTGTACTGAGAGTTGGATAGCTTGAGAGCTAAAGCTTTGTGTAATCCTGAGATATTTCCACTTGTATGATAATATAGATAGCGGGGTTTTTAGCTGAGGCTTTCCCCAGAGTATTCTTCTGTGTTTCATGTGTGATTGAATCTTCTTCTCTGTTATATGTGTTATAGTTGATCTTGCTCAAAATTGATTAAGCTTCCGCAAGTTTGATTGTAGAAGTAGATTAAGTATTTTGCTTTAGTACATTGCATAATCAGTTTAATCTATAGTTTCTCTACAAGATGTGTAGAAAGCAGAATTTCTGCATGGTATCAGAGCGAGGTTTTGTAGAAAAAGTTCTACATGGTATCGTAGCAAAGGTTATCATAGCTGTGAACAGTTTACTGAGAAGAATTCGAAGTTTGAAATTCGGGGTTGCAGGTGCAAACTAAATTCACAAGATGGGACATTATGCAACTAATTTCCCATCGAAGAAGTCCAAGAAGGGATCCTCGAAAAGATCGGAAGGTGAGGCAGTAACCTCTCAGTTCGAATTGGACTTTACCCTCATCGCATGCATGGTTTCATCGATGATGGGTTGTGGTTGGTTTCTTGACAGTGGAGCCTCATTCCACATGACCAGCGATAAGAGTTTATTCAGTACCTTGGAGGAGAAAGACCTCAAGATATTCATAGAGATCGGTAATGATGAAAAGTATAGTGTTTCAGGAGTGGGCACGGTTTCTTTTTAGAGGGACCATGGAGCTTGCATTACCTTGACAGATGTGAAGTATGTGCTAGGACTGAAGAATAACTTGGTATTAGTCACGATGCTGGAGGACAAAGGCTACGATGTTGTCTTCAGTAAGGGAAAGGTTTTCCTTAGACACATCACCACGGTTCAGGTGAAAGAGATCGGTTCACGGATACAGAACCTATATGCTCTTGAGGTTCAAGACACATGTAAGGCCTCGAGGAGCAAGGCAACTGTTAGAGACTTGCTGGTTGAGAGGGAGAGTAAATTACCTCCCAACATGCAGCCTAAGAAGAAGTCTCAGACAATTGTGGAGGAGCCACAATTGGTGAAGCAGCTTCAGGAGGTTGTGGAGCAGCCACAACTGGAGAAGCCGAGAGGAGACCGAGTGGAGGCATCTACTCATGCAGAGACCTCCAGTAGGGGGAAATTTCGAGCCAAGTCAGCAGAGGGATCCCATGCAGCCATACCTCTAGGTGTGAGGTGGGGCGATGTGAAGTCATAGTCCCAAGAAGGCTGAAATAGGGGCAGGATCCTTGAGGTACCCAACCTCTTTGATTAGACCTTATTACGGGAGCCTCGATGAGAAGTAGCAGCACTGGCTTAGTGGGTAGAGACAGATGCGGATGGAGCGGCAGAGGGAGCTTCAGCATCAGAGGGTGTTTCTAGCCCAACAGGGAGGTCAGTTGAGAGATCAGTACTTACTTCTCAGTAACTGAGTTACAGTGCAGCATTGGGCAGCATGATGCAACATGATGAGAGGAGGTGCAGTGCAGATGCAGTGTGGGAGATAGAACCAGCAGCAACACGGATGCAGCAGTAGGAATCAGTGTGATTGATGCAGTCAGAGATCAAAGTGACAGAGGCTAGAGGAGTCAGATACTGAAGAGCACAAAGATGCAGAGTTTTCTGTCGACAGAGGCAATAGCAGTCAAAGACTTTGATGACAGAGGCATCATTCTAATTCAGGTTGGATATTTTTTGTTTCTGGAATTGCTGGAGCAACAACACTTGGGAGAAGTGTTGCATGTAGAACATTCCAAAGGTTCAGGATCGGGTTCGAGTTGAATGCCTTTCTTATTGAGAGGGAGTGTTGAAAATAGCAACAAGAAATGCTAAAAATAGCATTGCTATAAATAGCATTCCAGGATATATTCCAATTTTAATTAGTCCTTGAATTAAAATTCGAATTTAGTCTCACTAGCTGTTTGAAAAATAATTAATTAATTCATCTTGAGTTAATTAGTTGGAGAAAATCAAACATGAAGTCTTTGTGAAGACATGCAACAGTTATCCCTTTGATTGAGGAAGTTATCCATTAATTAAGGAGATAAGGATGAGTTGTATTTGAGTTGTAATTAGTTAGCTCAGTTAACTGAGTTAAGTCCAGTTAAATTAGTTCCAAACAGTTGGAGGAACTAATTGTGAGTTCAGTCAGTTAATGCATGCTTCAGTCAGTTCATGCATGCATGCAACTAGTGTTCTCCAGATAACTGAATATTCTTTCATAAATAACTCATGCATGTCAGTTCAGAGAAAGACCCAGTTGAGATTAAAGGAAGGAACAATATACTATCAGTTGGAGGAATTGTCTTATATAGGAAACTCATCCATGTAGAAGGAATTAACTCCTTCAGGATTGTGCAGTTATTTCAGAGGTCAGTGTTGTGTGTGAGGTGAGAATCACACAGGTTGCAGCTGGAGGACCCAGGAGAAACTGCAAGGAAATAGGAGGCTTGGAGGACTGAAGGAAGGCATGTGTGTTGTCTATTTTATCTATGAGCAACAGTGAGGGATTGTACTGAGAGCTGGATAGCTTGAGAGCTAAAGCTTTGTGTAATCCTGAGATATTTCCACTTGTATGATAATACAGATAGTGGGGTTTTTAGCTGAGGCTTTCCCCAGAGTATTCTTTTGTGTTTCATGTGTGATTGAATTTTCTTCTCTGTTATATGTGTTCTGGTTGATCTTGCTCAAAATTGATTAAGCTTCCACAAGTTTGATTGTAGAAGTAGATTAAGTATTTTGCTTTAGTACATTGCATTATCAGTTAAATCCACAGTTTCTCTACAAGATGTGTAGAGAGCAGAATTTCTGCAAATTTTTTGCAATACCTTGTACCGACCATAATACTTTGGTGATAATTTATTATCCTTCTTGGCTTGCTTGAGGGACATTTGTTTATATGGTTGTATTCGTAGGAATACCCAGTCACCTACATAAAAAATTCTTTCACTGTGATGTTGATTTGCCTGTTGTTTCATTCTATTCTATGCCAAATTGAGGTTATCCTTTAAGAGTTGGAGAACCTGTTATTGATGCTTGATGTGATCTTCCACTGCTTGAACCTTAGAATTTTCTCTTAAATATGATGTGATGGATGGTGGATGATATCCATAAAGTGTCATAAATGGGGTCATTTTTGCTGCAATATGGAAGGAAATGTTATACCACCATTCAGCTAGAGGTAACCATTTGACCCATTGTGTATGCTTATCTGATACAAAGCAACGAAGATATCCTTTCAAACATTTGTTTACTATCTCAATTTGCCTATCGGATTGAGGATGATAAGATGACTATGAGCTATCTGAGTACCAAGACAAGAAAATAATTTTGTCCAAAAATTTCCAGTGAAAATGGGACCTCTATCGCTTACAATAATCTTTGGGTTTCCATGTAGCTTTTGAATTGTTTCCATAAATGCAGTAAAAACTATACTTGCTTTAAATGGATGTGATAATGCACAAAAGTGTGCATACTTGGTAAGCATGTCAACTACCACCATGATGACACTCTTTCCTTTGGACTTGTGTAAACCTATGATAAAATCCATTAAAACCTCCTCCCAACGTTGGCTTGGAATGGATAAATGTTGTAATAGAGTTGGGGTCTTAATTGTTTCAACTTTATTTTGTTGGCAAATCAAACATTTTGTCACAAACTTTTGAATATCCGATTTAAGGCCATCCCAAAAAAAATCCTTCTTAACCTTGTGGTAAGTTTTTTAAAATCTTGAGTGCCCTCCTAAGGGAGAGGTGTGCAATTCCATAAGAATCTTTTGTTTGGGTTGGGAATTCTTACATAGGTATAAGCGATCTTTGTACCATAATGAATCATTTTTCCAGCTAAATGTATCAAATGTACTCGGATCTTGTTGTAACTTTTGAATAAGTGCCCACACTTCTTCGTCATTCTTTCATTCATCCCTTGCTTCATTTATCCAATCTAGTTGGATAATAGAAATGGTGCAAAGCAATGTTTCCACATCCTCATCCTTTCTCGAGAGTGCATCTGCCACAACATTTTGCTTCCCTTTTTTGTAGATGATTTCAAAGTCATAACCCAACATCTTTGTGATCCATTTTTGCTGCTCTTCTGAAGATAATCTTTGTTCTAAAAAATATTTAAGACTATCATGATCCGTTTTTACCTTGAAATGTCTTCCCATTAGGTAGGGTCACCATTTTTTAAGTGCATGTAGTATTGCAAACATTTCCTTCTCATAAACAGATTTGTGTAAATACTTTCATTTGATTGGACGACTTTCGAAAGCAATGGGTCTTTCTTCTTGCATTAAAATAGCACCAATTCCATTTCCTTAAGCATCACATTCCACAATAAAGGTTTTTGTGAAGTCTGCGTAGCTAAGACCGATGCTTGGCACATTGCCTCTTTAAGATGTTCAAAGGTTTTCGTTGCTTTCGGAGTCCATGCAAATGCATCTTTCTTCAATAATGTTGTTAGAGGTGCTGCTATTCTCCCATAATTCTTAACAAATTTGCGATAATACCCTGTCAACCCAAGAAATCCTCGTAGATGCTTTATGGATGTGGGGATTTTCCATTCCTTAATGGCTTTAATTTTGCTAGGGTCTACCTTAACACCTTCATGAGATACAATATGACCCAGATATTTCACCTCTTGTACTCCAAAGAAACATTTGGAGCTTTTTGCATATAATTGTTTCTCCTCCAATAGTTTGAGAACCCTGTCAACATGTTGAACATGATCCTTCCAAGACTTGTTGTAGATTAGTATATCATCAAAAAAATACTAACACAAATTTTCTAATGAAGAGTTCAAAAATGGAATTCATCAAACCTTGAAATGTAGAAGGTGTATTGGTAAGGCCAAAAGGCATGACCAAACATTCATAATGACCCTCATGAGTTCTAAATGTTGTTTTCGGAATGAATTCAGTCTTCATTCTGATTTGATGATATCCTGAGCGAAGATCCAACTTGGTGAAGTAAATTGATCCATGCAATTCATCCAATAATTCATCAATGACAAGAATGGGAAATTTATCTTTAATAGTGAGCTTGTTGAGCTCCCTATAATCCGTACACATGTGCCATGACCCATCCTTCTTATGCACCAATACTACTGGAGCAGAGAAAGAACTTTGACTAGGTTGAATTATACCAGCATCTAGCATTTCTGCAACCATACACTCAATTTCACTCTTTTGGGCATAAGGATATCTGTAAGGCCTGATGTTTGGAGGAACACTTCCTGGAATCAAATGAATAGCATGATCATGATCACGAATAGGTGGGAGGCCTTTGGGAGTCTCAAACACCTTGGAATGATTGTCCAAGATTTTTTGAAGATATGGAGAAATAGATGATTTTGGTGTAGGAACCTCTAGCGAACATAATTGTGCAATTACGCCCCATTGTTCTTTCTTTAGAAATTTTGTCATTCCATTAGAGCTTATTATCTTTCCCGGTTTCCATGCGATACCCCTTAATTCAACTTCCTTTCCTTCTGAAGAAAATTTCATGAAAAGTTCTTGAAAATTAAAAGCTATTGTACCTAAGGGTTGTAGCCATTGGACTCCTAGTACGACATCAACAACACCCATTAGAATGGAAAGCATTGGGCTATTCAATATATATTCTTCCATGGATAGCTTGATATTATGGCACTTTCTAGAGAAATTTATGGTTCTTCCACTTGCAACCATCACTTGACACTCTGGTGCTGGATATAGGAAGTAATTCAATTCCTTGGCTATCTTACAATGAATAAAACTATGGGTATTGCCTGAATCAATCAACACTATTACTTTTTCTTCTTGATATGTCCTTCTATCTTGATAGTTTGAGGAGTGGTAATTACGGCCAATGCATTACAAGATATGGTTGGATTCATTTCTTCTTTCTCTAGGGTTTGTTCCTGGTGTGTATCCTCTTCTTTTGACGTTTCCTATTCCTTTTCTTCTTCCTCTTCACAATTTATGTAAAATAATTTCTTCTCAGCACACTTATGACCTTTAGTGTATTTGTTATCACAACTATAGCAAAGCCCTTTTGCTCTTTTTTCTTCCAATTGTTGTTGTGTCAACCTTGTAGGTCGTGGAATGCTAGGAGCAACAACACTTCCATCTTTATAGTTGTGAGTGGTAGGCTTCCTTGTTGCCATAATTTTGCTTTCCATTTTTCTTGTTAACCTGAATGCCTTCTCCAATGAATTAGGTTCCCAAAAGTGAACCTCATGTTGGATGTTATCCTTTAAAGTCCCTATGAACACATCAATCCTATGCTCCTCTGGAATATCTTTTACCCTTATATTCAATTTTTGGAAGTCCTCAATGTGCTCCATCATTGAACCCTTTTGTTTGAGATTTATCGATTGGTTAAAAGAGGTGTTGCTTTTTGTATCCTCATAATGTGCTATCATTTCTTTTGTAAAAATTGCCCAAATGATAATTTTTTTACGAGAGAAAAGCTATTGATACCATACAAACTGATTTGGTTCCAAATATAAAGTTGCAATGTGTACCTTTTGTGTGTTTTGCACATTATGGAGATCGAAATATTGTTCCATCTGTAGTATCCATGTTACGGGATCCTTGCCATCAAACTTCCTCATATCGATCTTTGGAATGTGGTGGGTCTTTGTTCCAATGTTAGAGTCTATGAAATCATGATTAACATTTCTTTTGTTCTCATCATGAGTTTCCTCTACTACCTTTTCACCATTAAGAAGCCTTTCTTGTAGCAACTTTGTCAAACCTTCCTTCAAACCTTCCACGTCTTTCTTCAAATCTTCAATGTTGTCATTCTTCGAATCATGATTAACATTTCTTTTGTTCTCATTATGAGTTTCCTCTACTACCTTTTCGCCATTAAGAAGCCTTTCTTGTAGCAACTTTGTCAAGCCTTCCTTCCAACCTTCCATGTATTTCTTCCAATCTTCAATGTTGTCTTTCATGCCATCTATCTTAGTTTCCACACCTTTCTTTAAACCATCTAGATTAGTTTCTGTTACTTTTTGTGAGAGTGAAATTTGTTACACTTGGTCTCGTAATTTTGAAATATCGTGTTGCATTTCTTCCTCTTCTTCATGAGTCATGCTAGAGATTTCAGGTTGCTTACTATGTGTTTCCATTTTCTTTCTTCGGGACATCAACTAATGATAATAACGCTTCACTATGCCCTTTGAATTCCTTCAAACTATTTTTTCAAACTAAAATTATGCAAAATTTTAAGAAAACTACACACCTTTTTTCACTTTGTAGGATCTCGATATAGAATCTGTTGTATCTCTGTAGTTTCAGATCTCCAAGGTCTAAAATTGCGTCTTACGGTAGCCCTATGAGTCCTATTTCTAACCCCACAAGTCTGATCAAGATTGGATTCTCCAAGGAAGAGTTATGCCAAATCTCCCACGATGACCTGATTATAGACTGGTTCAGTAGAGCGAACTTGTATGAAGTGACACGTGTCACTGTTTCGACCTTAGGACCTGAAACCGATGCAAAAAAAACTATAGGCCATCCTCTTTCTCTAACTTCTTACGAAATTTGAATCTGATGCTCAGAAAAACAGTTATGATGATTTTCCTCAGGTCACATGTTTGAGATATAGTTCGGGATCCTGCAAAAACCCTAACTTCCTTAGATCATATCTCCGAAAATATAGCAAGAAAAGATCTGAAATTTGGACCCAAGGTTCAGAGAGATTTCGGCTCAAATGGGTTTTGTTTTAGCTTCTGAAACGTCACAGAAAAAAGTTATAGAGAAAATTCCACGATGACTTGTTTGGAGTAGCGAAACCCTAGAATCCAAAGCTCTAATCCCAAATGTTATGCAACCAGCTCATAAAATAGAAGAAAAGATAGATAAACGCCTTCAAAATCAGCCTCTTCGAGGTGGCAAACTCCTTTACATTACACAAATGAACAATTCTTGGATGATACAAATGACAAAACCTCCTTTCTATATATGGGAGTTTATTGGGTCACAATATAATCAAATCCGACATAACAATAATAATATAAGGGCACAATAATAACAATAGTGGACTTCTATGGGGCACAATAATAACAATATGGGGACAATAAGGGCACAACAATAACAATAAGGGCTACAATGACAATAGTAATGGGGGAATCACTAGTATTATAGGGACCTAACAAAGTGTTGGGGTGATCATGGAGTAGTGATGGAAGTTGGTGTTGTGGATGCAACCTATGAATCAATATTTGAGACTGTTATGGCTCTTGGGCCCTCAAGATTAGAGTGGGATTTTTGTTATCTCTGTGGTAAAGTTATTGAGCACTTGGATGGTCACACAGACATTGTTCACAAGCAGTTCCATAGTAACTGGCTTCCTTGTACATGGGATTGACACCAAGAAATTTGTTGCTACTTCGTTACTGGAGAAGAGAGGATGATGGCTCCTATGCAATACTTTATCATTATGTGGATCATAGGAAGTGTCCATTGTGTCATGGATTTGTGCGTGCTTGCATAAAAAGTGGAGGATATGTAATATCACCATTGACTCATCCCCAACAACATGCATCTGCAGTTGTGAAACACATGCTAGTTGTAGATTGGAAATATTGGAAATCTTATTTACTATCTTCTTGTGAAAGGAATATAACTCTTAAAATGCTTGGGCATTGCAGCCATGAGGGAAATGTTCAAGGCCAAACTAGTACATTATCCATGTTATGAGTTATCATCGTGTGAGCTAATTAATGAAAATGCAACAATGCAAATGGATGGAAGACATGTAAAAGAGGACACAAGTCCAATGATAGAAGAAGAACAAAGCTTTGATGTTACATTGCAAGTGCATGATAGTTTCCTTCAAGCAAATGATTTAGCTGGCTCATTCCTTCAATTTAGTGATGCAATGGATGAATTCATTGATGTACCAGAAAACTCAAACCATGGATAATTTGCACTAGATTTGGATCAGTGCTCAAAACAATTTATTTATTCGATAATCATGAAATCCCTATAAGCAACTCATTCACCGGTTTACCTGCAAGCGCCGACTCATTCATCGGTTTACCTGCAAGCACCTTTGCAATAGGTGCGGGTCATGTAAATCCCAATGTTGCGTTGGATCTTGGTCTCATCTACAATCTTGGAATGGACAATTACGTTAGCTTTATGTGTAGCCTTAATTACACAACAAAGCAAATTCATATTCTGACAAGGAATGCAACATGTTGCCCCAAATTACGCTCTGCCCTGGATATCTCAACTATCCATCATTCGTCGTGGTGTTTAAGTTGCGTAGTTTGGTTTGTATGATGAGGAGAACCATGATGAACATTGGAGGAGCATTGTGTGTATATGAAAAGGCAGTTGAGAGCCCTAGAAACTTAAATATAATTGTGGAACCGATGACACTCGGGTTCGAAAAACAAAATGAGAAGGTGACTTATATGGTGATATTTGAAAGCAACATAGCAGTTGACGACAAATCTAAAGGACGCCAAGAATTCGGTCAAATATTGTAGAAATGCATGAAAGGTGGAATGCAAGTCGTTCCCAGTCCGATGGCCATAGCCTTCGGCGTTCCTTTTCTCCTTTAGGTGAAACTGCTAGTAATATGTATATGATATAGCAAGTTGTTGAGGAGTATAATTTTTAGAGATATAAAATTATCATGGATTATTGGCATTACTTTTATTTCTATATCAATTGCATTGATATAATGGGGGAGATTCATTCAACAAATCCTTATATGGACCCTCACTGTGATCCGAAATCGAGAGCCCAAGGGCGACCCTCAGTTGACTCTATGTTGTTGAAGGAACGCCCAAGGTATCCACTAGAAGGGACAACAACTTAAATGGAACAAATAGAAGCTCAAAAGGGAAGATCATTGTAGGACTTAGACTCGCAAGCTCAAGTTATTATAGAGTCGATCTCAGGTAAGCTTCTTGATAAGTTGCTTGATGAGGATATATCTATTACGGATAATCTTTGTTATAATTTTTCTTCAGACACAGTCAATACTGCTAGGCCTTCTCATATAAATCCAAACCTTCATTCGGGTGGCATTGCTTGTTCCACCCTTTTTACCATGTGTCTAGGCCCTACCATCTCTACTTATTCAACTCCTTTTGTTTCACCCTCTTTCACCTGGGCAGGATCGTTGGAAGGGGATGTTACCTCGAAGGATGTAGGTTCTCTGGACTTTCCATCTATGTCTTCCCTTAATCTTGCTCCCATTCCAACTTTCTGAACTCCATGTTATGCGACTGTTACCCCTCCATAAGTGGCCTCCAACTTTCAAAATGTCACAATTAGGAAGAGAAGGCAGAATAAGAAGGATTTAGCAAAAGATATTTCTCCACTAGGGGATCTGTTTAAAGAGGTTTCTAATGTAAAGAAGCTTTTTGGGGCCCATTAGGCATCTAAGCCCTCCATTAAAGGTCTACCATGATCATTGTTTCACTCAATATCATGGGAGTTGGAGGGCCTCTTAAATGTCGAGCCCTTCACAAACTTATTTTAACCCAACAACCATCAATTATTCTCTTCCAGGAAATCATGGTTATGGTTGACAAAGCTAGAGATCTCCTCATAAAACTTTGTCCAGATTGGTGTATCTACATTGTTGATGCAGTTGGTCACTCTGGGGGTCTCTCAGTGATATGGAATCCCAGGGAGGCTTCACTACAACCATTCTCCTCCTCTGCTAGAATTTTAATGCAAGGTATTCTAAGAGGTTTTGAAGGCCTAGTATCTATCCTAAATTGCTATGGCCCATATTTGAACCGTGAAAATTTTTGGAACCAAGTTGTCCAAAGTGGATTAATCAATATTCCAAATATTATTCTAGCAGGAGACTTAAAATTCACCACCTCTGCCAATGAATTTTGGGGAGGGGCCTCTAGACCGAATCCTTTTTGTCCTGTGATCTCACAACTGCTTTCCAATGCAAACATGTTGGACATTTACCCCTATATAATGAAACCAACCTAGAGTAATGGTAGAACCGGGGCTGAGGGAGTGGCCAAGCGATTAGACAGATTTTTGTTAGCCGATTCTTTTGACTTCCAAAATCGTCAGATATCGGTCTTGGATCTGTCAAGACTCATTATCTGACCATGCTTTGATTGGTCTACAACTTGACTTTGGAATGAAAAATCAGAGGACTCTTTTCGAATTCAATAATGCCTGGTTAAAAGAGGAGTTATTTCATGGCCTAGTCCATGAATGTTGGCTGGAGTATATTCCTATTCAGTCTTCTGCTATGGAAAACTAGGTCCATAGAATGTCCCATATTAAAAAACAGGGTAAGCTTTGGGCCAAAAATTTACAGCAGGAACAACAGAAAGAGCTAAGTTATGTGGAGGAAATGATAAAGAAAATTACAATGAATTCATTTCTTCATGTTTCCTTGCTGATATTAAAAGTTATATATGCTCGTTCGCCATGAAAAAGACCAGAATTCTTGAAGCAGAGGAAGAAAGATGGTGACTAAAGAGTCATGCCATCTAGATCAAGAAGGGTGATAGAAATATTAAATTCATTCAAAAATATGCTTCCCACCGAAGAAACAAGAATGCCATTTGGGACCTTATGGACAACAATGTAAATTTGATCTCAATGCAGAAGGATCTGGAACTAGCAGCTAGGGATCACTTTTTAGGCTTATTTAAAGACCGAGGGGTTGACAATATTCTATAAATGATGAAAGTCCTCAAATATTTTCCCAAGTTCTTCTCACAAGAGGAAACACAAAGTATTGGACAATTGATTTCTCTAGAAGAATTCAAGATAGTATTGAACTCCTTTGCCAAAGATTAAAGTCCAGGGCCGAATGGATGGACTGTCAAATTTTAATTAGCTTTCTTTGATCTGATCGGTCCAGACCTTAGGGAAGTTGTCGAAGAGGCTCGGATTTCTGGAAAGTTTTATGGAGCTATTAATGCGACCATCCTTGCTCTCATTCCCAAAAGATCAAAGCTTACTTCTTTGGATGACTTTCGCCCAATTTCTCTGTGCAATATCATCTATAAAGTGATCTTTAAGGTTTGGCAATAGATTGAAGAAACCTCTTTCTTCTAATATCTCCTTGTAGCAGTTCGGTTTTCTCCCTGGCAGAGTTATTCATGATGCCATTGGAGTGGCCGAGGAGGCCATCTACTTCATTAAAACCAAAAAACACACAGTTGTCATTCTTAAGGTGGATCTCCTAAAAGCATATGATAGGGTAAACTGGGGCTTCCTCAGACTACTCCCACTACATATTAGATTGGATGAACAAGTAACTAATTGGATAATGGGTTGTATTTCTTTTTCCAACTTTGCAGTCCTAGTCAATGGTTCACCTATAGCCTTCTTCTCGGCAACAAGAGAACTACGAGAGGGCTATACTTTATCGCCATTGCTTTTTATTCTTGTGATTGAAATTTTAAGCAAGATGATATCTAAGGCAAAATCTGAAGGTTCTTTGAAGGGTGTTAAGAGCTCTATAAATATATTCCTTACCCATTTTCTCTTTGTGGATTACGTCCTAATTTTTGGAGAAGGATCAGTAAGAGAATGGCAGGTTTACAGCTCCATATTTGACTCTTTCTATGCAGCCACTGGAATGCAGATAAATCAATGTAAGTCCACCTTTTATATGCACAATATCAATTATGATTCTTCAAAAAGGATTACTACTCTCCTTCCATTAAAAGTGACAACTTTGGAGTGTGGACTTACATATCTTGGTTATCATCTTAAGCCAAATTGTTATACGGTTGATGATTGGAATTGGCTTCATAAGCGCATTGAGAGTCGTATTGACAATTGGTGTTACAAATGGTTGTATATAAGAAGTAGGCAAGCATTGCTAAAGTCGGTATTAGAGAGCATACCAGTTTATTGGCTCTCTCAATCAAAGGTTCCCAAAATTGTTAGCAACAGAATTAGGCAATATTTATTCAATTTCTTATGGGAAGGTAACAAAGAGAGAACTAGTTTCCACCTTACAAAATGGGAAGTGTTGTCTCAACACAAAACTTGTGGAGGTTGGGGTTTCAAAAACCTTCATTGGTTTGGCACAACCCTGGGAATGAAAAATATGTGGAGAGTTATTATTGATGTTGGTATTTGGAGCTCTCTAATCGTTGACAAGTATTTGAAAAACAAACCCTTTTATGAATGGATCTGGTTGGCACAACCTTCATCTTTCAAAGGAGGATCAAATACATGGAGTGCTTTGATGGTTGGTGTGCCTTGGATAAAAAGATGGCTAGTGTGGATCCTAGGTGATGATAACAACATAAAGATAGGAACAGAAACATACATTGGAGGAACAACCTTTTTCAAATTATCTCAGAACCTAATTTATCAGCTAAACTCGGTTGGCATTTTAAGGTTGGTTCAGGCTTTCATTCCAGGTTATGAAGGCTTTTGTAATGGAAGATGGAAATCCTCGATGGATTTTGGCTTGTAGGGTACGCTAGCATTGGAGTGGGAGAGCTACACACAAAAATTGTCTCAGAGTGGTATCATTCTTAATGACAGAAGGATACCTTAGCTTGGCAAGTGAATCTAGCTTTTGGCCAAATTATAGCCAAGCTAGCCTATGCAGTAATTTTAGCTGAAAGCGTGGTAACATTGTTTAAATGGTGGTATGAGAAAATTTGGAATTGGGATATTCCTCCAATGCTAAAATGCTTCCTTTGGTTGACTTTGAAAAACAATATTCTAACTTGGGACAATTTGTCCAAGCGAGGTTTTTTTAGGGCCAAATGTTTGTGCCCTTTATAAGCCATGGCTTGAATCAGTTGAACACTTATTTTTTCAATGTGTTTTTGCAGAAGCCCTGTGGCAGGAAGTCGTCATAAGTCTTAATCTCAAGGTTTTTGACCCTTTGATTTTTTTGGAGACTTGCTTACTCTGGTGGGACAACAATATGGGGATTCATAAGTTCCTCCCATTTTATGTGGCTCGGGGAACGTGGAAAACACATAATAAACTGATTTTTTAAATCACCAGATAAAATTTCAAAGGATCCTTTCTTAGATTCTTGGTTTTTTTCATGATTATCTGAAACATAAAAAGTCCAAACAATAGCACATTACAACCCCTCCTTTGGCATTCTCGGCAGACAACCCAGGTTTCTTAGATGGAGCCCAACAATATGGTAGTTGTGGTGGAGGTGATACTATTTATTTACTTGGAAAAATCTTGGTGCGGATCCATCTGAATATGGGGTTGGGTTCCAACACAAAATCAGAACTAACAACGTTTGGGATATTCTCTTGTAGTTTCTTCCATGAAGGTGGCCTCAATACATGTGCATGGAGATTCCCAGAGTGTGATTAAATGGCTCCAAGGAACTCATCAACTTCAAGTGGTGGATCTTCTGTGTTGGAAGGAGAGAATCAAATTATTAAAAGATCACTTTCAACACATCTCTTTCCAACATGTCCACAAAGAGCAAAATTACTAGGTTGATGCTCTGTCCAAAAGAGGCCTTCTGGAGGAGGAAGGAGTTATCATCATGGAAAAATTCCAAGATATTCATCTTTAGTGGAGAGGGTGATTCCTGGTCCCCTCTAGTCATCAGCTTCTTTCTCTTTAAGTTACTGGTTGTTTTGTAGAAAACAGGTCTAGTTTTTTTGTGATATTGTGTTATGTTTTAACATGGTTAGAGAATCTTGTCTCTAGTGGCGATTACAATTTCTGTTAAGTTCTCTTTGCCCTAGCTATGCTTAGATACTATACATTGTTGTATCATATTTACAACTGTTGTTTTATGTTCAAGTGCATAAAGTTGGCTTGTTTGCTACATCTTTTGGGCAATCATTATCTCTTAATGGCCTTTTCCTGAATATAACATCACGTTCTATTTTGGGCAACTGTACTTCTTTGCTATAATACAAAGAATGACATCCTCTTCTCTGAAAAAGACATAGATGTAAAATGTATAGATAAAATGGATAGAAAATGATCATAGTTCATTTTTACTATTTATATTGGGAATAGATAACAAGTTTTTTAGTCACACATCAATTCCATGCAAAATGTACATGACATAGTAATAGCTTTTTTATTTATTAAAATATGCTTGTACTTTATGGGATAATATGCTTATGCATATGTATACCTTTTAGTTGGAATAGTTTTTGTTATTTAATTATGTTTTATCTTCATTTTTTATGTGTGATATTAGATTGTACACATTATATGGAGCTACTATCTTTCGTGGCATTGTTGTATTAATTATATTTTATATTTGTTTATTTATTGGTAAGTGTTTTTCCCAGCATTTATTTTATTTTAATTTAAGATGACAATAATCTACTTCTACTGAAACCACTTATTATACTTGTTAAAAGGTATAGGTATAAAGTGATTTTATCGCGTTGAACAATTTTTTTTTTTTGACTTACTTTCATATCATCCATTTAGCCAATGTTGTCTTAAACTTTATATTTAAAAATATTTTATTTTTTGTCATAGTATACTAGGTTGGTTCTTATTGGCGTAATCTATTCATTCTATGAAATGAAAAACACGGCATTGTTGTTGCTACCTTTTATAGTTTTGACACTTCCAATTTCAGTTCTTACACCTCTTGAACTCAGCTCGTACCTATTGATTCTTGGCTTCAAGCTATGTCCTCTATGTTATCGTTACAAGCTAAGTAGTTGACGTGACCTAAAAATCTGCTTAACCAATGTGAGTAATTTACCTAAGCTGCCATACCAACATCCTTAATGGCCCTGCATGGAGGAAACTGAACATAACTTTTTCCAGCTTGTTCGAATTCCCTCCTATCTCCAGCCCTCTTCCATGATGAACTTTTAAATTATCACTCCTGCGACTCAGGTTGCTCCACTCGTGTTTTTCTCTTGTAACTCAGCTCGCTCTGTGAGTTATCTCTCCTACAACTTGTATTAGGCTTGTAGGTCATGTTAGTTGCGTTTTCCCTATGATTTTCTTTCATCATGTATCTTGACTAACCTGAAACATCTCTTCAAACACATAATCCAAATATCTTCACTATAGAATGTACAATATTCTTTGGGTGAAAATAGAAAAGCTCATCACTTTGATGTTTTCAAATAATCTGGCGGAAACCCAATGAAGAATTGTTAATACCAGGGGATTGGGGTTTTATAACAGCATCGTTGTTTCTCACGAAGCATCATCTTTTTAACATAACCTATTAATATTCCATTCTCACATTTTCGATTATTATCCAGGCCCAAATATTATAAAATATTGTTGAATCTACAACTTTATTTTGTATTTTTATTGAATGGGAATATTTATAAAGTGCCATTTGAAACATTGTTAAGTTTTATGCTAGAAAAATCTTGGTGTGCTCTTGGTAGATAGGATCAGAACATATTGAAAGGTCCATTTCTAATGAACTATAAATCTCTTTTCTCTTGAGAATCAAATTATATGTGTGTTCAACTAAAAAATTACAAATGGTTTTAAACTTCTCCACTACCCATAAACAAAAGAATTCTCTCATATAGAATACCGTTACGACATCGAAAGATAAGAAGATACATCTAAGATCATGTTACTTTTAATCCAAACCTCAAGCAACAAACAAGAAACATATACTTATAAAAGTTCCCAGTGTGATGTTGTCTAATGTTAAGTTTGATTCTTAAAATTTCCACTATTGAGCAACACTACTATAATCTAAAATGTAACTAGGTAGGTATAAGTACTCCAAAATTGTATATGACAAAACAATTTTATTTTCATTTATTATAGTCGTAGTCTAATTATTACACATTATTTTTTTAGAGAGCGATTCTAATTTATCATTGAATGACCACCTAATTTGGTTTAAGTGATCAGACTTTGAGACTTCACTTACAATTTGTAATTTCCTTTCAATTATTTAATAACAAGTAAATTGAAGATGGTTATAGTATTTTTCTAAAGCCAACTTCAAAAGATTGAGAACTAAGTTGTGTGCTCCTTTATTTGTGTTTATTGAGAAGGACTACGAAAAAATATTATAAATAAAAATATATTCACCAATCTTGTATGATTTAGGGTTTTTCTTTTAGGCTCCATCAAAGAAGCCTCCAACAAAGTATTAATCAATTATAGGGTTGGGTTGCCTAGTGCCATTGCAAGTTTAATTTTTGGGGTTTGCTTGAGGTATTGATAACTAAGTTGTATGCTATGATAGGGTTCTGAGGGAGAGAGAGATCCAAAGTGTCTGAGAAACAATGTAGGGTAAAGCTCCCTAGTTGGCAAGGGAAAGGTTCTCCATCTATATTTTCTCAATTTCTATTTTTTGGGCCAATTGGCCATTTTTTCAAATAGTATATTCCCCAATTGATAATATTGTATATGTATATGTTTGAAACCTTGAAAAACACCCTATTTTCCATTTGGTTGTTGAGACCATTTATTAAAGAATTCCTCATTCCAAATAACTTCATCCCCACTTGATTTTCCACATATTTCATACCTCCTTCATAAAAGGGCACTTTAGAAGTTTAGAAAAATGATTTGTATTCAAGGTTGCTAGTTTAATTTTTATTGAGATTATCTTAGTTCTATTATCATCTTACTAGTAACATCTTTTTATCTTGAAAATTCATGGAAAACTATTATTAAGGCATATTATTATGGAAAAAATTTCAAGTTAGAAAAATGATTTCTATTCAGGGTTGCTAGTTTATTTTTTATCAATATTGTCTCCAAATTTTGTATGCACCTATATTATTGAATTTCTTGAGCAAGGGGTCATAAAAGAAAGTTGTAGCTTAAGTTAGTGCCTTAGGAGTAGGCATCCAAATAATTTCCCTTGGTTGTTTTCATCTTAAACATAGAGGTTGATTGTTTAGGGAACTTGAAATCCTCCATAATCCAGTGTCAATAGTTGGTGGTGAGTAGAAACCTGGGAAGGAGGTAAGGCATAGACTAAGGATTATTGTAGGCCTCCTTGAGTCTCCCATATCTTGGTAGGGGCTATGGATCCGCAATTCACACCCAAAATTTGAGATTCACTCACCCCTACTGGATGAAGGTAACTTAGTGGCCAAGTCCTAGGAGCACTTGTACTTAGAGGTGATTTTGAACAACTATTGGAAGTGTTACCAGTTTCTTCGAGACGAGGCCCCAATACCCCACATTATAACCCTCTTTCCATAGCTTCATTGGTTGTCATCTAATGGCTTGAGACCCCACTATTGCAAAAATTTCGGAAGGCCCAGTGATTGGATGGGTGGATGTTAGGTCTATAGGATTTACATATGCAAAGAATGTCGAGCCAAACTTTGGATTGTTTTCACACATTGAACATATTTCAAGGGAATCAATTTTTCTTGTCACTTTGTTTTATGTGTGTTTACTTTGGTTCTGTGTAATTTAATACCCCCCTCCCACATTTACCCAAGTAACCGACCCACTAGGGTAAACATGTGATGAAGAGTTACTATGATATTACTCAACCTCGTAGGTGACCTTAAGGAAATGGAGTCTAACTTTTTCTACTTATGTTACTCTTTCATCAGACAAGTTCCAAACTTGACCTTCTCTCAAGGTTATAGGTAGCAATTATCTGAACACTCCAAGTGTGCAACCTCGCGACCTTGTGACCTATATAAACTGCAATTTTATGACCTATCTAAATTGTGATTTTGCAACCTACAATTTAGAATGGCAGACCCTCTGGTCACACCATCATAAGTTAATATTTTTATCTAACCGTAAGCTGATACTTTTCATCTGAGGGTTACCAATAAGGTTCTAAACCCTAGTTAGTTGCAAAAACAATTAATTGTCCCATGCATTCATTAACCATTGAATTTACTTATCAAATCAGGAGCGATAGCCATAGCTAGAATACCTTGCATAACCAAACATATAACCAACAAATAATTAGAGTATAAACCATGGAAAATCAACTATAATGTGAACATGATAATCAGTACAACAGGGAAGACAACTCTTATTATCATATGGAATTACCAACCAGGTTCGGGACTTCCACATACCACCCGACCATAGATTGGGCTGAGCTAAAAATCACTTCATCTAATCACTCCCCGCCCCATATTCCAAGCATGAATGTGGTATCTCATAAAATGAACTGTCCAAAACCAAATCAGGGCTTACAGAGGCCAATCCCACCTCAACCCTCAAACAATGATTTCACCTCACGGTTTGACATCACTAACCATCACCAGATCAATCTCTACCTAAGCTATTTATGCCTCCAGAGCATTTGTTCCAACCAAGGCTTCTAGGACTAGTAAATCAACCCACAATTGTTGTCAGGGTCTAAAGCGTTTGTACAACCAAGGCTCTAGGACTAATAACTCAACCCACCAAGGGCTCCAGAGCGTTTGTCCAACCAAGGCTTCCAGGATTACTAACTCAACCCAAGTTGTTACAGGGCTTCCAGAGTGTTTGTCCAACGAAGGCTCTAGGAACTAGTAACTCAACCCACAACCATAAGGAACATGAGAACCAACTAGAAAACAAAAGGAAAGAAACCCACAAACACCATGGTTATCCAGGAAATGGAAAGGCTAGGTAAAACCATTAGGTAATCGTCCATGCCAATGACATATCATAACCAAGAAATCACATGCATGTGCCATGCATGCCAAAACTAGCAAGGAAATCATATATAAAACTCGGTACTTGCAAGCGAAACTCGTTGTAGCTGATAATCTTGATATCCTCTTGCGCCTTCTTGCTCTTCTTTTGCCTTCTTGCTCCAAATACCAAGTATGCCACACTCCTCCAAGAGTGCTCCAAGAAAACTCTAAGTGTCCAAGAGTACGAGAAAGAGAGAGAATAGAATGAGAGCTCCAAAACTGAAATGAAAAAAGTTTGTGAACTAATCCTCAAAAGTCTTTTTATTAATGAAGCCTCGATTTTCTTTATTTTCCATTATTTTCCTTCATTTTCCTCCTCACATGCAATTTGTGACCTTTCATCTTCCTTTTCTCATATTTTCCATTATTTTCATAAATAAATGCCAATAAATGCCACTTTGCCTTTCCAATGCCTTAGCCATTGCCATTGCCAATTTCCATAGCCATAAATTATTCACAAGTGATCCCCATCACTATGTTTTTTCTCAGCATTCAACTTGGAATATGTGTCCCATGAACAAGGTCTTCCTTTACCTTTATTAACTTTATTACATGGATTTTTAACTAGGGACATTATAGAACCCTCCCCCTTGGGGGAACACCATCCTCGGTGTTCAACGACACCTACAACCAACAAGACCGCTAACAAGAAAAACATACTGCCCATGGAGCTTTATAATTTATCTCGTTGCAATATTTACAATGAACAACCTATTGAAAAGCAAACCAACATGACATCCATAACAACATAACAACCATAATGACATGACACCCATACCGCTTCTTGGAGCTTTATAACACAACTCATGGCGGTATTTACATCCATATACATATACAAAAAAATTCGCTCAACCAACGAATAAAGAAGGATACATAGCTCGCATCTGATCCGCCATCTCCCATGTAGCTTCATCGTGCCGACAATGCTTCCATTGCACTTTAACCTACTCGATTGCTCAGTTCTAGAGCATGAGAATCTTTCTCTGCAAAATGCACTGAGGTTCCGGTTGGAATTCTCCTTCTGGATCCACTTGCAATACAAACCAGTCAATGACATGATAAACATATTTAACATACTTCTTAAGCAATGACACATGGAAAACATCATGGACTTTCAATGTCGGAGGCAGTGCAATTCGATAGACTACTGGTCCAATCCTTTCAAAAATCTTGAAAGGTCCACAAAACCGAGTTGCCAACTTGGCACATGATCCAATCCTCAAGGAGCTCTTCTTGGGCTTGATGCACAAGTATGCTTGTTCCCCAACCTAAAAATCCTTAAACAACCTGTTCTGATCTGTATAACTTTTCTGTCTATCCTGTGTTGTCTTCGGATTCTTCTTGATTACCTGCATTTCCCATTCCATCTCTGCCAACATATTCAGTCCTATCAATACCCTGTTAACTGGATCACTCCAACTAATTGGAGTATTACAATTCCGTCCATATAGTGCCTCGATTGGACTCATCATCAGAGACTCCTGATAGCCATTGTTGTAAGAAAACTCTACCAGTGGAATATACTATTCCCACTTTTGATGTTGATGCATCACATACATCCTGAAAATGTCCTCTAATATCTTGTTGACCCTCTATGCCTTTCCATCTGTCTGCGGATGATAAGTTGTATTGAAGGCCAACTTTTTACCCAAACCTGTAAATAACTCTTTCCAAATCTAGAAGTGAACTTGGCATCCCTTTCTGACACAATCTTCTTCGAAACACCATGCAACCTCACCACATCTCTGATGAAGACATGTGCTACATCATTCGCTGAGTATGTAGACTTCACTGGAATGAAGTTCACTACCTTTGTCAACTTGTCCACCACAACCATGATGGAATCATGTTGTCTATATGTCTTCAACAAACCTATGATAAATTCCATGGAAATGACCTCCCGTTTCCACTCTAGAATCAGGATAGGCTGAAGTAATCCACCTGGATGCTTACATTATGCTTTCACCTACTGACAGTCCAAGAATCTGGCCACGAAATCTACCATGTCCTTCTTCAAATTCGGCCAATAATAAAATTCTTCACTCTTGTCAATGTCTTTTGATATCTTGGGTGCCCTGAATATGGCTTAGCATGAAATTCACTCAAGATAAGCTTCTTGAGCTCATGTTGTCTAGCACATATATCTTGTCCCTAAATCTAACCAAACCATTTGCTGTGATATGATAGTCCACATCCTAATCACCTGTACCCTGTTGTGACCTATGCATAAGCTCCATGTACCTATCATCCTGCTGACCTGCCTGTAAGATCTGATCTTGTAAATTTGTCCCATAAGAACTCATAGTCGTTATGTGATTTATCTGTATCCTCCTACTAAGAGCATCTGCAACCATGTTCTCTTTACCTTTAATATACTTGATCTCAAAATCGAACTCCCTAATCGTGGCCAACCATCTAGCTTGTCTGGAATTCAGATTCAGTTGGTCAAATAGATACCTCAATCCACTATGATCACTCATTAACACAAACCTCCTACCTAGAAGATAGTGCCTCCACCTCTTCAATGCATGGATGATCGTTGCCAACTCAAGATCATGTGTTAGATAATTTTGCTCATGCTCATTCAGTTTCCTTGATTCATACCATGTTACTTATCCTTCCTGCATAAGGACTCCTCTAAGTCCTCTCTTGCAAGCATTTGTACATACCACAAATTCTCTATCCGGATCTGCAATCTTTAACATTGGAGCATTCGTCAACAACTGCTTTAACTGCTCAAAACTTGTTGCACATTCCTCTGTCCATTTAAAAGTCTTACCTTTCCTTTGGAATGATGTAATTAGATAAGCAATGCAAGAGAAGTTCCTGATGGACCTCCTATAATAACTTTCTAACCCCATGAATGATATTACCTTATCCACATTCCTAGAGTTGCCCATTCCATGATATCCCTTATCTTTTTTGGATCCACTCCTATACCTTCCTTGGAAACCACATGCCGCAAGTAATGTACCTATGTCTAAAATACATTGCATTTGCTAAGCTTGGCATACAACTGATGCTCTCTTAGCAATCTCAACGTTGCTACTAAATGCTCGACATGCTCTTCCTCGTTCTTAGAATATATCAATATATCATCAATGAACACAATAACAAACTTGTCCAGATAAGGACACAACACACTATTCATCAAGCACATAAAAGTAGTTGGAGCATTAGTCAAATTGAAAGGAACTACAACAAACTCGTAATTTTCGTACCTGGTCTAGAAAGTTGTCTTGTAAATGTCCTCATCTTTAATGTGTACCTAATGATATCTGGATCTCAGATCAATCTCCGAGAACTCTGTTTCTCCCTTCAACTGATCGAACAAGTCATCAATCCTCAGCAATAGATACATGCTCTTTATGGTCACTTTATTCAACTGTCTGTAATTGATGCATAACTTAAGAGTACCATCCTTCTTCTTTACAAACAATATCGGTGCACCCCAAGGTGATACAGTTGGCCTAATGTATCCCTTATCAAGCATTTCCTTCAACTGCAACTTCGACTCTACCAACTCTGGTATGCTAATCCTGTACAATGCCTTTGATGTTGGTGTTTTCCCTGGTACCAACTCAATAGAAAAATCCACTTCCCTGTGAGGTAGTAACTCTGAAATATTTGTGAGAAACAAATCTTGAAACTGCTGCAAAACTGGGTACCTGCTTAAAACATTTGCATCCTCAACTTTCTTACATTTGTCACTGGAAATATTTATTGCGAATAACACACATCCTTTCATGCAACTATGCTTTGACTACATAGTTGTCACCATTCTAACTAATGTTGCCTTCTTCTTACCCTACAAGACTCTGTGTTCCCCATTGTCATCCAAACACTCTATAGCTTTGTCATAATAGGCCACCTTAGTCCTGTGATGATATAGCCAATCCATACCCAAAAGCATACTATACGATCCTAACGAGTATACATTCAAATGTGCTGATGTAGACATACCATTCAACTTAAATGCACAAGCCCTTACCCAATGACGAACTTTCTTCTTTGTACTCGTAGCCAACTACACTAACCAAGATTTTGCAAGAACTTCTTTATTTAAACCACACTTATCCACCAAGTCAGGATTAACATAACTATAATTAGAACTAGGTTCAATCAAAATAGAAGCAAGTTGATCACAAAGCTTACCGTCCATCTCGATAATAAACCTCTACTGATCTGCCTGCTTGTTATCCAACACTGCATAAATCTGAGGAACACTCTGTCTAACATCCCCCACTGTTTGTACCTATTTAGCATTGTAGATCTGCGGTCTACCACTCTAATATTGTGGACAATATCTCCTACAATGATCCTTGCCACAAGTTCGACATTGTAAAGGCTTCCTACCATCACCCTTGTTATGCTCCTCAAACTGAAATCCCCACCCTTTGTCACATGCATTGAACTTATTATGTGGTGTTGCATTCTCATTGTTACTTGTATCCCGAGGCGTTTTTTTCTTCTTATCCCATTTCCCTTTATTCTTATTATTACCTTTCCAGTCCTGTGTAGTCTCAGATTTGCGCTTTGATTGCTCATAACAATGCTTTAGCTTCTGGATGGCCTCCTACAATGATCTAGGCTCATCGAACTTGATCCTGTCCTTGAATGCTACTGACAATCCACTGATGAATCTTTGACTCTTGGCCTCCTCCTCCTTGAGGTAAGGCACATATCTCAATAACTCCAGAAATTTGCTAGTTTACTCCTCATTGGTCATAAATCCCATCTTCAGCTTGTGGAATTGTTTTGCCCTGTCATCATAGTATCTCTATGATAGATACTTCTTCCTAAATAGTCTCTCGAACTCATTGAAAGTCAAATCCTCTTCATAAATATATCTAACATTCTTTACATCTTCCCACCAAATGTCGACTTTACCTTTAAGACTGAATGTAGTTATTTTGGCCTTCACGTTATTTGAGTATTCATGCAATCTGAAGAACTTATTCATCCCAAACAACCATGCTTTTGCATTCTGTTATTTCTTCATTTCCCCATCGAATTTAGGTGGCTTTTCTTTCTTGAACTCATCCGACAAATATGCCTTGTCACTCCTCCTATAAGAATGATAACGATGATGACCATGATACCTCCCAGAACTAGGACTAGAATAAAACCTGTGTCCATCGCCTCTCCTATCTAGAGTATCCAAGGACCTACCATCTCTGATCGTGTCATATCTATTTGACCTATGCCCATTATGAGATCTACTGCCATATGCCCTATTCCTATCCTCCTGCTCATGGCTGATCCAAAGTGGTCCCTGTCTTTGCAATTTCGACAAACTTTGTAGGATTATTGTATTGACTTTTGCTTGTTTCTCCTGTGCCCACATGATTTTGTCATTATCCGCTTTACAACTCCTTATTTATTCCTTCAACCTTCTTAATGTGTCTGCTAAGTCAAACGAGTGCTCAACACCACACTGTTCATATGATCCATAGGGAGAGTCTTGTGAAATGTAGTCTACCATCTTGTTAGTCATCTTTGATTCTTCTTCCTGCGAGGTATATTATGTCAGCTAAATCAAATCATAAACAAACCAGCGTACCTTAGTATAGTTCAGGGAGGATATCTCATCTGCAAGATTGGCCATATTAACAAAATACATATATAAATATAATCAAGTCAACATATAAGCATCATTTCAGCCATTATCCAGTCAATGTATGCATAACAACATATAAACACTGACACACATGACCAATGCATGACCAACATGCATTCACAACAAATACATAGACCACAAGCACAAGAACACATATGCAATCTGACGTGTATGCATGACCAACCCACTGCCCATCCATTCCAAGGGGTGAACCATGCTCTGATACCACTCTATAACACCCTCCTCCCACATTTACCAAAGTAACCGGCCCACTAGGGTAAACATGTGATGAAGAGTTACTATGTTATGACTCAACCTCCTAGGTGACCTTAAGAAAATGGAGTCTAACTTCCTCTTCCTATGCTACTCTTTCACTGGACAAGTTCCAAACTTGACCTTCTCTCAAGGTTGTAGGTAGCAATTATCTGAACACTCCAAGCATGCGACCTCGCAACCTCACAACCTCACGACCTATCTAAATTGCGATTTTGCTACCTATCTAAACTACGATTTTGCGACCTATCTAAACTACGATTTTGTGACCTATCTAAATTGCGATTTTGCAACCTTCAATTTAGAACGACATACCCTCTGGTCGGACCATCATGAGTTAATAGCTTTATCTAACTGTAAGCTGATACTTTTCATCTGAGAGTTACCAAGAAGGTTCCAAACCCTCACTAATTAGCTGCAACAACAATTAATTAGCCCATTCATTCATTAATGATTCAATTTACTTATCAAACCAGGAGCGAGAGCCATAACTATGGTACCTCGCATAACCAAACATATAACCAACAAATAATTAGAGTATAACCCATGAAAAATCAACTATAATGTGAACATGATAATCAGTACAACAGGGAACACAACTCTTATTATCATATGGAATTACCAACCAGGTTTGGGACTTCCACATACCACCCGACCATAGTTTGGGTTGAGCCAAAACTCACTTCAACCAATCACCCCCGTTCCATATTCCAAGAAAGAATGTGGGATCTCATGAAATGAACCGTCCAAAACCAAACTAGGGCTTATAGAGGCCAATCCCACCTCAACCCTAAAACAATGGTTCCACCTCATGGTCAGACATCACTAACCATCACCAAACCGGTCTCTACCTAAGTTGGTTAGGGCTCTAGAGCATTTGTTCTAACCAAGGCTTCCAGGACTAGTAACTCAACCGACAATTGTTGTTGGGTTCGAGAGCATTTGTACAACCAAGGCTTCATGACTAATAACTCAACCCACCAAGGGCTTCAGAGTGTTTTTCCAACCAAGGCTCCAAGATTAATAACTCAACCCACCAAGGGCTTCAGAACATTTTTCCAACCAAGGCTCCAAGACTAATAACTCAACCCACCAAGGGCTCCAAAGTGTTTTTCCAACCAAGGCTTCCAGGACTAGTAACTCAACCCAACCTGTTATAAGACTTCCAGAGTGTTTGTCCAAACAAGGCTCTAAGACTAATAACTCAACCCACTAAGGGCTCTAGAGAAATTTTCCAACCAATGCTTCTAGGAGTAGTAACTCAACCCAACCTTTTACAAGGCTTCCAAAGTGTTTGTCCAACCAAGGCTCTATGAACTAGTAACTCAACCCACAACCATAAGGAACATGAGAACCAACAATAAAACAAAAGCAAAGAAACCCACAACACCATGGCTATCTAGGAAATGGAAAGGCTAGGTAAAACCACTATCAAACCAGACAATCTTCTGTGCTAATGACAGATCGTAAACAAGAGACCACATGCATGTGCCATGCGTGCCAAAACTAGCAAGGAAATCATATATGCAACTCGCTACTTGCAAGATAAACTCGTTGTAGTTGTTGATCCCAATGTCCTCTTGCGCCTTCCTGCTCTTCTTTTTCCTTCTTTCCCCAAATACCAAGTATGCCACACTCCTCCAAGAAAACTCTAAGTGTTTGAGAGTATGAGAAAGAGAGAGAATATAATGAGAGCTCTAAAACTGAGCTGAAAAATTTTGTGAACTGATTCTTAGAAGCCTTTTTATTAACGAGGCCTCTATTTTCTTCATTTTCCATTATTTTCCTTCATTTTCCTCATATGCAATTTGTGACCTTTCGCCTTCCTTTTCTCCTATTTTCCATTATTTTCATAAGTAAATGCCAATAAATGCCACTTTGCCTTTCTAAAGCCTTAGTCATTTGCCTTTGCCAATTTCCATAGCCATAAATTGATCCTGATTTAAACAAGAACGCAACAAATTACAGAGATAACCATAAACACAAATATGCAGCGCAAATAATACTTCATTTCATTAATGTAAAATACTGAGATATGCTTACAAACAAAAAATGGAAATAAACAACTAGGGCGATGGTAGCTTATCTCTAAGAAGAGATGTGGTGGCTACATGCCTCTGAACTATGTTACAATGAGGCTCGAAGGCCTATTTATTGTTGAGAAACAATGGAAAACCCTAAACATTCAAAAACCTAACCCTAGAAGATGAAACGCAAAACTGTGGGCCCCGTTTGGGTAAATTGGTACATCAACTTCCCGGGGTCGTAACTTTGGCATACGATCTCCGTTTGACACGTACAATATCTCGTTAGAAAGATCTATCCGAGAACTACAACTTTGGGAAGAGCAACATCGGTCCATGGACCCATGTTGCTCCCAATTTTCCAAAAAAATGTCGTTTAGGGCCTTAAAACGGCTCCAGAAGTTTAGGACCCGAAAAATTGCTAAAAATAGTAAACTGTGCTACAATTAAGGAAACTGAAAAGCTGAAAGAAACAATGGTGGGGGTCCAAGTGGACTTGGCGGGTGGCCACCAATATCCACCTGGATCATTCCTCCCCCCTTAGGAAGCAATGGTCCCCATTGCGTTGAGTTCCTCCATGAGATGAGGAAACTTCCGCTGAACTTGGTCCCTGGTGAGCCACTTGCCCTGGTGAAGGAGTTGGCCTGCTTTGACAACTCGATACAGTTGGATGTTCTGCTGGCGAGTGTGCTTGATCTATGTGTCCATGATCCGATTAGTTGCAGCTTGTTCCATGCAATCTGGATTTAACTCTGTGGGTGTGAGCTGTTCTGCAATGTCGGATGTGTATAGTAATGGTGGAAAGTATGGCCGAAGGCGGTCCACATTGAACACTGGGTATAGGCCAAGGAATGGGGGAATGCTGAGCTCAAATGCATTGTCTCCCACCGCCTTGGTAATGGTGTAAGGACCATATCGGAGTGGTTTGAGTTTCCGATAGGCTCCGGTAAGGCGTTCCTGCTGCAAATGCAACCAAACTTTGTCGCCCACCTGAAACTTGTGTGGCACCCGATGTTGATCATGTCGCTGCTTGTACTTGGCATTTGATTTCTCGAGAATGTCATGAACTTGTTGGCGAATGTGTTGGATGTGCTCAATGAAGTTGTTTGCCTTATCTATTTCGGACTGGACAAGAGCCGAATCTACGTGAGTAGCTGCAAATGGCATGGCCACATCAATGGAACATAGTGGCTGGAATCCCAAGCCCACCTGAAAAGGGCTGTGGCCAGTCGAGCTGTGGAGAGTCTGGTTGTAGCTGTGCTGAACATAGGGGAGGCTCTCATCCCATGTGCGTGGATGCTTTGAGTTGTACATGCACAGAATGTGTACAATCATCCTATTGACAACCTCTGTCTGGCCATCAGTTTGAGGATGGAAGGCTATGGACTTAGTGAGTTTGGTGTCCAGCATCGACCAGAGACTGGACCAAAATGTACTGAGGAACTTGCTATCTCGATCTGAGATGATAGACTGTGGGATCCCAAAGTGCACCCACACTCGTTCAAAGAAGAGTTTAGCAGTGGCTTCTGTTGTGATATTCTTCTTGCAGGCTGCCATAATGGCCATCTTCGAGAACCTGTCGATGACCACAAAAACATAGTTGTTTCCATGCTTAGTGGAAGGAAGGCCTGACATGTAATCCATGGATATGGATTCCCAAGGTCGACTAGGGGTAGGCAGCGGGGTATAGAGGCCTTGCTTCTTGACTGTCGGTTTGGCAATGGCGCAAGCAGTGCATGATCTGATGTACTTCTCGACATCCTATCGAAGATTCGGCCAATAGAAATACTTTTGTATTACTACCACCGTTTTCTCGACCTCGAAATGCCTAGCAGCACAACTATAGTGTGCTTCCCAAATCATCTTGGCACGCTCGCTTGAAGGAACACAAAGGTGACCCAGGTGGCATAACAGGGCATCCTGGAGGTGAAAATCTGGAACATGTTGACCCTCCAAGAGTGTCTGGTATGTGTGGCCAAAGTCTGGGTCACTTTTGTAGAGAAGTGGCCAATCAGAAGTCTCGTGCCCACAAGAGTTGAGCACGGTGGTTAATGACATGATTGGTGGTCGACTGAGGCAATATGCAACATTATTGGTGCTGCCCTTCTTATACTTGATATTCAAATGGAACTGTTGCAGGTATGTGGACCACTTCTAATGGCGATCATTCTGTAATTTCCCTTGGGTCTGTATGAACTGAAGGGGTCGGTGGTCTGTGTGGATGACTGTTTCCTTCCCCAAAATGTAATGTTTCCATTGTCGGCAGGCCTGCACAATGGAATACATCTCTTTGTCATAAGTGGGATACTTCCAAACTGTGTCTGAAAGTGTCTCACTGTGATATGCCACTGGATGCCCATGTTGAGTAAGGACTGCCCCAATAGCATAGTCAGAGGCATCTATCTCGACCTCAAATGGTTGTTGCAAGTCTGGAAATGCGAGCACTGGTGCCGAGCAGAGGTGGTCTTTCAACTTTGTGAATGCCTTCTGTTGAGATTCAGACCAAAAGAATTTTGCTTTCACTCCTCCCTTGGTGACTTGACTCAAGGGCTAAGTGATATGAGAAAATCCCAACATGAACCTGTGGTAGAAGTTGGCAAGACCTAGAAAGTTGTGGAGCTCTGTTAGAGTGGTTGGAGAGGGCCAATCCCGAATGACTTGGATCTTGGTTGGATCCACATGCACCCCCTATTCATCAATAATGTATCCCAGATACTGAACCTGGGTCATGCCAAAAGTGCATTTTTTCAAATTGGCACATAACTTGTGTTGCCACAGTGTTTGGAGAACCTGTCGGATGTGCTGGAGGTGCTCTTCCCAACTCTGGTTGAAGGTCAGGATGTCATCCAAGTATATCACTACAAATGAGTTGGTGAATGGCAGCAAGATGTCATCCATTAGCCTCATGAAGGTTGCAGGAGCATTCGTCAATCCGAAAGGCATAACCAACCATTCAAAAAGGCCCTCCTTGCCTTTGAAGGCAGTCTTCCACACATTGCAGTGTTCGATTGGTACCTGGTGATATCCTGACTTCAAATCGATCTTGCTGAAATATTTTCCCCCCTTCAGTTGGTCCAGGAGGTCATCAATCCGTGGGATCAGTTACCTATTAGACAGTGATTTTGTCCAGCGCCTGATAGTCAATACAGAGTCTCCAAGTCCCATCCTTCTTCTGTACCAACACAATCAGGCTCCCACAGGGCGATAAACTTGGACGGATGTGACCTTTCTGTAGCAGTTCCTGAATCTGCCTCTTGATTTCATCGTTCTCCAGCATGGAGCACCGATAGATTGGTCCATTAGGCAGCGGTGCACCTGGGGTCAGATCGATGGAGTGCTTGACCTAACAGTGCAGAGGAACCCTTGCGGGGGAGGTGAAGATGTCTTCATACTCCTCCATGACCTTGTCCATCTATAGTTGTCGTGTGGAGGGGCCCTGTCTGGAGGTCATGGCCACCGTCTTCTTCTTTCCTTGAGGGTGTATCATCAGGAAAACAAATTTCTCGATTTTGGAAATGAGCTTACTGCATTGTTTTGCAGTAACCAAAGAGATGGCGGTAGGCGGTGCTACCTCCGGTATCCTGTACAACTTATTTCCCAAAGTAATAATAACAACACGGGGCCTTGATTCATACACAGCATGTCGCTTCCACAAGTATGGTTGTCCTAATAATACATCACAAAATTTAAGGGGAGCAATGTCACACAATACCTCATCCGTGAAGGGCTTGATGTTATATGGAAGGCGACATTGTTGGCTCACGCGAAGATCCCGTCTTTGGTGAAGCCACCCGATGGTGTACGGTTGTGGATGTATTGTGGTCTATAAGCCCAGCCACTTCACGACCTTTGCCGAAATGAGGTTCTTTTGGCTCTCGCTGTCAACAATGAACTATATCGGGGATCCCTTTACCCACATCTGGGAGTGGAAGAGACGCTCCTCCTCTGGATCTTCAGGTTCCTCCTTCTAGATCTTTGTGGTGGCAACGGTGGCGTTGGGCTCCACATCGATAATTTTCTTCCCTTTGTCATTCCCCTTGTCGGGTTCTGACTTAGAGTTGGAACATGCATCTGATTCTGAAACATTTAGCTTAGCCACCAGTGACTGCTTGCCCCGACACTCACTTGTGTTGTGAGTGGAGCTCTTATGGAACTCACACCATTTTCCCGTGTCCTTTTTTGGCTTCGCGGCACTGTTCTTTGCTTTCAGCTTTGGCGGGTTGTCTTGAGCCACCTCGACTTGGCTTTGTCCTTTGTTCTGCGGTTTTAGGGCACCTTTCCCTTGCTTCGGATTTGCAGACCCAAAGTCTCGCTTCTTCTATTTAAACTTTTGCTCGACCTTGACGGCATATCGGTATGCCGTGCCGAGCGAGGAGATGTTCAGGAATTCTATTTCTTCCTGGATTTACTTGTGCAGACAACCACAATATTTGAGTATCAAATGCTTCTCTGAATCCTTAATACCCAACTTTGTGCAAAGGGTATAGAAAATATTGGTAAACTCTGGCACGTCTTGGTTGCTTCCCTGCCGTAGTGTGGTCCACTTTATGTATTGATCCTCATAGCTTCCGACAGGGTAGTACTGCTCCTTGATGGCATCCCAGAATGAATTCTAGGTGGGCGCGACTGAAAATAGTGAGCCGGTACTTTCATCCTTCTGCTCATAGTAGGTTTCCCACCAGTCCTTGACGTGGGGGGCTGCTTTGAGAAAAGCGAAAATAATCTTTTCCCGACTGGAAAAATCATGAACAGAAAAATAACCCTCTAGCAGATTTAACCATTTATTGACGACATTTGCATCTATCTGACCCTCGAATATGGGGATTTCAAAATTAACTTGTACCTTAAACGGTGTGGCGTTTCCAGAGTAGCTGTGGGAAGTCGATGCGTCGCCCTTGGGTAGCCGCTGAAGGATCTGGGCAAAGTTGTCCATCATCACATTCCTTTATCACTCGAGGGCTTCTTCGAGCAAGATTTTGATAGGATCTCTTGCTCCATCGTCTTTCTTTTCATCCACCATGGGAGGCCATCGGGTTTTGCGAGGCTGGTCTTGCAAAGGTTCGACCAGTTCAAGCCCTAACTCCTTATATCCTGACCTTGTTGGGACATGCAAAGAAAAACAGAGAAAAAGCAGACTGCTATGATAACATTGATTTGGATTTAAACAGGAACGCAACAAATTACAGAGATAACCATAAACACAAAGATGCAGCGGAAATAATGCTTCATTTCATTAATGTAAAATACTAAGATATGCTTACAAACAGAAAATGGAAATAAACAACTAGGGCTATGGTAGCTTATCTCTGAGAAGAGATGTAGTGGCTACATGCCTCTGAACTGTGTTACAATGAGGCTCGAAGGCCTATTTATTGTTGAGAAATAATGGAAAACCCTAAACATCCAAAAACCTAACCCTAGAATATGAAACGCCAAACTGTGGGCCCCGTTTGGGTAAATTGGTACATTAACTTCCCGGGGTCGTAACTTTGGCATACGATCTCCGTTTGACACGTACAATATCTCATTAGAAAGATCTATTTGAGAACTACAACTTTGGGAAGAGAAACATCGGTCCATGGACCCATGTTGCTCCCAATTAAAAAAAAAAAAAAAAAAAAAAAAAAAAAAAGAACGTCGTTTAGGGCCTCAAAACGGCTCCGGAAGTTTAGGACCCTAAAAACTGCTAAAAATAGTAAAATGTGCTACAATTAAGGAAACTGAAAAGCTGAAAGAAACAATGGTGGGGGTCCAAGTGGACTTGGCGGGTGGCCACTAATATCCACTTGGATCATAAATTATTCACAAGTGATCCCCATCACTATGTTTTTGCCCAACATTTAGCTTGGAATACGTGTCCCATGACTAAGGCCTTACTTTACCTTTATTAACTTTATTACATGGATTTTTAACCAGGGCTGTTACTGTAATCCTCTCACAAATCACACACTTAATAGGGCACCATAAGGTACCGCACGATACTCTGTCACTTTGGACGCCTACAAAACCTCCCACCTCTGGTATTAGGAGTGCCTATTCTTGGACCATCACCTACTTGACCCGCCACACAAACATCTCATAGTAATCCCACTTTGTTAGGCTCACTCATTCTTGGTGCTACATTGTTAGGAACCTCCACGTCTCAACGTAACACTTCATCTTAGTCAGGCCATGTTGTTATGGTAGGGCCCACACCAACCCTGCCTTTCTTAGCTTCATTAAATATTCTCGACCTTTTGAAGCTTACAATTGACCTAATAGCTCATCAGGCTACATGGCCACCTATGCCAACCAAGTTTCCATAAGATATATGTAAGTGGTCATATACCCCACTATCCTCCATTTTTTTGTATACATATATTACTTTTGTAAGTGGTTACATGTCATCCTATTGCAAATTAATTTCTAAGAGCATTCCTCCTTCACGTTGCGGTTTTCTTCAACCAATTAAACAAACAATGTGTTTTGATTAACTTGCCTAGAAATTCCACATCCTAACTATTAATACACCCCACATGAGTGATCATGTGCAATATCATAAGATTAGGTTAAGGTTCAATATTAATATATATTCATTAATAAATATTCATATATGTTTTCCCTAGGAACACATGGCCGAACCCACTTTGTTGAATACACTGCCTATATTATGTTGGTACTCCATAGGAGGCCATGCAAAATTACCTTTGCTTTGGGTCTACACATCTCATCGATAAAAATGAACAATTCACTCTAAGGTTTACCTCTATAGGTCCTGGAAACATCCATAACAAGATTGGGATACATCTTTAATTTAATTCGCCTCGGAAACAATGGTAGTGGAAATCTCAAGGTTTTCCAACCGACCATTACTTACCTGACCTCCCTACCTTCATTTTTTGAGCATCCTACGGTATTTTTCCAAGTGGTATAAGCTCACAAGGCCTTCATGTGATTGCCCATTTCATGTATGCACAATGGAGGAGGTGAATGGTCAGAATTGCGAGACGTGATCTGACGGGGGATGTAACGACATCAAACCCTAACTACTCCCACCCACCCACATGGTTGCTTTTGGAGTTTTGTTCTTTCCATGTTAAGCTATCCATCTCCCTATTGTAGTGCCTCGCCATGGCATAACTAGGTTGCAGCCAGTTGTCCCTCACTAGGGTATGCGTGTCACTGCTTCACCTTTATGCCACCCAACCATTCAGTAAGTTATGGTATGTTTTTTCTCTTTCATGCTTTTGTTACTAGGCGCTTGTTACCTAGGCTCCATTTTTTTGAGTTCGGGTTTAATACAACTTGCTATGCAGAGAGTTATCTGTGGTTTATGCATATATGGAGTCTCATTCGAATCATGCTTCTATTATTAGGCGCTTGTTACCTAGGCTCTGTTTTTTTGAGTTCGGGTTTAATACAACTTGCTATGCAGAGAATTATCTGTGGTTTATGCATAGATGGAGTCTCATTCGAATCAACTTCTTGCTTTGTCAACAGGTCTATTACATAGCTCCTGGCTATGGTGATTCCGTGAGGTTTTTGTGGTTTGAACCCTTTTATTAGGGTATTCGGTTCAGAGGATTTATTCCCAATTATAGTTTCTTTCCATCTGATTAGTTTATTTTCATTGCTTACTAACAGGTGTGTACACCGAGGTACGACGAATTGTTTTTGGGTGCTCCAGGTTTACTATGGCAACATCATTTGGTTTGGCGAGCTTCATTTATACCCTAGAATGTACTCGGTAGGAAATTCAGAGAAATTTTTCAAACACATTACCATTGTAAGAGCTACCAGTAATTCTCCTTATAAGGTAACTTCGTTGAAGAATCGTTCCAGTTACAGGGTTACAATTATTTTACTTTCTTTAACGTTATTTACAGATATTGGAGCGTTGGTTCACTCCTTCATATGCAGGTAATTAGTCTCGACTTGACGGAAAAGGTTTGTTTGTTCATAACTATGATTTTGTTTTGTTGTTTTTTCTTTCATATTTTTGTTTATCTCAGGGTAATTACTAATTCGGTTGGTGATTCTATTGCCACAAGTATTAAATCCCTGCAAACGAATTGTTCCTTGTTGATGCCCATCTGTGCACTCTTATGTCTACCTGTCATGTATTACAGGTTGGTGACCCATGCAACTTCCTGCTTCTTTGGCTGTTCAGGGATTTCTCACCGAGTTAAGGAAAGGAACCACCTTTCTTGTTTTAAGGGTCACAATGTATGTTCAGACCTATGCTTAGAATACATGGCTCATAGTTTTATCTCAGTAAATAAGGAGGGTAGACTGAAATTCTCCTTCGAAACAATTTCATTGAAATCTTTTATTCCTAATTGGCGTGTTGAACTTCGTCGAGCCCTTGAATTATTACTATGGTTAAGTGGCCGCTTGTCAGGGCTGAATTCATATAGTTATTGTATATGACACACACATATATGTATATATATATATATATATATATATATATATATAATTTTCTCTGAAAATGACTTGTCGTTAAATGAAATTATTAAGGAATGAAAATTGGGTATGATTTCTTTTCTCCGAAAAACATGTTTGTGAATTAAATGAACTGTCAAAGAATACCACCTTTTTAATATTTTCATTGATTGAGCAGATTTTTTAGTTAAGTGATCGGTTTAAGAACGCAATTCCCAAAAGGATATTTACTCCTTGAATTTCTTGCTATATCTTAATGAAATTTACGAGTTTTTATTTCATGTGGTTGTCTTCAATACTGGAATAAGTCTCTTACCCAATCTTTAACTGTATTTACATGGTGTTTTGGGTTTCAAATACATAACTGTTGTTTACTGTATTATTTCACTACCCAACACTGAGTTAGTGTTGGCATTACTTATCGAAGACCTGGTAAATTGTTATCGGTTCAATAAATTTCTCGTAGATTATCCTAACCAGTGTGATTTCTATCATGAGAACATATTTGGTTGTCAATTGGAGCGTGCCACCTACGAAGTTAAGTCTAATTTAAACCTATAGTGTATTCTTTTTCTACTTCATATGGGTTTCATTGGTAATCCCAAACCCCAACCTATTAAAACGACACATGTATTATTCCTCCCTATTACACTTGTTAAATGACGATTGTAGTTCTTATTTTTAGAGTTTACCCTCTCGAGGGTTTGGTTTATTTCCTCTTGTAACTTTCAAACACATTATTGTTGTGCATTAAATTTCCTACTTGGTAATGCCAATTCTATGGAAAGTTCTAGAGAATGAGATGCTAATTTGGGAGATACTAATTTGGTGTAAACTTTGTAAGGCGTAGTAAGTTTCATTCTCTGTGTAACTCTATTGATTGTTTTTCTGTTTGCTCCAAATATTACTATGTCCACTTTGCTCTCATGATTAATATAAAATCCACTTTGCTCTCATGATTAATATAAAATCATTTAACTAGATGGATGTTATACACTCCTGCATTGATAATAAAAGGTGTAGCTATTTATTTCCTATTGTTACTTCGATTACCCTTCTGTACATTGATAGTGTTCGACTGTAACATGTGCAATGCACTGTTATCTACCTTCTAACTGACAATTTTGTGAATTATTACTTACTATTTAAGCCATTAATTCGCCTTTAATGTTAAATTGTTTCCTCTCAACCCACTCTGTTCAAATTATAGTTTTGTGGTATCAATTGACCATTACTTAAAAATGGAACTTATCTTGTCCATAACAGGTGGTTAATTTCTTACCTTTTCCTACCTGTAATTGTCATACATGCTAGTGTCTATTGGACATAATTCACCTATGGTAATTATCACATTAGATGGAACTTTTCCTTTTTAGGTTCCTTTATCTTCTTTATTACCTATTACAACCATGTGATGCACTATGTTTATCATATTCCAGTTTCTGTGGAGTTAAATTTCACCGAAGTAAAAATCGAAGTATATACTGGTTCCAATAAAGTAATTTTCACAGTTACATTATTTTATTTATGCTTCAGATGCATTACATTAGCCTTTTGATCTTCAAACGAACATATTTGAGATACTCAGACCAGGTTACTGATATTTTTATTTCTATATGAATGGAACGTTATATGTTTCCATAAGATAGGTAAACTATAACAATTTCTATAATACAATCACGACTTTTTTTTCCTGTCGGCAATGTGACTTAATTATTGCTTCCTTTGAATATCCTATCTATCTCTTGATCCACTATAACTTCCAACAATTCTGCATGTCTCGAAAGTAAAGTTAACAATCGAAAATTATAAATTCTTTACCAGATTCCCAAAAGAGTAATATACTATAACAGATAGATCAATATTAACCAGAGGTTTAAAGAATTCATCAATAATATACCGATTAAAAAAAAACACATACATCACAGACATTCTCACCAGATATACTGTTAGAAATTCACTTGGGAATAGACCACTAGTTTAACCACCCAACCATGAACTGAGTTCCTCCACTTCGTCCTTGAGCTGAGATAAGCTTGCCAGAGAATCAACTTTTCCTAGTTGATCCCTTCAATAGGTATTTAATACCTTTCTTTCATGATAAAGTTTTCTTTAGCAGTGTCCCGCTTTTGTGGACTTTTCTATCCACTTGCCCAGGCTTTTCCATAAAATCTCGCCTTTCTCTCCCACGACGCTTTTATGCTTTATCCAAGCTTAGCATCTTTCTCGAGCTAAACAACTTACTGGATTTTTCTCTCCCATCCATTAAGTCTATCTAGAATTCTTATCGTGAAAGAATATTCCAATCTCATTTTCTAATGAGATATTTGTTTATACTTCTTTGGCAAGAATCTCATTTTAAGGTGTCTCATTCCCAGTACTTACATTCCATTCATTAATTTAATAAAATATTCATTTACATACGTATTCCAATATTTTTCATGGCTTTTCCGCCATTCTTTCTATCGTAACTCACTCTAACCAAAACAAGATTACAACAAATGGAGGGATATTACATTCTCCTCCCCTTTTATTAACATCATCCTCAATGTTCGTTGTCCAGTTTTTTTTTCCTGAATTCTTGCTAGATAACTTTTCTTCTTTTCATCTTCTTGCTTCCATGTATCATTGTACTTTTATCCTGAGTGATAACTCGATTCTGGAGCCGAATCTCTTTTAAGATACAATAATTTCTACTAGACAATCTCCTTTGACTCTACCTGCATTATTTTCCACTCAATTAGATGCAAGTTATTATGTACCTATCTCTTGGATAACAGTACATGAAAACATTAGATTTTATTTATTTGTTTTTATATGACTAAGAAATGCTAATTGATAAACTACGTTTCCCATTCTGTTGGTTTTGTGCAGTTTTAGTATTTTACTACACTCTTCATGTTGTCGGAGAATTCCATCTTTTCTCAAAACCAAAAGGAAAGTACTTCTTGTCTTGCACATTTTCAATCAACACTTTGATTCATTTGGTGTGATGGCTCAATTATGAAGCTATTGTAGCAGCTACAACCACCCTCCAAAATTTTGGCCTGTACCAATTTCAGAGCCTCCCTTGAGAGTTTCACTTGATGACTGCACACACTCGGGTTCACTCCATGAACTCGTGTGAGTCTTTGCATCCGCCTTGCTTTTTCATTTCATTCAAGTTTCTGCATGCTGGTGTCTAAGTCATGCTTGCGACCATGTTTTGGTTATGCTCAAAGTCTTCGCTTCGTATGTGCTTGTTGTGTTCGCTATGAAAGCATATGTTGCACTCACACACAGAGTCACATTCACTGTCACGCAAGTGTCGTCTCGATCAATGAACGGTCAATCACGAGTGTCGCACTTGTCACTTGCACCATCGGTCAGTCATGTTGAACATGTGTGTCTGGATGGTTTGGGTCATTTCGTCGTCGAGTCATGTGAGTGTGTGTTCGTATGATCACCTATGCATATTTTGATCATTCACACACTTAGTCATTTTTGTTGAAGTTCTGACGACCAGACTCCCCTCTGACAGCTGGACCACCATCACGCCATCGAATCGATCGACTATCAACCAAAACAGTGCAAAAGCACCAAGTGAGTCTTTTCAAGCTGCGCTACCCGCAAGCAATTCAATCAACTCTCACGCTGGCCACCTGGATAGTTGAACTCGACAGTTACCCAGGGATTGACTCCCCTCAAAAATTGCACAAAAGCCACTGACCTTACTCACACAACTAACTGAGGAAATTGCGCAGACAGGCCGGACAGACCCCAAGTGCTTGTCCCTGTCTCCCTTATAAAATTGCGCAGCTTTCCCAGTCGATCATCGCAACAGTTGACTGACTGTTCATCTCATAAATTGCACAATGTCCATGAGTAGGCCTTCCACTACCCATCAGTCAGCGTAGCTCAGAAATTGCGCATAGATGATTAGCAGGCCGGCCTTCCGGCCTCAGTGCAATTTCCCTGCCAGCATCTCCTAGCAGCAGACTGCCAATTCCATCCAGGAATTGCACAATTTCTACTGCCAGTGACTGAGCAGCCAACTGCCAGTTCCCTCTGGGAATTACGCAGTTTTGATTGCTAGTGACCCCAACGACTAACTGCCAGTTCCCTCTAGGAATTGCGCAGTTTTGACTGCTAGCCTCCTGGGCAGTTCCTTCCAAAAACTGCGCAATCCTTTCCTGTTGACCCTTCTCACAGCCCGACCTGTTCCTCCAGAAAATTGCGCAATTTTGGCCTTCTAGCCCCTGCTGCATACTTGTTCTGGAAACTGAGTAGATCCTGCCTATCTTGCCTTCCTGCAGCCTGGACTGTCCCTCCCAAAATTTGTGCAATTTTGCCTCCCAACCGAGCCAAACCTTGCAGACAGTCATTGTCAACTCAGATTTCCCATCTCCATCACTTAGTGACTCTTGCACAATTTTCACCAGTAGTGCCTGGAGCCATCATCCTGCTTCACAACCTTGTTGTCTCTCTCGGTCACCTACATCTGAAATGATCATGCGTTATGGTAGACTAGGAGGTTTTGGATTTGATGTCATCTCATCATGAGTGACTGCAGGTACAGGTACATCGACAAACAGGGCAAGATGGCGAATGATATGAACGAAGGGAGCACATGCAGAAGGATAAGTTCACCAGCGGATGAACGAACAATGCATGCGAAATAGATGAACACGACGAACATGCACCTTCGTGAACATATGAGCTTGTCAAGCCTTCTAACATGCAAGCAAGGAACAACATGCTTGAGCTTCATCAAGCAAACCAAGGACCATCGAAGACTTCGCACACTTCGCCATGGGGAGGTGAAGCTGTGATACACCATGAAGACACCCATCACCCAGCAACACTGAAGCTCGACATGCACTTCAACAATATCACAAATGTACCAGCACTATCATGTCGAGTCATGTCATGAGTCATGCCACCCACATCTCTACTTTGGGCTATGTTGTCATTCAATGTGACGTAACGTGGAAGTCCAAGAGACCCACTTGTTGAACAAAGAGTCATGTTAGTCAAAAAGTCATGGAAGTCAAATGGTCATGAGGGTAGTCAAACAACCATAAGGGTCAGTTTCACCTTCGGCTATAAATACCCCCTCATTTGTACATGCAAAGGAATTTTCACCTCAGCTCCTCCCACATAGCCAAGAGAGTCTGTAATATTTTCTTTGAGGAGTAAGTAGTGGCTCCAACGCACCACACTCATGGTTAGTGATGTATGGTGTAACGATGTGTCTTGGAACTTACGCTTAATTCAGAAGCCTGCTACATGCCAACACGTTTTCACACATGTATTGTATCTGTTGTTAGACTGATCTTTAACACTTGTAATGCATGTTGCTTTAACCTATGTTCTACATTTGAACTATTTCACTTGTTGTAATGCATAATATATTAATGGAATGTGATGTATATGTTGTTAATGTTGTCTTGCCTGTGTAGACTACTCTCTTGGACATCATACAGACCTTTCACATGAAGTTTTTTGTAACAACCATTGCACTCTTTCGAACTAATCCGTTGACTGTTGTATGTGTTATCTTACCTTGTATATTGTGACTGCTGCATCCATGTGGAATTCTCTCCGGAAGCTGTGCATGTCCTATTGTGTTGTGTGTTCCTAGCCGAGTTGGGACTGCATCCCATCCAACTTGGGACTCACTTTCACCCTCTCCCTTTACAATGAAAGAACCATTGACATGAGTACACTTACACTCACCAGGCACGCGAAACTCACTTCCCGAAGACAAATCATACCACTCCCTTGTGCTGACAAGAAAGAGTTGAGGCAAATCCTTAAGACAATGGCAACCGGGCCATCATACGAGATGGGACTCCCACACCAAACGGTGTGAGGTCTAGTTGGGACTTCATACCGAGGTGATCCCTTGAATGTTGGCGGGTCCAGCACCGTCAACAAAAGCATACATATTCTTGCTTTTATGCATTGTTCCTCCTCTAGCACATTGTTATATATGTTGAATATGTGCTTCTTAATTTTCACCTACACTCAACATAATTTCCACATGCATTCCACAAATTTAGCACTATCAATATTTTATTGCAATAGACTTGATGTCTATTCCCATTAACATGAACATTGTTTACTTATATTCTTCAATATATAGAATTGTACATTGTTTCTCACATTGCTAGTATAAAACAATGTAAACTTTGAAACGGGAACTGATACTGTTACCCGTTTCATAGAGATAGCAAAAAAGTTACCTGATTTTGAAAAGGGGTGATGTAGAACACACATGTTTTTTTTAGAGCATAGTTTTTGGCACTTTAATTTTTTTTATGTACATTACGTTTTAGAATGGTAGTGATTTTCATGCTGATTTGAAAAAGTGGGTATTCTGCATCAGACCCTTCTTTTTTTTTCATAGTAACGGTTATGGGTTGATTATATTCATCTTGGCCTGAATGCCGATAGGAATGTTACATTGGGAAGCTCATTGCCTTGTTGCTGCTTTCTGCAGAGACTAAGAGTACAATTGAAGCTTGCAGAATTCCTAATTGCTAAAGAGTCCATGAATTCCATATCAGTAATTTTCCCCCACTTGAAGATGCAGACAAATTTGTTTAATAACCAGCAATAAAACATGGCAGTGATCAGATTATGGGATGGGTTCCCAAGTTTCTTTTCCGTCCTTCAACTTAGTTCCGACAGGGAGGAGGACAACTTTATTGGCTTCGCTGTCCGCCTCTTTGTTATGGATTCTCAGCACATGATAATATCTCAAGTTCTGAAAGTGGCTTTCCAAGCCTTTAATTCTGGTTATCATTCTTGCTAACTTGAGATCCAAGACTGGGGAATTGGAAACCATGGAATTGATGATGATCTGGGAGTCTCCTATAATGTTGGCATCTTTTATGTTTAATTCTTTGAGGCTCTGGAGACCTTGAAGGAGGGCTAAAGCCTCCGCTTGGATGCTGGAGGCATAGCCGAGGCCCCAGGCAAAGGAATGGACTTTTTCTCCTGATGGATTTAGAACGATTCCTCCTGCTCCCGCTTTGCCCGGGTTACTCTTTGCTGCCCCATCAAAAAAGAGGGAATGTCTCTCTTGCATTTTGATCCAGCTTTGCATATCATTTTCAGACTTCCTTATCTGCCAGTGTTTAATAGTTGGGGTGTTTTTGTCTGCTGGCCAGACTTGGAGGCCGAGAGTCAATGCCCAAGCAATGTCCTGCTGACTCAGATTAGAGTCATCTTTAGTATCCACCAAGCATTCCTTAATTTGACATTTAATTTTATTTTCTAGAATCCTATGATTGTGCTTTGTATCCCTGAAAGTTCTTCTGTTGCGCTCAAGCCAAATCTGCCAACTTGTGATCTTGGGGAGAATTGCCCACGCTGTTCTGATAACCTGGTTTTTAGGGGCTGGACCTGGATAATTGAGTGCCCAGGTAGAGAAGAGGCCTGCCGTGGTGCCGGGGAGCTGGAGACTTGGATGTGGACTGAGGGAGGACCAGACTTGCTTGGAGAATGAACACTCGAGGAACAAATGAACCGCTGTCTCAGCGCTTTCTCTGCACAGCTGGCAGATGGAGGGTCCGTAAATTCCTTTTTTCTGGAGAATATCGAATGTGAGGATTTTGGTGTGGCAGAGCTGCCATGCGAAGAAATCAATCTTCGGCAGAGAGGGAATACACCAAACGCCACGCCATGGAGCTGGATCAGGTGGAGCGTAAGGGATCTCGTTTAGTTTATTATACCCCCGGTCAACTGTATATCCTTTGACACTCGTGCCCCATCCCTTCTGGTCTCTTGTTCTCCTGTTGATGGGCGCCATTCCATGAAGACAGTCCAGGAGCGTGTCCCAGTCTTTTGCCAGCTGCGCCGGTCCGTCAAATTGTATCCAGCCTGCCCAGGAACCATTGTGCCACTTAGAAATGTCCCACACCGTGCGCAGTGAGTTACTGTCCATCCAGCTACGCAACGAGTTCAGGGTGACTCTGGATTCAATCGGCTCTTTATTCATAATACGATCACTCCAGATCTTAACCTTTTTACCGCTACCTGGAATCCAGAATGAGTGATCAGTTATTAGATGAGCAGCTTTAGCGTGGAGCTTCAGGAAGGTCGAATTGGGCATTTGGATGACGTTTTCTAAACACCTGGTGCGGGGGCCCCTGAAGTATTTCTTCCAGATTGCAATTTGAGCCCATCCCGGGTTGGGTGCAGTGATTTTCCAAAGGATCTTTGCTGCCATTGCCACATTCTGTTGGCAGAGTTTTTTGAATTTTAAACCCCCCTCCCACAGCGGCTTGGTTATGATTTCCCAGCTAATAAGAGGAATTTTTTTTCCATTATTTTTTCCTCCCTGCCAGAAGAATCTCCTGATGAATTCTTCCATTTTTTTGATGATGGTTACCGGAGCAAGGAGGGCAGTGAACTGGAATAGTGGGAGACTGTGTAACACTGATTTGATTAAAACTGATTTCCCAGCAGTGTTTAACCAAGTGTAGCCCCAGGCTTGGATTTTTGATTTGAATTTTTCCAACTGTGGAAGCCAGTCTTTGCATGATAGTTTTTTGTTGTGCACAGGTAGTCCCAAGTATTTGAACGATGCCCAGGAAGAAGAGGCTGCAAAGCCCAAGCATCTTGAGATATCAGACAACGCCCTTGGTGTAATGTTCCAACTGTATATATGACATTTGCTCTTATTTACAGCACAGCCTGTAGCCTTGCTGAGGTCATCTAAAACCCCTTTGAATTTTGATGCAGAGGAGAGCGTGGCAGGGCCCAGAAGTAGTGTGTCATCCGCGAACAGTGCATGGTTTATGTTTTTTGCCCCTCTTGCGATGCACAATCCGTTAATATCTTGATCTTGCATTCTTTTGTTTAGCAGGAAACTGAGGACGGAAGCTTGGATGACAAAAAGCAGAGGGGATAGAGGACACCCCTGCCTTAGTCCTCTCGAAGCTTTGAAGAAATCCGTGGCTCTTCCATTCACTAATGGGGCGATCCATGGCTCCGAGATGCATGCCCGGATCCATTTAATGAACTTTTCTCCAAACCCAAATTTATTCATAACATTTAACAAAAAACTATGATTTACTCTATCAAATGCATTGGCTAAGTCGAGTTTGATTGCCATACCTTTCTCTTTACGGAGAAGACTTGAATGAATTGCCTCTTGGATGAGAAGGTAATTATCCACGATCTGCCTTCCTTGGATGAAGCCTCCTTGATTCTCAGGGATTATTTTGGGAAGAATGGGCTTCAATCGATTTGCTATTATTCTGGTAATTAATTTGTATCCAATGTTACATAGAGAGATCGGGCGAAATCTGCTGAAGGTGTTGGCGCCTTTTTCCTTGGGAATAAGGGCTAAGAAAGCAGAATTTGTGCTGCCTCCTATCTTCTGGATATTCTGAGATTTTTGCACCATTCTGAGCAAGTCCTTTTCTATAATCGGCCAGCAGACTTGGAGAAATCTAGCTGTGAAGCCATCCGGCCCCGGGGCCTTATCCGGATCCATATCAAAAAGGGCTTTTTCCACTTCCTCTTTGGTGATTTTGGCCTCAAGAGATTCCTTTGTTTGTTGATTTATTATAGAGGGTACAACATCTAGCAGATCTGAGTTTTGATTCGGATCCTTGTCCTCACTATACAAGCTTTGGAAGTGTAAAAACGCTGTTTTCTTTATATATTCAAAATCTTTATGAATGACATTATCTGCTTTGATCTCAGAAATAGAGTTATAGCATTTCCTTACCAGGGTTTGTTTGTGAAAAAAGGCAGTATTCCTATCCCCAGCTTTGAGCCAGAGATTGCGGGATTTCAGCCTCCAGAATTCTTCTTCAGCTAGGCAGGCCTTGTGATAGCTTTGCTGCAAATGAGATTCCTGATCAATCACCTCCTTAGTAATAGTGCCCTTCTCCATGCTCTTTTGGTGGGAATCCAACAAGATTTTCAAGGATTTTCTGTCTGTGGTCGGATTAGACAGAGTTTTTGCCCATCTTTTGAGATCCCCTTTTAATCTTCTGAGCTTTTCTTCCCATATATAGAAAGGCGAGCCTTTGACCGCCTGGTTCCAACTGTCCTTGACAATTTGCATGAAGGCTGGCTCCTTAATCCAAAGCGGGCTGAAGCGGAAAGGGATAGGGCCCAGATCCAGATGGGCTAGAAGCTCAAGTTTAATGGGCTTATGGTCCGAAATGCTATTAGGAAGGATGAGCATTCGTGGTTCTAGGCCTAGCAGCAAAAAGGAACTTTGAATAAAGAATCTATCTAGCCTGGCAGCTATATGGCCTGGGCCTAATCTTTTATTTGACCAAGAGTACTTACTAGAAGAGGGTTTGATATCCAGCATGTCCCAATCCTGCAAGATGTCCTCCGCCCATTCCCTTGCTGGATCTCGTACTATGCTGCCTCCCCTTTTTTCGGAAGAATGGAGAGTGAGATTGAGATCTCCGGCTATTATGATATTCTCCATGTTTACCAAATCAGCTTGTTGTCTTATGGAATCCCAATTTTTTTTTTTCCCCCAGCGATTATTGGAGAGTAAACATTAAAAAGACAAAAAATTTCCTTGGTGACTAAATTCTGCATTTTCAGCAGTAACCAGTGGGTATTTCTGACCTCAAATAGGACTGCAAATTTACTCATATTCCATACAGTGCCAATTCCTCCCGAGGCTCCCCGGGCAGAGATTGCTCTTGCTTCACTTTTATACCAGATTTTCTTACTTGATTGGATGAAGACAATGTCTTCCAGCTTTGTCTCCTGGACCAGAAGAATGTCTGGGGTTTCTGTTCTGATTAAATTTCCGATTGCTTCTTCCTTAGTTTTGCTCCCCATACCTCTGCAGTTCCAGGAGATAATCTTCATTATTTGTGTTTCTAATGGGCTCCCTTGGAGCCTTGAATCTGAATTTTCAACATCTTTGACTTTGATGCCAATAGTTTTTCCAATGTTGGTTGGCTGCCCTGTAGTTTTTCTCTGTAGGTCTCCTGCTCCCTTTTTTCTTTGTCCGTTTTCCGTCCTCTGGTAGATCTTCTTACTGAGGTTTGAGACTCACCTATTTCCCCTTCCTCTTCTGATTCTTCAGTTTCAGGTTCTTCTTCCTCCCCTACTAGATTCTTGCCGTTGAGATCTTTGATGGAGGGAGAGGGGTTACCTTTTTCTGGAGGAGCTGATTTATGGACTTCAGTCTCCTGGACCATTTCTGTTTCTTTTTGGATCTCGATCTCCTGGGTGCCCTCTGTTTGCGAACTCAGAGGGTCGAATTTGTTTTCTGACGCAGTCTTGGTTGGAATCTGGTGGGCAGTATTCTGATGGTTCCCTTTGCCAGAAGGGCCTCCCGGTTTCTGATTCTTAGGGTGAGCTTTGGATCTCTTGACTTGGTTCCATCCGTCCTCCTTCCCTTGCGCTGTCTCATTGATGGAAGGGCAATCTCTGGCGAAATGCCCATAGACATGGCATTTCCGACATTTGAAGGGCAGCTGTTCATAATCCAATTTCTGAAGGTGCATCCAACTTCCGACCTTTAAGGTAATGGCCTCCGGTAATCCTTCCTCCAGATCCACCTCTACGCAAATCCTGGCGCAGTCATATTGATCTTTGTTGTTAGCTCGGTCTATGAATTTCCCCAGGGCGTTTCCAATATGTCTCAATGAGTCCCAGTTCCAACAGTGAACCGGGAGATTTGGGAGCCTGACCCATACCGGGACTGCTTTGGGCACGTCGACTGTCGGATCAAAGTCCGGGGTCCAATTGTTTAGGTACAATCCCTGAGGACCCATGAAATAGGGGCCGTTTTGGAAGATCAGCTCCTTGTCTTCTTTTGATGTGAATTCGAACAGGAAAAATCCCCTTCCCAGAAAGTATGAGGTGACATTTTCTTTGATAAGCGGCGCCCAGTTTCTGTTAACCCAGCTCTCGGTGGATTTTGGAGATGGCCATAAACCCGTAAACTGGCCGATGAGAGCCCGCTCAGCTAACGACAATGCGACTTGGATTGGGGTTTCAGGAGGAAGAGAGATCACCGGGATTTCATCTAATTTTTTTACAAACTTCGCTGCATCTGAAGTCCTCTTCTTTGGGAGGCCAGCCAGGAGCTGGGAGAAGGCCTCAGCTGGCGATCTCGGCGGGGGAGGCGGGGACTGAGGGGAGCCCAACCCCTCCATTGAAAATCCCAGGAGCTGGGGGGTCAGAACCCGGCAACATCCATTAACCGCTGCATGCAGAGGCTCAGGTATCAGGATGGGAGTCCGATCGGCTGCGCAGGGCGATCCACGAGGCCAACCACTGCATGCAACGCAGGGAGGCCAAGAACGAGACTGTACAGGCGCGCAGGGACCTCCTCGAGCTCAGTCGCCGATCCGATCTTGAGGCAGTCAGAGTGAGCAGTCCGATTGGCTGCACAAGGCTCTCCAAGATGAACGCGCAGGGGCCAACCACTGCATGCAACGCAGGGAGGCCGAGGACGAGATCCAGGGCTGCACAGGGCGCGCGCAGGGACCTCCTCGAGCTCAGTCCAAAAAGCCGCATCAGACCCTTTTTTTAAAAGACCTGTTTTTTGTCTTTAATTTTCTAATGTATGAAATGTAAATAATTATTTTGTAAGTTTGATAATTTTTGAAGCAGTCGTTTTCTTCATATTTTCTTGTTTTTTATTTATTTGTTATTATTTTTTTTTTGTAGTGAGGTTTTTATTGTTTTGCGTTTTTAAATTAGAAGGTCGATATTTTGAATTTTCGATATTCTACATATTTATACATCCTTAATTAATTTTTCAATCCACATTTGTTTCTAAAAAATAATATTTTTTAACAATGGACATAAAAATAACCATTTTTAACATAAATATAACTAAAAAACTACACGTTTTGATAATTTTTTGCTAGAATTGACATGTCAAAATCACAATTTTTATACGAAAATTTTAACTAAAAATGGTTAAATAATAGTTTTTTTTTTTTGAATTTCATGTCAAAAAAATAATAATAATCACTTTTTTTTTTCAAAAAATAATGATTAACTTAAAAATTAATGCGAAAATCACATCTTAGAAATATTGAACGCATAACAACCTTAATTGAGTGTTTATTCTTCTCATAAAATGTCAAAGTCAAAACATTGCAAAGCTTTATTTCCAAGCATAAATTAAATTTAATCAACAATGTCACGTAATCTAAACTCTTCGTCCTCTAGGGTTTCATCATTGTCTTTTTCCACAATATTTTCTGCTTCTTTTTGCTCATTTTCCTCTTCTAATGGATCTTTGATGTTTGCGAATCTCCCAATGTATGTCTTTCCAAACATTCCATGTAATGGTGGTTGGGGTTCCTTTGCCTTTTTTGCCACACGTGATTCACTAAAGTCCCCTTTCTTCAACCCAATTTCTTGCATTGCATCTGGAAGAAATTGAAATGCATTAATTCTTTGCTGAATGAAAGGCTAAAATGTTTAGAAATTTTCTTGAATAACTATTTCAAATACCATTTAAGAAAAGATGGTAATGCAAGCACATACTCAATGCCCATGTCACCTCCTCAACGCCCATGTCACTTTTATAAAATAGAATGTATTTATCATTCTATTCAACATTCATTTTTATCAAAGTTCAATATTTTCACAAACATGAAATCACTTTAAAACATTTTATATCAATTTTATACCAATTTTCAAAATTAATAAAACAAACTCAACTAATTTAATAGTGGTGAATTATAATATATAAAAAGAACTCACTACATATAATCCACTACCAATGTTAATTAAGTGAAGAAAAAAGCACTATAATTCATCCAAACACAATTAATTTTATATTTATTAAAAAAAACCAAAATTATATATGTTCAAGTCTACATGTTAAATTCATTTATATGATTAAGACTTGCTTACACACTTGTTTCCCTTGTAATCAATTCATCTCAACAGAATTATCAGCGAAAACAAATCTTATCTATGCAAAGAGATAAAAGATAAGCTTCTTCGATTTTTTTTTTTTTATTTCCACCAAGTGATTTGTCTATTTATCAATTTAATAATGATGTGTGGAATTAAACCATATCAATTTATTGGAAATTATTGAAATTTTTGTTTATTAACACCAATCTAGTCAAAACGATCCCAAATCTCCCAAAAACGATTGTTTTAACCTTATGCATTCAAACAAAATGAGCCTAACAGACCCTAAACAAAATGAATTAAGTGAGTTGTTGACTCAGCCTAACAAACCCTAACTGACATAGCCTGATCACATTCCAACTTCAAGTCATTAACTAAAATAGTCGAAAGACCCTCACCCTATATCTCAAGTCTTGAAGCACTTGGTTTCCTTCATTTACCAAAAATTGCTTGCATACGTTTGGACTTGATTTGGTTTATAACAATTTTCTTAGCCAAAGAGAGCACAGAATCCATTTGTGATTATTTACAGATTTGCAAATGGAAAATGCAAACTATTTTATGCAATCAACGAAGAATTGCAAATTGCAAATTACAGATTTGCAAATTAAAAATATAAACTATTTTATCTCATCAGAACAGAATTGCTCAAATTAAAGTCATCTATTATGATCAATTTATCAATAAGTTGTTTCATCCATTATGTTTAATCTATCAAGAAGTTTCAAAATTTTAAACTCAAGTCATACATCATGTTCAATCTATCAAAAGTTGTTTACTTCAAAATTTATAATTTATGTATCAATTTTCCCTATGTTTATTTTTATATAACATAACATATAAGAATATTTTACAAAGCTCCCAAAATCCAGGTCTGACTACTTTGATTATTAATCAAATGTAAAACCAAAATATATTGTTTTATTTAAAACTCGATCTCGTAGCAGATGTTTCCATTAGAATCGACCTTAATTTGCAGATGTTTCCATTAGAATCGACCTTAATTTCTTGAATACACTCATCGAATTCTGACGGCTCCAACTTCTCCTCGACGCTGGTAAGAATATGACGGAGTTCCTTGCAGGTAGAAATCTTGCCGGTGCCCTCTTTATCGAGGGCTTTAAAGGCATCCCTGAGTTGAACATGGAAGCTCCCTCCCTTCAAGTTCTGTTTCATCACGTGCACGAAGTGAGGGAAGTCGATGGTGCCACTTATCTCTTCATGTTTAATGATCTCTTTAAGCTCCGCCTGAGTGGGATTCTCCCCCAGGGATTGCATCACAGTTCCCAGTTAGGCCGCCGTAATGTACTCGTCATGGTCGGTGTCGAATAGGCTGAACGCCTCCCGCATTGGAACGATCTGCTCTTCACTCCAGATCAAAACTGAAATTTTATTGAAAAACTATTTTGTTTGTTCCTTCCAAAATTAACTAACATCAAAATTCCCTTTGAAATTTGCTTAATATCGTATTGGATTCCCAGTAAGCATTGTTTGGGGCGATTCGTAGCAGATGGGGCGATTCTGAGAATCGCCCCATCTTCTATGAATCGCCCCAAACAATGCTTAATGGGCATCCAATACGATATTAAGCCGATAAATCCTAGCCTTGCGAAAGATCTGCGGTGATGGCACTACTGGGAATTGAACTGGAGTCGCCTTGGGTGTTATTGCAATAAGGGGCGATGTCAGTGCTGGTGCCGGAGAGGCTAAGCCCATCAATACCGTGACGAAAATGAATATGACTCTAACCCTAATGACTTCACAACACACCCTATTACCAACTATCTTATATCTGACATTTAGTCAGTAATTTGATCTTATATCTATCATTTAGTCATTAATTTGATTATTTTCTTATTATTCAGTTATATAATTATATCATATTATGTTTGATCCTAAATCAAATATTTATCAGAGTGAGGAAAATCGGTCTGTAAAAGATATATTACTTAGTTTTTTAAATTGATGACAGGATTATCCATTAATTCAATGTAAAAGATATATTACTTATTTTTTTATATTGACTTCCGCTTAATATTCATTCGCAGTTTTCGTAAAGAAAAACTTGGCGGAAGTACCTACAACAAGTGGTGAATTGTGAGGAGAATATGTACAAGATCTGCGGGAGTCTTATCTTGCTGAATGGACACATCGTAAGATGTATCACACCTCATCTCTTTTCTCATTGAATGTCATTGTCAGTATTAATATGAAAACAACATGCAAACAATTATATCCACAAACAATCAAACTGCCGGCCACATACTGCCATGTCATTTCCCGAATATTATTACTGTGATACCATTTCTGCCTCAACTTTATGCTTAAAAATTCCATGGCATTTCCCCAATATTATAGATATGATACCATTTCTGCCTCAATTTTAAAGGCACACACTACAAAATATCCACCTCAGTCACCCTTTCCCACAGCAGGCCCATGATTGTTACGTATTAGCTTTGGTCATTCAATTTCATACGATTTGATTTCAAATTCATAACGTGCCAAATGACACCAGCAGTAACGTGCACTTGTTAACTGGTTCAATTTCCACATTGTAATGAGCTTTCAAATTGATCACTAAATTCTTAAGTCTAAAATTCCAAACCAAGAGAATAATAATGAATCTTGAGAAAAATATTATCTCCTACTGGAAACAACAATCACATTTCCACTGCAGAAGACAACAGTCTTGCTAAAAAACTGACAAATGAACCAAGTAAATAGAAGACCAACTGCAACTTCTTTAATCTGCTCGTGACTGGCCAGCTCGAGAAGAAAGTATAATACCAACTATAAGGCCATAGAGTGCAAGTGCTTCTGCAAAGATCAATATGAGGATCATACCAACAAAGAGCTTTGGCTGCTGTGCATTTGCTCTGACACCGGCATCACCAACAATACCAATAGCCATTCCCGCAACAAGACCCGAGAGCCCACAAGCCAGTCCCGATGACAGATGCGCGTAATCATCAAATAGATAATAGGACTTTGCCTTGGGGTTAATTCCTGTGCTGATAATCACAGCAATAATCAAACCATAAATACCCAACACTCCAGCCATGACGACTGGAACAATCAATTTCATCACAAGCTCCGGCCTCATCACACCCATGGAGGCCACGCCCATGCCACTCTTCGCAGTTCCATATGCAGCTCCCATGCAGGAGAACACGAGCGCTGCGGCGGCCCCAAGGAAGCCGAAGAATGGAGCAGTCTCATCGCCGCTGAATACGTCCACCATTTTAACTGAGATTTGGGACGAGATTCAAGCTAGAACTTCGAAGGTTTTTTAGAGTTTCAGAGCCTCCAAAGAGATCGAACCTCGAAGCTGGAACCTGCAAGTGCCTAGCCCAATCCAGATGCAATCTCAGAGCATTAAAAAAAGTCATTCAATTCCATGTCAAACTTGTAAATGGAATTAGGTATTAGGAAATGGATTCTGAACCGCACATTGAATTAATGGATAATCCTGTTGTCAATTTAAAAAACTAAGGTGGTGGTGGCGGGGCGATTCTCAGAATCGCCCCAACACCCAACGATTCTCATAATCGCCCCATCTACTACGAAGCGCCCCAAACAATGCTTACTAGGCATCCAATATGATATTAAGCGGAGAAATCCTAGCCCTGCGAAAGATCTGCGGTGATGGCACTGCTGGGAATTGAACTGGGGTCACCTTGAGTGTTATTGCAACAGGGGGCGATGTCAGCGTTGGTGCCGAAGAGGCTAAGCACATCAATACCGTGACGAAAATGAATATGACTCTAACCTGTGTTGCTGCACATTCTAATGCGTAAAGACATTTAACCTGTGTTGCTGCGCATATAATTTCGTACTGACGACAGTGTTGATGGATCTATGGTCCACAACAACATTGGTGGCCTCGAAATTATTTAATGCATTGTACCAACCAGAAGTACCCTCGATTGAGCTATGGTGCCGGTGAAAGTTAGAAGTGGTTCTTGAATTAGGATTCAGATTCTAACTCTATTTTTGAATTCCAAATGAAATGTGATTGAAACTGTAATTCAAAACCAAATACATTATGTGATAGTTTGGTTGAGAGATTGGATATTTTTCACTGTAGAGATGGGTTGAATAAATGGGCAATCAAGATTACTATAGTTGTTTACCAGACCATTGTTCTTATCTTTCTTTCTATTTTCTCTAAATTAATCATTTATTTGACCATTGTACTTTTTAATTATTTCTTAGATCGAAGCATACCAAACCATTTCTCATATATGAAATGGGTGTGGACTACACAACACTTCAAAGGGTACTTAAATAGCCTTCTAGCCTGTGCCATGTTGCAATTTTCTTTGGAGAAGAAAGCGTCTCCATGACCTGTGTCATTTCTGGCAAACTATTGTCGACAAGTTAAATCCTCTTAACTGCTATCAGGATTATAACTATGGTTTTTGGTTTCTAACTTCAATAAAAAATGAAAATAAGACAACTTACATTTATGATTCTCTGGCAGATGGAGAGCTTTGAAAGAAGGGAGGGAGAGGAGCTGATCATTCTACTTGTGTCCCTTGGAATTCTGTACGTGCATACTCACAGGTACCTATTTATATAAAATCATTTTGTGTCTTTTTTCCACTGCAGAAGACAACTGTCTTGCTAAAAAACTGACAAATGAACCAAGTAAACAGAATACCAACTGCAACTTCTTTAATATGCTCGTGACTGGCCAGCTCGAGAAGAAAGTATAATACCAACTATAAGGCCATAGAGTGCAAGTGAATCTGTAAAGATCAATATGAGGATCATACCAACAAAGAGCTTTGGCTGCTGTGCATTTGCTCTGACACCGGCATCACCAACAATACCAATAGCCATTCCCGCAGCAAGACCCGAGAGCCCGCAAGCCAGTCTCGATGACAGATGCGCGTAACCCTCAAATAGATAATAGGACTTTGCCTTGGGGTTAATTCCTGTGCTGATAATCACAGCAATAATCAAACCATAAATACCCAACACTCCAGCCATGACGACTGGAACAATCGATTTCATCACAAGCTCCGGCCTCATCACACCCATGGAGGCCACGCCCACACCACTCTTCGCAGTTCCATATGCAGCTTCCATGTAGGAGAACACGAGCGCTGCGGCGGCCCCAAGGAAGCTGAAGAATGGAGCAATCTCATCGCTGCTGAATACGTCCACCATTTTAACTGAGATCTGGGACGAGATTCAAGCTAGAACTTCGAAGGTTTTTTAGAGTTTCAGAGCCTCTAAAGAGATCGAACCTCGAAGCTGGAACTTGCAAGTGCCTAGCCCAATCCAGATGCAATCTCAGAGCATTAAAAAAAGTCATTCAATTCCATGTCAAACTTGTAAATGGAATTAGGTATTAGGAAATGGATTCTGAACTGCACATTGAATTAATGGATAATCCTGTTGTTAATTTAAAAAACTAAGGTGGTGGGGCGATTCTGAGAATCACCCCGCCACCGCCCCGCCACCACCACTGGTGGCGGGCGATTCTCAAAATCGCCCCACCACCTGGCGATTCTCAAAATTTCCCCAAACAATGCTTACTGGGCATCCAATACGATATTAAGCGGAGAAATCCTAGCCCTGCAAAAGATATGCGGTGATGGCACTGCTGGGAATTGAACTGGGGTCGCCTTGGGTGTTATTGCAACAGGGGGAGATGTTAGTGCTGGTGCCGGAGAGGCTAAGAACATCAATACCGTGACGAAAATGAATATGACTAACTTGTGTTGCTGCACATTCTAATGTGTAAACATTCTAACCTGTGTTGCTGCGCATATAATTTCGTACTGACGAAAGTGTTGATGGATCTATGGTCCACAACAACATTGGTTGCCTCGAAATTATTTAATGCATTGTACCAACCAGAAGTACCCTCGATTGAGCTATGGTGCCGATGAAAGTTAGAAGTGGTTCTTGAATTAGGATTCAGATTCTAACTCTATTTTTGAATCCAAATGAAATGTGATTGAAACTGTAATTCAAAACCAAATACATTATGTGATAGTTTGGTTGAGAGATTGGATATTTTTTTATTTTGAGGAAAAACCTGTGAACAGTTTTGAAACCAACGTTTCGGACTAGCTTAGTGAGTCCATCATCAGGGCAATGAGATTTGTTTTTGAGAAGAGAGAGCGTGAAAAATACAGAGCTTATTAATAGTTATTTGAAAAATATCGCTGTTGTCTTCATTTGTAGTCGGCTTATAAATGGTAAATTAATTAATACTTATTTAATTTATTTATTTAGATAGGTATTTATTATATATTATTATTATTTATTTAGTTATAATTTTATTATATTATTGTTTATTTATATATATATATATATATTTTATTATTTAAATTTCAAATAAAATAAATCTATTATTTATTTATTATTATTATTTATTTATTATTATAATTATTATTATTATCTTCCGTTTTTTTTATTTAATTAATTTATTTTTTATTTATTTATTTTTTTAATTAATTAATTAATTAATTATTTTATTTGAAATATATATTATTTGTTTAAGATGCTAACTAACTGTTAATTGTTTTACAGGAATGTATGATTTTAAAGATTAATTTTGAAGATTTATGTTAACTAATTTGCAATGTGATTAAATTATTATTTAAAGGATTAGATAGGGAGTTAGCTATGATAGGTTATGTTTATCAATTTTAATTAATTAAATAATTTTGTTTTTTCTCCTTAATATTGATGTTTACTTATTTAATTATTTTCATTTCATATATTAATTTATTTATTTTTAATGAATGTGTGTAAATTTATGATTATTTGAAATTTATATTATATGTTTAAGATCAAATTTATGCTAGTTAATTTATTATGTGATTAACTTATTATTTAAAGGATTAGTAAATCTATGTTTATTAGAAATTTAAATTATTAGTTTAAGATCCTAACTGTATGTTAATTGTGTTACATGCATGTATATAATTTTAAAGATTAGTTTTGAAATTTTATGTTAACTAATTTATTATGTGATTAGATTATTATTTAAAGGATTAGATAGGTAGTTAGCTATGATAGGTTATATTTATCAATTTTAATTAATTAAATAATTTTGTGTTATTTTCTTAAAATTGATATTTATTATTTATATTTTTTGTTCTATTTATTTAATTATTTATTTATAATGTGTAAATCTATGTTTATTGCTTTTTTATTTTATTTAATAGGGGTTTCCAGGTGTCACTTAACTTTAGTCCGTCGTCTCTATTCATATTATTGGAGGATTTTTCGATTTCAATTGCTTCTTTTACCCTTCTTTTTAAATAATGGTCTTCCTTATGAATTAATTTTGCTTGTTCCATGCAAATATAATGTGAGGAGGAACAAGCATGCTCAGCTAGCCCAGATTTTTCTGACCTATTTCTTGAAATGTCATTAATATGCTCTTTTAGCCTAATGCCAAAGGATCTCCCTGTTTCACCTATATATACTTTGCCACAAGAGCAAGGAACTGAGTATACTCCTTTGTGATTTTTTGGGTCAATTAGGTCCTTGGCAGAATCTAGCATGTTTTTGATGGTGTTAGGGGGTGTGAAGGCAACCATAATGTTATGCTTGGTGAGAATTCTAGCGATTTTGTCAGTGGTTCCTTTAATATAGGGTAAGGAGATTCTAGGGTTTTCCAGAGTTTTCCTTTTTTGGGTATTGGTTGTGGATTCTTTAAATATCTTTTGGATAATGTTTTTCTGATAGCCATTGTTTTTCTGATAGATTGAATATTTTTCACTGTAGAGATGGGTTGAATAAATGGGCAATCAAGATTACTATAGTTGTTTACCAGACCATTGTTCTTATCTTTCTTTCTATTTTCTCTAAATTAATCATTTATCTGACCATTGTAATTTTTAATTATTTCTTAGATCGAAGCATACCAAACCATTTCTCATATATGAAATGGGTGTGGACTACACAACACTTCAAAGGGTACTTAAATAGCCTTCTGGCCTGTGCCATGTTGCAATTTTCTTTGCAGAAGAAAGCGTCTCCATGACCTGTGTCATTTCTGGTGAACTGTTGTCGACAAGTTAAATCCTCTTAACTGCTATCAGGATTATAACTCTGGTTTTTGGTTTCTAACTTCAATCAAAAATGAAAATATGAGAACTTACATTTATGATTCTCTGGCAGATGGAGAGCTTTGAAAGAAGGGAGGGAGAGGAGCTGATCATTCTACTTGTGTCCCTTGGAATTCTGTACGTGCATACTCACAGGTACCTATTTATATAAAACCATTTTGTGTCTTTTTTTTCCTTGTAATTGTCCCAAGCCTGACTGGCCTAATAGATATATATTCTATACTTTACTATTTCTACTTGATTGTCTTTTAATTGCCGCACGACCCACTATCTATAAAAAACAATGAGTATCCTTAACTATTTTGGTTCCCTCAATACTATTTGAATTCCAGGTTTAGTCGTTAATGATTTTTGTTGGCCTTTTTACTTGAAATTCATATATTGCAATTTCTCCGATGGGACCTACAGTTTATTCATGTTAAATTTAAATTGGGCATTGCTTTCACTTTCCGTGATTGTAAATTGCAAAACCCTCTCTATCATTGTTCACTTCAGTTGGCCCTTTGTGTGAACGCATCCCTTGAGAAGTATAACTCAATTGACTTAATTTTCTCTTTAAGAATTCTATTTTCGCTACCACACTAATTTTTAGTTCACCGACCCTCTGGGTCTCTCAGTGGAGCCAGACTTGTTGTTACATCTTCTATGGATGATCCATAGATTTTTCATTAGTTTTCAAAGATTTTCCATAGATGGTCCATAGATGGGTTTTCTCTCTTACTCGATGTTCCCTTATTGTTTTATTTTTACTTGTTTGGGTGTAATTTTTTACTATTCTTTTCCAATGTTATTCTTTTTGGGTCGGTATTAGAGTGTAAGTAATAAACTCACATGAAAGAGGATAAGTCTTTTTTCTTTTCATTTTTGATCAGTCAATTGTGCATTCAAGTATGTCTGACAACTAGGACCTTCGACAAAGCATTTTAAGTTATTTTTTTAGAGATTTCCAAGGAATTTGTTTAGATTAGGTTTAGGTTATGCTTAGATTATTAAATTATTGCAGTTTCTCCATTCAAAGTTGTAGTTTAATATGCATGTACTTTTAAAATTTCCAATGTCTTTTTATTTTAGTTCCAGCACTAGTATAGGAAGTAAGTGGAGTTTCAATCTAATTGTAAGAGGAAAGTAAGTGTAGTCTCAATCTAATTGCAAGGTAGTTTTGTTTTATTTTGATGAGTTAAATTGCATTGTAGTTTTATTTTATTTTGATCAATTAAATTGCATTGTAGTTTTGTTTTATTCATGTAGGTTTCCCATTTATTTACTGTAGTTTCTGGTGAGTATAGTTTGGAGTATCTTTTCCTCACTCTGATAAATATTTGATTTAGGATCAAACATAATATGATATAACTATATAACTGAATAATAAGAAAATAATCAAATTAATGACTAAATGATAGATATAAGATCAAATTAATGATTAACTGTCAGATATAAGATAGTTGATAATAGGGTGTGTTGTGAAGTCACTAGGGTTATTATTGACTCCTTAAATATGACTCAAGGATTTCTAAAAGTATTCTTCCAATATTAATCAGTTTCTATGTCTACAATGTAATCACCATAATGAAATAATAAGCATTTACTACCAACTAGATGTTCATAGTCCCATAAAAGGTTTCTATATCCCTCGTCACTTCCCCCATTGGGGTGCTTTTCATTTATTTTATTTCTCCCTTTTCTTTTATTTAGATATGAGGATGGGTAACATCTAATTGATAATAGTGGGGGAAGCAACGCACTAAATAACCATATTAATAGGGGCGTCTCCTTATATTGGGTGTAAATTCTTGACCTAATTGACTTTTTAGAATTGTTGCCAAGGGAGATGTTTTTACGCTGTTGTCAAGATATTTGTAGTGAATTTGATAAATGTAATCCTTTCTCAGTGGTAATTGATGTTAATGGAGGTCCAAACTTAGTTTGCTCATTTTGGTTGTGTTTCCCATTGTGGTATTAGCGTCCATGTGCTCCTCATGAGTCACCTGCAACAAAATAAGACAAACAAAAAATACCATGTAACTATATTTAAAACGCCAACAAAGTTATTATTGTGGTTCATAAGATGACAGTGACAATGACCTTCCTTTAAAGGTTTGGAAAGAAATTAAAATATATTATTATTATGGCCTTAGATACTCTAATCAAAGTAAATCGAGTGGTTGTAGGTAGCTCATCGTATTCTCCCTACATGTGGGGTATGATTTCACTGATGATGCATTATTAGGATTGTGATTGACACTAGAGTTATCTTCTGGGAACTTGCTTGTTTTTTCCAATTATTTCATTCTTGAGAGAAAATCCTCTGGCATCTAGGTTTGGGATTTATTGATAGCAAATGAGTTTATCCTACCTTCATTTCTTGGGAACACATTTATGAGGGAGTAATAAGGTTCTTGAGGTGTAACTGAGTTGCTTTAGAACAAATGAAACTTGCTTCTGGGATTCCTTGTGAACTTTTTGTGAACATATTTTATGGAGAGGGTGATCAGTTTAGTGAGGGTCATTAGAGGAGATTCACTGTAATCTAACTCCAGTTCCTCTTTTTAGCGATATCCTGGCCTCCTATGAATTTGTCATGCTCAAAATTAAAATAAGGATAATCAGGAAAATGTGCTTGATGTGATATGGTAAATTTTTCCATCTATGGTTAGGTGTAATAACCATGGCATGTAATGGTTGAAAACATGTTGAATTTATACTTAGGAAAGAAAAATGATATTCTACCAAAAACATTAATGTGTTTTTTTCCTCATAAACTAATTTGTTTGGCACATAAAAATTTGGTTTTACTAGTATTTTTTAAAAAGTTTGAAAATTGACCCTCAAAAAAATCATTGTTCCGTGTCATCACTTTTTCGTTTTGAAGCTATATTTTGCACAAAAATTTCATATAAATTTCGTAGTCACTGCCATTTTTAAAACATGTTCAAAATTGACCCCTAAAAAATAAAATCATCGTTCCAGTATGCACACTTTTCGTTTTTAGCACTGTTTTTGATGTTTTTTCGGGATTTTTTGGCCAGAGTTCCCGTTTTGAGTTTATAGTTACCGTTTCAAAGTTTACATTGTTATAAAGATAACAATTATCAAGGGTTGTTTGTAGCATATCGTATCAATTGTGCATATACTATTTTAACCATTTTTATAGCTGCTATGTTATGATTAAAATAACCTTCTAATGGACTTATCTATGTCTACCCTTGATTGTTTTTCCTATCTATTCATAGTCTCCGACGCTGGTAGTTAAAATATTTCACCATTTACCAATTTTCCTGATTGACTTAGCATAATGTACTTAGCAATGTGCTACACCTTCTTCCCTTTATTTCAATCTTTTGCGTGTTTTTATTTATTTGTTTTTATTGTTGTTACAACAATACAATTTCCAATTCCGACCTTTTTGAGATCGTTTCCTTCTTAACACTGTTACTAATTCTGAGTTTCTTAGCTTTTGTTAGAAGCTAATGCAACTTATAATTATTATTTTGATACTCTTATGTCAACTACACAAATGTCTTGTCTATTTGGATGTAGAAGATCCTACTCATGGTTCTTATATCTTGTTAATTTTGTCCAAAGATGGCTTAATCTAGTCCATTCTTATAGTGATGCCACTTGCTTTCTTGTGTAGACTCTTTCATTGGTTACCCTCTACACTCTTATTGTTATGGGTACGCGGACATTGGAACTTAATCTACAAGGAATCTTTCTAACTTCCTCAACACAATTCCATTCAAAACATCCTTGGCAATTTAATTCTCAATCATAAAGGTGTAATATTTAGACTACTTATGCTATTTGGCATTTGGTTTCTTGATAACAGTACTTTAGTTGTATCAAGAGAAATATTAACTATGCTCAAGAAATATTACTTTTTCCGTACTTGTTGTATGTTATTGGTAGGTTACTAGTTCTGAATCCTTCTTTTACTCTCTTTTCTATCTATCTTTATATATATTCCAATGACTTGTATCTTATGGGTGCACTGCATGCTCCTTCCTTTCTAACGACAAAGATTTTCTTAGTCAATTTGTTCATAAATGTACTTAGTTAACTTCTAATTCAAGTTCTTACTTTATTTCCTTGTGAGAAGCTATAGTGGGTTTTATGTGTTACTCTTAATCATGCATATTGACTGTATAAGATTATTATTTTCCTTGTCATTTATTACCCCACCTTAGGTTCTCAGTATTGATACTATTATTTTGATCTTCCTCTTCCCTTAATTTATGATGGTTCATGTATCTGGTAACGTTATTATGCATTCAAGGCATATTCCAACCTTCATTCCTCTTGCAGACATATATCTAGCACACTTTTCTCTTTATAGTGCAGATTTTTCCATAGCACATGTCATTGATTTGAGTGACTCTCTCCACTCTTTAGCCTTATGTGCTTTACACCCTTGTTTCAAACTGATCATCTCAACACTACTCGAGACTGTAGGTGTTATATACTTAGCGTGGCGCTTACGCTTTTGGTCAATTTAAATAAAAAAATCCAGTAATTTATTATATATATAGAACAATGTCACATAATTCCCTTAGCCTTAATACCATGAAAATGACATCTCCATCTTTGCTCAAACTCAATCCTTATTCATATACAAAATATATCGTGTTATTAGATTAAACACAACCATAGCCGGGTCAGAAAGAGTAATGATATCACCCTTTGGGGTTTGATATACAAACACAAGAAGTTGTATGTGCAACATTCCCCATCACATTTATAATTAGACACATGTTTGATTCTGTTTTCCCCTAAGTCCAATATGTATCTCTCTTTTTTATTGTAATTAATTCATATACTTTCAAACTTATCTCTACAAATATCCTAAAATATTTCATTTATAGGCCTTCCTCCAATTATGGAGATAAAACCCAGTCGATTTCCCATAATATCTCTTGAATCATAGTTAACTTTTCCTCCTAATATTGACATGCAACAATTCAATTGATAGTGAAGAGGTCAATACTCTGTACAAAACCGGACGGGTATCCTAAAATGGACTTTGATGAAAATGATTTCAACCTTAGTCCCTTGATATATTTCCTCAACCACAGGATTTTGGGTATGAATTTTCATTTTTATTTACTTCTATAGTACTTCGGTCCATGATACCATTAATATCATTATAGCTACCCAATTTCAGATATATATTTTTCTCCTTTAACTGACCTATTTTAGTTTTTTGAACCCTGCTTCGAAGGTTATTAAGGAAGATCAAATTGATCCTTCACTGTGAGCACTCCTTCATATATGTGTCTATTATTAATTTAAGGAACTAAGTTGATTTCTATCTTCAACATTCCCCACGAAAATGTTATAGGTGGTCTTTATCTTAACCCACCAAAATTCTTTGTATTACATTGTCTAAACTGTATGTTTCAACTTTGTTGCAAAAGGAATGACCATAACAAAAATTCAACTTTTTGGTAGAACTTTACTATGTTCCCCCTCCATGTCCCAATTCCTGGAAAATCTGCATATACCTTGTCCTATCAGATTTGATTTACAATCCAATGGTTGGTTTAGAGCAACCAGTTTTATAATAGTTTCGTCTTCATTGTTGTTTTTGAACCATAATTATAAGGTATTTAATCTCGTGTGCAGGAGTTTCCACTATTATTTCCCAACTCCTATTCACATTCCAAGTTCCTAAGATCACCTTTAGTAAGAATACTTTTTATTTCTGTGCTAATTATGGTTACTTCAACAAAAGTGAAAATTGAGATGACTCAAAGAAATTAAAAATAACTCACATAAGAGATCCATACATAAGAATTTGTGCACACACTTGAAGTTGCTGCAGATTAGTGAAAAAAAAGGATTGTTGAATCAAGACTAGCACTGATATTCCTATGCTATTGAAATATGATAAAGTCTTTGCTGAAAACTTACTTAATAATGGGCGTTATGTGCTAGTATCAGGATGACATGCACATGATGGCAAGGTGGTACTAAGTGAATGATTTTCTGAGCTTGTTCATGTAACACCCTCCTCCCACATCTACCCAAGCAACTGGCCAGTCGAGGTAAACATGCGATGAGAGGCCACTATGATATGATTTGACCTCCTAAGTCACATTAAGGAAGTGGAACTGATGGAAACACACCATACAAACATTCAACATCAACTACAGGACCCTTAGGAACCAATCCAATACTTTAGAAAACTTGCCCTTGGGTCCCACTGAAATTTTGGACAACTTAAGCCTCGGTCACTCTCATGCTATAGGAATGATGACATATAGAAACCTAAGTCGCTCTCATAGGCTTGCTTGCCAGTGACCAGAGACTAAATTTATCAGTGCTATGTCAACGACCCTCAAATTTGAGCCACGTTTTCAGGCCCAGAGCCCAGGTCACTACCCAGAATTGAACCATCTCTTCAAAACAGTAAAATAACATGGAAATGATAGTATTAAAGCAAATACTTGTTTAAGACCTTGACTGGACCCCTACTAGCCATGATAGGCATTTCGTCAAACATATCACGAATATGTAATCTACAGGTGTAAATAACAATTCTTAGCATAGGGGTCTCATAGTTAGCTAAGAATCGTTAAGAACCATTAATGCCTCAATACATCAACTGCCATTCCATCCATTAGGTCATAGATACATTGATCATTCAATTGCAAGTAAAAAATGATGAAAGACATACATGGTTGTTGTCATAAAACACATACATTACCAACATAATAGCAACATAAATACTCATGAAAGTACAACTATATAGACCACATATAATCCATCAAAATGATCATAGAAATACAAGGAGAAATAGGCTTTCATTAATGATGCAAAATCCAAACCTAGGATGGTACTTCCACATTCCACTCGACCATAAAATTGTTGAGTCAAATCTCTCTTTAGTCATTCACCCCCATGCCATATTCCAAGCATGAATGTGGTATTTCATAGAACACATCAATCAAAATTCACCCAAGAATTCTAGAGGCCATCCACCTCAACCCATCAAGTAGTTATTCCACCACCCGGTCGAACATCACCAAAACCATCATCAGATTGGTCTCCATCCAAGCCTTCTAGGGCCTCCAGAGCGTTTGTTCCAACCAAGGCTTCCAGGACTAGTAACTCAACCCACAACTTATACATGGCTTCTAGAGCATTTGTCCAACTAGGGATTCCAGGACTAGTAACTCAACCCACCAAGGGCTTCTAGAGCATTTTTCCAACCAAGACTTCCAGGAATAGTAACTCAACCCAAGTTGTTACAGGGCTTCCAAAGCGGTTGTCCAACCAGGGATTCTAGGAACTAATAACTCAATCCAAGCTAAGGAAACATGAGAACCAACCAAAAACAAACAATGAAAGTAAACCCACAATCACCATGGCTATTCAAGAAATGGCAAGGCGAGGCAATCCATTGTCAATCTCGACCATCCTCCATGCCAGTGACAGATCACAACCAAAATATCCACATGCATATGCCATGCATGCCAAAACTAGTGAAGGAAACATGCATGCTACTTTGTACCTGCAAGCAAATTTGATGTAGCTGCTGATCCCGATGCCTTCTTGCGCTTTCCTACTCTTCCTTTGCCTTCTTGCTCCAAGAATTTGAGTATGCCACACCCTCCAAGATTGATCCAAGAAAACTCTAAGTCTCCAAGAGTATGAGAGAGAGAGAGAATAATGAGAGAACTCCAAAACTGAACTGGAATAAGGTTACCAACTAATCCTCATAAGCCTTTTTATGAATTAGGCCTCTGTTTCCTTCATTTTCCATTATTTTCCTTCAATTTCCTCCTCACATGCAACTTGTGACCTTTCACCTCCCTTTTCTCCTAATTTCCATTATTTTCATAAATAAATGTGCCAAAATGCCATTTTGCCTTTCCAAAGCCTTAGCCATTGCCTTTTCCAATTTCCTTAGCCATAAAAAATCATAAGTGATCCCCATCACTAGGATTTTGCCCAACATTCAGCTTGGAATAAGTGTCCCATCATCCATGGTTATTATTTTTCCTTTATTACTTTTATTACATGGAATTTTCACGAGGGTTGTTACAGTTCGTGCACCTTTTACATTAATACAAAAAGTTGCTTCTTGTCTTTCATTGGAGTTCTTGTCTCCCTTATTCGAAAATATAACAAGACAAATTTTCTAGTTATTTGCCTCACAAACAGTTTCACATATGCATAATGAGGCATAATAACAAGCAATTTCCCTCAAAATACTTTTCTTCCTTCTGATGAAGGACATAGTACCTAAAACCATAGACGATCCTACTTCTCAACGAAGGATAAAACTTCAACACCCAACCACTATATTATAGCTCCATTTATGCACTATCATAGCATAACAACTTTATCCTGAGCCCTTTAGGTCCAAGGGTTGAACGTAGGCTCTAATACCACTTGTCAAATACCCCACTATGCTCCTCCATTTTTTTTAATACATATATTACTTCTGTAAGTGGTTACATGTCATCCTATTGCAAATTAATTTCTAAGAGCATTCCTTCTTCACGTTGCAGTTATCTTTAACCAATTAAAAAAACATTGTGTTTTAATTAACTTTCCTAGCAGTTCCACATCCTAACTATTATTACACCCCACATGTGTGATCATGTGCAATATCATAAGATTAGGTTAAGGTTCGATATTAATATATATTCATTAATAAATATTCATATATGTTTCGTCTGGGAACACGTGGACAAACCGACTTCGTTGAATATACTGTCTATATTCTGTTGGTACTCCATAGGAGGTCACGTGCAATTACCTTTTGCTTTGGGTCTACATATCTCATCGATAAAAATGAACAATGCGCTCTAAGGTTTACCTATGTAGGTCATTGGTGGGCTCCAGTATTGTAGCAATGATGCTACAACTCCTGGGGCTTCCTATCTCTAATTTTATCAACCCGGTAGTTCGTACAAACTTGGAAGCGACGGTGCTGTATGCACAAGTACTAGCTCTTGTTGCAGCTGTCACTTGGTCAGCTGGCACAAGTCCGCTAGGGCTCAAGCCAACTTCTATATGCTCTCAGAAGAAGCTTTCTAAATGATGGACGAAGGCTATCGCAGAGGAAATCAATATACTTTGCAAAAAATGAACTGAAAGCCAACCAAAACATGAAACCCTAGTAAACCCTAATCTGACTAGTTTGATCCCTATGATGCAATAGTGAGAGTGCAAATGTCTAAAAATGATGCCATTACTTCTAATGATGTGAAATGCATGAACTCAAACTACTTTCATTGAAAAGAACATTGTTTTTGTATTTTTGCTTAAGTGGATGGAGTGATGATGAATTTGTTTCTTATTAGGGTTTGGCTGTGCAGAGGTGGTGCGAAGGGAGAGAAAGCTTGGGAAAGGTCAGGAGGGCTAGGAGGGGTCCCAGAGGGTCCCTAGCATCAGTCCACAGAAGTCTACAACGTTCAGATGCTCGGCAACCAAGTTTGCAGGCTCCTACAGGATGTCTGCAGGGGATCCTACAGGAAACTAAGGAATTCTACAGGAAGTCTGCTACCTTCTACAGGATGTGCTGTAAGTGGAAGTTTTGGGTGATGGTGAAGTGATGGAGTGGTATGGGTGGATAGGTAAGGTGGGGATGGAGCTTGTGATGGCTCAGGGACAGAGGAATAAGATGGAGAGAGAGTGCACGGAGTTGGTTGGTGGATAGAAGGATGGCAGCAACGAAAGGTCAAAAAAATGAAGCTACGTGGCAATGGATGAGTTGGAAGGTAAACGAGCTGAACAGAGGTCGAGTAGGTGGCTTGAGGAGAGGTTAAGAAGAAGAAGAAGGAAGTGGAATGATACTGAGCAGTGTAAATAAAACAAATTGCTTATGTCTTGCACCAAAAATGAGAATTCATTAACCAGTGCTACCTGTGCTATTAAATCAATGAACATCGATGTAAATCATGAAGAAAAATCGTGCATGGAATTGTAATGAAGGAGTATGGCTCAAGAGAAAAATGCATGGAAGGATCCACGATTAAAATGACTGTGTTGCAGCTTGCATAAAAGTAGAAAAGACTGCGTTTTTTTTGGGTGGTTGGTATAGACTGCACCCCAATCCCTAAACAGAGATGGCAGTGGAGGCACTAACAACCTTTTCTTGGAGCTCCAGTGAATTACAAACCTCCTATTCTGATCTAAGCAACTGAAAGTGATTTAACCATAAGCTAATCCTACGCAATCTTATTAAAGAAATCAAATCAGCAGACTGTGTTCTTGAAATGCATATCAAAACAAGGAAACAAAGTGCTGGAAAGAAAGGTAAATAACACTACAAGAAGAGGAGATCTATTGCTCTCAGGTTGGGCCCTAACCTGAGAGCTATAGCTCCCTTAAAAGCTCAGAATTAGATCCAAATCTGCTTGCCTTTATTCATAATCAAAAGTCTAATGTCATGCCAAAACTGGCTTACAAAAACAAACACCGAGCTGTGCTCAGAAATTACAAGATCAGTCCAAAAGTTCAAAAAGCCCCTAACAAAGGCTACGGCCTTCATATTTATACAAAATGAAGATCAAGCTGGCTTCCTCCATTCGTGGAGCTTGGCTGTCCAACTGAAAGTCAAACTGCTGTAAAACTGTTGATCCTGTAGAACGTGTTGGCTGCCTTTAAGCTCGGTGGGGAGAGCTGTTAGAGCTCGGAGTTAAGGTGAAAATCACGAGGAGGGTCATCAAGACTGTGGACAACCTCCCTATGAACCCGCAATGTCACCTTTGCTGTCTCCTTGTCTCCTTTTGCGTGGTCTTTTGCTCTCTTTAATGCCAAGAACCTGAAATCATCATGTATTAGCCACATAGATATAATGTCTGCCCCTCTTCCTACAAACAACACGAATATACTAAGAAATGAATGCATAAGTGATAAAAGATGAATGGTTGAGCAAGGTAAGTAGGCCAATATGAGCCCAAATTGTACCAAAAATTGGGGCTCATCATCACCCCCCAGCTAAAATATTTGCTCATCCTTGAGCAACTTTGCCCCAGCTCCTTGTCCTTGGCTGAGAACTAGGGCCCGGAGCATGCTCTTCCTTTCCTGTTCTTGGTGGCCCTGCCTTTTCTGCCCCTGGCGGTGACGAGGGTGGCGCTTCCTCCCCCTTTCCTGTTTCCTTGAGCCGGGCTTCAGAAGACGATTGGCCTATCCTTCGTGTCCAGGAAGTTATTTTTGGGCTTCCCCTCTCGGGGGTGGCCGATGTTTTAGAGGGGGATCTTTTACTGGGTGAAGTAGGGACACCCCCTAAAATGGTTTGGCTGCTGGGTGGAGGCTGCAGCTTGCCCGTGTTTATTCTCTTACTTCTCCTGGCTTCAAAAGGTAGAGGGATCTCCCTCTCTCTCTTCTCCTTCGGCTTTGGAGGTGTACTGAGGGCGGCCAGCGCAGCTGCTGCCTCCTTTTCGAGAATACCAGCCTTCTCTTTCTTGCGTTTTGCTTTCTCAGGGCTCCTTGTAGAGGGCCCCTTCATTTCAGATTTCGGGCTTCCTGTAGAAGACCCTGCTTTACCCACTTCCGGGCCTTCTGTAGAAGACCCTTTCTTTACCAATTTTGGGCTTCCTGTAGAAGACCCTGTTTTAACCACTCTCGGGCTTCCTGTAGAAGCCTCTTTTTCAATGATTTTCGGGCTTCCTGTAGAAGCCCCTTTTGCCAATTTCGGGCTTCCTGTAGAAGCCCCTTTTGCCAATTTCGGGCTTCCTGTAGAAGCCCCTGTCTCTGTTTTCGGGCTTCCTGTAGAAGCCTGTTTCTGCTTTCCTGTAGACACGGGTGTCACCACCTTTGCTTGCTTTGCTGCATGGGTTTTGCTTTTTGGTTTGGTTGCAGGTGCTGATGAGGTACTTGGGCTGATGTGGACCACCTCAGCTTTGTCCGTTCTACTCTTCAACCTCTTTTCTCTTGCTGACAAGATGGGTGTGCCACCTTTTTCTTTGTCATCCTTTTCCTCATGCTTCTTCTTTTGTTCTTTCTTCTGCACTGTGGTCGGGGTCTTCTGGCCTTTTTCTCTCTTTCCCTTGGCCACTGCTTCTTTTTCCTCACTGCTGGAGGAACCCGTTTCTTCAATCAACATTTTTATGTCTCCATCTCTTGTCAAATTCCTGAATGATTCCCATGAGAGGGGAACCTTATATGAATGAAGCGCATCCTCCACAAGAAGTTTGATCAACCCATGGTGGGCTACCTAATCTGGTATGCCTTCTTTTAACTTTGTGGCACACTCAATTAGGGACTGTAGCAGGAAATAAGGAATGCTCAGTTTTTCTTCTACAGGAAGATCAATCCGGTGCCTCAATTCAGTGAGCAACCGAAAGTGATATGCGTACACGATGCTAAAACGGCCTTCACAGGTTATATACTTCATGATTTGTAGGCTGACTTCATTCCATGGTGGCAGCAAGCTGGTTCTTCGCACCCCATTTTTGTCCTCCGAGAATTCCTCCTCAGGTGGGAAGAATTCTTTCTTGGCCTGCCGGCTCAACTTCCTTTCTTCCTTATCCCATGGCAAACCCATCGGAAGTTCAGTAATTTGACTGATATATTGCGGGGTGAGCTTGAGTCTTAGATCCCTGAAGTTCACTGTGGCCAGTGTCTTGGATTTCAGCTTCAGAGCCTGCAAAAATTCTTCTGCCACTTCATCATCGTAACCCTGCAATTTGTCACAAAAAGATATCCATTGAACCCGTGTGAAGAGCTCTACCACTTCCTGGTTTTCCCTTAACTTGGTCGAATCAGTGGGCTCTCGTCTTATAAACCCACCCGGCATGATAAAACAGTTTCCTTGACCAGAGGTGGTGATTGTGGAAGAAATTTTGGTTTACTGAGACAGAGCGTAGAATGTCATGCACATAACCCACAAAACTTATCCCTGAGGAACTTAACACAGTTTAATTACTCGACATCCTGTAGAATGACAGTATAGGCACAACAGACAACAATTTCACCGTTTTTCTATGACCAGACTGTGGACGACAATCCTGCCACCTTTAATAACCAGTGCATGAAGAGTTCAGGGTTACCTTTTTAATTTGGCCACCTTTTTACGTGAGGCACCCGCTTTCCTGTAGAAAACTGCGTTCCTGTAGGATGACAACGTTCCTGTAGAATGACAGCGTTCCTGTAGAATGCAGTGCGCGATTTTCGGGAGAGACTGCAGTCGGTCTGCGCCTTGGGTGTGCTTATCGATCGTTCTGATAACCAAAGGCTCGGCGTATCACACTACAGAAGGATCAGGATAGTCGCTCGAGTTCAAAACGGTGGTTGATAAATGCATGAGTGCAATCTAGCCGATTAGATTTTGAATTCGACGGAATCCATGGCGCGGGGATGAGCTGTCCCCGCCGGACCGTTGGGTGACGTCATCCCATCATTCAACTGTGCGTTCACTTGCTGCCGCATCAATTCCCGCAGATCTGCCGCCGCCTCTTCGGTTAAACTCGTTTTTTTCGATCGGATTGCTCTCATGTGCGTGCTGCTATTCTTTTTGTTATGGCCGCCACCCACACATCCACTAGACCATTAACTGGCCGACGTGGCTGGCCAAATGGCCATATGGCCGCTCAACCCATTCACCTTTACACTTAGCAATCAATCAAAGTAACATTCATGCAATCTGATGGAAGGAAGGGTCGAGACACTTACCTGCGTGGCTGCACACGAAGTTTCGGTTCTTTGGACGCTGATGAGTCGATTTACCTGCTGCTGGCGAACTTACACAGGCTTGGAGGTCCATGTTCACGAGCTGCCGACGATGGATGGGATGCTTTAGTTGCATGCGCCCATGTTTCATTACATATGGCCTGCGCTGTGAATGGTATCCACTCTAGCAGACTTAACTGTTACAGGACTCCCGCGGGATGTCTTGGAACAGTTCTTCCTCCTTGGGTGCATGCTGCACGACGATGGATGGCCTCACGATTATGCTCCCGGAGCTTCTGGCTCACTGTGATGAATATGGTGTGAGATCTTTAGCGCTTTTTTCCATTTACAATTTGCTTTTTCTCGAGACTCATCGATCTGCTTTGCTGGTGCAGGTAGCTTTGTTGCATGTCGACAAGGATGGTGGAACAAGATAACAGCAATGTGCAAGGGTGACAACCGTGGCTTGCATGCGTCCAAACCGATCCTTAGTCGTTAGATCTCCTCATGAAATGAATTCTGGCCCGTTCTGAGCTTCTATAGGAAGTTTCCTGTAGAAATACAGCGCTTCCTGTAGAAAGGATGTGTTCCTGTAGAGAGTCTGCACCTTCCTGTAGAAGATCTGCATCTTCCTGTAGAAAATCTGCGTCTTCCTGTAGAAGACTCAAGCTGTAATAAAATTGCACATACCTTGGAGAAAATGAGTATTCTTGGAGGAGGTGATGGTGAGGTGTCCTGACTGCATGATGAGGACCCTTGGCTTTGAGTTGAGAGGCTTCCTCTCCTCCATAGAACACCTGCATGCAATTTTACATAATGAATCTGCTGACCTTGTTTTTTTCTTGTGTTTTTTTTCTTCTTTTTCTTTTTTTTTTGAAAGATAACAGGGGCGCCTCATTGAGATTTTCACCCTTGCCATCTGCCTTAAGCGCCTCAAAGAGTTTTTCACTCAAGGATCTTTTTCCAATCTCTTTTTTTTTTTTTTTTTGAAAAGACAATAGGGGCGCCTCCATGAGGTTTTCACCCCTACCACCTGCCTTGGGCGCCTTAGAAAGGTTTTCACCCAAGGATCTTTATTATTATTATTATTTTTTTTTAGATTCTTCAGGGTATGCCCAAAGCAGAGGCAGAACCCTTCTCTATGACCAACACTGCCTTCTCCATAGTTTTGATGAACTCTTGTCTTGAGGGAGGCTTCCTGTAGATCTTCAATCGATGCCCATTGACAAGCATGGGGATGGCTTCCTCATCAATGGTCCAAATAAGAACAGATCCATTGTCATGACATTTTTCCACTGAATATGGCCCTAGCCATCTGGTTCTCAGCTTTCCCTTGAAATCTTTGTATCTGGAGTCATACAACAAAGCCCAATCTCCTGGCTGAAATTGCTTGTCATGGAGATGTTGGTCATGCCACACCTTTCTCTGAAGTTGAACCACTTCTGAGTGAAGGAGGGCCTGCATTCGGTGCTCATCCAGTCCATTCAGCTGCAATAGCCTTTCTTGTTGTGCATGGCTGAGATCTAGGTCCAGCTGAGCTGCCATCCTCAAGGTGTTGTATTCAAACTCAATGGACAACAAAGCTTTCTTCCCATAGACCAGCTCATAAGGGGTGAAGCCGGTGGTGGTCTTCCAAGTGGTGTTGTAAGCCCATGTGGCTTCAACCAGGCGATCTGCCCAGTCCTTTCTGCTGCTGCTCACCACCTTAGTCAAGATCCCTTCTAATGCTCTATTGGTTACTTCCACCTGCCCATTTGCTTGAGGGTGATAGGGGGTGGAAGTCCTATGCTTGATCTTGTGATGAGCTAGTAGATCTTCAACCAGGTTGGAGGTGAACTGGCTCCCTTGATCAGTGACCAGCTCTCTTGGATAGCCAAACTTATAGAAGATGTTTTCTCTTAGGAACTCGGCCACCTTTTCTTCTGTTGCTGCTTTGATTGCTTTGGTCTCTGCCCACTTTGTCAGGTAGTCAGTGCACACAATGATGTAAGACCTTTGCCTCGAAGGGGGGTTGATTGGGCCCACAAAGTCCATACCCCACTTCTCAAATGGCTCAAGAGTCACCTGAGGTTGGAGAGGCATCTCATCCCTTTGGGTCGGTTTCCCCATTCTTTGGCATTGGTCACACTGGCTGACATATCTTCTGACATCTTGATGAAGTGTGGGCCAATAGTAGCCTGCCTGCAGGATCTTGAAGGCAGTTCTCTTTGCTGCAAAATGTCCTCCACAAGGCCCATCATGACAAGTGAGGAGGATATCAAAGACTTCCTCCTCCCTTACACAACGCCTTAAGATCTGATCAGGGCCAAGCTTGAACAGATTGCCCCTGATCCAAGTAAATGAGGCACTTTTTCTGATGATTCTGCTCTTCTCTTTTGAAGATAGGTGCGGAGGGAACTGTGCTGAAACAAGGTAGTTTGCGATATCAGCAAACCATGGAGAGAGTACTGAAATAGCAAACAGATGTTCATCGGGCATCTGGTCATCCACTGTTCCATCCTCATCTGCAGACAAATCCAATCTAGATAAAAAATCAGCAACAACATTTTCTCTACCTGGTTTGTCAACAATGGTCAAATCAAACTGCTGCAATAAAAGTAACCATCTAATAATACGAGCATTCACATCTGGTTTATTCATTAAATATCTAATTGCAGCATGGTCTGTATGTACAAAGGTTTGATAGCCAGTAATATAATGTCGGAACTTGTTCAGTGCATGGACCACAGCCAAGAATTCTTTCTCGGTTACAGTGTAATTCAGCTCAGCTTTGGACAAGTTTTTGCTAACAAAGTAAATGGCATATGGAAGTTTTTGCTCAACTTGTCCTAAAGCTGCACCTATGGCTTTGTTCGAGGCATCAGTGTGGATGTGGAAAGGTAGGGCCCAGTTTGGACCTCTCAGGATTGGGGCTGACACCAACTTGTCCTTCAATTCATTTAAAGCCCTCTGACAATCGTCAGTCCATTTAAACTCCACATCTTTTGCCAACAGGCCAAACAATGGCGAGGCTAGCTTGCTGAAATCTTTAATGAATCTCCGGTAGTATCCTACTAATCCCAAGAAACTCCGAACATCCCTTACCTTTTGAGGAGGTGGAACCTTCTTGATGAGAGCAATTTTGTTAGGATCCACCTGCAACCCTTGGCAAGAAATGGTATGGCCTAGCACGGTCCCTTAATTCATTAGGAATTCACATTTTTCAGGACTAAGGGACAAGTTCATCTCAATGCATTTAGTTAGGACTTTTCCCAGATTGGACAATGCTTCCTGAAAGTTGGCCCCATAAGGAGTAAAGTCATCCATATAGATTTCCACTGCATCATGGACCAGTTCCGAGAAGATGCTTAAGACAGCTCTCTGGAAAGTAGCAGGAGCATTGCATAGCCCAAAGGGAAGGACTCGGTAGGCAACGGTTCCCCAAGGACAAGTGAAGGTGGTCTTATCTTGGTCTTCCGGGCTGATTTGGATTTGGTTGTACCCGCTAAACCCATCCAGGAAAGAGAAGAACTTCTTTCCTGCCAATCCATCCAACACTTGATCTATGAAAGGTAGAGGGAAATGGTCTTTCTTGGTAGCTTTGTTCAGTTCTCGGTAGTCCACACAGATTCTCCATTTCCCATTTTTCTTGGGAACCAACACCAGAGGGGACACCCATTCACTATCTGAGATGGGGTAGATGAATCCGGCATCCAACAGTTTTTGCAATTCTTCTTTGACAATGTCCTTAAGAGCTGGATTCATTCTCCTCTGGGGTTGCCTAACCGGCTTACAATCCTCTTTGATGTATATGTGATGGGTACAAACCGAAGGATGGACTCCTTTCATTTCCTTATAGCTCCAAGCGAAAGCATCTAGGTGATTGGCCAACAGGCTACACAGCTCCTTTTCCTGGGAAGGAGATAGGAAGGAGCTGATCTTCAACGTTCTCTCAGGGCCGAACTCCACATTCTTGACTATGGGAGTGACAGGGTTGGTTGTACAAAGATCCACTAAAGTGCTAGCTTGGGCATCCTCCACCAATTTCTCTAAGGATAGTGCACTGGAAGGTGGATTCTGGATCAAGGTCTCAATCAAGTCATCCTCGGTTGGGGGGTCTCTTCTAGTGGTATCTAAGGTGCACAGAGGTGCTGAGTACACCTCGTCTTCCTCTCCTTCTTCTAACCAGAGTGGTAAGTCATGCTCTAAGGAGGGTTGGGCAGGAGGGTATAGGACTAGCTGTTTGGACATAGGACCATTTTTGATGGTCATATTTCCTGCACGACAACTTATGTAAGCATCTACAGTGGCTAACCAAGGCCTTCCCAAAATGAGAGGATATCCAGTAAGCTTTGCCTTGGGTTGCAGAACCAAGAAATCTGCAAGGTATTCCCAAGAGTCGATAGAGACCAAGACATCCTCCACAATCCCTTTGGGAGTCACAGTGGAGCGATCTGCTAATTGCAGTACTGTCGAGGTCTTCCTCAAGGAACCCTGAAGATTGAGTTTGAGCATGGTATCCCTGGTCATCACATTAATGGCAGCCCCCAGATCAATCAAGGTGTGAGGTACGATGGTGCCATTGATGTGGACATCTATTACAGGACTTCCAGGATCTAGGTACTTTGGGCAGATGACTTGTCCTAACATAAGGTCAGACAGTTGTCCTATGACATTGATGGTTGAAGCATCTTTCTTCAGCCTGCCTGGGTGTTTGAAACACTTTTCCTTAACCAGTTTGTTGTATATTGGCACATCCTTGATGGCTTGGAGAAGTGGTATTTTTACACACAACTGCTTGAGCTCACCCAGAAGCTCATCCTCCTCTGGGTTGGTTGTGTGGCGGCTGTCAGTCTCTCAGGAAAGGGTGGAATAGCCTTTGGTTCACTTTCCTGTTTATCTTCCTCATCCTCTGGGGGAGGAGGTTGGCGATCTGGTAGAGTCTTTCCAGATCGAAGATTGATCTCCTGGATCTCCACAGCATAGGTAGGGCATGAGGTTTCCCCAGTGTATACCTGTTGGGCCTGTCTATTGTTGGGGTTCAGGTTCGGTTGAGCAGGCATTTGAGGTTGCCTTGGAGGAGCATGAGGTAATGGCTGAGGTTGAACTGGTGGTGGAGGCAAAATGGCGGGAGGAGTATTGTACTGGGGCCTCCACCCCGACTGAGGTGCATTCCACTGAGGCTGTGGCTGGGCATGTGAATGAGAAGTAGGTTGAGTAGGGTACTGAGGTGGATAAGACCATGGAGGAGGCATGGACCAGGAAGGATGAGCAGGGGGACCCCAGGAAGGCATAGGAGTTGATTGGTTGGGGCTGTAATAAGCTTGAGGTGCCCCTTGCATCCCCTGCTGATAAGGTCTAGATCCTTGTGGCCTCCTTTGGTTGAAGTAATAGAGAGGTTCAGTGGGAGCTTCTGTCCCTTGGTACATGGCTTTAAACCCAGGTAAGGTTGGACACTGATTTGTGGGATGGTCCTCCTCACAAACAAAACATACTTCAACCGAATGCAATGGGCATTCGTTCTTAGGGTGTCTCCTTGTGCACCTAGGGCAGAAGACAGCCAAGGCTCTCTCAGCTTCTTCTTTCTTCTGCTGGATCCTGAATGTGTCCCGCTGCATGGCAATGGTCTGTCTCACCTCACTCTTGAGATCTTCTAATTGATTTGCAAGCTCATGTTTGGAGAAAGGGACACTGGTTGAGAGGAGGTTTCCTCTACCTCGTTTCCGAGCTGCCCTGGAGTGGTTTCTAAACACAGTCTTGATGTCCTCATAAGGCAGCTGGTAAATGTCCCCCCCAGCTAACATGTGAAGGGTATCTAAGAGGTCTTCAGGGACTCCTCGGAGCAGGACCAACTTGAGGGATTCAGGGTCAAGTGTGCACCTGGCCCGCTTATAGCTAAGTTGGCACCTCTCCTCATAATCCTCTAAGGACTCATCATTTCCCATGGTCATCCGAAAGATTTCTCCCTTGGTTTCCTTAGACCTACAATAATCCCTGTACTTGGTATTGAAAGCTTGCTGCATCTGAGCCCAAGTTGTGATACTATTCCCAGGTAAGCCCATGAACCAGCGTAATGCTGCATCCTTAAGAGTTGAAGGGAAGAGTTTCAGCTTTTGCTCATCTTCAGTATAGTCATAGGTTCTACAAAGGACAACAAACTCAAACAGGAAGGTATTGGGATCTTCAGTAGTCAGTCCATGGAAGTGAGGTAAGGCGGAGGGGCTAATGTTCTTCATTTTCATCTCTCCATTGGTCTCTCGGATGGGGAAGGTACCTTCTATTCTCTCATCTTCTCTTCTATTGTCAGCCATAGCTTCAGATGGAGTGGTCTCTAACTCTTCTTCTACTATAGGATCTTCGTATATCTCGAGAAGTTCACCTATAGGTTCTTTTGGATCACTGTCACCAAAGAAGAGAGAAGGGTGACTCAGTGATGTGGTGGGGGTGTTGGGTAGGAATTTGCCTGATTTATCTCGGTTCCTATGAGGCATGAAATGGAAAAGACTTTCTTTTTTGATTGTTTTTGCTTTTTTCTTGGTACCTGCAAAACTGAAACAGATTGATCTACAACTAACTATAAAGATGCAGAATTAAACTGAAAGCAGGAAAGAACTAATCTACTTTGCTCAAATGAAATTGCAGGAATGGAAATGCTAGTCTACGCTTGCAGAATTGAAACACTAGTCTACGCTTGCAGAAATGAAAGGCTAATCTACGAAAGCAGGAAATGCTAATCTATGAAAGCAGGAAATGCTAATCTATGAAAGCAGGAAATACTAATCTATGAAAGCAGGAAATGCTAATCTATGAAAGCAGGAAATACTAATCTATGAAAGCAGGAAATGTCTATGCTACTTTTGCAGAATGGAAATGAAATAAACTACTTAGCAGAAGGCAAGAGTAAGAAAATAGAAGAAAAGCAACAATTACTAATACTCTGACGCTTCCCCGGCAACGGCGCCAAAAATATGGTGGGCTCCAGTATTGTAGCAATGATGCTACAACTCCTGGGGCTTCCTATCTCTAATTTTATCAACCCGGTAGTTCGTACAAACTTGGAAGCGACGGTGCTGTATGCACAAGTACTAGCTCTTGTCGCAACTGTCACTTGGTCAGCTGGCACAAGTCCGCTAGGGCTCAAGCCAACTTCTATATGTTCTCAGAAGAAGCTTTCTAAATGATGGACGAAGGCTATCGCAGAGGAAATCAATCTACTTTGAAAAAAATGAACTGAAAGCCAACCAAAACATGAAACCCTAGTAAACCCTAATTTGACTAGTTTGATCCCTATGATGCAATAGTGAGAGTGCAAATGTCTAAAAATGATGCCATTACTTCTAATGATGTGAAATGCATGAACTCAAACTACTTTCATTGAAAAGAACATTGTTTTTGTATTTTTGCTTAAGTGGATGGAGTGATGATGAATTTGTTTCTTATTAGGGTTTGGCTGTGCAGAGGTGGTGCGAAGGGAGAGAAAGCTTGGGAAAGGTCAGGAGGGCTAGGAGGGGTCCTAGAGGGTCCCTAGCATTAGTCCACAGAAGTCTACAATGTTCAGATGCTCGGCAACCAAGTTTGCAGGCTCCTACAGGATGTCTGCAGGGGATCCTACAGGAAACTAAGGAATTCTATAGGAATTCTGCTACCTTCTACAGGATGTGCTGTAAGTGGAAGTTTTGGGTGATGGTGAAGTGACAGAGCGGTATGGGTGGATAGGTAAGGTGGGGATGGAGCTTGTGATGGCTCAGGGACAGAGGAATAAGATGGAGAGAGAGTGCACGGAGTTGGTTGGTGGATAGAAGGATGGCAGCAACGAAAGGTCAAAAAAATGAAGCTAAGTGGCAATGGATGAGTTGGAAGGTAAACGAGCTGAACAGAGGTCGAGTAGGTGGCTTGAGGAGAGGTTAAGAAGAAGAAGAAGGAAGTGGAATGATACTGAGCAGTGTAAATAAAACAAATTGCTTATGTCTTGCACCAAAAACGAGAATTCATTAACCAGTGCTACCTGTGCTATTAAACCAATGAACAACGATGTAAATCATGAAGAAAAATCGTGCATGGAATTGTAATGAAGGAGTATGGCTCAAGAGCAAAATGCATGGAAGGATCCACGATTAAAACGACTGTGTTGCAGCTTGCATAAAAGTAGAAAATACAGCGTTTTTTTTTTGGTGGTTGGTATAGACTGCACCCCAATCCCTAAACAGAGATGGCAGTGGAGGTACTAACAACCTTTTCTTGGAGCTCCAGTGAATTACAAACCTCCTATTCTGATCTAAGCAACTGAAAGTGATTTAACCATAAGCTAATCCTACTCAATCTTATTAAAGAAATCAAATCAGCAGACTGTGTTCTTGAAATGCATATCAAAACAAGGAAACAAAGTGCTGGAAAGAAAGTTAAATAACACTACAAGAAGAGGAGATCTATTGCTCTCAGGTTGGGCCCTAACCTGAGAGCTATAGCTCCCTTAAAAGCTCAGAATTAGATCCAAATCTGCTTTCCTTTATTCATAATCAGAAGTCTAATGTCATGCCAAAACTGGCTTACAAAAACAAACACCGAGCTGTGCTAAGAAATTACAAGATCAGTCCAAAAGTTCAAAAAGCCCCTAACAAAGGCTACGGCCTTCATATTTATACAAAATGAAGATCAAGCTGGCTTCCTCCATTCGTGGAGCTTGGCTGTCCAACTGAAAGTCAAACTGCTGTAAAACTGCTGATCCTGTAGAACGTGTTGGCTGCCTTTAAGCTCGGTGGGGAGAGCTGTTAGAGCTCGGAGTTAAGGTGAAAATCACGAGGAGGGTCATCAAGACTGTGGACAACCTCCCTATGAACCCGCAATGTCACCTTTGCTGTCTCCTTGTCTCCTTTTGCGTGGTCTTTTGCTCTCTTTAATGCCAAGAACCTGAAATCATCATGTATTAGCCACATAGATATAATGTCTGCCCCTCTTCCTACAAACAACACGAATATACTAAGAAATGAATGCATACGTGATAAAAGATGAATGGTTGAGCAAGGTAAGTAGGCCAATATGAGCCCAAATTGTACCAAAAATTGGGGCTCATCAGTCATGGAAACATCTAGAATAAGATTGGGATACATCGTTAATTTAATTCGCCTTGGAAACAACCACAGTGGCAATCTCGAGGTTTTCCAACCGACCATTACTTACATGACCTCTCTACCTTCATTTTCTGAGCATCCTACGGTAGTTTTCCAAGTGGTATAAGCTCACATTGCTTACGTGATCACCCATCTCGTGTACACACAATGGTGGAGGTGGACAGTCAAGATTACAAGACGCGGTTCGACGGTGGATGTAGCAACATCAAACCCTAATTGCTCTCACCTGCCCCCATGGTCGCATTTGGAGTTTTGTTCTTTTCATGTTAAGCTATCCATCTCCTTGTTGCAGTGCCTCTCCATGACATAACTTGGTTGCAACTAGTTGTCCCTCGCTAGGGTACGCTTAGCACTGCTTCACCCCTACACCACCCAATCATTCGGTAAGTTATTGCATGTTTTTTCTCTTTCATGCTTTCGTTTTTGGGGTTTGTTACATAGGTTCCGTTTTTCTGAGTTCAGGTTTAATGAAAATTGCTATGCAAAGAGTTATCAGTGGTTTATGCACAGATGGAGTCTCATTTGACTTGACTTCTCACTTTGTTAACAGCTCTGTTACATAGCTCCTAGTTGTGGTGATTCCGCGAGGTTTTTGTGGTTTGAACCCTTTTATCAGGGTATTTCATTTAGAGTATTTATTCCCAATTATAGTTTCTCTCCATTTTTTTACTAACAAGTGTGTCCGTCGAGGTGCGACAGATTGTTTTCGGGTACTCCAAGTTTTCTATGGCAATGCCATTGGTTTGGCAAGCTTCATTTCAACCCCAGAATGTACTCGATAAGAAAGTCAGAGAAATTTTTCACACATATTACCCTTGTAAGAGCTACCAATAATTCTCATAAGATAACTTCATTGAAGAATCATTCCAGTTAAAGGGTTACAATTATTTGACTTTCTATAATGTTCTTTACAGATATTGGAGCCCTGGTTCACTCCTTCATATGCAGGTAATTAGTCTCGACTTGATGGCAAATGTTTGTTTGTTCATAACTATGATTTTTTTGTCGTTTTTTTAATTTATTTTTTCATATTTCTTTTTATCTTAAGGTAATTACTAATTCGATTGGTGATTCTATTGCCACAGGTATTAAAACCCTGAGAACACACTCTTCCTCGTTGACGCCCATATGCGCGCTTTGATGTCTTCTTATCGTGTATTATAGGTTAGTAACCCATGCAACTTCCTGCTTCTTTGGCTGTTCAGAGATATCTCACTGAGTTAAAGGAACCACCTTTCCTGTTGTTGATCCCCAGAACTACCTCTCTTCTACATACTTCCTAGACCTTTTCTCTTCCATTTTTCCCACATCAGTGCCTCATAAGCTATAAAATATTATTACATATTGATTCTAGGAGTGCATTTAAGTGGTTTTCTAACTATATCCTTGTGTTTGTTATTTGGTTTAGATTTTGTTCATCAGCTATGGAATGTAGCCACTTTCTGTAGCTGACTCGCAATTCCGCAGCTACTTTCATTGTTCTATAGGTTATAGGTGTCAGCAGGTGAAACAAGGCACGTGGGTAGCTCAGAAACCATTTGCACATGGATAAGGTCCTATTTGTTCAGTCGAATTCATGAAGAAAGGCATTGGTCAAAGGACGTCAAACAAGGAGTCCTACATCAAATAGGTCTCTGTTTCAACACGTGAAAAGTCTGAGACCATTGCTAGATTCGTGGATCCCTCTTGACAGCTGCAGGCCATCTCCATGATGCAAATCCAACATCCACGTTTTGTAGATTGAATGTTTTTGGCAACAAGGAGGCTGAACTTACGGGTTCTGCCTTGTTTACGTGCCCTCTGCTGAAGACTTCTCTCAGAAAAACAGTTATCTATTTTCCTGTATAAATAAAGCGTTTTGCAACGCAAATAGCTAGTTCATACATTAGGATTAACGCTGTTGTTTTAGCTCTCGTTGTGCTGTTATAACGAGAAGACATACTCTCTGTTTTGCAATATAAAAACTCTGTTTTTTATGACTGTGTAAAGCGTGGTTCTGAGCTGACAGCGTGTTGACCAAAGGCTGTGCAGAGGGCCCCTGCCGGCTGAGGTTTTGCTTTTCATTTTGTAAAGTTTCCGTATGTACTGCATATTTCTCATAATTTGTTCATGGTGTTAATTGTTTTATTCTTGTACATGATTTTCCAGCATTGCATACTTTTTCACTAACACTGATCAGTGTGTTTCAGGATAGGTTATGCTCGAGCTTTTTCATATAATTTTTGCATCAAATAGTGATATGAGATTTACTTCTCTGCTGAACTTTTTAAGCTTTTCAATTTCAGTTGTTATTCTTTCAGTTGTTATGCTTTGATTTCAGTAAGATTTGTTGCTGCTATTAGCTAGTTTAGATATCAAATTCTTCATGTTATTTGACGTTATCTCCGGTGCCATGGCTTAACCTGAGAAGTTAATTGGCGAGCTATCAGATTATAAGTGAAGTGATTTGATTTTTCTTTCATTAATTTGCAAGTAGGTAGTTTAGATATCAAGTTCTTCATGTTATTTGACGTTATCTCCGGTGCCATGGCTTAACCCGAGAAGTTAATTAGCGAGCTATCAGATTATAAGTGAAGTAACTTGATTTTGCTTTCATTAATTTGCAAGTAGGTAGTTTAGATATCAATTTATTCATGTTATTTGACGTTATCTCCGGTGCCATGGCTTAACCCGAGAAGTTAATTGGCGAGCTATCGGATTATAAGTGAAGTAACTTGATTTTTCTTTCATTAATTCGCAAGTAGGTGATTTAGATATCAATTCTTCATGTTATTTGACGTTATCTCCGGTGCCATGGCTTAACCCGAGAAGTTAATTGGCGAGCTATCGGATTATAAGTGAAGTAAATTGATCTTGCTTTCATTAGTTTACAATTTTTGGTTTTGAGTGCAATAGCTTAGATTTTATTTCTGTAATTAGATGGGCAATAGAGACAGTGACCTCATGATCAATATTTCATTCTTTGTTTCATTTAAGTAGCTGCATATTTAAATTCTTGTTCAAGAATTGATTTTATCAATAGCATGTTTTGAGATCTTTTGAAGAGCTAAGTTTTGGAAATTATCATAAGAGACATAATCCTTGTCTTAAATCTACATCCATACTTGCCCTCTAAAAGTATTCTTAAAATCTGAGAATAGGATTTCCATTTGCATTAGACACCTTAGAAGACCAACAAAGACAAAACCCCAAAAACAAGAAAAAAATTGAAAACAATAAAAGTAAGAAAGAGCTTATCTTGCACATACAGTGCGCCACACTTCATCAGTTTACGACTCCCGGATTGATAATTAATGTAGCAATTTAGGACATACTAAATTGACTAAACATTTTGGCGCCATTGCCGGGGAAGTGTAACTAGGTAGCCGATCTCTTACATAAAAAAAGGGAAAAATTGATAATTTCTTGAAGTATGCTCTCCTCTTGCACCTAGTGTGATCTGGAGGATCAGAAAAGAGAGTTATTAATTCAATAATTTCTTGAGTATGCTCTCTTCTTGCACCTAGTGTGACCTGGAAGATCAGAAAAAGGATTATTAGCCCAACTAAAAAATCATTAAAAAAATAAAAAAATGACATGCATAGAGCAAGAGATTCTAGGGGAAGGTTTCTAGCTAGGGGCAAAAGTTCGATTTTTACAACTCCAACTACTTCAAGGATTAGACAAGATACACCTCCATCCCAGACTCATACTCCCAGCCTTAGGATTCCTGGAATTCAAGGGGCAGCAACTAAATTAGAAGATTCTCCCACACTATCTACTAAATCTGATCTAGGAGAAGAACCTTTCTTCACTTCTATAGGGGAACATATTGTAGTAGAAGAAGTAGAATCACCTAGAGAAGAAGGAAAGGAAGAGACTCTTTCTCATTAGCCATTAATAGAAGAACCAGAAGACCCTGAGGAAACTATCATGGTAGAAGAAGTGTTAGATGGAGAATATTCTCTATTTGGAGGAGGGGGTAGAGGTAGAGGTAGAGGAAATAATGGAGGTGGTGGTAGAGGAAACAATGGAGGTAACAATGGAGTTGGTAGAGGTAATAGGGACGGAGATAACTCATCTGGATTCCCTATAGATGATGAGGAAACCCATACAACAAGGAAAAACATTTCACCATCTGTCCTCCCAAACTTTTATGGGTTGCGAAGTGAGGATCCTGAAACATTTATATTTGAGTTCGAAGTCTTGTGCCGAACCTATGACTATATGGAAGACTCTAAAAAACTCAAACTGTTTCCTTCAACATTGAAAGGGGCTGCTCTGAAATGGTTCATGGGATTAGTCACTCAATCTATTAGGACTTGGAATGATATGAAGCAAACATTTTTGGATAGATATCTGGATTATTGTATGCCCACTAATCATAAGGATGAGGTATTCAAAATGATGCAAAAAGAAGATGAGAACTTGGAGGATCTGCTTGAAATATTTCAATATAACTTAAAGAGAGCAAAGATGAGCAATTTAGATGAGGAAACTTTGAAAGCCCTTCTATTGAAAGCCATTAGAGATGAATGGATAGATATTTTAAACATGATGGGGAAAGGAGACATTTCTCAACTTCCACTATATGACATAGCAGAACTATGTCTCCATCTCTCAAAGAGAAAATCTAAAACTGGAAAAGGGCCTAGAGATCCTTCTCTTATTAGAGCAAACAAATCTGCAACTGGATCAATAAGTAGGGTAGAGATTGGCAATATGCTTGATGAATTCAAAACTGACATTCTAGGGAGCCTTAGTGAACAACTAAACACCCTTAAAATTCAAAACAAGCAGAAAACAGAAGCTGATGCCTTGGCTATCTTTTGCCCAAAATGTAGAAAGAAACATGCTCTAAGGGAATGCCCCTTGGATGCAAAAGTTGTAGAAACATGTATGATTTGCTCAGAAAGTCATGAGACCAAGGATTGTCCTTCAATTCCTGGGCTCAAAGCTGTCTTTCAGGAAGATCCAAATTCAGTAGAATCCCTTTGTTTTGTTTCAAGAAGACCTTGGCAAGGGCAACAAAATCAAGGATTTAACAATCCTATGAATTTTTAGCTCCCACCAAATTGGAATTCTTGGCAACAACCTTGGCCCCAACCTCAAAATCCGTATCAATCATGGGCACAAGGGGTACAAAATCCTTATGGGAGATTTGCTCAATTCTATCAATATCCTCCATCTTTTCAAAATCAACAACAAAATCCACAACTTCCAAATCAAAACCCACAACTTTCATTGCCATTTCCACAACAACAACCTTCTCAACAAAATCAAACTTCTCAACTCTTGCTTCCATTTCAACAAAAGCCAAATCAACTACCAACCCAGCCATTACCAAATCCCAACAACAAAAACCCTCAGAATGCTTACATGGTAGAAGGACAACAATTTCCTACCTATATGATTGTTCCTCTTAACGATGTTCAACTTAGATCTGGTAGAATATTAAAAAAAGAAAAACCTTCTATAGATGTTCAAAAGCAAGATGCCTCCGAGGAGGATTCTCTAAAAGTCAATAAAGGTTCTGAGGAAGCATCCCTTCAAAACCCAATAATTCAAAAAGAAAAGCAAAAAGAGTCAACCCCCACAGCTCCTATAGTTGAGAAACCTGCATCTACATCCACACCCCCTTTTCCTGAAAGATTACAAATTGACAAAGGGGTGGAAAAACAAATCTTGTTGCCCGACTATGATTTCTTAGATGAATTAAAGAATGTTTGTATCAAGACTCCCTTGCTACAAGCCATTAGAGAGATTCCTATCTTAGAAAAAACAATAAAGGAGTTGACTTTCAAAAGACCAGGGAGGAAACCAAGAGACATAAAAAGAATCCACCTGGTAGGAAAAATAGCAGATATCATGATGGGAAAGATTACCGTGCAGAAATATGTGGATCCAGGTAGTCCAATTGTCAAGATACACATAAATGGGATAGAAATTCCAAATACATTGATTGACTTAGGGGCTGCTATAAACATTATGAGTAGACAGACTATGGAACAACTTAAACTTCCTAATATTCTTTTTACACCTACCTTATTACAACTTGCAGATAGATCAGTAATCAAACCAGATGGTGTATTAGAAGATATTTTGGTCTCCTTAGATTCTTGGGAATATCCAGTAGATTTTATGATTTTGACTCCAAAGAGTAATCTAGGAGGGCACCCACTCATCTTAGGAAGACCTTGGCTAGCCACAGTTGATGCTTTCATTAGTTGTAGATCCGGGGATATGTACATTTCTGATGGTAGTTCAACAAAGAAATTCAATTTTTATCCTCCAGCAAAAGCAATTACAGAAGTAGGAGACAATGAATGGGTCGATGATGAAGATACTATACAACTTGTCTTTACTATCTCTGAAGTTAGTGAAGATAGTCAAATTTTGAACACATTAGAAAATTTTGAAACATCTTCAGAATATGACCACACACAATTTCAGTTAGATTCTGATATTGAATATTTGTCATCAAGGCAAATGTCTCTCTACTCTATGGAAGAGTTTGGTAGTTCTGCAGTTGAAATTTTTCCAAGTAAAACATTGAATATTAACAAAAATTTGGAAAAGTTACAACAGGAAGAATTAACCAGAATCTTGCAAAAACATTCTGCTGCATTTGCATGGGAGTATACTGATATGAAAGGTATTGACCCTAAGACTTGCATCCATCATATCTATATTGAGGAAAACAGTAGACCAATCAAACAACCTCAGAGAAGGATGAATCCAAATCTTAGGGAGATTGTGAAAGAAGAGCTCCAAAAACTACTCAATGTAAACTTCATTTACCCAATTTTAGATAGCCGATGGGTTTCTCCCTTGGTTATAGTACCCAAAAAGAATGGTAAATGGAGGGTGTGCATTGATTACATGGAATTGAATAAAGCAACTTTGAAGGATCACTTTCCTTTGCCCTTTATCGATCAAGTATTAGATACATTAGTAGGCAAAAAGTACTTTTCATTTCTGGATGGTTTTAGTGGTTATAATTAAATTCAGGTATCACTTGAAGATCATGATAAAACCAAATTTACCTGTCCATGGGGAAATTTTGCTTACCGAGTGCTTCCTTTTGGATTATGTAATGCACCCACAACATTCCAAAGAGCGGTACTAGGAATTTTTTCTGATCTAATCCATGATTGTGTAGAGGTATATATGGATGATTTTACAGTTTAAAGAAACAAACATTTCATTAAGCCATGAAAAATGCTTTATGATGTTTACTGAAGGTATTGTTTTAGGACATCATATTTCAGGGGATGGGATTAAAGTTGATAAATCAAAGGTTGAAGTCATCTCCAAATTACCTATTCCAAATTGTCAAAAAGATGTTAGAAGTTTTCTGGGATTTACTGGATATTATAGAAGATTTATAGAAAACTTTACCAAAATAGCATCTCCACTCTTTAAACTACTTACAAAAGACTGTGAATTCAAATGGAGTCCTGATTGCCAATCAGCATTTGAAGCTTTGAAAACAAGAATATCTGAAGCGCCTATCTTGAGAGGACCAAATTGGAAACTTCCTTTCCATATTTCTACAGATGCTTCAGATACAACTCTAGGAGCTGTGTTGGGACAAAAAGACTTAGTTCCTTATGCCATTTACTATACCAATAAAAATTTAACTCCCATTGAGTTGAATTATACTGTGACTGAAAAAGAGTTCTTAGCTGTTGTTCATGCAATCAATAAGTTCAGACATTATATAACAGGCTATGAAACTTTTATTCATACTGATCATTCTGCAATTAGATATCTAATGAACAAACCCGTTACTAATGGCAGAGTTACAAGGTGGCTCCTACTTTTACAGGAATTCAATATTACTGTGTTAGACAGACCAGGAAAACAAAACACAGTAGCTGATTTCTTGTCTAGAATTCAGAATATCAAAGAAGATTCTCCTATAGAGGATAAGTTTCCTGATGAATACTTATTTGCAGTAACTACTAAGACTCCTTGGTATGCAGATATGGCTAATTATTTGGTTACAGGGAAACTACCTCCACATTTATTTCTTAGTGAAAGAAGAAAGATTATTCAGGAGAGTTCAAAATATTCATGGATTTCTAATGAATTGTTTAAAACAGGGCCAGATCTTGTGATCAGAAGATGTGTCAGGGAAGATGAAATGCCTGATATTCTCAAAGCATGTCATGATGAACTGTGCGGTGGACACTTTGCTGACAAAAGGACAGCCTATAAAATCCTTTCTTTAGGATATTATTGGCCGTCCCTCTTCAAAGATGCAAAGCAATATGTCAAAAGGTGTGACAGCTGCCAAAGAGTAGGGAAACCTACCCCTTCAAATGAGATGCCATTACAACCACAGGTACTCATCGAACCCTTTGAAAAATGGGCTTTAGACTTTATTGGACCTATTAATCCACCATCTAAACAGAAAAAGTATATATTGGTATGTACTGATTATGTCACTAAATGGGTAGAAGCCAAAGCATTATTTTCTGCTACTGAAAATTCAGTTGTTAGTTTTCTTTATGAGGATATTTTTACTCACTTTGGTGTTCCAAGAGAAATTGTGACAGATCAGGGAGGTCAATTCACATCCAAACTGGTGGAGAAGCTGACGGAAGAGTACAAAGTCAAGCATAGGAAATCCACTCCTTACCATCCGCAAGCAAATGGTCAAGTAGAGTCCACAAACAAAGTAATTGAAGGCATCATTACCAAGACTGTTCATCTACACAGAAGAGATTGGGTAGAAAGGCTTCCTGAAGCCTTATGGGCCTACAGAACTACATGGAGGAACACAACAGGACATTCTCCCTATGAACTTGTTTATGGGAAGGAAGTTCTGCTCCCCATTGAGTTCCAAGTTAAGACCTTCAAGATGGCAGTTCAATTGGGAATGGATCTATCAGAAGCCCAAAAGCATAGAATGGAGCAGTTGAATGAACTAGATGAGATCAGACAAGAAGCAATCCTAAGAATTGATCTAGTTCAATATCAAAGAGCTAAGTGGCATGACAAATACATCAAGGAGAAAAAGTTTCAAGAAGGAGATTGGGCATTGCTATTTGATTCCAAGTTCAAATATTTCAAAGGTAAATTTCAAACTCATTGGCTTGGGCCATATGATATTGAAAAAGTTTTTAGCAATGGAGCGGTAAGAATCAAAACCATTGATGAGTATCAAACTCCTCTCATTGTGAATGGTCACAGATTGAAGATTTATCATAAGCCACTCTCAAAGGAGGAATTTGTCAAAATCTTTCAGGATAATTCTGCAATAAGGTTGGTGAAGAAGAATCCTTCTTCTCCACCAGCCTAGTCTTTGTTCTTGTCATTGTTATCTAAAAAAAATGTATAAGCCTGAAAACCAATCACTGATTGGCAGTCTTATACAGAAAATACAGGGTAATAATCAGGAACTTCTGATGCCCTATATTTTCCAAAAAAAACATCTCTCATTTCATTTCACGTCATTTCATTTCGCCATCACATTCCACCAATAAAAATTCCTTTCATGTTCAGTTTTCCATATATCATTCATTCAGTCATCATTCATTTCCATCCATCTCCATTTCGCCAAGTCATGTGTTATTCACTATATCAGTTTCCGCAGCCAAATTCTAATTCCGCAGCTGAATACTGATTCCGCAGCTGATTGTTGATTCCGCAGCTAATACTCTGTTACTCTGCAGTGACAATCAGATGTTAGCAGAATAATGATGAAAACCAGATGCAGGTATGGAAGAGGAAGATATTTTGAAGAATGTCAGCACCTAAAAGCACCTACAAGAGGCAACCAATCAAAAGTTAGTGAACAGAAGTGGTAAGATTCTAAGGTATGAGCAAAATCAATTTCAAATAGCATTTTAAAACACATAATCTATATAGTTGTAAAATCACAAGCTCCATCATGTGTAATGATTCGAATTGATAGCTCCCTTAACTCCTCCATGACCTTTGCATAACTCCACCACGATCTCTGCATCAAATTCCAACGGCCTCATAATCCTCTTCCGAATCTAACTCGTACTCAGCTGTACGTCTGTATTACACCTGTTGAACCGGTTAATCATGAAAACGTAAGCCAATTGACCATGGCTCTTGTCTGACGCACCACTCCGCAGTCATTTTATGAATTTGTTAACGTCCACTCTGCAGCCTTTTATTTCAAAATTCTGCCAACCTCACTCTGTTTCCATACTCTCACACCGAGTTTACGACTGCCAGTTCAGGGTTTGTTAATACAGGCCTCTGCTCCGTGAACTTGTTTTCATTGCTTGCTCCATATTCTTTCCATTTTGTAACCTCTGGTTTTATCCACAATCCTCCTTCATCTTCCACTCATACAACCGTTTTGCCTTCATGAAACCATCACTTACCGAGGTATTTTCAAAGCAGGAGGAAGGAATGGGCCTTCTGGTAAGAACAGAGCCAGATGGGGCTAAGTTCATGGAGGGTTACCCACAGTTAAAGAGCACGTTACGAAAAGCAAAGTGGCTACAGTTTATCTAGAAATTCAGGGGTCATAACAAAGAAGTCACGAAGACATTTGCAAGGTCCTTCAATGACATGGAAGTTGAGATTGGGGATATCAAATTCCTGGTAACAGAGGCATCCATTGCAGCAACAACGGAGCTCCCACAGGAAGGAGAATGATGGTTCAAAAACAAAGACTTCGATGAGAGGGCCTGGAGGATCATTTTGCATAACCCAGGTATGGACATAACCATTTTTAAACGTGGAATTCCTGTTTCAGCCCTAAAGGAAAAATGGACTAGTTTGTTGTTGATAATCCAGAAGTTCATTACGTGTGAAGGAAGGTATGGGTCTATGTACATGTACCATATAAGGTTATTAATGAATTTTCTGGAGAATCAAACCATCAATCTGCCTTATTTCTTGTTGAGTAGCTTGAAACAGATGTCTACCACTGTACAAAAGAATCGGATGATGTAGAGCCTCATCTTTATCATCAAGACCTTGTTAAAATTTTGATTGAAAAACAATTGAAGGTAAGAAAGGACACATGGGAACGATTCTTGATTAGAAATTTCTTTCAGGACCCTCCTGAAACACTTGAAAGTAGCTCAACAAGAAAAAGTAGGAGAAGAAAAACAAGTGTAAACATTTAGGATACTCCTACTAGTAGAACTAAAGAAACCAGTAAGGAAGAAATGCTGTCTAAAACTTTGACTGAGGTTAGAAAACAAGCAAAAGAGAAAGGGAAAAGAAACATTGAAGACATTTATCAGACCCCAGAACCTTCTTCAGAAGAAGACCAGATACTCTTTGAAAGACTAATCCATCTTAAAGAACAGTCAGTCAAGGCAAAAGAAAAAGGAAAAGAGAAACAGAGTGTAGAAAAAGGAGATACCAGCTCACAGAATTTAAGAAGGAGCTCAAGACTTAAAGGAAAATTGAAGAAAGTGAAAATCAAAGGGGCTCATTTTATAGACTTAGGAGGGGAAACACCAGAACAATCACTAGAAATCACTCCTCCTGACCATAGTCCACAACATTCTCCTTTTTCTCAACCAGATTTTGAAATCAGTCCAAGAAAGGCCACACCAGAAATAGATCCCACTCAGCAACAAATGTATGATTTTATTGAATCATTGGAAAAGACTGCAACAGAACAGGGCACTTCATCTAACCAACCTGATACAGCTTAGGAAGTTTTGATCCAATCACTAAAACAAGAAGTTTTTGAACTAGAAGTCCTGAATAGACATATCAAAAGAGAAAATGAAACATTGAAAGAACAGAATAGGTTGGACAAAATCATCCATGACAATACCATGCTACATTTAGGATTGTGGCACAAGAAAAACAGGAAATTGAAGAGGAAGAATAGGAGGTTGAGTAGAGCCCTCATCAACCTCAAATACAGGTGCCTAATGATGAAGCCCAGGATGACAGTGACACCAAGGAAGAAGAAGAGAAGGCTAGATGTATTAGCAGAAGTCTCAGAGTAGATGAATTGAAGGAAGGATAGTCACAGTTTTGGTTGCATGGGGACATGCAACATCTTCACAGTGGGGGTATGTTGAGCCCCAGAACTACCTCTCTTCTACATACTTCCTAGACCTTTTCTCTTCCATTTTTCCCACATCAGTGCCTCATAAGCTATCAAAGATTGTTACATATTGATTCTAGGAGTGCATTTAAGTGGTTTTCTAACTATATCCTTGTGTGTGCTATTTGGTTTAGATTTTGTTCATCAGCTACAGAATGTAGCCACTTTCCGCAGCTGACTCGCAATTCCGCAGCTACTTTCATTGTTCTATAGGTTACAGGTGTCAGCAGGTGAAACGAGGCACGTGGGTAGCTCAGAAATCATCTGCACATGGATAAGGTCCTATTTGTTCAGTCGAATTCATGAAGAAAGGCATTGGTCAAAGGACGGTCAAACAAGGAGTCCTACATCAAATAGGTCTCTGTTTCAACACATGAAAAGTCCGAGACCGTTGCTAGATTCGTGGATCCCTCTTGACAGCTGCATGCCGTCTCCATGACGCAAATCCAACATCCACGTTTTGTAGATTTAATGTTTCTGGCAACAAGGAGGCTGAACTTACAGGTTCTACCATGTTTACGTTCCCTCTGCTGAAGACTTCTCTCAGAAAAACAGTTATCTATTTTCCTGTATAAATAAAGCATTTTGCAACGCAAATAGCTAGTTCATACATTAGGATTAACGCTGTTGTTTTAGCTCTCGTTGTGCTGTTATAATGAGAAGACATACTCTCTGTTTTGCAATATAAAAACTCTGTTTTTTATGACTGTGTAAAGCGTGGTTCTGAGCTGACAGCGTGTTGACCAAAGGCTGTGCAGAGGGCCCCTGCCGGCTGAGGTTTTGCTTTTCATTTTGTAAAGTTTCCTTATGCATCTTTTCTCTTATTTCCACTGTATATTTCTCATAATTTGTTCATGGTGTTAATCATTTTATTCCTGTACATGATTTTCCAGCATTGCATACTTTTTCACTAACACTGATCAGTGTGTTTCAGGATAGGTTATGCTTCATATAATTTTTGCATCAAATAGTGATATGAGATTTACTTCTCTGCTGAACTTTTTAAGCTTTTCAATTTCAGCTGTTATGCTTTCAGTTGTTATGCTTTGATTTCAGTAAGATTTTTTGCTGCGATTAGCTAGTTTAGATATCAAATTCTTCATGTTATTTGATGTTATCTCTGGTGCCATGGCTTAACCCAAGAATTTAATTGGCGAGCTATTGGATTATAAGTGAAGTGATTTGATTTTGCTTTCATTAATTTACAAGTAGGTACTTTAGATATCAAGTTCTTCTTGTTATTTGATGTTATCTCTTGTGCCATGGCTTAACCTGAGAAGTTAACTAGAGAGCTATCGGATTATAAATGAAGTAACTTGATTTTGCTTTCATTAATTTGCAAGTAGGTAGTTTAGATATCAAGTTCTTCATGTTATTTGACGTTATCTCCGGTGCCATGGCTTAACCCGAGAAGTTAATTGGCGAGCTATCGGATTATAAGTGAAGTAACTTGATTTTGCTTTCATCAATCTGCAAGTAGGTGATTTAGATATCAATTCTTCATGTTATTTGACGTTATCTCCAGTGCCATGGCTTAACCCGAGAAGTTAATTGGCGACCTATCGGATTATAAGTGAATTAAATTGATCTTGCTTTCATTAATTTGCAATTTTTGGTTTTGAGTGCAATAGCTTAGATTTTGTTTCTGTAATTAGATGGGCAACTAGGACAGTGACCTCATGATCAGTATTTCATCCTTTATTTGATTTAAGTAGCTACATATTTAAATTCTTGTTCAAGAACTGATTTTATTAATAGCATGTTTTGAGATCTTTTGAAGAGTTAAGTTCTGGAAATGATCATAAGAGACATAATCCTTGTCTTAAATCTACATCCATACTCACCCTATAAAAGTATTATTAAAATCTGAGAATAGGATTTCCATTTGCATTAGACACCTTAGAAGACCAACAAAGAGAAAACCCCAAAAACAAGATAAAAATTGAAAACAATAAAAGTAAGAAAGAGGTTGTCTTGCACATACAGTGTGCCATACTTCATAAGTTTACGACTCCCGGATTGATAATTAATGTAGCAATTTAGGACATACTAAATTTACTAAACACCTGTTTTAAGGGCCACAGCGTCAGTTCAAACCTATGCTTAGAATACATGGCTCATATTTTTTTTTTTAATCTCAGGAAATAAGGAGGGTAGACTGAAATTATCCTCCTAAACAATTTCATAGTAATCTTTTGTTCCTAATTGGCATGTTGAACTTCGCCGAGCCCTTGAATTATTACTATGGTTAAGTGATCACTTGTCAGAGCTGAATTCGTATAGTTATTGTATATGACATATATATTATTTTCTCTGAAAAAGACTTGTTGTTAAATGAAACTATTAAGAAATACAACTTGGGTATGATTTCTTTTCTCTGAAAAACATGTTTGTGAATTAAATGAATTATCAAAGAATACCACTTTTTTAAGATTTTCACTGTCTAAAGTATATTTTGTAGTTAAGCGATTGGTTTAAGAACATGATTCCCATAAGGATATTTACTCGAATTTCTACTATATCTTAATGAAATTTATGAGTTTTCATTTCATGTGGTTGTCTTCAGTACTGGAATAAATCTCTTACCCTATCTTTAACTATATTTACATGGTATTTTGGGTTTTGAATACGTAACTGTTGTTTACTCTATTATTTCACTACCCAACACTTAGTTAGTGTTGGCATTTACTCATCGAAGACTTGGTAAATTGTTATTGGTTCAATAAATTTCTCTTAGATTATCCCAACTAGTGCGATTTCTACCATGAGCACATATTTGGTTGTCAATTGGCATGCGCCATCTATGAAGTTAAGTCTAATTAAAACCTACATGGTATTCGTTTTCTACTTCATATGGGTTTCAATGATAATCCCAAACCCCAACCTATTAACACCGTGCATGTGTTATTTCTCCCTATACACTTGTTAAATGGCGATTGTAGTTCTTATTTTCAGAGTTTACCCTCTTGAGGGTTTGGTTTATTTCCTCATGTAACTTTTGAACACATTATTATTGTGTGTTAAATTTCCTACTTGGTAATGCCAATTATATGGAAAGTTTTGGAGAACAAGATGCTAATTTGGGAGATACTAATTTGGTGTAAAATCTGTAAGGCATAGTAAGTTGCATTCTTTGTATATCTCTATTAATTGTTTTTCTGTTTGCTCCAAATATTATTGTATCCACTTTTCTCTCATGATTAGTATAAAATCATTTAACTAGATTGTTGCTATACGCTTATGTATTGATAATAAAAGGCGTACCTATTTATTTCCTATTGTTACTTCAATCACCCTCTTGCACGTTGACAATGTTCAACTGTAACATGTGCAGTGCGCTGTTATCTACCTTCTAACTTACAATTTTGTGAAGTATTACTTACTATTTAAGCCGTTAATTCACCTTTAATGTTTAAATCGTTTCCTCTCAACCCACTTTGTTCGAATTATAGTTATGTTGTATCAATTGACCATTACTTAAAAATGGCACTTCTTATCTTGTTCGTAACAGGTAGTTAATTTCTTATCTTTTCCTACTTGTAATTGTCAGACATGCTAGTGTCTATTGGAAAAAATTAACCTATGGTCATTATCACATTAGATGGAACTCTTCCTTTCTCAATTCATTTATTTACTTTATTTACTTGCTATAACCACGTGACACACTCTGTTTATCATATTCCAGTTTTTGTGTAGTTAAATTTCATCGGAGTAAAACTCGAAGTATATACTGGTTCCAATAAATTATTTTTTATAGTTACATTCTTTTATGTATGCTTCAAACCCACTACATTAGCCTTTGAATCTTAAAACATACATATATTTGAGGTGCTCAGACCAGATTATTGATATTTTTATTTCTATATGAATGGGACGTTATATGTTTCCACAAGACAGGTAAACTCTAGCAATTTCTATAATACAATCACGACTTCTTTTTCCTATCAGTTATGTGACTTAATTATTTCTTCCTTTGAATATGCTATCTATCTCTTGATGTACTGTAACTTCCAACAATTCTGCATGTCTCGAAAGTAAAGTTAACAATCGAAAATTACAAATTCTTTATTGGATTTCGAAAAGAGTAATATACTATAACAGATAGATCAATATTAACCAGAGGTTTAAAGAATTCATCAATAATATACTAACTCAAAAACAAATGCACACATCACATACATTCTCACTAGATATAATGTTAGAAATTCACTTGAGAATATACCACTGGTTTAACCACCCAACCATGAATTGAGTTCCTCCAGTTCCCCCCGAGCTGAGATAAGCTTGCTAGAGAAGCAAATCCCCTAGTTTATCCCTTCAATAGGTATTTAATACCTTTATTTCATGATACAATTTCCTTTAGGGGCGTCTCGCTTTTGTGGACCTTTCTACCCACTTTCCCAAGTTTTTCCATAAAAGCTCTCCTTTCTCTCCTGTGACACTTTTATGCTTTATCCAAGCTTAGCATCTTTCTCTAACTAAACATCTTAATGGATTTTTATCTCCCATCCATTAAGTTTATCTAGAATTTCATCGAGAATTCTTATCAAGAAAGAATATTCCAATCTCATTTTCTAATCAGATATTTGTTTATAATTCTTTGACAAGAATCTCATTTTCCAAGTGTCTCATTCCTAGTACTTACATCCCATTCATTAATTTAATAAAATACTCATTTACATACGTATTTCTATATTTTTCATGCCTTTTCTACAATTTGTTTCTATCGTAACTCACTTTAACCAAAACAAGATTACAACAATGGATAGATATTACAGTTTGAAGGTGAGCCAGGAGAAGATCTGACAATCCACATCATGACATTTCACTTATGGTGTTCCTCGAACAACATTGTCAAAGAATTAGTTCGTCTAAGACTTTTTCAATCTACCCTCATAGGCCCAATTGCTAAATGGTATGTCAGTGAGAAAGTAGGGGCACATGATAACTTTCAATCCATTGCCACATCCTTTCTCACCTTCTTCTAGCTTCCAGTTTGCCATGATACTAGATTGGAATTGATCCAGGTCCGGGTGCGAAGAAGGACCCTTCCAAGACCTTTTACTTTTGTGATGTGTTAAATTGCATTTTAAAAGAACATTAATGAATACATCTGCATGCGGAAAAGAGGAGGAACATAAAAATCATCAGTACATGAGAACATAAGTGTCGATAACGGAGTTCGTCCAGGAGGGACTATGTCTCCGGGCCCCAGTGTCAAGATGGTGTAGGTCGCTGCGTTAAGTGCTGTCAATAATGGTGATGTACACAAGAGATGATGTCGCGATCATACAAGGAAAAATGCCTTCACGTAGGATTGGCTCTAAGAGATATTACACTATTGGAATTCTCAATCAAAAGACTCCTATCAGTATGACACAAAAACATGCATGATGAACATCCCGCCAACACAGCATAAAAGGGATTTCAAAACAAAACATGCATGATGACAACAAGAGTATCCCAACAACATACAACAAGGTATCTCAAAGCATAACATGATGAGTTATGACAACAAGTGCATCACATAGAAGATTCCCCATCAAATCAAACAAGGGATCATGACAACATGTAATAAACAAGATCCTGCATCAACATCAATCAAGGATCCATGCAGCATAATGCATAAAGAAGAAGTACATGAACAATAATCATATACCTCACTACAAAGGGCATCTGAAGAAGTGGATGTTCATATCTTTAGTGAAAACAATCCACGGTGAATAATGCTGTTCACATTGTCGATGCGCAGGCAGGGCCCATTATCTATCTGGAATTTGGCTCCCCTTGCATCGATAGTTTTCTGGCTTGTCACAGTCAGCGACATCTGAAACAGAGCTGTCAAAGTGCTAAAGCTTGCTAAAACATCAATCTCACAGCATAGATTGCAAGAGGAAGACTGCTCTTGACGCTCTATAATGTAGCTCTCTGGCTATCTGGCTTTGTAGCACTCAGGCTATGTTGCTGCAGCTTTGCGGCTCTGCCTGACCCTCCGATTCTTTAGCTCACTTTCCTGCATTGCCTCGATCAAGCTCTATGGCTCTGCGGCTCTCGGTGCTCTTGCTTTCAAGCGCTCTAGCTTTCAAGCTTCTCTGAGTAAACCTGCGACACTGTCTAGCCATCTCATTCTACTGCTCTTCGTCGGGCACAGCCTCCACATTGGCTCTCTGGCACTCAGGCTCTCACACACTCTCTGGCACGCAGGCTCTCGGGTTCTCTGGCACGCAGGCTCTCGGGCACTCTCCAGCCTTGGCTCTCTGCATTCCTCGTGTTTTATAGCACGTTTTTTGGGACAAGGTCGCTTAAAACGTGGAGTCTGTTGGTTGAGAATAGAAGCCATTTGGACGGAAGGTTCGGCTGGCGCAACAAAACCCAAAAACTAGCCTTTTTTCGTTCAAACTCAAAATACACAGAAAACATTGAAAAATCTGGAAAACCGGACTTCAAATTTCATGAAATTGGGTCTATAAATAAATCGGGTCCGACCCTTTATCGCTGTCGGCATATCGTGTTGTCAATGGCCCTATATATCGGGAGATCATCGATCACCGATATGCCGATCCACCGATTGCCGATATGTCGATTAGATCTAGACCGTTGATTTGTTCATTGATCGAATGGTCCAGTTTGCATCGCATGTCGCAATCGCATCGCCCCTTGGTATCGAGGTCGCCGATCTCCCAACCGCCAATTTAATCTTGGCCGTTGATATGTTTTCCAATCTGATGGTGGAGATCACGCATCGCTGATTGGCATATCTCAATCACTTCAGCCCAGGGTTCTTCCCTTGTCATATGTCGACGCCGATCATCGATCAGCCGATCGTTTCGATCGCCGTTATCGCAATTGCAAGTCAGCTCTGCTCGGGTCCCGATATCGCGTGCCTGCCTTCCTCCGACCCGATATATCAGAGATCACCAATTGGGGGTTCTAAAGGCCCAGCCTTAAGTCCACCCTTTGGACTCCTCCGATTGCTATTTGCCTTTATAAGGCTTGAAACCCATTTTTGTAAGAAATGCCTCCTTTTTCAAAGGAACCAAGGCAAACTCTTTTTGCAATAACTTCATCATCCAGACTCAGATTGTAGTGACATTCGCACCGTTGGAATGAAGACGACGAGATCTATGCTTTGGTCTTGGGTCGACATCATTCTGAACACTTTGATTTTCGAGCATTCATAAACCCTCTGTCCTATGTGTCTTTCTGGAGCCAAATGGATCAATCCTCCCCACTAAGGAGCTTTTAGTCCTCCAAAAGCATGAAAAATAATCTGCAACTCTCTCTATACCCTATCTGCATCACAAGCATCCTGAAAAGGTCTCACTTCCATCTCCTTCACCTTTGTTCTTCGGAGCCTTAAGTGACGAGCCGACACCTGCTACTTCTGCAACTTGTAGTACATTGTTTTTGAAAATTACATGCTTGAATGACATGACCAACTAATGACCCAAAACATCCCATACTTGCCACGAGTTTATAACACATACTCGGTGGTCAAGTTTACAACAAGATGGACGTAATATCCCAGCTATGACAACAAGGCCAACCTATCATGGTTGCTTCAACAAGTGATGGAAAACACATCATCACTGCAACACATGATTTACATACATAAGGCCAAACACTATTGTTTTGAAAAGTGATGGAAACATAACATCACTTTCAGAGTGTAAAATACGACTCAAAACATGACTAGACATCATTGTTGCTGACCAAGTGACGTAAACACATCATCACTTTTACACTTTAAAATGCAACAAATGATTTACAAAAGAATGACCATGAAATGACAACATGTCTAGAAACCATTTTCACTTATCAATGTGAATGGGTCACCTCCTTGAGGTGGTTTTGCTTGTTGAACAACTGCTCTTCTTGGTTCACGCACCGACGCTTTGTCTTTAAGGCACTGCTCTGGATGGAGCCTCCAACAAGTGGCTCTTTGATGGCCATTTCTATCGCAATGACTACAGTAGGTTTTCTTCCTCCATATCTACTTAACCTATTTCTTTTCATGCCGTTGAGAGGGTCTTTCACGCCTCATGAGTGTTGTCATTCTTTTCCAACACTTAGAAAAGGTATGGTTATGGAATCCACAAAAGGTGCATGTCTTTCGATGTCTTGATTTATGTTCATTATTAATAACATGATCATAATCAAAATGAACATTCGAAGATCGAAAATGGTTATACCTTTCTTTGCTGTTTTTGATGTTAGTATGGCGATGAGAGCTTGCCTTAGCTCTCTCCCTGCAGTGGGCACTGCCATGGGATGATGGGGATGTTTTCCCATCATTCTCTTTCCCTGATGATGTCTCGGATGAATCTAAAACCTTTGAACACTCTCCTTTAGTGTATCTCAAGCCTGCAAATGGATGTTCGTGCACAACTTCCAAAGGTGGAGTTATGCCTTGGTTATTAACACCAAGTTCTTCTTTCTCCTCGTGCCTCATCCTTGTAAGGAGCCTCATGTTTATTTCTGTAATTGGGATCTCCAACAGACATCATGCTATGAGAAGATGAAACCGAAAGGAAATCAACATCTTTTACCTTCTCTTTTGATTTGGAAAGAACTGACGAGAGCTTCTCATCATCCGTTGTTGGTGGTTCGCTCGCTGTCTTAGTGCATTCCCCAACTTCTTTCCTGACATACCCAAGTCCTGCCTGACAGGGTAATTCCTCTACTTTAATGGGATTGACAATGCCTTGGCCATTAACGCCCAAGCCTTTTCCTTCATACCCTATTCTCTTCACAGTTTGGAGCCAATTCTTGTGGTGTGATCTTCAAACACAACGAAATCATCATCAAGAAACATACATGAAGATGGAGAACTACTTTTTACCTCACATGGGTTACACTGCAGCTGTTCCAATGTTAGGGTCCCACCCTAACCCCCTTATTTATGTAGTAGGATCGAGTCATAGTTATAGTCAAGTAAAGAGTCAATAAAGCCCATATTAATAATTGTAAGTGGTTAACCCGCATTTAATGACGGGACCACAGTTAGTTATGGGCCATGGTATTAGATAGATGGTATTAATAAGAACCATGGTGTTACACAGTAATTTGTCACTGCCTTCCTGTCAGTCACCCTACTGTGCCCAGAATTCACAATCACCAAGTTCCTGCTTCCTGAACTGGCCCAAAAACCCATTTATCCAAAGTTTTGTTCATCAGCGCGTCTGTTCCCAAAATATCCGCGATGACTGGCGCCCTGTAGTGTATCCCGCGCGCTGCCAGCTCGGAAGGACATCACTTTTCCGCGCTGGTCGCCAGCGCGCCTTTCCCGTGTTCTTCTGCGCTGACATGACTGTCCTAGTTATGTGGACGTGGCGACATCGCGTCAGTTTCCTCATAATCCGCGCTGATCCAGTTTGGGCGAATTTGTTCAAACAACCAGCCTTCCAGATAACTCCAGGCTTTGTTGTTAGCTTTGTGAATGTCGACTCCCTTCTATGGCATGTCTGTTCGACCCTCTCCAACAACTTCCCTTGAAGATAAGCTCATCCTTCCACCCTTTTAGGAGGCTCCTTCTCCTATATAAACTCTCACCATTACCATGGGCAGGGAGTTTTTGGGATAGTTAGAGTTAGCTTGGAATAGCTTGGATTGTACAGAGCTTGTAGTGCTCAGATTGCTGCTATAGGTGTGGTGTGCTAGGTGTGGAAGTGATTGATTGCTTAGGGAAGGTTGTTTTGTGCTATTTGTGTGAGAGAGAGAGTTGTTTGTCTTGGGAGAATCATCCTCAAAGGTGAATGCTTGAGATACATGCTGACTGGCCCCTCCTGAGAAGGTTACCGACGTCAGAACATTTGGTTGTACTCTTCTCTATTCTGATTAATAATAGATGACTGCTATTATTGTTCCATTCTCATTTGTCTATGCAATGGTTAAATGTGAATTACATCTTTTCTGACTGATGTATGATTACTTTTACTAGATTTCACGCTTGTGTTTGTTTCCTCTTCGTGTGTGCAGGTATCTATTCGCGAAGATCGCGGAGGATTGTGACCAGCCGAAGCGGAGGAGCGAAGGCAACATCTCTTCGTCAAACGACAATCGCAAGAATCCAAGTAGGTGCTCTTTACCTCTTGTTTAATTGTAATTAGGAACATGCGTAGCAGCATTGTGTGATTGTTGCTAGACCCCTGCTGGGCTAGTAGGGATCGCCTCTATCCGTAGAGGGGATTTACCTCTCCAACAATTTGGCGACTCCGCTGGGGAGTAGCCTTCTTGTCTCTTGAGTCCACTTTTGTGTTTGGCTTTGATTGATCTCTTTTCGAGTTTTTGGGATTGTCTCTTTTGCTTATGAACTTTCTGGGCGTTTCTGGGAAGCATCTTTATTGTTAAAAAGCTCTTGCCTTTGGTTTGGGAAGTTTTTAGTTTGGCCTTGCTTGTTTTTGCGCTCAGCGCGTTTTAATTCCAAACAGTCGCGCTGACATCGCGACCCTGTTTTTGGGTTTTCTTTCCGTCGCGCCTGTACGTCTAACAGTCGCGCTGACCTCGTTTTCAGAGACAGCGCGCTTTATTCGTGTCCTTCCGCGCTGGCATCGCGCCGCCGCTTCTTTGTGTTTCTTGTCATCGCGTCTGTGTGTTTTCTTTCCGCGCTGACCTCGTTTTTCTGAGACAACGCGCTTTATTCCTGTCTTTCCGCGCTGACGTCGCAAAGTTGCTACAGGCCTCCCCCTGTCAGCGCCGAGTTGCTGAAGGCTACCCGCGCTGATCCTGTAAAACTCATTTTTGACCAAATTGGCCTCCTGAACCTCTTGCTGTGACTTTCCCTTCTTCTCTCCACCTGTCTGATGACTTGTTTTTCATTGTTTGAACTCTGAACTGCTTGATTGCGGAGCTTGTTTTCATAAGGTTTCGTTTTTGCTCAGTTTCAAGTTTGCAAATACCTTCCCTTTTTGCTTTCGCTGCTTGGTTTGTGTTCCCATCATCGTTTTTGCAATTGCTGGATTGTGTTGTGTCTCTAGTTGACTGGTTGTGACTCTCGTCCTTCGGGTGTTTGCTTTTTTCTATTGATTTCGCACTCTAGCTCTAGGACATCTAGAGGCCGTGTGTGTGTCAAGCCTGCCGTAGGGAGCTTATTTGCTTGTTCGACCAGCCGAGTTCAGATCTGTTCATGCACTTGTTCAGTGATTGTTGGAGTGTTTTGGGTTGTGTTTCCAAGTGGTTTCTTTTCGCTTCCTCCTTGCTTGCGATCCTTGCTTGTCTTGCAGAGCTTAGATCACATAGCTCGTGCAGACCTTTGTTTTCCTCTGATTTGGAAGCTTTGGTTGAGTGTTTTCGGGAACTTTGCGTGCTTTCATTAAGTAGTTTACTTGGTGTTCCGGTTCCTCCAAATTATTTTAGATGCTTTGTGTCACTGAAAGAAAATCAAACTAGTAGCTTTTTTTTTGAAAATTGAAAAGGAAAAGAACATTTCATTGATTTGCATTTTCAAAAGAAAAGTTTCCTTTCCTCGCTTTAGTTGCATTAAGTTGCTGGTTTGCTTGTACTTGTTTTGTTTGGTAGAAAATTTTCTTGCCCTCTCGTAGCTAGAATTCATCGAACAAAACGGAATTCTTTGGCATATAGATTGCATCTAGGTAATTGTGAGCGAACATACGATAGAGCTTGAAATCGAAACTTAAACTCAAGATCAACTGTAAAATGAACCAAATGAATCTAAAAACGCATTGGAACTAAACGCAAATATCTAGAGGTCTAGGTTAGAGACGTGTTCCGGCGTCTTTAAACATAGTCACTGTTGTTTCACATTAGGTTGGGTGATTCCTCCTTCTGTGACTCGATAGTGGTCTAACACGGACTGCGCTCCCACGTACCGTCGCGTATATAGGGAGACCCCACTAGGCTCTTATCCTTTATCCTTAGGAAGCCGAGTCGGCCGCCCTACGATTCGCAATGCAGTGAACACAACATTCACGAAGATTGACCACCCGTACCCTAAAAAGTATTCTGTGGTTTTGCGAAAAGTTCGGCACACCCTCTACCTAGAATTCCAGAGCAGTCACTTTTGATCCTTTTCGGACTCCCTAAACGAAAAGGTGCCTGTGAGCATCTTGTCACTTCGTGCTCATTAAACATTCGAAGGAGACTGGAGTCATCTTTTCGTCCTTTTCTCGACTCCTGAAACATGAAAAGGTCAAGTTTGGTTCTTATGTCTTAAAATTAATTTGGCCAGGATAACATCACCCAGTTAGATCTTGTGCGCGTTAGCTTGAGTAGGTTTCGTTTTCGTTTGCTATGGCAACTTTTCCGGGATTCACTAACCCAGGTTCCCCCTCTGATGGGAATCCAGGACAATTCCCTCCTCTTGGGAATGTTGGTGCTCCGTACATGGCGACGTTGTCCCTACCAGGGTTAACTGTCGGGTTGCCTGTGTGGTTGTTTTCAACCTCTTTGGTCTCTACCGTATCGGCTGTTAGTCCATCAGTCCCTCCACCTGAACAACATCATGTTGATCCAAAGGTGGACCTCTCCCCTTCGACGCCTACTTCTACGTCCTCATCTTCTACTTCGCCTGGTGAAAGTCTTGACTCGACTAACCAGGTGGCTAAGAAGAAGAAGAAGAAGACCAAGAAGAAGAAGTCTCCTAAGGGAGAGTCTACACACACAGTCCCCCTCTCAAGTCCAGCTATCCACTCCAGTACACCTGAAGTCGGGTCACCTTCTGCTCCTCCGCGGAAGGTTAAGTTTCCTTGTCGATTATGCAGGGAGGACCATCTGCTTCGTGATTGTCCTGGCATTCCCAGGGTATTAGAAGTTTGGTCTCACGATCCGGCCCGCCCTTCATCGTCCACTGATGATCATGGCGATGCTACCTCATCAGTTGGGAATGGTAAGGAGAAAGGGAAGTTTCGAATCCCCTGTCGACTTTGTGAAGGCAAACATCCCCTTCACCTTTGTCCACTCATGGATAAAGCCTCTGCTGTGTTGGAAAGTCTTGCTGCTCCCCCGAATCCATTTCCCACCGGTTATCAACGTCTTTCTACAATTGTAGATCGCACCCTTGTTGACAAAGAGATTGCTTCAGATTCCTCTCTTGTCCAGGCTCCTCTTCCCGAACCTGGCTGTCCCCAGCCTGTTCCAGACCCGCTGTTGGTCGGAAAGAGTGTTGATTCGAGTTCCCCCCCTCTCGAGCACTCTATTTCGGAAGAGCAAAATTCTCATGTTCTTCTCGTCTCGGAAAATCCTCCGGAGCCTGATAATGGTGTTTCCACCCCAACCTCTCCCGAGGATTCAGAGTCGGTTCTTTCCGAGCAGGGGGGCAACCATATGGTTCCCCCACCAAGTAGCTCGGTCATTTCCTTTGATTGGAGTCGTTTGACTACCCCTCCCCTTCCATCCCACGTGCCTTTCTGGGTCACCGCCTATGCTTGCAATAAGGCGCTGCCCGGCACTGTGTTAGACGAAGGAGCATCGGTTAGTCTCATGCCCGTTACTACTTGGCGAGCTTTGGGTTCCCCATCGCTTGTACCTGTCGCACCGCATCTCACCGCGTTTGATGGAGGAACGAGTCAGCCATTAGGGATCCTTCCAAAGTTTCCTATTACTTTGGGGGGCAAGACTGTCTATATAGACATCTCAGTTACCCAAGGTTCTTTAGACTTCAGTCTTCTCCTTGGTCGTGATTATGTGTATGCCATGGGAGCCCTTGTTTCTTCACTTTTCCATGTGGTTTGTTTTCCACACGATGGAAGAATCGTGACGTTCGATCAATTATCATTCGTTCGTCCACAAGCCCCTCTGGCGCACTCGTCCTTCCCTCCTGGCTTTCATCCACAAGTTGCATCTGCCTCGCCGCAAAATAACTATGTGGCCACCTACCCCGTGCCCGTACCCGATCATGACACCATCGTGCATAGTGTCCTGGGGGCATTAGGTCCTGATTTCCAAGATGTCGGTCTTCCCTCCGGAGCCACTTTCTTGGGGGCCTCCACTTCCCGTTCATTATGATGAAGTCTGGACGGAGCATAGTTCACTTTCCTATGTCAAGCTCCCTAAAAAATGAGATTAGGTTGGAGCATAGTTCCTTTCCGGTGTCAAGCTCCTTAAAAAATGAAACTAGGCTTGGTTGGAGCATAGTTCCTTTCCGGTGTCAAGCTCCTTAAAAAATGAAACTAGGCTTGGTCGGAGCATAGTTCCTTTCCTGTGTCAAGCTCCTTAAAAAATGAAACTGGATCAGTCCCGAGGATAGTTCTGATCTTGTGTCGACCTCGTTAAGAAACGAAACAAGGAGTGGAGCATAGTTCCTGATCTTGTGTCAAGCTCCTTAAAAAATGCAACTAGGTGTCCGAGGATAGTTCCGATCTTGTGTCGACCTCGTTAAAAAACGAAACAAGGAGACGAGCATAGTTCCTGATCTTGTGTCAAGCTCATTAAAAAATGAAACAAGGGTTATGAGGATAGTTCTTTTACTGTGTTAACCTCATTAAAAAATGAAACAACTCCTTTTCCCAATTGAGTCTTTGATTAAGATCTCGTGAAATCCAAGTCGAGTCTTTCTAAGCTCTCAAAGGTGAACCTTCATTCCATCCACTTTGTTGAATGCAATGAAGCTTGGGGGGCATGTACCTCGATTTGCATTATTATGCTGGGGGCATGCGACCTTATAACAAGCATAGTTTTTCGTTTCAAGCTTGTGTAAACATGAAACCGAATCCAAGCAAAGTTCTCCACGGTTCAAGCTTGTGTAAAAATGAACCCATACCCGATTTACATCTCGTGATTGCCATTTTTATCCGCTGAATTCTGCTAGATGAGCCTTGGTTGTTTCATTCCATTGCTACCATCTCTTAGGCCGATCATACGCTCTCACTTGGTTGTTTATCCTTTCCTGAGGAACCGCAGCGATGAGTGGTTTTATTAGCCAGCCTCTTGACCATTACATGTTTTGAGCAGTTCCACCATTGCCGGAACCAGTTGCTATCCTTTTATACCACTCGTTCCTCTAGGACGAGTCACCTTTAAGCTCTTTTCTGACTCGTAAAATATGAAAAGATTGCCGAGTATTTTTCCCTTTTTAACTCGTTAAAGAGAATAAAAATGGACGTCGTCTTTAAGCTCTTTTCCGACATAAAGCAAGAAAAGATGGCCGAGCCTCCTCTCGACTCGTTAACGGAACGAGAGGCGGTCACTTTTAAAGCTCTTTTTTCGACCGTTTAAACTAAAAAGATTGCCGGGTGTTTGTCGTTTCGCACTCGTTATTGGCTCCAAAATGACGTACTTCCGACTGCTTTTTTACTTTTTCAGGTCGAAGTTACTATTTACGAAAAGTACTCCTCGATCGAAATGGTCGGGCGGTTCTTTCGGGCATTGTTTTATACTTTTTCGGGCTCGAGAGACACAACTTTACGAAAAAGGACCCCCCCTGGAGTCTCCTTTTCCGCTGTCTTTTCAGACTCTCTAAACAAGAAAAGACGCCGAGTTTTTCCTTTGTCAGGCTCGTTAAACACTTGATGACATCGGATATTGTCAAAATGACACTCTTCAAGCATATGCTATCCCCGTCAAGCTTGTCATCCAAAAATAACCGGGGTACCTGCCAGAAATGGTGGGGAAAATGGAACAGTAATCATAGTCATGTCGGCAGTATGTCGCTCTTGAACATGGCACTCTTCTGCTTCGTGTCTGGGTGGGATCATCTCATCTTGTTTTTCACTGGACTCCATGGGTTTGGGTTATCCTATTCGACCTCTCATCTGCCCATTGCCATCATCACTATATCCTTTGCTCATTTGATGTCAAATACTGCCAAACCCGCTACAGTGCCGCCGATATGTTCAAGAGAAGTTGACCTCTGAAATAATACAACCTCATCTGTCATCTCACACAAATCATTTTTCCTCTGTCTCGTGTCGATGATGTGGGAATCATTATGGCCCACCTTCGATCAAAGTCCCTTCCTGTCGACTTCAGCTCATTATCCAGGAGGGTGACTTAGAGACTCCTTTCAGGTGCCTTAGAGCCTGCATGCCTCAATGGCAGGTTCTTCGTGTTCGACGAGAGGTTTTCATTATCGGCCTCCGATCGGATGATTCCGTGGGTGTTCGACACCAGCTCATTGATTCACATGCCGCGGATTGTACCTATAGTACCTTGAGGGCCATTGTCATTATTGGTGGTACCTCTCGCGTCTGTTAATAGTTTTCATCATTGACTGGTAATCAGACGATGTTCATGCATGTTCGACTTCAACCCATGTATTCACATGCTTGAACTTGTACTTTGTTCGGATCGGGACGGAGCGCAAGACCCTGGATCCCCGTCTGTTTATGGTCCAGGTTGCGATTTTGTGGATGATCATTACATGACTCATTGATGGATGGCTGCGCCCATACCTGAGTCTTCATGGATGGCTGCGACCATACCTTATCATTATTATGGTCTCTTTAGCTGGGTGGCTGCGTCCATTCCACAGACCTTTTCGCATGTCTTTTGGATGGCTGCGCCCATGCCTCGACTGCATGTACTTGATTATCAGAGATATTTCGGTCCTTCTTGGTGGTGTTCCAGTTCGGCGTGTGTTGTAAAGCATTTCACCCCTCCCACTCTCTCGGTCTTCATGCTTTAGGGGGCATCTGTTACACAGTAATTTGTCACTGCCTTCCTGTCAGTCACCCTGCTGTGCCCAGAATTCATAATCACCAAGTTCCTGCTTCCTGAACTGGCCCAAAAACCCATTTATCCAAAGTTTTGTTCATCAGCGCGTCTGTTCCCAAAATATCCGCGATGACTGGCGCCCTGTAGTGTATCCCGTGCGCTGCCAGCTCGGAAGGACATCACTTTTCCGCGCTGGTCGCCAGCGCGCCTTTCCCGTGTTCTTCTGCGCTGACATGACTGTCCTAGTTATGTGGACGTGGCGACATCGTGTCAGTTTCCTCATAATCCGCGCTGATCCAGTTTGGGCGAATTTGTTCAAACAACCAGCCTTCCAGATAACTCCAGGCTTGGTTGTTAGCTTTGTGAATGTCGACTCCCTTCTATGGCATGTCTGTTCGACCCTCTCCAACAACTTCCCTTGAAGATAAGCTCATCCTTCCACCCTTTTAGGAGGCTCCTTCTCCTATATAAACTCTCACCATTACCATGGGCAGGGAGTTTTTGGGATAGTTAGAGTTAGCTTGGAATAGCTTGGATTGTACAGAGCTTGTAGTGCTCAGATTGCTGCTATAGGTGTGGTGTGCTAGGTGTGGAAGTGATTGATTGCTTAGGGAAGGTTGTTTTGTGCTATTTGTGTGTGAGAGAGAGTTGTTTGTCTTGGGAGAATCATCCTCAAAGGTGAATGCTTGAGATACATGCTGACTGGCCCCTCCTGAGAAGGTTACCGACGTCAGAACATTTGGTTGTACTCTTCTCTATTCTGATTAATAATAGATGACTGCTATTATTGTTCCATTCTCATTTGTCTATGCAATGGTTAAATGTGAATTACATCTTTTCTGACTGATGTATGATTACTTTTACTAGATTTCACGCTTGTGTTTGTTTCCTCTTCGTGTGTGCAGGTATCTATTCGCGAAGATCGCGGAGGATTGTGACCAGCCGAAGCGGAGGAGCGAAGGCAACATCTCTTCGTCAAACGACAAGCGCAGGAATCCAAGTAGGTGCTCTTTACCTCTTGTTTAATTGTAATTAGGAACATGCGTAGCAGCATTGTGTGATTGTTGCTAGACCCCTGCTGGGCTAGTAGGGATCGCCTCTATCCGTAGAGGGGATTTACCTCTCCAACACATGGTATTGATCCATGGTATTGCATGTATGAGTCATATATAAAGGATAGAGACTCCCTACGAGGAGCATCATGTCTTATTTTGTAATCGAGCTCTGCTCTATTGGAGGTTGCCCCCTCGAAGAGGCAAGTGAACGCTTTCTGAATAATAAAATACTTGCTGTCGCTTCTCACTATTCTATGTTCTGGGTATATTTCTTCGCATATTTGGTATTCTCGTATTGTCTTGTAGGTTAAGAGCATAACAAGTGGTATCAGAGCACTTTCCAGGGCCGGTGGGATCTCCATTTCTTAGCAATTTTTTTTTTTGGCTAGAGATGTGTTCCGGCGTCTTTAAACCACGGGATCTATCGTTGAGCGCATAAACCTGCGGATTTGGGGAGGCATGCACGCAGGAAATACAAGAGGTGGTCACGCTTGTTGGACTCCCTTGTAACCCCTGTGGGTACCCCTTCGAGTAGTAGCGCATTAGACAGAACCACGCACGGACTGTCTTCCAAGTACCCTCTAGGTATATCAGAAGCCCCCTAGCTCCTTTGCAACCTCGCCATAGATAAACCGTCGGTCGTCTTGCTGCTACAGTACACTGAGAACAACACTCGGAGAGATTACTCACCCGTACGATAGGGTAGTCGGGTTGTACGGCTAAGGGTATGGTTGATCCTCCTTAGTTAGAGCCCTGAAACATTGGGCCGAGTACTACTGTCAGACCCTTATGTATATTGCGATCTGTAGCACCTGACACTCCTCGAGACCATAGTTCCCTTTTCTATCTCTGGATCACGCATAATCTCTGCCAGATCAGATCTCGCAAGTGGAGTTTGCAGCAGCAACAGACATCAGTCCCGTAGTTCCAAGTTAACAGAACAGCCATTCAGATCTATTAGATCCATTAGATCCGTAGTAGCAATCTGTTCCGGCGCTCAGAGGTGTCCATTCAGATCTCTCAGATCCACCAGATCTGAGTAGTTGTGTGGGGTTCCTATAACGGGGCGCGATTTTCGTAGGACTTTTGGCAGCATTGACATTTTGGGTGCTTATTGGTGATCTAGCCCATAAGAATCAGGACGACGAGCTGAGCAAGGTGGTACCATTCAATTGTTAGTGCAAAAAAAAATTTCAGGCGGTCCCAAATTTCAAGTACATCAGATCGGTGCATGGTAGAAACTAGAGCTCAAGCTACGACCAATGAGAAGATTGACAAACTTGAACAATCCTTGAAAGACCTCCAAGATCAGCTGACGTCACTAACTAACCAACTCTCTAAGGGCAAGGCGGAAGCCTGCGAGGAGGCGTATATTGGCCATGAACATAGTGAGGGTGAGTCTAGCCACTCTCTTCACCTCTGGGGCAACCACCAACAATCCCGTCCATGACCTCCCAAGCTGGATATGCATAAATTTGATGGTTCTCACCTGACAACATGGGTAGCACAAATGGAGCAGTATGTCAATCTAAATTACATCTTAGATAATGAGACTCAGCTTATGGTGGGGAGCATGTACTTGGACAATGAAAGATGGAAATGTTGGCAATGGCATCAACGTTGCAATGGAAGTTTTTTGACTTGGGACACCTTCAAAAAAGCTCTTATAGAGCGCTTTGACCATGACTCCACTTTTTTGGGTCGTCTCACTAAGCTCTGACAGACTGGCATAGTGGATGAATATATTACAGCCTTTGAAGCCTTAGCTTTCCACACTAGGGGTCTCCAAGATGCGTTCTACACGGAATGTTTTATCAGCGGTCTTAAAGAAGCCATACAAGCCCACGTCCGACTGCACCACCCTCCCACATGGTCAGAGGCTTGCAAGGTAGCTCGTAACATGGAACGTGCGTTAGCGGCCCAGTCCACTCGCCCAAATTTCACCACCAAGGGTCGCCCCCCACAGGCTCACAACACGACTCAAACACTTAAGGTTCAAAAGGTGTCACCTGCAGAAATGGCAGAAAGAAGAAAGCAGGGATTATGTTACTATTGTGATGAAAAATACTCCCCAGGTCATAAATGAAAGGAGCCCAAATTCTTTCAAATTGATGCCACTGATTACAGCTCATCGGAGGAAGCCCCACCACTTGAGGAACCTGAGGAGGTAGAAGAGGACAACTAGAAGGACAATGTCCCTGACGAACCAGTTATTTTACTGCATGCTTTGGCAGGGATTTCTTCACCTCAAACTCTCAAAATCAGAGGTTTTATTAAGCATCGCCCAGTAGTAGTCTTGATTGATAGTGGAAGTACACATAATTTTATCCATCAAAAAGTCGCGGAAGCAGTGCATTGTTTTGTACGAGCAGTTTCTAACTTCCAAGTCCAAATTGTGGATGGGGAACAATGAAATGTGAAGGCCGCTGTGAAAATGTCAAACTTCAAATGGGGGATTATCAAATGGGAGGGTGCGACATTGTCCTCGGTGCTGAATGGCTTCGCACACTTCATCAGCTCACATAGGATGGAAAAATTGTTAAAAAAGGGCCATCATGGAGTTATAGCTCAATTTAATGCCATCCAGGCTGTCGAACCCAATTCTCTGCCGATTCATCCTGAGATGCAACAGATTTTAAATAACCATCTGCTAGTCTTTGACAAGCCTCATGAGCTTCCACCCTCGAGAGGGGAACATGATCATAGCATCACCTTGGTCCCAGGGGCCTAACCACAAAATGTGCACCCATACAGATATCTGTTCACCCAAAAGAATGAAATAGAAAAAATAATCAAGGAACTTTTGGAAGCAGGCATCATTCGTCCCAGCAATAGTCCTTATTCATCACCGGTGGTCATGGTGCTCAAGAAAGATGGGGAATGGCGTATGTGTCGAGACTTCAGGGCCCTCAATAAGTTGACAGTCAAAGATAAGTTTCCCATCCCGGTTGTTGATGATTTGCTGGATGAACTCAATGGGGCTCAATTCTTCACTAAGCTAGATCTTCGTACAGGCTACCACCAAATTCGCATGAAGGAAGTCGACATTCCAAAGACTGCATTCCGAACTCATGAAGGCCATTATGAGTTCCTGGTCATGCCATTCAGTCTTTGTAATGCCCCATCTACTTTTCAGAGCCTTATGAACCACCTTCTCAAACCATATCTCAAGAAATTTGTCCTTGTTTTCTTCGATGACATCCTCATCTACAGTTGCACTTGGGCTGCACATCTTCAACATATATATATACTCTTGCAACTGCTCCGCAAGCATAAATTATTCGTTAAGATGTCCAAGTGTTCTTTTGGCATGGAAGAAGTTGAGTATTTGGGCCACATTGTGGGGCGTGAAGGTGTCAAGGTGGACCCCAAAAATATCCAGGCAATGCAGGATTGGCCTCAACCTAAGACCTTGAAGAGCCTGAGAGGATTTTTGGGTCTCACCGGTTACTATCGCAAATTTGTCTGCAATTATGGTCGCATTGTAAAGCCCGTCACTCAACTCCTCAAGAAAAATTCATTCTTTTGGAATGATGAAGCACAACAGGCATTTACAGCTCTCAAAAATGCCATGTGTTCCACTCCAGTCTTAGCACTACCCGACTTCACCAAATCTTTTGTCATTGAATGTGATGCTTTAGGTACGGGTATTGGGGCGGTCTTAATGCAGGATGGTCGACCCTTGGCCTTCACAAGCCAACAACTAAGTGGGAAGAATCTGGGACAATCTACCTATGAGAAGGAAATGATGGCCATCTTACATGCAGTAGATACCTGGCATCCTTACTTATTGGGGCGACGTTTCCAAATCCGCACAGACCATCACAGTCTTAAATATTTTTTGGAGCAACGCCTATCATCCCCACAACAAAATAAATGGATCGCCAAAATGCTGGGATATGATTATGAGATCATTTACAAGAAAGGGCGCGAAAATATTGTAGCAGATGCATTATCTCGCCAATTTGAGGAGGAAAGTACCATGCTCGCAATTTCCCTTCCCATTCCAGAATGGATTGAAGAGGCTCGCAGGGAATGGTTTTCACATCCCTGGCTCTCCCAACTCATTACTAAATTGTAGGCGGATCCAAATTCCATCAAGTGCTACTCGTGGCGGGATGAGATTCTTTGCTACAAGGACAAAGTCGTAATATCACCAACATCCACCCTCAAAAGCCACATTTTGGCGGAATTGCACTCATCCCCCACTACAGGACATTCAGGCTTTCAGAAGACGTATGCTCGCACTAGAAGATCATTTTTTTGGAAAGGCATGAAAAAGGACATCCTTACTTTTGTAGCGGAATGCGATGTCTGCTAGCGCCACAAAGGGGAGACAGTCAAAGCACCAGGCACATTACAACCATTGCCCATTCTCGCATCAATATGGATGGAGGTTTCTATGGATTTCATTACACGTCTTCCAAAGTCAGGAAACAAGTCAGTCATCATGGTGGTTATGGACCGACTTTCTAAGTATGCTCATTTTTGTGCCCTACCCCACCCTTTTACACTGACTTTGGTCGCTTAATCTTTCATGGATCAGATCTTCAAATTGCATGGCATGCCCACTTCTATTGTGTCTGATCGTGACTCGATCTTCACCAGTAATTTTTGGCAAGAACTCTTCAGGCTACAAGGTACCCAACTAAAACTCAGTACTTCCTATCATCCACAAATGGATGGTCAAACTAAACCAGTCAACAAATGTCTGGAAACCTATCTTAGGTGTTTCACTTCAGAGAAGCAACATCTTTGGGTACAGTGGTTACCTCTAGCTGAATGGTGGTATAACACCAACTATCATGCCACCACCAAAGTGACTCCTTATGAAGCATTTTATGATCAAATCCCTCCTTCCCCTACTTCTTATATCAAAGGGTGCTCAAAGGTACAAGTAGTGGATCAACTCCTACAAAACCGCAGAACCATGCTCGCCCATCTTATTGAGAATCTTCGTCAAGCTCAAAACCACATGAAGCAACAAGTAGATCAGCATCGCTCAGAGCGCCAATTTCAAGAAGGGGATCAGGTATTTTTGAGGCTGCAACCATATAAGCAAACATCACTCAAAGATAAGGGTTGTCAGAAACTATCTCCAAAATTCTACGGACCATATCAAATACTTCAGCACATTGGAGAAGTGGCCTACAAGATAGCTTTGCCACCCACTGCAAAAATCCATCCAGTTTTCCATGTCTCATTCCTCAAGAAAGTGATTGGGAACAATTGCAGAATTCAAACTAGTCTACCTGAATTGGATGAAGAAGGGTCAATCTGGCTCCAACCTGAACAGGTCCTAGACACACGAGAACGGCACCTGCGTGGCCGCATGATCAAGGAAGTCCTTGTCAAGTGGAAAGACACCTCTCTGGAAGATGCAACCTGGGAACTAGCCACTATTCTTCAGCAGTTTCTACAGCTTCAGCCTTGAGGACGAGGCTATTCTTAAGGGGGAGGGCATGTTAGGGTCCCACCCTAACCCCGTTATTTATGTAGTAGGATCGAGTCATAGTTATAGTTAAGTAAAGAGTCAATAAAGCCCATATTAATAATTGTAAGTGGTTAACCCACATTTAATGATGGGACCACAGTTAGTTATGGGCCATGGTATTAGATAGATGGTATTAATAAGAACCATGGTATTGCTCCATGGTATTGCATGTATGAGTCATATATAAAGGATAGAGACTCCCTGCAAGGAGCATCGTGTCTTATTTTGTAATTGAGCTCTGCTCTATTGGAGGTTGCCCCCTTGAAGAGGCAAGTGAACATTGCTTTCTGAATAATAAAATACTTGCTGTTGTTTCTCACTATTCTATGTTCTGGGTATATTTCTTTGCATATTTGGTATTCTGGTATCATCTTGCAGGTTAAGAGCATAACATCCAAGGCCTCGTCCTTTGCTTGCAGCTATCGTATCAAACCTTTTTTCTCCTCTTCTCTTCATGTAGACGCATCTTCAATTCATCGTTCTCTGTTTGAAGATTATGTTTGTTTTGCTTCAGTTCTTCCATGGCCTCTTCTATGGCTTGCAACTGAAGCTGTAATCGCTCCTTTTCCTCTGTCTCTTTCTGTAGAGTTTCATACACGATTTCCACTCTCTTGGAAATGTTGACCATGGTCTCGTACATCGCTCTTTCATCCTCTGTCATTGTTCACACTGCAATTCACATCAACGCAAAGACCGCTCTGATACCACTTGATCCAGGTCCGGGTGTGAAGAAGGACCCTTCCAAGACCTTTTACTTTCATGATGTGTTAAATTGCATTTTAAAATAACATTAATGAATACATCTGCATGCGGAAAAGAAGAGGAACATAACAATCATCAGCACATGAAAACATAAGCGTTGATAACGGAGTTCGTCCAGGAGGGACTACGTCTCCGGGCCTCGGTGTCAAGATGGTGTAGGCCGCTGCATTAAGTGTTGTCAATAATGGTGATGTACACAAGAGATGATGTCGCGATCATACAAGGAAAAATGCCCTTACGCAGGAGTGGCTCTTAGAGATATTCTACTATTGGAATTCTCAATCAAAAGACTCCTATCAGTATGACACAAAAACATGCATGACGAACATCCCGCTAACATGGCATAAAAGGGATTTCAAAACAAAACATGCATGACGGCAACAAGAGTATGCTAGCAACATACAACAAGGGATCTCAAAGCATAACATGATGAGTTATGACAGCAAGTGCATCACATAGAAGATTCCCCATAAAATCAAGCAAGGGATCATGACAACATGTAATAAACAAGATCCTGCATCAACATCAATCAGGGATTCGTGCAACATAATGCATAAAGAAGAAGTACATGAACAATAATCATATACCTCACTACAAAGGGCATCTGAAGAAGTGGATGTTCATATATTTAGCGAAAACAATCCAAGGTGAATAACGTTGTTCACATTGTCGATGCGTGGGTAGGGCCCATTACCAATTTGGACTTTGGCTCCCCTTTGAATTGATAATCTTTGGCTTGTCACAGTCAGCGACATCTGAAAAAAAGTTGTCAAAGTGCTAAAGCTTGCTGAAACATCGATCTCACAACATCGATTGCAAGAGGAAGATTGCTCTGGATGCTCTATAATGTAGCTCTCTGGCTATCTGGCTTTGTAGTGCTCTGCGGCTCTACCTGACCCTTTGATTCTTTGGCTCACCTTCCTGTGCTGCCTCGATCAAGCTCTGTGGCTCTCGGCGCTCTCGCTTTCAAGCTTCTCTGAGTAAACCCGTGACACTGTCTAGCCATCTCTGGCTTTGTCTGGTCCTCTTGTTCTGTGGCTCTTCGTCGGGCGCATGGAGAATTTTAGGGGCGAATGTTCGCCCTTAGGCGAAATTAAGGGGTTTTAAATTTTTAGTGGGCGAATATTTTGTATCATAGTACATTTTTACAAATCGCCTCAAATAGCCCACCTTATTTTAAGGGAGAGGGTAAAAAAGGTAAAGTTAGCCCTTGAAATTAGGAGTTACAACCTTCCATTCGCCCTAATTTTCAAGAATATGTTTTATTTAAGTGAATCCTATGGGCCAAATACCATATTTGTAAAAGAGAATTAATAATAATATAAATAAACGTGAGGTATGGTAAACAAATAGAACATTTTTTTATATTTACTCCATAAATCACCTTATATTTAGGTGAAACCTATGGGCAAAATACTATGGGCCAAATACCATGGGCTAGATTATTATTAATACCATGCAAAAAAACATTATTAACCCTAATATTAGTATTAATAAAAATAAAAATGGCACATGGTATTGACCCATGGTATTCACGTGGAATGTAGCCTATTTAAATGGGGGAATTAAACCAACATAGATCCATCTTTACTCTGGATCTACTAAGCCCCGAGAGGGATCAAATATCGTGATATGCAAACTAGCATAGAGTGAAAAAATATTTGATCTCAAGAGTAAAAATGGATGTTGTAATTTAATGTATGTTAAACATTTTAACTTGGTTAAAATAAAAAATAAAATAAAAATCAATTATTAATTTTATTAATTTTTATAAATTACTAATAGTAATTTTTAAGCTCCAGGTTTATGATAACCCATGGTAATACCATGGTATTCATGTGAGCATAGACTATTTAAAGGGGAAATTCTATCATCTTAGATCCATCTTAATTATCGGTCTACCAAGTGCTCAGAGGGATAAATAGATTTCATCCCCCTAAGAGTGGTAGGTTGGTTTTTATGATAATGAAGATATTAAATAGACTTAGGAAATTATATTGTAAAAACATCTTAAGGTGAATGGTTAAAGCTACATTTAGTCACTTCACAAAATTTAGTAAAAAAATACCAATATCTCCATTAATATTGGTTTTTAACTTTTTCTGATTTAACAAAAAAAATTCAAAACAATGAAACCATATCACTCTTTCCGCATCACCCTCGCAGAAGATTTCTCACCATTTTTCAAACATTCTCAATATGATATCTTCATGAAAAAGTTTAGGTACTGGTGTTGGATTAGTTGTTTGAAAAATAAGCTGGTTTGTACAACCTTTCATCTTCTGTGCTATTCCTAGTTTGTCCTAATGATCTGTAGGGGTTGGAGCCACTACACCTTATTTTCCTAAAAGGTGGAGATTTTTCACCAAAAAGGAAATTAAACTACATGTTACAATGCTATTAAAAAATGCGAGACCTATGAGAATAGTGAATTATGCTAATAAGCAATTTAGATTGGGAGAGACGTAATTAAATTTTATTATTTAATTGAAGATTTCCAATTAAAATAATAATAAATCTACATTTATATATTCATATATTGATTGGAAGGATTCTCAAAATGGTCACTTCTTTCAATTAGATCCCCTTCAAGCCTTTAGGATACCTAATCCTTTCTTATATAATATGGTTGGGGCTTGCTACTTGTTGGCGTGTTGGGGTAAACAAACTTGATGTGTTTTTTTTATCTCGCAGTTGGAGTCTATGGAATAAGAAAGAAATTCGATAACTTGAAAAAAGTGGTGGCTTGACAAAAGTTGTAGAGAAAATATTAATCTCTCCTACCTTGACAGAACTCGTTGTCAGTATCAACACCTACAAGAACTTTGTTGTGGAATATTATCAAAACTAATAGAAGGATATGAAAGAGTGTATTGTAAGAACCTTGACAAACACAACCACTGAAACTTGGAACATTGTTTGTAGAAGAGAAAATTATGTTTCTTTTTTCCAAACATGTATGTTAGTATATTACAGTTTAATGAATATGTTTTCTTATTACCATAAATGGTTTCATACTTTAAAAAAACATTCACCAAGACTTCATAATGTTTTATTATTCAATAGAAGATTTGCCAAGATCTTACAAGATTTTATAATTGAGTGAAAGATTCTCCATCACCATACAAGATAATATAATCTGGTGAGAGATTCGCCAAAAAAATTGTATATACATATTATATTATTGATAAAATCGCCTTCCATTTTTCCTATGTATCATGGGGATTAGCCCATTTATTATACATATAAATTTAAGGTGGTTCTTAAAATTTTCCTTGGTCGGGCGCAACCTCCTCATTAGCTCTTTGGCACTCAGGCTCTTGCGTACTCTCTAGCACGCAGGCTCTCGGGTTCTCTGGCACGCAGGCTCTCGGGCACTCTCCAGCCTCGGCTCTCTACATTCATCGTGTTTTATAACATGTTTTTTGGGACAAGGCCGCTTAAAACATGGAGTTTGTTGGTTGAGAATAGAAGCCATTTGGACGGAAGGTTTGACTGGCGCAACAAAACCCCAAAACTGGCCTTTTTTTCATTCAAGCTCAAAATACATAGAAAACATTGAAAAATCCAAAAAAACGGACTTCAAATTTCATGAAATCGGGTCTATAAATCAAGTGGGTCTAGCCCTTTATCGCTATCGGCATATCACGCTTTCAATGGCCCTATATATCGGGGGATCACCGATATGCCAATCACCGATATGCCAATTAGATATGGATTGTTGATTTGTTCCTTGATCAGACGGTCCAGATTGCATCGCATGTCGCAATCACATTGCCCCTTTGTATCTGGGGTCGCCGATCTCCCGACCACTGATTTAATCATGGCCGTTGATCTGTTTTCCGATCTGATGGCGGAGATTGCGCGTCGTTGATTGACATATCGCAATCACTTCGGCCCGGGGTTCTTCCCTTGTCATACGCTGATGCCGATCGTTCCGATCGCCGATATTGCAATCGCAAATCGGCTCTGTCTGGGTCCCGATGTTGCGTGCCTACCTTCCTTCGACCCGATATATCGAAGATCAGTGATCGAGGGTTCTAAAGGCCTGGCCTTAAGTCCGCCCTTTGGACTCCTCCGATTGCGATTTTCCTTTATAAGGCTTAAAACCCATTTTTGTAAGAAATGCCTCCTTTTTCGAAACAAGGCAAACTCTTTTCACGATAACTTCATCATCCGGACTTGGATTGGAGTGCCGTTCGCACTGTTGGAATGTAGATGACGAGATCTATGCTTTGGTCCTGGGTCGACATCATTATGAACACTTTGATTTTTGAGCGTTCATAAACCCTCTTTGTCTTGTGTGTCTTTCTGGAGCCACCTGGATTAGGAATGATTGACTCAATTTCGGCAAAACTACTCCACTCACATTGCAAACCACATCTACAAGTGGCTCAAACATCATAGTCTTTGAAAGGTTCGGGTCTTAGGTAATCTCCTCCTAGACTTTTTCCTTGATTCACTTTTTCCCATCATAGCAAAAGATGTCACTTCTTCCTTTTCACAAAATGAGGAAGAAGCCATAAATAAAGCCCAACAATTTGAACTTATTTATGCACAATAAAGGTACCCTTACTCTATGATTCTTGATGCTCCACGACATCAAACTTTCAATAGGGAATAACTAGGGGCATCTAATGTTGTTGATGGGTTGATTGGGCATATAGCCTAATTCTAACCTACATATCAAAGGAATCCATATGGTTTTTCTCCTTCATTCTCCCAATTTACTAGAATGCTCTGAACACCAGCAACACCCACAACTAGGGATTCTCAAAACCCAGTTAAGCCACCTTCTAGGCACTCCTCACAAGGGAATCAATACTTATAGTGCACATGCGAAGGAATGTATACATGTCTTCCTACCTATAGAAGTCCTCCACAAGGAAATCCATATTTCCCTTTTCTAGGCCCTCAATAAACTAATCCCACACCCCAACAACAAGCAAGAGTCAATTTTGTTCAACCCTCTCTTCCTTAGCAACATCAAGGGTTCTAGCAGTCCAACGATTCCAACCCTCCCAACCCCAATAGGAAGAATAAGCAAAAGGGGATACAAGGACCAACTAAGAAACAATAAAAGTTGAATCCACAAGATCTGGGAAACCCCCCAAATTGGAACCAAAATTAGAATGAGACTAATAATTAACTGAGCCATAGAAGGTTGTGTGGCTCACGGTGTGAATATGATCAGGAGCTCAAAATTTGCTAAAAGATAAAAGTGTATGAATTGTGATAAGCTTGGCTTTAGATCGAAGAGCTCATCATTTTGAATCCAATGGTGTGAACGACACTCAAATCTGAGCTCGTATGTAGAATTTAGAGCAAGTCAAAGTTTAGATTTGACTTGGACACGTGGCAGGATTGGATGACATGGCAAAGGTCCCAGCTAATGGGGAAGTGCCGAGTGACATGTTTCCATTGGGTCCCGCATATCGCATATCGAAGGAGTTAAGGTAATCGGCCCCAGGAGAAGTTAGAGTTGCGATGAGATATTTCGCAATCACAGATCAGCAAAGGGTCAATGTTACAGAATCGGCCCCAACGCATAGAGGTTATGATGCGATCACAATCGTATATCGCAAGTGGATAAGAATCAGCCCTAGTAAAAGCACAATTGTGATGCGATTTATTGCATATCACAATCGCAGAAAAGTCCTGCATTATATTACTGGCGATTCTCCGCCGATGTGAAATGTGATAGGATATTCTGGAAGCGATGCCACTATAGCTTGCAATTTAATATCCCGTCGTGTCCGTGATATCACAATCGCACAAGTCACCCATTTTATTCATAAACCTTAAGACCATGGGTTTTTCCGCCGATTGTGAGTTGCGACAAAGCTGTGGAAACATCGCCTTTTCTGCCGGACTGAATACTTGGCCTTAAATACGAGATACACTTAGAAGTTGGCGGGACTGTCGATTTCGGTGGAACTACAATAATTAACTCCAGATAATGAATTTAACTGGCAGTAAGCCAGATTTTGAGGAGAAAATTGTGGAAAGACTCACAAAAGCCATAACTATGGAAATTTTCGACCAAATGGGATGCAAAAAGAGGCTGGATAGCCATTTTTGGACATTCTGAACTGATTGGAATGGGTTTTAGGATCAAAGGAGAACTTTTGGATAGGATTTTTTCAAAGTGAATCCTATGGTGCCCTGGTAAACTAGAGTGTTGATTCAGTTTAAGGGGGAGTTTGAAGATGGAGATGACCTTGTAGGGGTCTTCCAACATCCGTGTTCTTTCTACATTAGCCATTACAACAATGTTGTAGCTTTATTTCTTCTTTTCTCTATATGTGTATGGAGAAAGAGACTTGTTTAAGTACTTCAAGTGGATTGTAGTATTGTTTATGCTCTTGGAAGTTGGAGTATGGGGTCTTGATTTGAGAGCCCTTAGCTTGCTGATTGTTTCATGACTAACTATAGGTTTTCATGTGTTTAGAGTGAGAGTTCTTTGCAGAAGAATGTTTCCTTGAAGGGGAAACTAGCCACTCTTTTTGTCAGCACACTTATGTACTCTTTATTACTGAAGAATTTTGAGCATAATGAGAAGGGGTCATGCCTTTAGATCTGATCCAAGGAGATGTAGCCCAGAAGAGGTGAACTCCTTTATTAATGGTTGGTGTGTTATTGTTTGATGCATGCTTCCATTCAGTGTTTTGGTTTCATATTTTAAATTTTCTTCATGAAACTAACTTAAGTAAACACATATAAAATTCATGTTTTTACTTTATATTTTGGAGTACAAACCTCGTGCACATTTTTATATTTTGAATGGGGATTTAGCACAACATTACTAATCTGATCCATTTTAGATTAGGTTGGTATCACAACTTAGGTTTGATTTGTGCAAGGAGGAATTGACTATTGTTTGCAAGTGAATGTGTTTTGAAGCTCATTGAGGAGAAGGTTTTGGAAAGGAGAGCAAGATTGTTACAATCTCTACCACCAAGTTCTACCTCAAATTGCAATAGAAGCTTCAAGAAAAGAATGTCCCAAGGAGGAGAGCCTGCAAGAATGTCAGAGGATGTGAAGGCTTTTAGAAATGCTTTTTTAGAGATGGTAGAAATGGTGAAATTCCTCTATGAAGAGAGGAATACCAAATTGCAAGGTGAAAGCTCTAGACCTCCAAGAGGAGAATGTTGTCTAAGGGAATAAGGTAACAAGAATGGTGATAAGCCACCATATTCTCCACAATCTTCATGTTTTTCTACAACTCTTATGTAAGATGCTAGTGTAGAAAGTCCCTCAGATAAGGTAGATGGACACGTCTATACCTTTTCCCACACGATGTGGAAGATGAGGTTCTATCAGCACCCAAATTCGAGGAGATGAAAGAAGAGAGCCAAAGAGTCCAAGAGGACACATCCAAAATCAAAAGGGAGTTCGAAAACATCTTCGTATGTTAATCAAAAGATGCGGCAAATGGTAAGAATTTACATGCTTTTTCCTTATGCAAAAGTGTTGACGTAAATTCATTTGCAGCCTTTGAAAAACACAATAAAGGCATTGGATCCAAGCTATTGACCAAGATGGGTTACAAGGGAGGAGGCCTTGGAGTAAACCAGGAAGGCATTAAAAATCCAATTGAGGCCAAGGAGAGGTCTAAATATGAAGGCTTAGGCTATGTTGCAAAAGAAGAATGGTCTTCTAGCGACAGTTCATGGATATCATGATCCTTTTGTCGTAAGAGAGGACATGAGGAGGTAAGATGTTCGGAGTTGCATCCATAATTGGTTCCCGCTTGGTTCCTCAAGTGTAAGGAGGACTTGAAGTGGAAAATGTCTCCAAAGAGAGATGAAAACATTGAAGAAAAAGGGAAGCTAAGTTCTTCTTGCCACACAAGTTACTCGTGCAAGTAGCGTAAGCCAAAGGACAACAGAAAGAGATAAGTGTGAGAAAAGGAAAGCAATCATCAAGAAGATGTTTATGTGTACTGGAATTGAGACCAAAAAGAGAAAATATCATCCAAGGTTAAAGGCAAGTGAGCCAAGAGGAGCTCAAAAGAACTTTTGTACTCACTGCAATATCAGTGGACATTAGGTTGAGAAGTGTTGGAAATTGTTTCCACAACTTCATCCTGGTAAGGGCAAGAAAATCATGCAAGCACCAGAAGAGGAAGCAACAAAAGAAAAAGTGGTGTAAGATGTCACCATCCCTAAAGCAACTTCAGAAGAAGAGAAAGTTCAAATAGAGGGTTCATTTACCTGGTTGGGTAAGAAATGGGCAGACTATTTGTCCAGCTGAAGTTTGTAAATTTCTGTTTTGCACTAGTTTCATATCCCCATAGTTGGGTAACTTGTAAAAGTGATGTTCATAAATAAATCACTTATATGCAACAATGTTTTCTTTAAGCATTACAATGCTAGTTTGGCTTGTTGATAGTCAATTTGAATGGAAAATTTGGGAGTCAAGTTTATTCCATTTTGTAAAATGCATTTCTATTCGTAGTTTGAGAAAGCATTTTAAAACTATTGTATGAGTAGTCACAACACATTTAGTATGTTCCAAATGTGTTTAGCACTCAAGTTATACAAGTATTCACTATGTGAGGCTTGTTTTGGTTCATTTGGCAAAGTATTTAGGATCTTATCCTTGATAAGGATTTTGTAGATGAGCACCTTGGAATTCTTCTTGGAAAGGATGTTGCTGTGGATGGCCATAATGACATGGAAAAGCTGAGAAGAACACTGAACTTGAATTATTTGGTCAAGTTATATTTTAAGTTCAGCTTGAGAAAAAGCCAAGACATGTACAAGTCAAGGCACTACAAACATCGATTGGATCGATTTTGGAAAAATGAAGGAAATGTACCTTCAAATGCTGAACAATTGAAAGTAAACTTTTGGAGACCAAATTTTTTTCACTGGGGAACAGTGATTAGGAGCTTAAAATTTGCCAAAATATCAAAGTATCGAAATCCTTATAAGCTTAGCTTCAGATCGAAGATCTAGTCATTTTGAATGCAATGGTGTGAATGGCAATCAAATCTGAACTCATATGCAGAAGTTAGAGAAAGTCAAAGTTCATATTTGACTTGGAAATGTGGCAAGATTGGATGAAATGGCAAAAGTCCCAACGAATGGGGAAGTACGAAGTGGCAGGTTGCCATTGGGTCCCGCATATCGCATATTGGAGGAGTTATGGTAATTGGCCCCTGGAGCAGTCAAAGTTGCGATGCGATATATTGCAATCACAAATAGACGAAGGGTCAATGTTACAGAATCCACCCCGATGCAGAGAGGTTGTGATGTGATCACAATCACATATCGCAAGTGGATAAGAATCGACCCCGATAAAATCATGGTTGCGATGCAATTTATCGCATATCGCAATCGCATAAATGTCCCGCATTATATTACCACCTATTCTCTGCCGTTGCGAAATGTGATAGGATATCTTGTATGTGATGCCACTATAGGTTGCGATTTAATATCCTGTCAGGTCCATGATATCGCATTTGCACAATCACCTGTTTTGTTCATAGAACTTAAGACCACGGGTTTTTCCGTCGAATGTGAGTTGCGAAACTGTCGTCTTTTCCGCCAAACTGACCACTTTGTATGTGACTGGTGGGCTCCAGTATTGTAGCAATAATGCTACAACTCCTGGGGCTCCCTATCTCTAATTTTATCAAACCGGTGGTTCGTACAAACTTGGAAGCGACGGTGCTGTATGCACAAGTACTAACTCTTGTCGCAGCTGTCACTTGGTCAGCTGGCACAAGTCCGCTAGGGCTCAAGCCAACTTCTATATGCTCTCAGAAGAAGCTTTCTAAATGATGGACGAAGGCTATCTCAAGGGAAATTGATCTACTTTGCAAAAATGAACTGAAAGCCAACAAAGCATGGAAACCCTAGTAAACCCTAATTTGACTAGCTTGACCCTTACAATGCAAAAATGTGAATGAAACTTCTACCAATGATGCCATTACTTCTAGTGAGTTGAAATGCATGAATCTAAGCTACTTGCATATGAAAAGACATGCTTTTGTATTTTGTTCTTAAGTGGTTGGATTTATTGTGATGGTGCTTTTGATTAGGGTTTGACTGTGCAGGAGCGGTTCGAAGGGAAGGAAAGCTTGGGAAAGGTCAGGGGGGCTAGGAGAGGTCCTAGGGGGTCCCTAGCATCAGTCCACAGAAATCTACAACGTTCAGGTGCTCAGCAACCGAGTTTGCAGGCTTCTACAGGATGTCTGCAGGGGATCCTACAGGAAACTCAGGGATTCTACAGGAAGTCTGTTAACTTCTACAGGATGTTCTACCGTGGGAGTTTTGGGTGATGGTGAAGTGATGGAGTGGTATGGGTGGATAGGTAGGATGGAGATGGAGCTGGTGATGGCTCAGGGGTAGAGAAATAAGGTAGAGAAAGAGTGCATGAAGTCGGTTGGTGGATGGAAGGATGGGATCAACGAAAGGTCAAGAAAATGGAGCTACGTGAATGATGGAAGAGCTGGAAGGTAAATGAACTGAACAGAGGTCGATTAGGTGGCTTTAGGCGTGGTTGATAAGAAGAGGAAGGAAATGGAATGATGTGGAGCAGTGTAAATAAAACAAATTGCTTATGATTGTCACCAAAAACAAGAACTCATTAACCTGCTACCTGTGCTATTAAACCAATGAACAACAATGTAAATTGTGAAGGGAACTCGTGCATGGAAGTGGAATGAAGAAGTATGGCTCAAGATCAGAGTGCATGGATGGATCTACAATTAAAGTGACTGTGTTGCAGCTTGCATGAAAGTAAAAGACTGCGTTTTTTGGTGGTTGGTACAGAATGCACCCCAATCTCTAAACAGAGATGGCAGTGAAGCACTATCAACCTTTTCTTGGAGCTCTTGATGAATTACAATCCTCCTATTCTAATCTAAACAGCTGAAAGAGAATTAACCATGAACTAATCCTACTTAATCACATTAAAAAGACTAAATCAGCATACTGTATTTTCGAAATGCATGTCAAAACAAAGAAACAAAGTGCTAAAAAAGAAAGACAATAGCAATACAAAGAAGAGGAGGTCTATTGCTCTCAGGTTGGGCCCTAATCTGAGAGCTATAGCTCCCTTAAAAACTCAGAATTAGATCCAAATCTGCTTGCCTTTATTCATAATCAAAAGTCTAATGTCATGCCAAAACTGGCTTACAAATCGAATTACAAAATGACTACCTACTGGCCAACTACTAGCTACAAAAATTGACTAACCACTAGCTCCCCAAAATGACTAACTGAAATGAGGTCTTGAGCCCTCTTATTTATACAATTTGAGGACCCAACAGTCCTCCTAAAATTTAGGGACTTGGCTGCCCAAGACTTGTAGTTAACAGCAGTCCAACTTGACTTGCTTGGCTGCCCTTGAGCTGATTGATTCGGTGGCCCTTGAACTCCGAGCTGATGGTGGAGAATTCGAGGTAAGGGCCCATAAATGAGGGGGACACCTTCCTACAAATCCTCTAGCTTGTTCTCCCACGAATTTGGTTGCCAAGTGCTCATTAAGACCTTCAATTTTGTCTCCAAGTTGACCAAAAAGGCTACACAAAGCACCCATTAGACTTGTTGGCATAATGACTAACCAAATTCACTCTATTAACATAAAAATAATCAAAAACATGCAATAAACAAATGAGAATGGTGGACTAAGCCAAATTAGGAGGTTGAATGAGCCCAAATAATTGTACATTTTTGGGGCTCATCATCACCCCCCTACTGAAAGTGTTGCTCATCCTCTGAGCAACCAATCTCTCTCCTCGTCTTTGATGGCCCTGGTGGCTTCTTTGGCTAACATCTCGGCCGATTCCTCCTTTGGCTTCCCTACTTTCAAACTTCCTGTAGAAACAGTTCGCTGGCTTCCTGTAGAAACAGTCCTCTGTCTTCCTGTAGAAACAGTCCTCTGTCTTCCTGTAGAAACAGTCTGCTAACTGTTCTCTGTCTTCCTGTAGAAGCAGTCTTTGAGTCAACTGTTTTGGTCTGCGTGGCTGAGGGTGCCTTCTTCTTGAACTGTGCTGCTAGGCATGGTGAGAATACCCGTGTGACAGTGTCACATTTTTCATCATCATTCATCACTGCTTCATTGAGATCTTGATCTGTCTAGACAGATCTGAATATAGAGCCGAGATGTAACCCTTGTTATTTCTGCACTATATACACAGTCTTCTTTGTCCATCCAGGATACTGCGTTTCAGGTATGCCGAGCTTGTAATTGCTTCAGTGATAGATTTAGAGCTACTTTTCACACTAACCATATAACAACCACAAAAAGAAAAAAGTAGTTTATATGTGCACAGGTGAGCGCTACAGTGGTTTATCATTATCATGTGGAGCATTTGTTAACAGGAACCTTGGAAGAGAATGTGATGCAGTGCTATTTGAAAGAAATTCCGTGTATCCCACAAGCAAACCACCATTCTTGACCCACAGGCAGATTGGTTTTAATTGTCCCCACTTCAACCAAGCTAGTTCACCACCCTTTAAAATCTCATGCATGGAAATGGTATTTTTGAGCCTACCTTTCTTCAAGCTTCACTGTGTCCTGCTTGGCTGTGGTTGATTTTCTTTTCAGCTGGGCTGTGGCAGCCTTCATCTTCTCCCCCTTTCTGCTCTTCTTCCTCACTGTTAGAAGGACTAATATCTTTGGCCAAAACTCTTCATTTTTGTCCAACAGTTCAGTTCACCACATGACATAATCTCAATACGTTCATCCACCAATGGTCCTGGACACCCTTGCAAGTTAGCTATCACGACATCCTTCCCAGCAGCATATTTTCCTGTGTCTTCATTGCCATTCTCATCCAATGAGGATGTTGATGGTCCTTGCAAAACATCCTGCTGAGTAGCCTCTGTTACACATCTCCCTGCATGATCTTCATTTATTTCTCCCAATATTGGAATTGAAATAGGCTGTTTTGACTGTCCATAATCAACATGTTTTTCTTGAAAAGATGCAATAACAGTTGTGTTGTGTCCAGCATCATTGTCTCTTGGATTTTCATTCATCCCACCTTGTCGTGTACCCTCCATCTCTGTCAGACTGCTCCGGAAGGCTATGCTGTATTTCCTGTAGAAGACTTCACCCGTTTCCTGTAGAACGTGATTCTGCCTTTGGGTGAGCCCGATGCACTAGAGAAATTCGAAAATAAGTAGGAAACTCAACGGAGGACGATAGATTAAGCCGATTGTGGAAGCAGAGGATGTATTCTTTGAGTGAACATGATGCAAGTGCAAGTTGACTAACGGTCTTTGAATTTAAGCCGAGCGCTCAGTGATGTCTGCGTGATTTTTGGAGTGAGGTGGCACATACGTGTGCTGGCTTATGCGACTATTTTGCAATCATGAACTGCAGTGATCACTATTTGTTCTCTGCTTGAAATCTCATCGATTCAGTTGCACTGGAGTTAGACTGCCCATACTGTCCGTTTTTTGACTTTCACGTGCATGGCTGACCCATGCATGCTGCGTGACTTGCTAGAGAACTGGACATCAAGTGAACCTTCCTAAATTCGTGGCTTAATTCCATCACTCCATTCGTTCATGCAGTTCTTGAATTAGATTCATGCAATAGAGGAATAGGTTTTGTCACGTACCTGAAGCCAAACGGCTGCTTGTGAAGCTTCTTGCTGCTGCATGCTCTGATCCTTTGATTGCATGAGGCTTGGCTAATGATTTTTGATTGCTTTTCCTTGTGCAGGTGTCCTCTGGCCAGATCTGAGCTGCATGCAATCGTTTCCACGTTCAACTCTGCCCGTTCAAGCTGCTGCTGCTGCATGGTCACAAAACCAGAACTTCTTTTTGCCATTTCTCCCAAACGGTAGATCGGATTGATCTGAAACTCGGTGATCATGTTCCTATCATCATTATACATCTCCCATAGCAAAATCGTGATCAATGGATGCACGGATTTCGAGAAAAATGGAAAATGGATGAAGATTTCAGAGCTCGATTTCTCGGAAACCGTGCATCGGAATCAGCTGAAACTGCTTGGGTAGGTTACTATCACCCATGTGCATCTCCCCATGAAACAGGTTTTAAAACAGATGCACGAATATGGAGAAAATGCAAAAATGGCTGATGGTGATGGAGGCTGATTTCTTGGAAACCGTGCACCGGAATTGCATGAAACTGCTCAGGCATATTTTCATCAACCTTGTACAATTCCCCATAAAACGGTTTGTCAAATGGATGCATGCTTTTCAAGTTATGGTAAAAACAAATTCTGCTCTATGTGTTTTTGCTTCAAGGCACTTTGCATTTTGGTTGCATGGGATGACAAAATGAATTTTGGTTGTGATGCAGGTATAGAGATGATGGAGGAGGAGTTGGAAGACTGCATGAGGACTTCTGAACCCTTGAGGAAGCTACCATGTTCGCCAAACCACTTTTTGAAATGCATGCCTAGTTTCCCACAATTTCTACAGGAAGTTCCTGTAGAAGCACAATGAGAAGCACAAGGAGGTGAAAAAATGATGGATGAAGGCAAGGGATGGACACACAAGTTCTTGTAGGCCTAATCAACAGATTCCCACCATCAGATTCACTTTTGAAATTGGATTTGGCTCGTCCAAAGGTTCTACAGGATGTTTCTTGTAGAAATACAGAGCTTCCTGTAGAAGGCACAAGAAAGAGTCCTTTGACCTTGATTTGAGTGCTCCTCCTGTCATGAAACGTCCTTCTTGCAACCTGCAATGTCATTGCTACAACATGAAATTATTCAATGGAGATTAGCTTTATTTTTCTTTTTCTTTTTCTCTTTTTTTTTTTTGAAAAACAACTAGGGCGCCTCATGGAGGTTTTCACCCTAATTGCCTGCCTTGGGCGCCTCCAAGGGAGGTTTTCACCCAAAGATCTTATTCTATTTTCTCTTTTTTTTTTTTTTTCAACCCATTGACCGCCTCATGGAGGTTTTCAATCAATGAGCCAACCTAAGGCGCCTCCGAGGAGGTTTTCACCTTAGATTTCTATTTTCCTCTTTTTTCATTTTTTTCTTTTTCTTTTTTCTCATTTTTTTTTTTTTCCTACCCTACCCTACTTGAAAAACAAAATCATTTTCAAGTATAAGAATACTTCCAATGGAGCCATTTGCACATCGAGATTAGAGAAAAAATGATGTGAAGGCTCGAAATGCATGCTTGGACAACTATCCGGACTTTAGAGACCAAATTATCTGACTTTGAAGGGATCAAACATAGCTGAGGAAGAGAGTACCGCTGCAACTTAGTCACCTTCTGAAACCATATCTCAATATAGCTTTGATATCCTTGGTCCTTTTGCTGATCTGGATCATTCTTCATGTCACCTTCTATCATAACCTTCTCATCTTCCTCTTTTTGCTGATCTTTCTCTTGAGTACATGGAAGATTTGATGGTATCCATGAAGGAACTCTCTCGATCTCTGATTCTGATCTCTTCTCTTCATCAAGTGCAGCCCATGGTTCTTTGATCTCCTCTTTGGAATATTCTTCTGCTGGATGTGGTCCTTCAATGCTTGCAATATAGTCTCTTTTTTGCAATACTCTTCCTGAGCTATGGTGAAGATCTTGGAGCTCAAGAGGAGTTGTTTAGACATGTTGTGCCTCAGATTTGCAATGGGGTTGAGCTGCTCCATTGTATGGCTTTGGAAATGGTACGGGTAGTTGAGTGGAGGTGTGAAATTGAGATGGAGATGGATGGCATTGTGATTGGGTAGGCATTTGAGGTTGCCTTGGTGGAGGAGGAGGTGATGGTTGTGGATGAGCAGGTGGTGGAGGAAAATGAGCGGGATGAGAGTTGTACTGGGGCCTCCACTCCTGATAAGGTGCATTCCACTGAGGCTGTGGCTGAGCATAAGAGTGAAATGAATGAGCAACTGGTTGGGCATAATATGGATCTGTGAAGGAACAAGGAGAATATGACCAAGGAGGAGGTGTAGACCAGGAAGGATGAGCAGGGGGACCCCAAGAAGGCATGTAAGTGGCTTGATAGGGGTCATAATAGGTCTCAGGTGTCCCTTGCAGTTCCTGCTGGTAAGACCTAGGTCCATATGGCCTCCTTTGGTTCATATAATGGAGTGGTTTAGTGGCTCCTTTGGTTCTCTGATATGCAACTTTAAGTCCAGGCAGGGAAGGGCACTGATTTGTAGGATGGTATTCTTCACAGATGAAACACACTTCTAGAGAGTGCATTGGACATTTGTTCCTAGGATGCTTTCTAGTGCACCTAGGACAAAAAATGGCCAAAGCCCTCTTGGCTTCTTCTTGCTTCTTTTGGATCCGCAAGGTATCCAGTTGCATGGCAAGAAATTGCCTCATATCACTCTTGAAATCTTCGATCTGATTTGCAAATTCATCTTTGGATAAGATGTTGCTCCCAACATTTCTGCTTGTAGCCATTTGCTCCAGAGGAATGTTTTCTTCTTCTTCTCCCCTAGAGGTTCTTCAAATATGTCTTGATGTCCACCCAGGGGTTCTTCAATCACAGCCATCGAAGAAGAGAGAAGGCTGTGTGAAGCAGTGGGGGTGTTTTGCAATCATTTTTCTAACTTATCTCTACTCCTACAAGGCATGAAATGAAATCTTTTTGCTTGATTTTTTTTTTTTCTACTTCTACATGCAAAACTGAAATAGATTGAACTGCAACTAACTATCTTGCTAAAATGAAAATGCGGAATTGAAATGAAAGCAGGAAAGAACTAATCTACTTTGCTCAAATGAAATTGCAGGAATGGAAAGGCTAGTCTACGCTTGCAGAATTGAAATGCTAATCTACGCTTGCAGAAATGAAATTGCGGAATTGAAATGCTAATCTATGAAAGCAAGAAATGCTAATCTATGAAATCAAGAAATGCTAATCTATGAAAGCAGGAAATATCTATGCTACTTTTGCAGAATGGAAATGAAATAAACTACTTAGCAGAAGGTAAGAGTAAGAAAATAGAAGAAAAGCAACAATTACTAATACTCTGACGCTTCCCCGGCAACGGCGCCAAAAAGATGGCGGGCTCTAGTATTGTAGCAATAATGCTACAACTCCTGGGGCTCCCTATCTCTAATTTTATCAACCCGGTAGTTCGTACAAACTTGGAAGCGACGGTGCTGTATGCACAAGTACTAGCTCTTGTCGCAGCTGTCACTTGGTCAGCTGGCACAAGTCCGCTAGGGCTCAAGCCAACTTCTATATGCTCTCAGAAGAAGCTTTCTAAATGATGGACGAAGGCTATCTCAAGGGAAATTGATCTACTTTGCAAAAATGAACTGAAAGCCAACAAAGCATGGAAACCCTAGTAAACCCTAATATGACTAGCTTGACCTTTACAATGCAAAAATGTGAATGAAACTTCTACCAATGATGCCATTACTTCTAGTGAGTTGAAATGCATGAATCTAAGCTACTTGCATCTGAAAAGACATGTTTTTGTATTTTGTTCTTAAGTGGTTGGATTTATTGTGATGGTGCTTTTGATTAGGGTTTGACTGTGCAGGAGCGGTTCGAAGGGAAGGAAAGCTTGGGAAAGGTCAGGGGGGCTAGGAGAGGTCCCAGGGGGTCCCTAGCATCAGTCCACAGAAGTCTACAATGTTCAGGTGCTCAGCAACCGAGTTTGCAGGCTTCTACAGGATGTCTGCAGGGGATCCTACAGGAAACTCAGGAATTCTACAGGAAGTCTGTTAACTTCTACAGGATGTTCTACCGTGGGAGTTTTGGGTGATGGTGAAGTGATGGAGTGGTATGGGTGGATAGGTAGGATGGAGATGGAGCTGGTGATGGCTCAGGGGCAGAGAAATAAGGTAGAGAAAGAGTGCATGAAGTCGGTTGGTGGATGGAAGGATGGGATCAACGAAAGGTCAAGAAAATGGAGCTACGTGAATGATGGAAGAGCTGGAAGGTAAACGAGCTGAACAGAGGTCGATTAGGTGGCTTTAGGCGTGGTTGATAAGAAGAGGAAGGAAATGGAATGATGTGGAGCAGTGTAAATAAAACAAATTGCTTATGACTGTCACCAAAAACGAGAACTCATTAACCTGCTACCTGTGCTATTAAACCAATGAACAACAATGTAAATTGTGAAGGGAACTCGTGCATGGAAGTGGAATGAAGAAGTATGGCTCAAGATCAGAGTGCATGGATGGATCTACAATTAAAGTGACTGTGTTGCAGCTTGCATGAAAGTAAAAGACTGCGTTTTTTGGTGGTTGGTACAGACTGCACCCCAATCTCTAAACAGAGATGGCAGTGAAGCACTATCAACCTTTTCTTGGAGCTCTTGATGAATTACAATCCTCCTATTCTAATCTAAGCAGCTGAAAGAGAATTAACCATGAACTAATCCTACTTAATCACATTAAAAAGACTAAATCAGCAGACTGTATTTTCGAAATGCATGTCAAAACAAAGAAACAAAGTGCTGAAAAAGAAAGACAATAGCAATACAAAGAAGAGGAGGTCTATTGCTCTCAGGTTGGGCCCTAACCTGAGAGCTATAGCTCCCTTAAAAACTCAGAATTAGATCCAAATCTGCTTGCCTTTATTCATAATCAAAAGTCTAATGTCATGCCAAAACTGGCTTACAAATCGAATTACAAAATGACTACCTACTGGCCAACTACTAGCTACAAAAATTGACTAACCACTAGCTCCCCAAAATGACTAACTGAAATGAGGTCTTGAGCCCTCTTATTTATACAATTTGAGGACCCAACAGTCCTCCTAAAATTTAGGGACTTGGCTGCCCAAGACTTGTAGTTAACAGCAGTCCAACTTGACTTGCTTGGCTACCCTTGAGCTGATTGATTCGGTGGCCCTTGAACTCCGAGCTGATGGTGGAGAATTCGAGGTAAGGGCCCATAAATGAGGGGGACACCTTCCTACAAATCCTCTAGCTTGTTCTCCCACGAATTTGGCTGCCAAGTGCTCATTAAGACCTTCAATTTTGTCTCCAAGTTGACCAAAAAGGCTACACAAAGCACCCATTAGACTTGTTGGCATAATGACTAACCAAATTCACTCTATTAACATAAAAATAATAAAAAACATGCAATAAACAAATGAGAATGGTGGACTAAGCCAAATTAGGAGGTTGAATGAGCCCAAATAATTGTACATTTTTGGGGCTCATCAGTGACCACTTGGACTTAACTACGAGATAGGCTTGGAAGTTGGCGGGACCGCTGATTTTGGCAGAACTGCCAGAATTAACTCCAAATAATGAATTTAACTAGCAGTAAGCCAGATTTGGAGGAGAAAATTGTGGAAAGACTGACAAAAGTCATAACTATGGCAATTTTTGACAAAATGGGATGCAAAAAGAGGCTAGATAGCCATTTTTGGACATTTTGAACTCATTGGAACAGGTTTGGAGATCAAAGGAGCACTTTTGGATAGGATTTTTGCAAAGTGAAGCCTATGGGTGCCTTGGTCAACCAGAGTGTTGATTTAGGTTAAGGGGGAGTATGAAGATGGAGATGACCTTGTAGGGGTCTTCCAGACTCCATGTGCTTTCTGCAGCAGCCATTATAGTAGTGTTGTAGCTTTATTTCTTCTTTTCTCTATATGTGTATAGAGAAAGAGATGTGTTTAAGTACTTCAAGTGGATTGTAGTACTATTTATGCTTTTGGAAGTTGGATTATGGGGTCTTGATTTGAGAGCCCTTAGCTTGTTGATTGTTTCATGACTAACTGTAGGTTGTCATGTGTTTAGAGTGAGAGTTCTTTGCAGAAGAATGTTTCCTTGAAGGGGAAACTAGCCACTCTTTTTTTCAGCACACTTATGTACTTTTTATTACTGAAGAATTTTGAGCATAATGAGAAGGGGTCATGCCTTTAGAGTTGATCCAAGGAGATGTAGCCCAGGAGGGGTGAACTCCTTTATCAATGGTTGGTGTATTACTATTTGATGCATGCTTCCATTCAATGTTTTTGTTTCATGTTTTAAGTTTTCTTCAAGAAACTAAATTAAGTAAATACACATAAAATTCATGTTTTTTCTTGTTATTTTGGAGTACAAACCTCAAGCACATTTTTATATTCTGAATGGGGAATTAGCACAACATTACTAATATGCTCCATTTCATATCAGAATATGTGATCATTGTGCCCATGAGAAGTGGATAGTCCTACAGGACCCAATGAAATGGGAATTTTCCTAGAGCGGATGAGCTATTAGGCTTTTTATTTTTATTTTGAATTGTATTTAATTTATTATTATTATTATTTTTCTTCTGCAAATGAGTGGGTTGGCCTTCGTTTTAGAAAACAAGAAGATAAGCAGCGAAAGAGATAATTGAAAGACAATTATTTTGTTTCGGCATCAATTGATGACATTGCAATAGGTCTAGGGGTTTTTATTTGTGTCGTACTATATCTTTATTAATAACAATTATTGGCTAAAGGGTTTTTTGGTAGCTCAGGTCTTGGATAATTGCTTGGAGTGCTTGTCACCAACTTTGAGCCAACGCAATCCATATCAAGCCTAGTCACCTTTTTCTCTTATAGCCTCATCAATTTGTGTTTCATGTTTAAGATTTGGAACTATTGCTTGCAACTTCTCTTAAAATGGTAATACCTTTAACTATTTTTTGCCATAGCCATTTATTAGACAATGTGTTTCCTGTCATGAAACCATCATAAAAAATCCTTTAAAATTTGTCATAAACCATAAATAATAAATAGTAACAAATGAAAGATGAAAATTGAGTGTAGAGGTACCTCCAAGGGTGAAAGAGTAGTTTTGAGATGCATGTAATAGTCACTTGCTATGTAAAACATTGAAGGCAATTGTTTGAGGATGTGCTAGATGCCCAACTGCGTTAGTGCATGACCAACATGTATTGGTGGGTGCCCTAGATGTGTCACTTTGTTCTCCAAGAGGTATGCTTATCACTTGCAGTCACTCTGGCAAAGAAAAATGGCAGTTTAAGTGTTTTATGATTTCTCAAGCAAGTCAAACTGTAAGATTTCTTTTATTTTATGTAACATCCTCCTCCCACACTTACCCAAGCTAACTGGTTCATCGGGGTAAATATGTGACGAAGAGTTACGATAATATGACTCAAACTTCTAGATCACTTTAAGGAAGTAGAATCGACAAAACCAAACTAAACTGACCTTCCTTAGAAGCTACATGACCCTTAAGGGCTAACAAACCACTGTAGGTGCCTAATCCCTGAGTTAACTTGCTTCTTGACTTCAATAGACCCCCGGTGGCTCCCATGACAAGGCCTCTAAGCGACTGTAACCCTCCAGTTGCTCCCACTAAAAGGAATTCATGTGACTATAGTCTTTTTCAGGCAGTTTTGTGCCATCGAACCCAAATTCCAAGCCACTTTTTTAGGGCTAGGATTCAGGCCCGTGCCTAGAACTTGATGAAACTCCTAGAAATTATTAATAACATGAAAAAAGGCCTCTAATATAAAACTTGAACAAGAACCTAGCCTGACTCATATTAACCATGGCAAACAGTTTGTCAAACACATCACAAACATGTAAAGTACAGGTCATAACAACAAATCAGAACATAGGGACTTCATACTTATCTGAGAAGCGTCAAGAGGGTCTGATTTCCTCTCATAATAGCTGCATTATCATCTATTAGGTCATATATTCATTAACATATCATCTAATAACCAAAACATGGTGAGATCCATAACTCAAGACTGTCATAAAAACATATTTATAACCAACATATAAGAAACAAATTAATAATGAAAAAATAACCATTAAGACCTCATAATAGCAAGCACCTTTACACATAAAACATAAGAGGTACAAAGCTCTTATGAACATATGCAATTCCAACTATGTCAGGGACTTCCACGTACCACCCAACAATAGATTGGGCTGAACCAAATCTCTCTTTTAGCCAATCACCCCTGTGCCATATTCCAAGCATGAATGTAGGAACTCATGGAATAAACCAAGAACACCAAACCATGGCTTCCAGAGGCCAAACTACCTCAACCCTTAACTGATGATTCCACCTCATGGTCAGACATCACTAACCATCTCTAGATCGGTCTCTACCTAAGTTGTCTAGGGCTCTAGAGCATTTATTCCAACTCGGCTTCCAGGACTAGTAACTGAACCCATATCTATCGCTGGGCTCCAAAGCATTTTTCCAACCAAGGCTTACAGGACTAGTAAATCAACCAACCAAGATATCCATAACGGTTGTCCAACCACGGCTTACAGGACTAATAACTCAACCCAAGTTGTTACATGGCTTCCAGAGTGTTTGTCCAACCAAGGCTTGAGGAACTAGTAATTCAACCCACAACCAAAGGAACATGAGCACCAACCAGAAAATAAAGATAAAACCCACAACACCATGGCTATCCAGGAAATGGAAAGGCTAGGCAAAACCAATGTCAATCCAGGCAATCCTCCATGCCAATGACATATCATAACCAACAAATCACATGCATGTGTCATGCATGCCAAAACTAGCAAGGAAATCATACATGCAATTCGGTACCTGAAAGCAAAACCCGTTATAGCTATTGATCCCACTATCCTCTTGTGCTTTCCTGCTTTTCCTTTGCCTTCTTGCTCCAAATCCCATGTTGAGAAATAGCAACAAGAAATTCTATTTTTCCTTGAATTAAACTGTGATTTAAAATAGAATTCTTTTCTCATAACAATTTGAAAATAATTAATTAAGTTTAATTAACTTAATTAATTTAGGAAATTCGAAATCGAAGTCTTTTAGAAGACATGTATATGTTCTCCCTAACTTATAGGAGTTAAGGATGAGTTATGAATGAGTTGTAATTAGTTAACTCAGTTTATTGAGTTAAGTCCAATTAAATTAGTTCCAATCAGTTTCAGGAACTAATAGTGAGTAAACAGTCAGTTGGGACACTAGTGACCTAATTAGTGCTACTCTAGTTAATTGAAGATTCTGCCATCAAAAAATCATGCATGTAGATTTTGAGAAAGACCCAATTGAGACTAGAGTGCAGGGACAATGTACTATTTGCTTTAGATTTTTCTGAGTTGCACTGATGGTGCATGCAATCAGGGACTGATCCTTGAGGGATTGTGCTATTTTTAGAGGCTTTATTTCCCTTTAAATACAAGTTATTCTCCGTAGAAATTACACATTGGAATAGAGACTTGGAGAGCTTGTGAAGAGGCTAAGCTTTGGCCTTGATCTTTCTTATGACTTGGAGATTGAAGTTGTGAGTGCTGGGATTGTTCTTGAGAGAACAAGCATTGTAATTTCATCTTGATTTTCCAGATTAATACAAAACAGATAATGGGGTTTTGAGTTGTGGCTTTCCCCTGATATTTATTGTGTTATGTGCCTTTGATTCTCTTCCTCTATTGATTATTGCTTTCTTGATGTTTATAGGCTTCTGCTGTAAATAGTAGAAGTAGATTCTTGTCTCTTGTTTTAGTAGATTACATGAGCTTGTGAATCTACAGGTTTTTCTATATGGTATGAGAGTAAGATTGTTTTTTGGGCTAATAGTTTGTGGAGAAGTTTTGATAATTTTTTTGCAAAATTTTCAGAAACAAATTGCAGATTTGTATTCCTTGGGAAAATATACCCAAATTCAATTTTTTTTTTGGCCGAATTGGAGTTCAGATGAGGGAGATATCATTGATTTAAAATCAATTCTCTAGAGGAGATTTCAAAGTTTTGAGTTTCTGGGTTACAGGTGAAAGTCGAATTTGCATACATACTTCAGGATCGACAGATGGCATTCCATGGGTTGAGGCTTGAGTATGCCTTGGAAGGAAGCTTAAATTTTATAGCTTGGAGGGATAGGATGGAGGCTGTGCTAGAAGATAATGGCTTGAAGGAATTCATTGATCAAGAAGTCACCAAGCTAGCAGATACAGATGCATAGAACTTGGCCGAATGGAAGAAGTGTGTGGCGAAGGCAAGGTGGATAATCCTTGAGGGAGTTCGAGACCACATTGTCTCGAGTCTCCATGGCAAGGAAACTCCACATGCTATGTGGAAAACATTGACAGACTTGTATTAGAATAACAGTGATCAAAGGAAGTTGGCACTGAAGAATAAACTTCGTAAAATCAAGATGGAGAAAGGCGAGACGATTCAAAAGTACTTGACCAAGTTTACTCAATGTCGGTATGAACTTGGAGGTGTTGGAATCACAGTTTCCGAGGAGGATAGGGTGAGCCTTGTGCTTCTTGGACTCCCAAGAGTTGGCATAGTTATCAGGAATTTGTCAATGGTCGGGAGAAGCTGTCAGATTGGGAATGACTATGGTCGGATTTGATGCAGGATGATATCAAGAGGAACACCAGGGATGGCTCTTCATCAAAGACTGATGATGAAGATAATTGTGCCTTAGTGATTAAGGCAAGGAAGGGGAAAGGTAAAATTTCTCGTTCCAAATCAGATTCTTATCATGGAGGTAAGAAGAAGGACATGACGAAAGTTAAATGCTTTCATTGTCACAAGATCGGTCACTTTTCTACAATTTTTCCATTCAAGAAGTCCAAGGAGAATTCCTTAGGATGAGCGGAGGGTGAGGCTTTGGCCTCCCAATTCAAATTTGACTTCTCCCTCATTGTATGCATGGTGTCTTCAATGATGGGAAGTGTCTAGACAATGGAGCTTCTTTCCACATGACTGGCGATAAAGAGTTATTTAATGAATTAGAGGAGAAAGATCTCAAGATGCATATCGAGATGGGTGATGACGATGAGTATAGTGTTACTGGTGTGGGCACTCTTACTTTTCAAAGAGAGCATACGACTCCACTCACCTTGAAGAATGTTATCGTGTACTCGGACTAACGAAGAACTTGTTATCTGTTGCCATGCTTGAGGATAGAGGCTATGATGTGATATTTTCTAAAGGAAAGGTGTTCCTTCGACACATAGCCACGGGTCAAGTAAAGAAGATAGGGATTTGAGTTCAAAATCTCTATAAGATAGAGGTAGAGGATTGTGTTGATTTGAGTTCAAAAGTGGAAAAGATGTTGAGCCAAGATGTCGACGAGTTGTGGCACAGGCGATTGGGCCACTTGCATCATGGGGCTTTGAAGATATTGCAGAAAATCTCTACCGGTCTTCCCAAAGGTACACTTCAGCAAGTTGATACATGCAAGGGTTGTAGTTTGGGAAAATACACCAAGTCTTCCTTTGGAGATAGAGACAGTCGAGTAGAGTCTATTCTGGAGAGAGTCCATTCAGATGTGTGTGGACCATTCTCGACAGTATCCACCGCCAAACATAGGTATTATGTTATATTTGTAGATGACTATTCTCGTAAATGTTGGATATTTTTCATGCAGAGAAAGGATCATACATTCACAAAGTTTTTTGAATTAAAAGAGTTGGTCGAGAAAGAGTTAGGCAAGAAGGTTAAAGCTCTACAAAGTGATAACGGTGGAGAATATGTCTCCAATGAGTTTAAGAAATTCTGTGCAGCGGAAGGGATTAAACAAGAGTTGACTTCACCTCATAATTCTCAACAGAATGGGGTTGCCGAGAGGAAGAATAGGATCATTTTAGGGGTAGAAAGGGCAATGTTGCATGATCAGGGCCTACCACTACACTTGTGGGCTGAGGCATGCAACATAATGGTTTATGTTCAGAACCATAGCCCACATCGGATACTTGAGAGTAAAACACCAGAGGAAGATTATTCTGGTAAGAGGCCAGATGTTGGTCACTTCAGGATTTTTGGGTCATCGGTTTATTGCCATGTGACCAAATATGCATGGAAGAAGCTTGAGCCAACAATAGAGTTGGGGATCTTTGTGGGGTACACTGATACTCCCCACAATTATCGGGTGTACATGCAAACTAGTCGGATGACAGTGGTTCGCAGGGATGTCAAGTTTGATGAGGAGAAGGCCATGCAAGTATCCCTTGAGAGGGAGCTTGAGCTACATGTGGAGGAGGAACTTTTAGTTCCTAAGGTTGAGGAGCCTCAGATTGATGTGGAGTAGCCACATGCAGAGGTTCCGGGAGTGGAGACATCCACTCAGGTAGAGTCTTCCAGAGAGGGAAGAAAGCACACTAGAGAGGCTGACATATTGTTGGATGATGCACGGGAGAATGTGGGAGCACCCTCTTCTTAGCGCAGACAGAGGAGGTCACTAGAGAGGTACAATGGATATATGGCACTTATGGGTGCATGTGTTATGATAGAGCCATCTTCCTTTCAGGAAGTAGTGCAGCAACCAGTTTGGGTTAATGTGATGGTGGAGGAGTATAACTCCATAGTTTGAAATAGTGTTTGGGATGTGGTCTCGAGACTGGAGGACAAGTCAGTTGTGAGCTCCCATTGGCTTTACAAGGTAAAGCAAGCTACAGATGGTAGTGTGGAGAAGAATAAGCATAGATTTGTGGCCTATGGATTTTCACAGGTAGAGGGGATTGACTATGATGAGACCTTTGCTCCTATTGCAAGGTACTCGTCAATCAGATCTATTTTTGCACTATCAACACAGATGGGTTGGAAGATTCATTTGATGGATGTGAAGACTGCCTTCCTCAATGGAATGATTGAGGAAGAGGTGTACATAGAGCATCCCGAAGGTTTTGAAACCTTAGACCGTGAGTCACATGTGTGCCAACTCAAGAGAGCGTTGTATGGGCTGAAGCAAGCACCCCGTGCTTGGTACACCAGGATAGATAGCTACTTCACTGGGTTGGGCTTCACGAAGAGTGAAGCAGATGTGAACCTGTATCACATAGTGGTGGAAGGTAAGCTTTTGATCATTGTACTTTATGTAGATGATCTCATACTGACAGGTGATGAGAAGCTCATCAAATCTTGCAAGGAGGACCTTGCAAGAGAGTTTGAGATGAAGGACATGGGGCTCATGCATTACTTTCTTAGCATGGAGGTATGGCAGGGAGATGGGGAGTTGTTTGTTTCTCAAGGAAAGTATGCCAACGAGATACTCAAGAGATTCTGCATGGAGAGCAGTAAACCCATGGAGACTCCTCTAGCTGGTAACTAGAGGAAGGAGGATGCTACTTCAGGAGAAGTAGTGGAAGCTACTGTTTATAGGTAGCTTGTGGGTTCACTCATGTACTTGGTGAACACATGACCATATATGTGTTATGCAATTAACCAGCTTAGTCAAGTGATGGTAGGCCTACCAAGCTATATTGGAAGGCGAAAAAGCATGTATTGGGATACCTTAGAGGCACTACTCAGCTTGGGTTGTGGTACAAACGAACAGAGGGAGTGAAGCTTCAAGGCTTCACCGATGCAGATTGGGCGGGGAGTCCATTTGATAGGAAGAGCACATCAGGAGGGATCTTTAGTATTAGGTCAACTGCAATTTCTTGGTACAACAGGAAACAAAGATCGGTTGCACTTAGTTCGGCAGAGGCAGAGTACATGGTTGCAAGTCAAGCAGCATGTGAGGCTATCTAGATGAGGAAGATCTTGGTTGGTTTGTTTGGTCAACAGATGGATTTGACAATGATTTATTGTGATAATCAGAGTTGTATCAAACTCTCTGAAAATCCAGTTTTTCATGATCGGTCCAAGCATATAGATATAAGGTATCATCATATCAGAGATTGTATATTGAGGTGGATCATGTTGTTAGATTACATTCCCATAGAGGAGAAAGGTGCTGACATCTTGACAAAGGTATTGCCAAGATGTAAATTTGAGTTTCACAGAGATAGGATCGGGGTAGTGGATAATCCCTTTCTTGTTGAGAGGGAGTGTTGAGAAATGGAAACAAGAAATTCCAGTTTAATTTGCCCTTGAATTAAACTATGAATTAAAATAGAATTATTTTCGCATAGCAATTTGAAAATAATTAATTAAGTTTAATTAACTTAATTAATTTAGGAAATTCAAATTGGAAGTCTTTTAGAAGACATATATATGTTCTCCCTAACTTATAGGGGTTAAGGATGAGTTATGAATGCGTTGTAATTAGTTAACTCAATTTATTGAGTTAAGTCTAGTTAAATTAGTTCCAATCAGTTTTAGGAACTAATAATGAGTAAACAGTCAATTGGGACACTAGTGACCTAATTAGTGCTACTCTAGTTAACTGAAGATTCCACCATCAGAAACTCATGCATGTCGATTATGAGAAAGACCCAGTTGAGACTAGAGTGTAGGGATAGTGTCCTATTTGCTTTAGATTTTTCTAAGTTGCACTGATAGTGCATGTAATCAAGAACTGATCCTTGAGGGATTGCACTATTTTTAGAGGCTTTATTTGCATTTAAATACAAGCTATTCTCCATAGGAATTTGGAATAGAGACATGGAGAGCTTGTGAAGAGGCTAAGCTTTGGCCTTGAGATTTCTTATGAGTTGGAGATTGAATTTGTTGAGTGCTGGGATTTTTCTTGAGAGGACAAGCAATGTAATTTCATCTTGATTTTCCGGATTAATACAAAACAGATAGTGGGGTTTTGAGTTGTGGCTTTCCCTGGATATTTATTGTGTTATGTGCCTTTGATTCTCTTCCTCTATTTTTTTTTTTTTGCTCAATGTTTATGGGCTTCTGATATACATAGTAGAAGTATATTCTTGTCTCTTGTTTTAGTAGATTACATGAGTTTGTGAATCTACATGTTTTTCTACATCCCAAGTATGCCACACTCCTCCATGAGTGCTCCAATAAAACTCTAAGTGTCCAAGAGTATGCAAGAGATAATAGAAGGGAGATCTCTAAGCTAAAACTGACAAAAGGTTGTGAAGTGATCCTCATAATCCTTTTTATCATTGAGGCCTCTATTTTCTTCATTTTCCATTATTTTCCTTCATTTTCCTCCTCACATCCAACATGTGACCTTTCATCTTCCTCTTCTTCTATTTTCTATTATTTTCATAAATAAAATGTCAATTAATGCCTCATGCCTTTGCTAATTTCCATAGCCATTAATTAATCACAATTGATCCTCGTCACTATGTTTTTTCTCAACATTCAACTTGGAATATGTGTCCCATGACCTTGATTATTATTTTGCCTTTATTAACTTTATTACATGGATTTTTAACTCGGGGTTGTTATAGACCCCTCCCCCTTAGGGGAACACTATTCTCGGTGTTCTATGATACCTACAACCAGCAAGACCCCTGACAAGCAAAACATACTACCCATGGAGATTTATAACTTAGTTCGTTGCAGTATTTACAATGATCAACCTGTTGAAAATAAACCAACATGACAAACATAACAACATGACAACCATATAACTTATTGGATCTTTATAACACAACTCATGGTGGTATTTACATCCATATATATATATATACATATACCAAAAATGATTTGCCTCAACCGACAATCAATGGAGGATACATAACCCGCATCTCATCAACCATATCCCATGTAGCTTCATCGGGATCGAAGTGCTTCCACTGCACTTTAACATGATCAATTGCTTAGTTTAAGAGCCTGAGAATATTTCTCTGCAAAATGGGCTAAGGTACCGACTGGAATTCTCCTTTTGGTTCCACCTATAATACATACTAGTCAATCACATGATCAACATATTTAACATACTTCTTAAGCAATGACACATGGAAAACATCATGGACTTTCATTGTTGGAAGTAGTGCAAGTCTATAAGCCACTGATCCAATCCTCTCAAGGATCTCAAAGGCCTGCAATATCGAGGTGCTAGCTTCGCACATGACCCTATCCTCAAGGAGCTCTTCTTGGGCTTAATGTGTACATACACATGTTCCCCAACCTGAAACTCCTTAAACAACCTATTCTGATTTGCATAATTTTTTTGCATATCTTGTGTTGCCTTTAAATTCTTCTTGATTACCTGCATTTCCTATTCCATCTTTACCAGCTTGTTCAGTCCAATCAACACCTTGTTCGTTAGATCACTCCAAATAATGGGAGCATTACAACTCCGCCCCTAGAGTGCCTCAAAAGAATTCATCCTCAGTGATTCCTGATACCCATTATTGCAAGTAAACTCAATCAATGGAAGATAATCTTCCCACTTTCATTGCTGATGCATCATATACATCCTCAACATGTCCTCCAAAATTCTATTGACCCTCTATGTCTGTCCATCTTTCTGTGGATGATAAGCTATGTTGAAGGTTACCCAAACTTGCAAATAACTCCTTCCAAAACTTGCAAGTGAACTTAGCGTCCCTATTTGACACAATCTTTTTCAGAACACCATGCAGTCTCACTATGCCTGTGATGAAGACCCATGTTATATCATTAGCTGGACAAGTAGACTTCATTGGAATGAAGTGTGCTACCTTTGTCAACCTGTCCACCACAACCATGATAGAATCATGATGTCTAGATGTCCTTGACAAACCTGTAATTAAATCCATGGAAATGACCTCCCATTTCCACTTTGGAATCAGAATCAGTTGTAGTAATCCACCTGGATTCTTACACTCTACTTTTACCTATTGACAATCCAAGCACCTAGCCACAAACTTTTCTACTTCCTTCTTCAAATTCGGCCAATAATAAAACTTCTTCACCGTTGTCAATGTCTTATCATATCCTAGGTGACCTAAATATGACTTAGCATGAAATTCCCTTAAGATAAGCTTCTTGAGCTCACTGTTTTCTAACATGTATATCCTATCCCTAAATCTGACCAAACCATCCACTGTGAGATGATAGTCCACATCCTGATCACCTGTATCCTATTTTCCTACCTACAAGATTCGATCCTGTAAACCTATCCCATCGAAGCTCATAACTGCTATGTGATTTACCTATACTCTCCTACTAAGAGCATTTGCAAACATGTTCTCTTTACCTTTAATTTACTTGATCCCAAAGTTGAACTCACTGATCATGGCCAATAATCTAACTTGTCTGGAATTCAATTTCGGTTGGTCAAATAGATATCTCAATCCACTGTGATCACTCATTAATACAAACCTCCTACCAAGAAGATAGTATCTCCACATCTTCAATGTATGGATGATCGTTGCCAACTCAAGATCATGTATCACATAGTTCTTCTCGTGCTCATTCAGTTTCCTTGATTCATAGCATACTACATGTCCTTCCTGCATGAGGACTCCACCAAGTCCTCTCGTGCAAGCATCTACACATACCACAAACTCTTTGTCTATATCTACAATCTTTAAAACTAGAGAATTTGTCAACAACTGCTTCAACTGCTCAAAATTGGTTGCACATTCCTTTGTCCATTCAAATTTCTTACCTTTCCTCTGCAATGATGTAATGGGATAGGAAATCTAAGATAAGTTCCCAATGAACCACTTATAATAACCTGTTAGTCCCATGAATGATCTTACCTCATCCACATTTCTAGGAGCTGCCCATTTTGTCATATATATATATATATTATTTTATTTTAAGTTTATTTTAATTTTATTTTTTATTTTATTTTATTTAATTAATTAATTTATTTTTATTTATTTTTATTTTTTCGGATCCCCTACTATGCCTTCCTCGGAAACCACATGTCTGAAGTAATGTACCTATGTCTAAAAGAAATTTCATTTACTAAGCTTGGCATACAACTAATGCTCTCTTAGAAATATTGATACTGCTGCTAAGTGTTCGACATGTTGTTCCTCATTCTTAGAATATATCAATGTATCATCAGTGAATATAATCACAAACTTTTCCAAATAAGGATGCAAAACACTATTCATCAAGCACATAAAAGTAGCTGGAGCATTAGTTAAACCAAAAGGAACTACAACAAACTCATAATTCCCATACATGGTCCATAAAGCAGTGTTGTAAATATCTTCTTCTTTGATGCATACCTGATGGTATCCCGATCTCAGATCAACCTTCAAGAACATTGTTGCTCCCTTAAACTGGTCAAACAAGTTATAAATCCTCAGAAATGGATACTTGTTCTTGATGGTTACCTTGTTCAACTGCTTGTAGTCAATACACAACCTAAGAGTACCATCCTTCTTCTTCACAAACAACACTGGTGCACCCCAAGGTGATACACTTGGTCTGATGTATCCCTTGTCAAGCATTTCCTTCAACTACAACTTCAACTCTACTAACTCTAGTGTGCTCATCCTATATGGTGCCTTTGATTCTTGTGCTACCTCTAGTACTAACTCAATAGAAAATTCCACTTCCTTGTGAGGCAGTAACTCTGAAATATCTGCGAGAAATACATCTTGAAACTACTGTAGAACTGGATACCTCTTCAAAACTTCAGCATCCTTAACATCCTTACCTTTATCACTGGAAATATGTATTGCAAATAATGCACACCCTTTCCTGAAACTGCGCTTCACCTGCATAGTTGTAACCATTATGACTGATGTTGCCTTCTTCTTACCCTGCAAGATCCTTTGTTCTTCATTGTCATCCAAGCACTCAATAGCCTTGTCATAACAATCCACCTTGTTCCTATGAAGATACAACTAGTATATACCCAAAAACATACTATATGATCCCAATGGAATCACATTCAAATGTGTTGACATAGGCATATCATTCAACTCTAATGCACAAGCTCTTACCTTGTGATAAACTCTTTTATTTGTACTTGTAGCCAACTACATTAACCAAGATTCTGCATGCACTTCTTTATTTAAACCACACTTATCCACCAAGTCAGGATTAACATCACTATAATTAGATCCATGGTCAATCAAAATAGAAACAAATTGATCACAAAGCTTACCGTCCATCTTGATAATAGATGCCTAGTGATCTACCTGCCTATTATCTAACGTGGCATAAATCTGAGGAATACTTTGTCCAAGATCCTCCACTATCTGTGCCTCTTGAGCATTGTATATCTTATGTCTACCACCATAATGTTGTGGACAATCTCTCTTGCGACGATCTTTGCCACAAGTCCAACACTGTAAAGGCTTCCTGCCATCACCCTTGGTCTACTCCTTAAATTTAAATCCCTGCCCTCCATCAGACGCATTCAACTTCTTAGGCGGTGCTGCATTCTCTTTTTTACCCGTGTCCTGAGGTCTTGTTCGATTCTTATCCCACTTTCCTTTATTCTTCTCATTGCCTTTCCAATCCTGCTTAGTCTCAGATCTATGCTTCGATTTCCTATAACAATTTTTAAACTTTCTGATGGCTTCCTCCAATGACATAGGATAATCAAACTCAATCATTTATTTTAATGATACCAGCAACTCACAGATGTATCTCTGAATATTCACTTTCTCCTCATTCAAATAAGGCACATACCTCAATAACTCCAAGAATCTGCTAGTATACTCCTCATTGGTCATGGATCCCATCTTCATCTCATAGAATTATTTTGCCCTATCATCATAGTATCTCTCCAATAGATACTTCTTCCTGAAAAGTCTCTCAAACTCACTCCAAGTCAACTCCTCTTCATGGATACCTCTAACATTCTTCACATCTTCCCACCGAATATCTACTTTACCTTTAAGACTAAACATAACTATTTTGGCCTTCATGTTCTCTGAGTAATCATGCAATTTGAAGAACTTATTCATCCCAAGCAACCATGCTTCTGCATCTTGTGACTTCATTTCTCCATCAAATGTAGGTGGCTTTGCTTTCTTAAACTCATCCGGTAAATATCCCATGTCACCCCTCTTGTAAGGATGATGGAGATGATGACCATGATACGTGTCTGAACAAGAACTAGAATAAAGCCCATATCCACTGCCTTATCTATCAGGTGTATCCAAGAACCTTCGATCTATAACCATGTCATCTATATCTGACCTGTGCCCACATTGGGACCTACTGGCACAGACTCCATTAGTCCTATCCTCTTGTTCATGACTGATCCTAAGCGATCCCTATCTCTGCAAGTCCGATAATCTTTGAACGATAATTGCATTAACCTCTGCTTGTTTATCCTGTGCCCTGGCAAGTCTCTCTTATGACTGAATGATTCTACCATTATCTACTTTGCAACTCCATATTTATGCCTTTAGACTTCTCAAAGTGTCTACTATATGAGGAGAGTACTCATCACCATGCTGCTCATCTGATCTATAGGGAGAATCTTGTGAACTGTAGTCTACCATCTTGCTAGTCATCTTTGATCTTCTCTTCCTGCAAAGTATATCATGTCAGCTAAACCAAATTATAAACAAACCAACGTACCTTAGTATAGTTCAGGGGAGGATATCTCATCTGCAAAATAAACCAAATTAGTGCAATACATGTATAATCATAATCATAACAATATATAGACATCATCTCAATCATTATCCCAGTTACCATGCATAATGCCACAATTATAACACCGACTAGGTACTATGCATAACAAACATATGGATGACACACATGCATAAACAATACATATAAACATTGACATGCATTCATAGCAAACACATCCCAACAACAACCTCATAAACTTCTACATGACAATACAATGGAAACAACGTCCCTTACCATGCATACATAACAAACACATAGAACACAAGCATAATGAACATATATGTAACTGACATGTATGCATGACAAAACATCCTCCCCATCCAGTCCAAGGGCTGAAACATGCTCTAATACCCCTCTATAACACCCTCTTCCCACACTTACCCAATCTAACTGGTCCACCGAGGTAAATATGTGATGAACAATTACTATGATATGACTCAAGCTCTTAGATCTCTTTAAGGAAGTGGAATCAACAAAACCAAACCAATCTGACCTTCCTCAGAACCTACAGGACCCCCAAGGGCTAACCAATGACTAGAAGTTCCCAACCCTAAGTTAACTTACTTCTTGACTGAATTAGACCTCCAGTCGCTCCCATGACAAGGCCTCCAAGTGATTGTAACCCTCCAATCACTCCCACAACAAGGCATCCATGCAACTGCAATCTTTTTCAGGTAGTTTTGTGTTGACGACCACAAATTATGAGCCACTTTTTTAGGGCTAGGACTCAAGCCTCTTCCCAAAACTTGATG